>JAVMKO010000006.1:9986102-11186102 GCA_032164245.1 Sternotherus odoratus | reverse complement strand
ACACAGCTAAAAAACAAAAGAATTTGGTTGCTGAACACCAGGACTGCTTATTTCACTGAAGCCACCACAGCCAGATAAAGGAATATCTGATATTCAAATATATATATGTGCTAACAGCCATTCCCCAGCCAAGAAATGGTCATCCACAGGTTTCTGAATCCTTAAATTGCACAATCTAGACAAAGGTGGGGAAAACTGAACTTTAACTGTGTTAAATTACCAAGATTGCACTTTGCAACTTATCATGTAAAATGAGATTTCAGATCAACACAATTTTTGCTTGAATAAGGACTGCAGGATTTGGTTCATTAAGAACAGGCAGAAAAGGCCTCTCTATTCATGGGAAAAAAGTTACACAGTAGAGATCAATTTTGACTAAATAAGCCAAATCCTGGAATCCTTAATCAGGCTATTGAAACTCAGAGTGTGTTTGTACCTTTAAATTTCATAACCAATACAATTTCATAAACAATACAGTTATCACAGTAGAATTTTTGTAGTTGTTCTACTTGGTTCTATCTTCCAAATATTGAATTCCATTTATTGAGGTTCAGAGATTCCAAGGACAGAAGGGACCAAGTCTGACCTCCAGTATAACTCAGGGTCATAGAACTTCCCCAGAATAATTCCTTTTGACTAGGCACAGCATTTTAAAAGAATAATCCCATCTCGATTTAAAATTTGCCAGAGATGTAGACTCCACCATGACCATTGGTAAATTGCTCCAATGCTTAGTTACCCTCCCTGTTAAAAGTTTACACCTTATTTTCAATCTGAATTTGTCTAGCGTCAACTTTCACCCATCAGATCGATGTTCTAAATTCTATTAAAAGCACTCATTTTGAGTACTGCTTGTGGAGAAGGATCTCCTTTACAAAAATATCACCTGTGTCCTGGTGGAGAATTCCGAGTTCAAGTGTCCATTCTCATCTGACCATTCCTTTGGGAAGAGAGAGTCTCTCAGTGAACTAAAATATGTTCTCATATCCCCTTATTTCACTAGAGAGTACTGAAAGGTTATCCCTTCCCACTGCTATTAAAAGCAATAATTCTAAATAGTTCCACTGTGAGAAATATAGTGCTCTGTTAGAGATGGGTAAGGTTGAGGTGGCTCTTCCATTTTAAATCCCTATTTTCAGTCTTTTTATAAGTTTCCCAAATTTCTTTTTGTGCTGCAATTTTTAATATATGGTCTTAATCCAGATGTGATTTTTTAAAACCACATAATTTAACATGCAAAGGTAACTATAGTGTGCATATGTAGCGGTGTTGGTCCCAGGATATTAGAGATACAAGATGAGTGAGATAATATCTTTTATTGGACCAACTTCTGTTGGTGACAGTGACAAGCTTTTGAGCCCTGTGTAAACTTGAAATCTTGTCTCTCTCATCAACAGAAGGTACTCCAATAAAAATAATATCTATATTAAAATTTTAGCAGTTTAATGAAGTCTTCCATTATTTTTTATGAATTTTAAAAATTTTATCTAAACAAAGAAGACAAAATACAGTTGGTATACTTATTGATAAAGGGACTATTGACATTTTGTAAGTCGTAAATGCCATATTATGTGACATTTCTTTTTAACAGAATGTACACACACACTGTTTTATGAAGTCAAGAGAGGATAATCCTGAAGCAGCAGAAGGAAGTACTGAACATTTTCTGCAAACCCCTGAGATGCCTTTATTTATAAGAACAGCAGAATCTAATGGGAAGAAAGACCAGTTCCCTAAAACTACTCCATTTGAATTGTAGGATTTTAATGTTATTGATCTTTTATGAGCCATGTTGTATTGATGTGCATTTTATAAACATTTTGATTAATTTTGCTATGTGCAAAACCACATTTTTTCCTACAGGATAGTGCTGAACAATGTTCAGGTTTTATTTAAATTATTATTATAGCAAGCAGAATTTTGTTTCAGTAGGACATTCATACTGAAGCAGACTTGAAAGAGAACATTTATACGTCCAACAGTGTACTGGGCACTTATTCTTTGTTTTTCTTTTGCTTTATTTGAGGCATTGATGGCTAAATAAGGGCCTTTCCCCCCAGAATCTAGCTTCTTACTCTCCTTGATACTGAAATGAAATCATAATCCTACATTTATGATCTCACACTCTATTGCCATGGAAATGATTGGGAAGACATAAATCTGATATTATTTCTTAACTACATAATCTACAGGAGAAAAAGATCTGCCTGTTTATGTAGCCCAAAATTGCACTAGCTTCTTTTGCTGCCATGTTAGATTTGAAATTCATGTCTAATCAGCTCTCCAGCACACACAATCTTTTTCAGCATTACTGCTTTCCAAATAACTCTCTTGTTGAGAATTTGCATATATGAGATTGTATTTGATTTTTTTGTTTGTTTGTTTTTAACCTTCAATTTCTTGCCACACGTTTGTAACAAGTTCGAAATTTTCCCCAGGTATGAAAGTCCTTCTGTTACAGGATATTTTCACAGTGTATTATTGATTTTGGTATTACAGCATTTATCTGTAAATAAGAACCAGTATTTGATCTTTTGCTCTAACTGGCTACAATGCTTTTCCTGGTGGGGAAAATCTCCATAGACAGGGGTTTATGACTGTGGGAAACATTCAAAGGCTGAACCTTTTTTTAAATCTAATGAAAAAGTTGCTAGACTGTGTGGTTGGTCTTTCTTAAACTCTTTGCTTGGGGCATCTGTTTGGAGGAGAAACATGTGACATGCTTAGAGTTGCCCAATCTAAAAAAAAAAAGATATATTGGAATTTGAAAAGGTTCAGAAAAGGGCAACAAAAATTATTAGGGGCATGGAACAGCTTCCAAATGAGGAGAGATTAATAAAAGTGGGACTTTTCAGCTTGGAAAAGAGATGACTAAGGGGGGATATGATAAAGGTTTATAAAATCATGGCTGTGTGGAGAAAGTAAATAAGGAAGTGTTATTTATTCCTTCTCATAACACCAAGATCTAGGGGTCACCAAATGAAATGAATAGGCAGCAGGTTTAAAACAAACAAAAGGAAGTATTTCTTCACACAATGCGTAGTCAACCAGTGGAACTCTTTGCCAGAGGATGTTGTGAAGGCCAAGACTATAACAAGGTTCAAAAACTAACTAGATAAATTCATGGAGGATAGATCCATCAATGGGCCCAGGTCCAGGAATGGTGTCCCTGGCCTCTGTTTGCCAGAATCTGGGATGGGCAACTGGGGATGGATCACTTGATGATTACCGGTTCTGTTTATTCCCTCTGGGGGCACCTGGAACTGGCCACTGTCGGAAGACAGGATACTGGGCTAGATGGACCTTTGGTCTGACCCAGTGTGCTTGTTCTTATGAGTAATACTGTTACCTGCTTTGTGCTACAAGAAGCAAGTGTTGGTGTAAGGGCCAGGAATTAAGGACAAATAGAGAAAAGTAGATCAAGAATCCTGGTTCTGATTTCACATAGATGTAAATCAGGAGGAACTCTGTTAAAGTCAATGAAGTTACAGCAGTGTAAAACTATTGTGAGATCAGAATCAAACCACAGTGTACCTAAGGGTCTTTATTAAATCACAGGGAGGATTCTGTTTTATAACTTTCAATATAAAATGCTTTCTTAAAATGTTTCTTCCATTCTTTCATTACAGGAGTCATAATTTAGATGGTGAAGGACAAACACCAAAATCACCAGCTTTTTCTTTTTTTATGCCCTGTATCCAGAAGTCACCTGGCTTTAATTTATTTGACTCATCTGTATTTGAAGCAGAAAATTCATCAGACCAGGTAATATTGAATCTTAACGATATGATCAGTTGATTTTCACAAAGTGAAATATTCTCAGAAAACTTCTGGTTTTCTGGTAGAACAGGGGTGGGCAAACTTTTTGGTCCTAGGGCTACATCGGGGTTGCGAAACTGTATGGAGAGCTGGGTTGGGAAGGCTGTGCCTCCTGAAACAGCCTGGCCCCCACCCCCTATCCGCACTCCCCCACTCCTCTCCCCGATTGCCATCCTCAGAATCCCAACCCATCCAACCCCCCCCCCCGCTCTTTGTCCCCTAACTGCCCCCTCCCAGGACCCCCTTGCCCCTATCAAACCTCCTCTGCTCCCTGTCCCCTGACTGCTCTGACCCCTATCCACACCCCTTCCCCCGATGGGACTTCCAAGTCTATCGAACCACCCCTTGCCCCCTGATTTCTCCCCGAGACCCTCTGTCCCTTACCCAACCCCCCCACTCCCAACCCCCTTACTCATACACTTTAAGGTCAGAAGGGACCATTATGATAATCTAGTCTGACCTCCTGCACAACGCAGGCTATAGAATCTCACCCACCCTCTCCTGCAATAACCCCCTAGCCTATATCTGAACTATTGAAGTGCTCGTATCATGGTTTAAAGACTTCAAGGTGCAGAGAATCCTCCAGCAAGTGAGCTATGGCCACACTGCAGAGGAAGGCGAAAACTTTCTGAAAGCCTCTGTCAATCTGCCCTGGAGGAAAATTCCTTCTTGACCTCAAATATAACTATTAGCTAAATCCTGAGCATGTGAGCAAGATTCACTAGCCAGACACCAGGAAAGAATTCTCTGTTGTAACTCAGATGCCACCCCATCTAACATCCCATCACAGGCCATTGGGCATATTTACTGCTACTACCCTCATTTGGGCAGTTAATTGATCTTTGGCTCAGATGCCACCCCATCATACCATCTCCTCCATAAACTTATCAAGCTTAATCTTGAAGGCAGATATGTCTTTTGCCCCCACTGCTTCCCTTGGAAGAATGTTCCAGAACTTTACTCTTCTGATGGTTAGAAACCATTGTCTGATTTCAAGTCTAAACTTCCTGCTGGCCAGTGTATATCCATTTGTTCTTGTGTCCCACATTGGTACTGAGCTTAAATAATTTCTCTCCCTCCCTGGTATTTATCCCTCTGAGATATTTATAGGGAGCAATCATATCTCCCTTCAGCCTTCTTTTGGCTAGGCTAAACAAGCCAATCTCTTTGCCTTTGGTTTGTTGGTACAGTTGATACAATGGAAGGCAACAGGGCTCAAATTCTTAAAGGTATTTAGGGGCCTAATTCTGATGGGAATGAGGCACTTAAATACCTTTGAGGATCTGGGCCAAGGACCCTTCTGGCTCCTGAACAGGGGAAAGACGGGGTGGTTCCGCTACTCTTCCCTTCCCACTGTTGTGTCCCCCTCCCCAGAGCATAGTTCTAGTACCAGTCTTTACTTAGGTTTACAAAGAGGCAGCAGAAGGAAACTGCTTTGAATCTTGGTATCAGCTTGAAAAACAGCAGTGAAAACTGACAGGACTTTGCAGATACAATCAAACAATGCACTTGTAACACTCAGTTCCAGTTTAGAAGGTTTACTTTGCAACCATACATTATGGTTGGTTTAAAAAAAATATTTTAAAGAAAGATTGGCTTTTGCAGAAGGTGATATAATGTAAATGGGAAAGTTTCCTACTCCTGCAGAGAAAATGGATTGTTCAAGCCCTGAATATGAATATGACATTGTAGTAAGTAAAGGCAATGTAAGTAAAGGCTAAAGGCCTAATGGAGGCCCAGTATGAGGCCTGAACTAAAGTAATGGTCAAGCCTCTGCTAATATAAAGCAAAGTCCAGCTGTGAGCTAAAGGCAGGCCGGCTCACAGAACTTGGCAGGAAAAGGGCTGATATCGCCAGAATTCATACTCATTATAAGTTTCAGTATAAACACCGTAACAAGGTACATTATAAACCAAGAACATTCCTCAGATAACAAGGAACAGGCCGACCCATCCCAATGACAGGGTAAAATGATGGATAGAGTTGTTTTGATCAAACTAACAGGTACAAGGTGCGAGGCGGTACCTAACTACGTAAAGGGGCTGCACCGTACTACGTAAGAGGGTTGTACCTTGCTACGTGGAAGGGTTGCACCTCAATACGTCAGGAGTGAGGTGTAACTTGTTCTGTATCTCTATATAAGCATGGGGCACTGGAATATCTTTGGCCGGCTCGTATGGGGGAGTGGCATGTCCGCCGCTGAGCTGAGTCCATTGCCAAGTGACACTCTTTCTCTGTAAGCCCTGGAGGCTAAGTAACCTGCAGGGAACAGAAGGGTGTCAGGGTCGCAATAAACCCTGGCCGAGGTGCCTTTGTACCTTACTAAGACTCTGTGGTTATTGGGGGTTCTCGTCGGGTCTGCTGCATCAGCTATCTGCGCAGAGCTGGGGCAGCACACAGAGGGAACACACGCACGCAGCCGAGTGATATCAACAGGAGAAAACAGAAGCACCACACCGGTAGCCTCTGGACAGCAACACCACACTACAACACTACAACAGACATCACCCCAAGTTATCTTTTGGTTGAGTTTCTGTTTGCAGAGGCTGTTTAAATTGCACTGGGAGCTGAACCATCCCCCTGCTGTTCCCAGGGATGGGGAGTCACAAATGTAGCATAGAGCCACTTTTGCCTCCCTGTTCCCCATCTTCACACCTCAGCTGTCCAGAGCATCTGGGGATTGATCCCCTCAGGTTGTCTGATCTATAGAACTTTTCAGAAGCCATGTGGAAAGATTAGTAATTAATCGGAACATCTGTATAAGTTGACTTACAAGAGTAGTGAGTGCTTGTGCTCGAACTTCATTCAACAGAAGAATCATAGAATTGTAGGGCTGGAAGGGACCTTGAGATCATCTAGTCCAGTCCTCTGCACTCATGGCGTGGAGATCACTTTTTAGATAATGGTTTTATTACAACAACATTTTACTGCAGTAGCTCTTTGTAATGTACCATATAGCTTCATTCACCAAAAAAAAAGGCTATTCAATAGGGTGACTTTGAATGCCGTCTTTCTGTGTTATTGATTACTTTTTGGAATTAAAGATGGAATGATAACGACAATATAAGCCCTTTGCAGGAATATTCTGCCGGAATTAGAAGCTGGTCAAAAGTTGATTTTTTGTACTATAGTTTTACTAGTTACTACTCTAGTGGTTGAATCATTTGTATCTTTGGCAATTACAGACCAGTCAGTCTAACGTCCGTACCGGGAAAATTAGTTGAAACAATAGTAAAGAATAAAATTGTCAGACACATAGAAGAGCATAAATTGTTGGGCAAAAGTCAACATGGTTTCTGCAAAGGGAAATCGTGTCTTACTAATCTATTAGAGTTCTTTGAAGGGGTCAGCAAACATGTGGCCAAGGGGGATCCGGTGGACATAGTGTACTTAGATTTCCAGAAAGCCTTTGACAAGGTCCCTCACCAAAGGCTCTTACGTAAATTAAGCTGCCATGGGATAAGAGGGAAGATCTTCTCATGGATTGAAAACTGGTTAAAAGACAGGGAACAGAGGGTAGGAATAAATGGAACTTTTTCAGAATGGAGAGGGGTAACTAGTGGTGTTCCCCAAGGGTCAGTCCTGGGACCGATCCTATTCAACTTATTTATAAATGATTTGGAGGAAGGGGTAAACAGTGATGTGGCAAAGTTTGCAGATGATACTAAACTGCTCAAAGTAGTAAGGACCAAAGCAGACTGTGAAGAACTTCAAAAAGATCTCACTAAACTAAGTGATCGGGCAACAAAATGGCAAATGAAATTTAATGTGGATAAATGTAAAGTAATGCACATTGGAAAAAATAACCCCAACTATACATACAATATGATGGGGGCTAATTTAGCTACAACCAATCAGGAAAAAGACCTGGGAGTCATTGTGGATAGTTCTCTGAAGGCATCCACGCAGTGTGCAGCGGCAGTCAAAAAAGCAAACAGGATGTTAGGAATCATTAAAAAAGGGATAGAGAATAAGTCGGAGAATATCTTATTGCCCTTATACAAATCCATGGTGCGCCCACATCTTGAATACTGCGTACAAATGTGGTCTCCTCATCTCAAAAAGGATATACTGGCACTAGAAAAGGTTCAGAGAAGGGCAACTAAAATGATTAGGGGTTTGGAACGGGTCCCATATGAAGAGAGATTAAAGAGGCTAGGACTTTTTAGCTTGGAAAAGAGGAGACTAAGGGGGGATATGATCGAGGTATATAAAATTATGAGTGGTGTGGAGGAAGTAAATAAGGAAAAGTTATTTACTTGTTCCCAAAATAGAAGAACTAGGGGCCACTCAATGAAATTGGCGTGCAGCAGGTTTAAAACAAATAAAAGGAAGTTCTTCTTCACACAGCGCACAGTCAACCTGTGGAACTCCTTACCTGAGGAGGCTGTGAAGGCTAGGACTATAACAGGGTTTAAAAGAGAGCTGGATAAATTCATGGAGGCTAAGTCCATAAATGGCTATTAGCCGGGATGGGTAATGAATGGTGTCCCTAGCCTCTGTCTGTCAGAGGGGGGTGATGGATGGCAGGAGAGAGATCGCTCGATCATACCTGTTAGGTTCACTCACTCCGGGGCACCTGGCATTGGCCACTGTCGGTAGACAGGATGCTGGGCTAGATGGACCTTTGGTCTGACCCAGTATGGCCGTTCTTATGTTCTTATGTTTAAATATTGACTGAAGAGGTAAAACACACTATTTTAATGTATTTAAATGTAATAATTTAGCTAAATTAAAAATGGTAATCATTATGAAATTATGTAAAATTAATCCATACTTATATCAGTATTATAGTTTATATTGTAGTTTTCACATCTGTTAAATATAATGGCTACTATGTTTCAGACTGATGAAAATTATTCTTCAGGAAACGTAAACCCTATTTCCCCACACAAAGATATTGGTAAGCTTTGAAAGTGAAAAGTACTTTTATATGCCAGTTTATTCAATTCAAATTAACGTAATTGATAATTTAAATACCTGTGTCTTTGTTCAAGGAGAGACCCCTGATTAACAGAAATGTTGTTCAATAATGTTGCAATGGTAAAACTGTGACCCTGTAATTTGTGGCCCAGTGTATATATGTGTATTTGAGACAGCACAAAATATGTCCCTGAATATTGCATCAGAGAGCCACAAAGACTGGACAGCATTTACATGAAAGAGGAGACAAGAAGATGGAGGAGGGGAGAGAGAGGTGGTGGAAGGATAGGGGAAGTCTGGCATTAGATGTACTTGGAATAAACCACGAGATAGAACACCAAGATGAAAGGAGCCATTCTGAGAGCTTTGTCACTCATTAAAAAACCTCATTTCTGTCCTATTAAATGTAAAACAACAATAGCACAGCTTAAATGCGTATGGGTTACCCCAAGGCTTCCAGTTCATTGTAATTGCACATTGGGTCTGTTAATAACATTTTGGGCTATCAATGCGAGACGGAGAATTTGTGTATCTTTGGGCATCTCTTTCTAAAGTGCAAGTGATGTTTCCATGTAGTTAGTGAAATCCTTGGACCTGACTCTGCTCTCACTTCCTTCTGTCTAAATCAATGTAAAATTGATATGAATGAGAGGAAACTCAGCCCCTCTGGGCCAGGTCCTCAACTGGTGAAAATCAGCATTGCTCCAGTGAAATCAAGGGAGCTATTCTGATTTGTACCCTCTTGTTGACAGCCTGCCCTCACTGAAGTCAACGTGAGCTTTGTGCCAGGATTTCACCCTCTGTCTCTCTCTAACCTCATAGTGGGAATTTTCATCTGTGGGATTTAACTAGGGGCAGTGGAAGAGGTTCTTTAGGAGCAAAGGGGCAGAGGTTTCTATTCCCGGCATTTCGTAATACTGAAAGCCAAAAGTAGGCTCAGGCCCATCCTACACCAGCGAGAACTCAACAAATTCATGAAGAAGCTCAAGTTCCACGTGTTTTCTTTGGCCTCCATCATCCTTTCATTGGATCCAGGAAACTGGTATGCCACCCTCAACTTGAAGGACATGTACTTTCACATAACTCCATCTCACAGAAAATACCTCAGGTTTGTAGGGAACAAGAACCACTGTGAGTTCACAGTTCTCCTTTTTGGCCTGTCAGCAGCACCTTGAGTGTTCACCAAGTGCATGGCAGCTGTGGCTGTGTTCCGCACAAGCGGCAGGTAGGGGTAACAACTGACTGATCAAGGGCTGCTCCAGGTCTCAAGTGGAGGCACAGGTTGACTTCATAGGAATGACATTCGATGAACTGGGCCTCCTTCGGAACGAGGAGAAATCAACGCTGTCCCCGGTTCAGAGGATAGAGTTCATAGGGGGCAGTACTAGATTCGACCCAAACCAGGGCATACCTCCCGGAAGCTAGGTTTCGGTCCCTGGAGGATATCATTCAGGCAGTTCCCCACCCCCACATCAGGGAATTTCCTGAAACTCCTGGGACACTTGGTGGCTTGTACCTACGTAGTACAGCATGCCAGACTCAGACTTCGACCTCTCCAGTCGTGGCTAGCGTTAGTGTATCTGCCAGTCTGAGACAGTTTGGACAGGATTGTAATCCTGCCTCACCCGGTATTCGACTCTCTCCTGTGGTGGCTTGACCCACAGATAGTATGTGAAGGGGGCCCCTTCACCAGCCCTCAGCCACCCCTCTTGTTAGTGATAGATGCATCAGGCTTGGGCTGGGGAGCACGTTTTGGAGACCTCAGAACACAAGGCCTCTGGTCCCAGGCGGATCTTGCTCTACACATAGAGCTGAGAGAAGTGTGCCTGGCATGCCAGACTTTCAGAGCCCACTTGTCAGGGAGATGTGTATCAATCATGACAGACAACACCATGGCGATGTTTTCTATCAACAAACAGAGGGGTACACACTCCTCTTCCCTGTGCCAGGAAGCCCTCATTCTGTGGGACTTCTGTACAGAGCACTTGATACACCTGCAAACATTGTACCTCCCTGGAGTACAGAATGAGTTGGCGGACCATCTCAGCAGGTCATTCCACGGCCACAAGTGGTCCTTCATCCGGACGTACTGAACTCAATCTTCCATCAGTGGAGCTTTTCATTTGGTGACCACTTGTAAGAAAAGAGATCTTTTAACAGACAACCTCCCCTCTCAGCACCCCATCCCTTTACAGCTTGTCTCAAAATATTTCTTTCTGTGGACCATCAGGAAGGGCTCTATAGAACTATGAAAGGCTCTAATCAATTAAGATGCTGATGTCTTGTTAGCCTTCATTGAATGCAGTGTCTCGGTAATGGGAGGTCCATTTCTAATGCATAAATAAACATGCCATTGTATGCTGATATTCAACAGGATGTTAAAGCACAGTACATTTTTTCAGAAATACAGTCTGTTGATTGCAATTGTCTTAAGATTTCATCTAATTTAACAGATTAATTAAAATATGTATTCCCTGTAGGAAGCTTATTTGGGAAATCGGAAAATGAAGATACATTTACATTTTCCTTTCCGTCAGAGTCGTCGTCTCATGCATATGGAGATGGAAGAGATGACTTCAGTTTCCCATTTGCATTTGGACAGGATCAGAGATCATCACATTCTTCCTCTTTGAAAGGCTTTCACTCTTCATCACAAAATACAAAGCCATTTACACTCTTTTGAATACATTTCTTGACTGCCTTTTGAATATTTTTGCTGCTTAGCCTTGACCCTTGTTTTCAGCAACTTAAGAAAAATTCATAACATTTCACTTCTCTGTCATTTAATGTAAGGTGACATTACTGTACTTGCATCAAGAGCATTTAAATATTCTCCACTAATCATACATGCTCTGAGATGTTTTTATTTTTATTTCATCACTTTTAATGATTTAATGTACTGTTTGCATGAAACCTTTTCATAAGCTCTCCTTTAACCTGCACACGTTAATATAAACAGCAAAAATGTCAATAGGCAATAGCATATTCTGTTTATTCAGTACCTTTTACTGAGTATTAAATCTCCATGTTGAATTAATTAAATCTATGATAGCAAAAAATGGAGTCTGGTTTTGGTGTCAGTTATAGCAACAGAACCTTCTTGTCAGTGGTAGAAATACTGTTTTGTATGGTTTTAGTTAACTCATTGTAAAAAAAAAAAAAAAAAAAACATTTTACTGCAGCATTAAACACTGTTTGAATCTGTTTATTGGGTTAAATACAGCATTCAGAAATTGGTTGACTGTCTCATTTAAAGTAAAAATGTACACATTTTTAAAATAAACTTGTTTGTCAATTATCGTATTGATTTTGGGAGTGTGTTTTAGTCAACTTTGCAAAGTGAAATAATTCTGGAATTAGAATATTTAGCATTTTGGTCTGAATGCATAAAAGTAGTTAGGTGTGTAAATCCCAGTTTTGGGACCACTGTGCTGCACAAAACACCCACTTAAACCCCAGAGCAGTTCACAAACCCAGGGAAGACAGGCATTCGTCCACCTAAGTTGTGTGTGAAACTTGATGATTATTTAAGTATTTATCCACAGTGGAACAGTCGTTGGGCCAGAGAGAGAATGACTGTGTAGCCCAGTGGTTAGGGTATCCACCTGTGAGGTGGACACCCAGGGTCCAGGTATCCTGCTCCAAACACTTTCATTATTTTTTCGCAGTGGAACAGGTTCAACAGGAAAGTCCGATGCAATTCGACATCAGAATATTCCATAGCTCAGTTGTTTGAGCACACTCCTGAGAAGTAGAAGACGCCTGTTCAAATCCTTGCTTGCCCCTCTGGCAGAGCGTGGGGACCTGAACCTGCATTTCCTGCATCCCAGTTCAGTGCTCGAACCATTGGGCTCTGAGTTGGGGAGCAGCCCCACCTCATCCAGTGATCATATTTTCAATGAGACCTGGTAGCCAGCTATGAGTGGGCCCAGCACACAAGATAGGCATTCATCTGCCTGCCTTCCCCCAGTGTGTGGATCGCTCTGGAGCTTAGGTGGGAGATAGACATCTGGACAGCAAGAGTTAGACAGCTGTGTGCATGTCCAGAGACAGTTAGGTGCTGAGGGAATTTTTACCTTGAAAATAAAGTGAGTTTTGGTGCCTACAGAGTTCGGTGGAAGTTTTGTGGATTGCAGTGGAGCCTAAAACGGGAACTTAGTGCCTGAATACCTTTGTGGATTGGGGCCCAAATGGTGTAGGCCTGTTCTGTCTCAGAACTCTCTTCCTGACCCACCGTTCAACCTGTACTTATTGGGAACACTTAAGGTAAGGGTAGGGCTTGAGGGAGCTGGAGCTAAGTCATTGTGGGTAGTGTGGCAGGGTGGGCCTGTGCCAGCCCTGCTATCCCTTTAAGGGAAAAAAAACCCTGGAAGCCTTCCCTGACGGGGAAGGCTAATTAGCCACCTGGGGGTAGCCCTGAGCTGCAGAGGGCTTATGGGTTGCACCTGGCAGCCTCCTCCGGGGATAAAAGCCTGCCAGGGAGGAAGCCCAGGGTGGTGGTGTGGTAGAGTGAGAGGGAGAGAGAAGGAGACAGAGTGAGGTACAGAGACGTAGAGCTGAGGCTAGGAGCCTGTAGAGCTGACTGCTTCCAGAGACCAGCCAGGTTGAGGGCTGGGGCTCAGCTGAACTGTCTAGAGTTGTATAGTAGGTGGTGGGGTTTGCACTGGGCTGCACTGTGAATAAAGAGCACTGTGAGTCACAGAAGAGTCTCCTGCCTGTTTGTGACGTGGGGGAAGAGCGGATCTCTTACAGTAGAAAGCTTTGGAATATGCTACAGCCAGAAAGTCTCTGAAGTCCAATATTGGCCACATTTAGAAAGCCTTGAAAAATGTACTTATTTGTCTAGTTATTCCATAATTGACTCTTGGTTTCCTCTGTCATCTAGTCTGTCAATATCATCCTTGTCGCTATCCTTTTAAAGGTGCATCCCTGGAAGTGGAGGAGAGTGGGGTGGCGTTATAGAGTATTAGCTACATACATGGGAATTTTTTGCCACAGTGTACAGTGCTCCCAGACATGAGTATGTCTACACTACAATTAGACATTCACAGTTGGCCTGTGACAGCTGATTTGGGCTTCCAGGGTTCAGGCTGCAGGGCTGTTTAATTGCGGTGTAGACATTCCAGCTCGTGCTGCAGACTGAGATCCGGGATCCTCCCACCTCGCAGGATCTTAGAGCCCAGCCCCCAGCCCCACCCTGGACATCTACACTGCAACTGAACAGCCCCTTAGTCTAAGCCAGCTGGCGTGGGCCAGCCATGGGTTTCTAATCGACATGCCATATAAATGCCTGAAATGAATACTGTAGGCCAAGTTCTCTGCAGGTGTAAATTGGTATAACTCCATTGACTTCAATGAAGCTGTGCCAATTTATACCCACCGGGCACCTAACTCTATATTTCAGTTGTTTTTTTAACTGTCGGTCGCTCTCTGAGGTTTTACTTCCTGCCCATCAGCATAGAACCTACGCACTGTTAAATACTTTTTCTGTTCTAAAGGAAACATTGAATAAAACAAAGCAGCACACATAAGTCCAACACAATGTTAATAAATATCAAGGTATTTAGCTACATTTCTTGTATTTGAATCTATTGAATACAATATGTATATGCTATACAGAGAGTAATGTTATCCTGTTATCCACCCGCTGCAGCCAGGAGGAAAACCCTGCATGCCTCTCAGTCAGCTTTCTCACAGAAAAATACCCACAGAAATATGTCAGTCTTCTGGTATTTCAACCAGAATGCCACAAGAATATTGTCCCATGATGTTTACTTCAAAATGAGTTTTTGCTGTCCAGAAGAGGCTTCCACTCAGTACAAGGATATTTGTATCCATCATTTAAAAAAATTTAAGGATGAGAACGGAGTTAATGGGAAAACTATGCAAAAAAATAACTTTCCCCATCCTCCAGCAATGAGCAAGATGAGTTTTGTCCTTTAAAACAGGGGTGCCCAAACTTTACCTCTTGCACCCTCCCTTACCAGTAATGGAATGTGTCCCCGCTGTGCCGATAGAGTCTCAGCCAAGCTGTGGGCTGGGGGTCAGGAGCCAGGGGCTGGGGGTTAGGGGGCGGTGGTCGACAGTGGGGGCTGGCAACTGAGCAGTGGACAGGAACAGAGCTGGGGCTGCAGCTGCATCTGGAGACTGGGACCAGGGGTGGATCTGGCACAGCATTAGAGGCAGAGTGGCACTGGGCATGCTTCCCTTCCCCACTCCCCCCTGTGTGGTTGGCCCCGGGCTTGCCTTAAAAGGTCTGAAGTTTGCCAAGGGACATCCCCTTAAAGTTGGGAATTCATTATTTATTTATATGGTGGCAGTGTCAAGAGGGTCTGATAAGGGACCAGGGCCCCCAGCAATAAAGAAAGCTACTCTCTGCCCCCATGGATCATAGAAACTGTGCATAAAGAAAATAAATGACAGGAGGACAAGTTGGATCATAAAGGATGAATTCTGAAGAGAACTGGGAAGTCTCTGTGGTGCAGTCAAGCAGACTCCTCCTTCTATACAGCATTTACTTGCTGTAATGCTGTGATATTATGGTGCACTGCCCAGTTGATACAAAACTGGACACTCACAAAATTGTTTTAACTCAAAATACAGGTTTCCCAGATAGCAGCCGCAGTTCGTCTTCAGTCATTTCATGATTGATGTTCACACAATACAAAAAGTGTTACTTTAATATTCTTCATTACAAAGTTTTTGTGATGATTAAAAAAATGCTTAAAAATAAATACAGGGGCCCCTGGGTGTTACATCAGTGAAAACTTTAGCACTGACAGCTGAGAACATAGTTTGCTTACTCTCAAATAATAGTGTTACAATTCACAACTGGTTCATTGCCACATGTATTTTTTAATGACACTGACAAGTCAATATTTTGAGAGAGTCTCCCCCTGGGTTCATGCTGTGGTTCTCTGTCACATAATTATTCACTCATTTCATGTGTGAAATGCCCAGCAACAGGAGATCTGCGTTTGGAACAAGTTCAGAGAGTACAAGGGCTACAGCACTGAGCTTTAATCCAAAATGGCGATGGGAGAGAATGTTAATTGTTAGTTGTGGTTTTCATTGCCATTATCTGTTGAGAATATTGTAAAATGCAAAAAACCAACCTGACACTTTACGGTATGAATGAGCTAATTAAGGCCGGATCCATTACAATCCATGGAAATTCTGCATGGGCAGTGCTGGCAAGGTCAGGCCCCGAGTAAGGAGAGCTTTTGTTCTGGAACGTCTCTTAAGAGTCTGAACATAAGTAAGACTTAGCTACATGTGAGAAGTAAAGTAGGATCTGAATCAGAATCCTTCCCAGGCATGACCAAGACTACACTATCCCTGTCTAGCTTGGGCTGCTGCTGTTTGCAAGTTGTTAAAGACCATATGTCTTCTTTTGCTGAGTAGTGTTCAATGGGGGAATTCTTTTGGTTGGCACTTTTTGTATGTGCCTGCAGCACCACAATGGCAAGCCTGCCATGGCTGGTTCTCTGACTTCATTCTTCACACATCCCAAATGTTTCCATTGTCTTCTCAGGATCACTTTAGAGACAATGGACTATTGACCCTCTGACAAATCTTGGCATTTGTCATAAATTCATTCCATTTTACAAGTGACCAAAGAACCTTGCCATTCCAGCTGACAAGGGAAACCAGGGGGCTGCCGAGTGATTACAGACACTGCATAGGTCTGGTGTGTACATTCTAGTTCACCACAGTGTGTCATGTGAAGTCTTGAATACAAGTCTGTGTCTTCTGGGAATCATTATCCTTGTGCAATGTATGTACAAATATTATATAAGGAGTTATGAATATATACTGAAAATACGGTCTTAAAGTCTGTAGGGACTAGTGAAAAGCAAAGATGAAACACAGGTTTTTCTATCGGAATGAGGCATTTTGTGCATCTATCTGTTTAGATTTACATTGAGTATTGGCTCATTCACAGTGGGCTTCCTATTACTATTCTGCCCTGAATGCAATTAAAGGTTTGTCAGACGTTAAGAAAGAATCTAACAGGAAAAGTAAAACAGCAGATGGAAGAGCCCTGTCTGGAGGTGCACGTCAGAGGTTTCCTTAAGTATATGGGGAAGAGGGGAAGTTATAGAAGACTCCCAGGCACTGTTCAGTGAGGAAGTAAAAAGGATGGAGTTTTACTTATGAGAGAGGGGTCAACCAGGCTTGGTTGAAACTGCTGAAAAGAATGTTGGCTAAGATAAAACTGCTTTAGACTGCAGGTTAAGCTGTTAGTTGTTTGGTCTCTAGAAAGTTTTATGTTTTTGTTTTATATGTAACCATTTGTTTCCAATCTTCTGACCTGCTCTTACTGGAATCTCTATTCTTTGATGATAAATTTATTCTTGTTTTCATTATAAATGTATCTAAGTGCTGCAGTGTTAAGCAAAGTGATGGTTTTGAACTGAATCTTACAAGCTGGTGTGTGTTGTTCCTTTGGGGACAGTGGGCCTGATAATTCAGGCACAGACAATACTACCTGACATTAAGCGCAGGTAGTGGTGAGGTACCCCACAATTGTGGGTAGCTCCAGGGAGCATTTTTTGAAGACATTAGTATGTAAGACATTAGACTAGTATTTTTTCTAAGACATTTACTTTCAAAGAGACAAGGCGGGTGAGGTACTATCTTTTATTGGACCAACTTCTGTGGGTGATAGAGACAAGCTTTCGAACTTTCACCAACAGATGTTGGTCCAATAAAAGCTATGACCTCACCACCTTGGGACCAACACAACTATATCAGCTCTGAAATTTACTTTCCAGGGCATTGAGGGCTAAATTCACAAAGGGGCTTAGGTGACTAGAAACAGCAACTTTAGGCACCTAAGTCCAACGTTTAGGTGGCACTGGCATTCACAAACCCTCACTAAGTTGCTGCCTGAGGTCCCTACATTTTGGCAGCTGGGTTTGTGCACAGTTGCCTCAGTTCTGCCACCATCCAGTGCATAACCCGTCCCATAATGCAGAGATGGATTAAGGTTTCCTGGGGCCCTGGGACAGAGCAAGTGGGGAGCCCCTCCCCATAGCCTTTCTGCCTCTTCCCCTGGGCTGCCCCTGTTCCATCCAGCATCCCCCCCCATTCCACTCCCCCACTGCAGCCCTGCAACCTCTTTTGCTCCTTTCTGCCTTCCCTGCCCCACAGCCCCAAGACTGGGTCCTCAGTGGGGAGGGAGAGCTCCTCCAGTCCCAGGGCTGCAACAGGGGTTCGGGGCCTCCCCTGCCACCCTCCTGGGGAACCAGGGTCAGGGTGCTGGGGCTTTTCCTGCCTTACCTGCCGGGTGTGTCTGCCAGAGAGCGGGTCTGGTGTGGTGGCTTGTCCTGCTTCCCTGTGGCTTCTGCTGGGGATGGGATCTGGGGCCCCGGGGGCATGGGGGTGGGGAGTTCTCCTCACCCAGTGCTGCTGCATAGGATCAGAGTGCAGGTGCTTCCCCTGCCCCACCTGCCTGGTAGCCTGGACTTCCACTTGGACCAGTGGTGGTGGATTTTTCCAGGAGCTCCCCAGTTGGCCGTGGCCCCTGGGTATGGGTCCCATTGGCCCAGGGGCTAATTCACTACTCCCCAGGGCTCAGACTAAGCATTGTCCCACCTATCTTGCTTTTGGGGCCCCATCTGGTTCTGTGAGCACACTTAAAGCCATTCAAAGAACACCAGAGGAGGAGGCAGTGTCCGGCTTTAGATCACTTGTCTAGCTTTTTCTGCCCGATGTAGAGCACTGATTTAAACATGGGTCTCCCACCTCCTCAGTGGGTGTCTTACCCCCTGGGCTATGGGGTGTTCTGGCACAAACCTCTCACTCTCTCCTGTGGAAGCTGTTCCATGGTGTATAAATAGTGAACTATTCATAGGGCCCCGTGTGCAATGCCTGTGGAACAGTGGTTAGGGGACTCACTTGAGAGGTTGATCACTCCAGTTAAAATCCCTGTCCTACGTCAAGCAGGGGAGAACTGAACCCAGGTTTTCCTGTAGCCACTAGGCTAACGGGGGCATCATCACCACTACTTTCCTAAAGGGCTGACCTGGTATAGGTGCCTAACTTCAGGAGAGGGCTCACAGCTGTGAACCCAATTGGCGATCCTTCCCTCCAGCCCGGACTTGGGTGTCTTACTCCCTTTAAGGGACAGGACTTAGGCTCCAGCCCTCCTCTCAGCATTGGCTGGTGTAGGCTGCTCTCCACGCAGTGTGCTAGCTTTTGTGACTCTCATTTTAGGGGCTCTCCTCCTGCATTGGCTAGGGAAGCTGGGCATGCGGCACTGGGAGTCCCACAAGGTGGCAGGGTGCCTAGGAGTCAGGCGTCGCGCTGCTCTGTGTTGCGCTGTTTGCTTTGTGAATCTAGCCCTTAGATGTTTGGCTGCAACTTTGACGGATTTCCAGCTTTTGCCTCCTTTTGTCACGATGGAAAGAACATCTTGGGGGGAAATAACATTTAGCTGCCCCCTTGCTAATTTGGCATTGTTAGAAAAACCTCTTCTGGGAAATAGGGTAAATACAAAGTTCAGTCGCAGCGACAAAAGAATCATTGCATCGTCAGAAAACAGTCTTGCATACTACAGCATTAATACGCTTAAGCATTTCAAGGAACTAAGCTTTAAATGCTACTTACTGTAACAGCTTGGAATGTGTAGACTTACTGTATTAGAAGGCAGTAATCTCCCTACTACAAGGCTGATTGCATGGGTAGCAAGAGTTGGTTAATCCTTTTCGGTCAATGGCATAAAATGAGGATTAGTTTTTCATTTACTGCAACTGAGTGGGTCATTAGGATCCCAAAGACACTAATGAGCCTGAGCAGCTGATTGGATTCTGCTTTCAAAAGTATGGGCTAGTCTAAGACATAATCATAATTTAAAACATGACGTGTTAGTGATTTTTTTTCCTGGGGCAAAAAAAATGAATGAAGGCATTAACTGTACAACAAACTTGGCACGTTGACTTCTACCCTTGGAATTGGAGTTGTTGCCGGATTACTTGCCTTAGAGGCTGAATGGCTCATTTACAAATATCGCTGTTGCCTTGGTTTTCTGTTTTTCTCTTGATGTCTCCAGAGTTGACACAAGTCACATGCAATCAACTCTATATTCCTGGTGGACAGGGTCTGTCCTAATATTCTCTGACTCACACCCAGGTTGTTTGCAGCTCAGCAGTTCTGCTTCCAGACACATCACTTTCTGTTCTGATGTTAACATCTTGCTGAGAAATTGCCTTTTGGCACAGTGCTTCTTGAATCATGTACCTTGCCTGATCTGATGCCAAGATGATGCTCTTTTTAGCACTTGTAATACTTTACCTTTGAAAAGGTAACTTCTCATTTTTCAGCATTACTTTCTTTTCAGTCGTCTTTATTATATTCCTTAGAAAAGCATTTATGCCCTGTTGTACCTGTGCTCTTTTCAAACCCACAGATGCTGCTAAAGGATTGTTAAATAAAATGAAAAGCTGGACATTTTTTCAGTTAAAGATGTTTTAAAATACACAGCATACAACTAATTTAAGCTACAAGGCTCACTGAAGTAGAGCAACATACAATATTTTAGTAGCATAAATTTGGTAACCATAAAAATTTTCCAAAAGGAATTTCCACAACCCACAAAATGGTCCCCCCCTTTCTGCCAAAAAACAACTCCATTATGTGACACACTATATCCCACAATCCTTTTGGATTTGGGTCATGGGAAGAAATAACAGGAGGGCTTTGTGTGCCATGGGCTAGGGATAATCAGGGGCAAAAGGCCTGGGTTTGAGATTGCTGAGGGTGCTGGCTGGTGAGGGTTTGGGCGTTGCCAATCCAGGGCTGAGTTTGGCGCTTGTAAGGCTTCTCTCCTATGTCTGCTTAGTGCTACAGCAGAACAGCCTGGAGAAGTTATGGACTTCGCCGGAGCTGGTCAAAATAGGTTTTACTTCAAAAGTTTCTCTGGCAAATTTTTTATGTGAATTTTTCCATGAAAAATTGTTCATGGATGTTTCAAACACTTCGAAACATTCTAGCCATGACCCAATCAGGACAGCTGTGGGTTTCCAAATTGTACCTCATTGTTCAGAGATACCACTCTATCTGATACATATTTTAGGGCATTTTTCACCTTGAAATGTGATAATCTTGCCCCAAACATTTGGCCAGCTCATGCCTCTTCCAGATCTGCATGCAGAAGGGGCTTGCCACATGCAGTTTTCCTCCATCTTCTCCCGGCCCCTCCCACCACACAGCAGAAAGAGGGTTTCAACTGATTTCACTGAAGTTATGCCCCAAAGCTGACATTTTACAGATGAGATGTAAACCTGAGGCCCTGATCGGCGACAGTAATTAAAGATCCCATGGCAATTTTTATTTTATTTCTGTTAATAATAGAGATGATAACCCTGGCTTCCGAGCCAGTTATGAACCCTAGTAATTACATTCCATCAAACTACATTCTCTCTGTATTTTCAATTTAATATAGTCTTTATTCTGTGTGCATTGTCTAAGCTCAAATCCCCTCTAGTCATGAACTAATGTTCATGAAACACAAGGAGAGGCCAAGCAGCACTACTTTATCCGGTAAACTAGATTTTAAATCACAGATCATGTGGAGAACTTCAGCATTGAACTTCAATGCAAGGGTCCTTTAAACTCAACTTGTCATCGGTTCCAGAGCACTCAAGAGGAGTTAATTCTGAGGAGTAGGTAGTTGTTTCCTGTAAGTCTCCACTTCACCTTGGACTGTGCCCTTAAGAGGTCTGACAAGCTAATGAGGCTTGGTATTAGCACAGGCAATGCAATCTGATGCCTAAAAGTATATTGGATACACATTGTTTAGCCAACTTTACATGATTTAAATAGATAATATTAATTTGGCTCCCGTGATTGGTATTTTTGCTACAGAATCTTTGACTTCTAGGTTGCGAGTTCAAATTTAGCACTGGGCCATAGAGTCTGAAACATGGTTGTTTGGTCACTGATATGATATGAGCTTAGTGGTCATCTACTTCCAGTGGGCGTCCATATCCCAAAAGCCACCACTGAAATTGGTAGTTAGAGACTAAAGACCAAGAATTTAATGGACATGTTCCTTAACAGTCCCAAGGATTGGGGGAGCACAACAGTAAGCACACAGCATTCTGTGTCCCTCCTACATCAGGTGCTGTGTCATGCACACTCACCTGGAACCAAAGATTGGTCCCATAATCTTAACACACTATACTCTTTCACAGCCAGTTATTTGCATTATAGTCATTCAAAAACGCCCTGAGAGCTGGGACTTTGTGGCTCAGGAGTAACACATTGTGACTAGGCAGAAGGCCTGGGTGAGCTTTGTTGATCCTCATGCCTTTTGGCTGAATGTTAATTGAGTTTTCCCTTATGGAACAGAGCTGTAGAATGTAATGGGGATGAAGAGTCTCTCTGTAGATGATTACACTAGGCAGTAGAATTCTGTAGCAACCACACAATTCTCAGTTAAATTATAATGGCTTGTTTACTAATACTGTACAATAGATCTCATTTCCTCGCAGATTCCACAGAATAGCTTTTGGCTCCATTCCTACTAAATTCTATAGGATTTCTCCAAAGTCATGAGAATCAATATAAATATGTACACGCTCTTTGCCAATAAAATGGTTTATGACTTATTCCAGGTGTTGAATGCTCACTGTATGCCATCATAATACAGTGGGGAGGAGGAGGGGGTTGTCAGCAGGTCAAACTACAAGGTTAGCTGCAATTCCTAGCTGCAGATAAGACACCATAGCACTATGAGCAGTGGGTAGGGTCACTCGGTGCTAGGCCAGTTTCCCATGTAGAACAGCCTCAGCGATGGATGCCCTTAGCCCCAGCCAAGAATTGCTGGGGTGGAGGGAAGCCCTGACTGTGCCCCCTATCTCTTGGCCACACCCTGATGCTGGTTGCAGAAAGAGGATGGCATAGAGCAGCAGTGTCCAATGCGGTCGCAACTAGCCACATGTGGCTAATAGGCTACTGAATCGTGGCTAATGCATGTGGCTTTTTTATAAAGTGGCTTAATGTGTCTAAGAAGAAAAATTCAAAACTACAAATGTGGCTAGTAGTGTGGCTAGCATCGAATTTCTATTGGACGCCACTGGCATAGAGGGTCTATACCGCTGTAGCGAGGTCGGTCACTCACCCCGGTGGTGCCTCCCGCTGGTCGTCTCGGGAATTAGCTCTTTGCAGCGTCTGGAGCGCCCTCTGCCGGCTGATGTCCGCTCCTGCTCTGGCCCCGTGTCCCTCCCGGACCCCGGTGCCCACAAACTGAGGGTGCTGCACCCTTGCAGAACCCCCCGAGTCTTAGGGTCTCCCCTCCCTGGGGAACCCTGCACCCACTATCCCTACCTTGCCTCAGGCTTTGCCCCTGCTAGTCACCAGTTGCCTCCATGCACTGAGGCGGACTGCAGTATCAGGCTGCTCATCACAGGCAAGAAGGGTTTGGCCAGCTGCTTCTACCAAGCCCAGGGGTGCCCCCCTTGCAGCCCCAGTACCCTGTGGGATGGGCCTTCGCTAGGCTCAGCAGCCTGGGGCCCTCTCACTAGAGCTTTGCAGCTCCCCTGGCTCCCAGTTGCCTGGCCCTTGCCCTGTCCCAGTCCAGGTACCCTGTTTATGGCTCAGGGAGACTGACTAGTACCCCTGGGTCAGGCCCCCTATCGGGCCTTGCAGTCTGGGGCTCTCAGGCTAGAGCTCCCTAGCTCCCAGTGCCTAGCCCCAACCCTGCCCCAGTCCAGGTACCTTGCTCACTGCCTCCCCACAGCTAGGCCCGTCTCCCTCTGCTTCCAGAGGAGACTGTCTTCTTCCTTCAGGCCCCTGCCTCTCAGGCTTTTATACAGGCCTGTGTTTGGGGCGTGGCCACCCACATGAGCCTGCTACCCAATTAAGCCTGCTAGCAGGCTCCCAGCCACAACCCCGGTCCTGGGCTGCTACAAGTCCCTTCCCGGGGCTACCCCAGCCCTCTTTTTTTTGGGGGGGGGAGCGGGTTGCACCCCACTACAACCACGGACATCCTTCTATGGCCAAACTGGATTTAGGACTGTCTTATGTTGCTGCATGATGCAAATGAAAGGCCAAGCACCAAGTGTTTCTCCGTGTACAATTTACAGTTTCCAAAAAACCATAAGCCTGGCAGCTCTATGATTCACATTGTGTGTTTTTAACAACTAGCTCACATATCATCACGTCAACAAAGAACACCTCTCATCTTACAAAAAGACAGCAAGACATTCTGAAAGGTATTATATGTATTTCCATTCCTTTTGTTGAGCCTTACTTAAGATGACACGTTTGGAATAAAGTAGATTGTCGAAGGCTGGGCAGAATACTTGGCTCATTTGCAAGTATTGGCATAAAGTGAAATAATGATTTGGATTTCTGTTTTCTGTCTTTTGTTGCTTACATTGTCAGGTACAGGGATGGTTTTGACATGGAAGTGCTGCGGGCTTAGTGATTTCTTCCAAGGCTTCAAAAATAGTTACGTTATCTCTTGTTATTATCGTATCAGCAGTGACACATGATGGGCAGTGCTTTTACATTGTCTTTGTAAATTATAAAGTGAAGTTAGTATCAGTGTATATGTTTCTCCTTACTTATACGCTTAATTTCATTAAATCAATTGTCATCTGTTTATAATGCAGTATTGCTAATTATCTTGGTATCTCAAGTGCATGCAAAGCAATTTTAAAACAAGATTTTTATTGCATTAGTAGAGTAGGAAAGATGATAGTACTTAGCACATACTCGTCATCTGCTAAGCGTTTTACAAATAGCTATTAATCCTCAAACCTCTGTGAGGTAGGGAATTATTTCCCTTTCACAGAAGAGGAAACTGAGGCAGAAAGATAAGGGCCAAACTTTTAAAATGGGTGCCTAAAGTTAGGCATTTAAATCCACACTTAGGTGCCAAACGAAGAAACCTGATTTTCACTTGTGTGCAGTATCCATGACGCCCAGAGATTTTTGAAAAACAAGGGCATTTATTTAGGTTGGATAGGGGACACCCACATTTGGACACCCAAGTTTGAAAATGGAAGCGTCAATGACTTTCCCAAGTCTACAAACGGATCATCAGTGCTGTATTTAACTCTAGTAATCTTATTCCACCTGACAAGTGGTAGATGGTGTCGTATCATTTGTTTCCAGACCTCCCAGCTCTCACAAGCTAAAAAAGAGGCCCATGAAAAGACTCAGGTAGCTTTGGGAGGTTGTTTCAGCGATTCAGCAGGTGGTTCTTCCCCCCTGCAGAGTTAGCACTGGACTAAAGGCAGAGTGGCTATAGTGGATTCAGCGGGTGGCTACTGTGTTGCTACAGGTGCTGTCTTTCAGATGAAGTGAAAAATTGAGGTCCAAGTTGCTCACTTCTGATTATTAAAGACCCGGTGGCATTTTCCCCAAGAGCAGTGATGTTTACCCCATTATCCGAGCCAAGTTACTAGTGGTGTACTTACCATTTGGATCTATTTATATGAGGGTTTTGGCCCGTGTATGGTATAGGGACTGCTCTGCTAAGATGTTTAGCTGCTCTAGGAAGGATTGCTAAATGTGGAACAAATATTTGATCTTTTATTTCATTTATTTGTTCCACTTTATAATAAAGTGACTAATTATACAGTAGTTATATATTACACTAGTGCGGTAATTACTACTAATCCTTATAACTGCAGGCTCTTACATGATTGAAAGTTACACTGTACATACAATTTGATTAATATGCCATTGTATTAATTTAGGTGGAATAAAAGGGGCCCCAGAAGTCAAAGGTGTGAACATGACCCTGAAACTGTTTTAAACAAGGTTCTGGGTTTGGTATACGGAGACTTCAGCTGCCTTAGCACTATAACAAACAAACACACCATTACAGATATTTTAACCTTTTATTAAAGACACTGAAAAGAAGAGGGGGTGATTAAAGTAAAGTGTTAACGAAGGCTTTCATTTCGACCATATCCCATGTTTCCTTTCTCTTTAGCTGGCGATAGAATTTGGAAAGAAACCCTCCTTAGCTGACAGTCTCTTAGATCAGGGTTCTCAATCTTTTTTTCTCCGAGCCCCCTCTCCTCCCAACATGCTATAAAAACGCCACGGCCCACCTGTGTCCCAACAACCTTAGGATGCAACAAGCAGGGCAATTGCCTGTGGCCCCCCCATGCCAGAAGGGCCCCCACAAAGCTAAGTTGCTCAGGCTTCAACTTCAGCCCCATACGGTGGGGCTCGGAGCTCAGGGCTTCGGCTTTCTGTCCTGGGCCCCAGTGAGTCTAATGCTGGCCCTGCTTGGTGGACCCCCCTAAAACCTGCTCATGCCCCCCCCCGGGAGGCCTAACCCCTCGTTGAGAACCTCGTTTAGATGGCATTAAAGATGGTAATAACTGTCCGTTTGGGGAAGAAGTTAGTTGAGATGGGCTCAAGTTGTTGTTTTTAAAGTCGGCTTTTACTTCCTTTAAGACCAAACAAAACAAACACACACAAAAGAGAGAAACTGCAGCTTCCATCTCTGATGTGGATTCTCACTTGCAGCCTTGTTGATGGACAAACACAGGCACATCCCACAATCTCATCAGCCACTCCAAGCCCCTGCAAACTCGTACCAGCATCGGGCTGTTTAGGACATTGCTTTTAGCAGCCCCTTTCTTGACAGCAGCCTTGCAAAAGAGTCAGACTCTTCTTGGACAGAAGGCAAAATGGAGAGGAAGAGGAAAGAGACAAAACAAGGTGGGGAAGGAAAAGGACACACAGAGAGAGTGTGTACATGTGTGTGTGTGTGTGTGTGTGAGAGAGAAAGTCTCACATCCCCTGGGGTGTTTGGGATATAGCTGGAGCCAGAAGAGGTGGAGGTGGCGATGTCATCCGGGTCCCGCTCTCTGGCCTAGCCTGGTCGGGACAGTTCTCAGGATTAGGACTGTAAATGCGTTGGCTACTCCCATGCACCTTCTCATAGCCGGGATGCCTCTGCACTGGCCTGCCCTTTATTTTCCCTCTTCCAGGCCATTCTACAGCAACCCACACACGAGCTCAGACAATCACCACCCTTATTGGGCTTTGGATTTAGTCAGATAAATAACTCAAAAGTAAAACTCAAAGTCCTACAGCCCTGTCCACAAGGCCTGGGTCGTACCTCAGAGCCTGGGTAAGCAAAAAGGTTCCTTTATGGAGTCCTTTTTTAAAATGCGTTCTCAGGGGGTGACCAGACCTTCCCTAGGCTTCAGGTTACAGCTGTCCTGCTCCCAGATGACGCTGCTGTAGCCTTCCCAAAGTCAGCCCTCTCTAACAACTGTTTCAGCTCTCTTATAAGGATCCTGGCACTTGAGGTTCCCTTCCCATGGCAGGTGTCTTTGACTGGCTCATTTAGCAAGGCTGCTTCTAGCTTCAAGACTGCTGCAGGAAGCTGCCTCATGTCCTCTCACCCCCTTTGCTCTCTCACCATGACAAAGACAGTCCAGCATCTTAGGAGATGGTGGAGTGGCAGCTGATACAGCTCACTCCTTTCCCTTCTTTCAGTCAGCCAGGATCGTGGTAGCTTCTATTTGTTCATCCATATATTCCCCCAATGTCTCTTTAAAAAAGAGAGTGATGGGGGTGAATAACCCATCTCCTCATTATTTTGTCCACCAGTTAAGCTTAGTACCCAACCCACCAATTTTGATTCATTGATTTCTGGTCTCATGTTGTTCTTGTTTCTCAGGCATGGTCTCAACACAGCCCTTGAATGATGTCTGTGCTCCTTTTTATTTGGTCTAATTCAGTCTGTCTCTTCTTTGCACCATTTACCCATTAACATGTCAGGTTATTGTGATAAACTTTCACTCACGTCTCACAGTTGGGGTCACGGGGCAAATGTGTCTGCCCAATAATAACCCCCCCCCCATAACTTGATTTTAAAAAGAGTATTACAAAGGAAACCAAAGGTCAAGTATTAAAATCCGATGATTAACTTTCCATTTACATGGATTAGTGTTAAATTAGCTATTAAAAAGCATAACCACAATATGGTGACATTGTAATTACAGTATAACCACACCGTATCATAAAATGTAACTGATTTAGCATTGGTTATTGACAATGTAAACCAGTCTACATGGCTGGATCATCTTGAAGACTGGGTTGAGATTTCTGGGACACCATAATGTTGGTCTGAAGCTTATTTTAATGACAACAGGGTTGGGGAGTTAATTTGCCCTTTCTTTTCTTTTTAAGTGGCAAAAGAAACCAGCCACTGAGTTTGTTTTGAATGACTACCCAGCAGAACTGTAGGAATTATCATTTATGTTACACTAATGCCTAGAGACCTCAACTCATTTTGGATGCTCCATGCTACACTAATGCTAGACACCGTAAGATTTAGTCCATGTCCCGAAGACTTTAGAATCTAAATAGACAAGGCGGACAAAGGATGGGCTTGATCACACAATGTGCTGGGTGCTTCCCAGAGCTAATGAGCACCCGAACTTCCAATGAACATGAAGGGCACTGGAAACATCTCAAAAGCATTCATCATCTTGCTGGATCAAACCCAGTGGGCTAACTGAAAAACCATGTAAATAAATGAATTCTCCATTAGCTGCCCAACAGTGGCAGTGAAAAATGCCACAACTTAAATATTTGCAATTCCCAAATCATGAAAAATAAAGTTCAGAAACAAAGAAAACCAAGATCCATGCATCCTTTCCTTAGGTTACCTGAGAAGCCCACTTTCCGTCAAATTTAGACTGGCCTATTTCCACTAAACCAATGCTACTGAATGACAAATAATGTTCTGAGCAGAGTTGTCAGCAAGAACTAAGCTGGGAGAAATTTACAAAACTTGAAAAATAGCAGCTTTCAAAGTGCTGAAAGTCCGTCCAGTCAAGTGTATGAATCCTGGAAGATGGTGAAAAGACAAATTGATGAGGGAAGGAGAGACCAGTGGCAAGAAGGAAATGTGATTATAGGGATTGAAATAACTCTTAATATCAGCTAACAATAAATCATAACACTGCTATAGCACGCTGCTTCTTGTATTGTACAGAGCTGGTTACTTGTAAGATCACACCCTACCTATACATACTGGTGGTGGGTGTTCTCCAGATAGAGTTAGGTAGATTCACAGCATAATGGAACGTGCCCCTGTATCAAAAATGCCCCCATTGTACCACAGTGGTGCAATACAGTAGGCCATATCCTTGACTGGTGTAGATCAGCATGGCCCCATGTAAGTCAATGGAACTATGCCTGTTTATAGAGGACCTGGGCCTATTTTTGTGTGGTAAAACCCACCTGCAGTAGGGTTACTTTTAGTGTTGTTGTTAGAGTCAGACAAATGACTTCTAGCAGCTGTTGCTGGACGTGAAGAGGCGGCTGTCCATGTGGCTCCACTAATCTTATCTGAGAGATCTTGTGTTTGGTAAGATTCTTACAGATTGTCACTGGCAGGTCATTTAAGGCCTGGTGGTGTATTATTGAAGCCAGTGGACCTCAAGGGATGTAGGATCAAGCCTTTAATCCTTAGCAACAATATAATAACTGATGAGAACAAACACTCTGTACAGAGTGACACAGGTGTGCATAGCACATGACAACCCTCCCCCACTTCTACTCCCCGCCCTCTCCCCCGTCCTCGCAAACTAAACAAAAACCACAAGACTGGATCCTGCCCTCGCTCGCTCTCCATGCAATCCCACCGACATCAGTGAGGTTGAGTGAGGTCTACCTGCGGGTAGTGTTTGGCCTACAGTTGAGCCCAGTGGGTCTCAGCCTCTTCCACAACGTGACCTGATGCCACAACAGAAAATAGTTTTGCACAATCCTCCCACCCTTTCCCATCTAGACATAATACCAGGGACAGTGGCCGTGACAGCCTGACACCTGCTTGTGACCCTCCAGATTGGGAGCACCTCTCTAGAGGTGCCTCCAAGTAACCGAGCAGGCTCAGTTCATCAGTTATATAATGTGCCATGTGGTATGGAGTAGAGGGGTGTGGGCTTTACATGGAGATTTGAAGCATGGGAATGAGGACACCTGACATGCATGAGAAGACGGGGAGCATGATTTAAAAAAGGAACAGAATCCAGAGCGGGAGAAGGCAACAAAAGAAAGTTAAGGATTGAGGACTGAGCTAGAACAGTAGATCCTAAAATGGAGGACTGCTCAGTTCAGCTCTAAGAATGAGGAGTCCTTGTGGCACCTTAGAGGCTAACAAATTTATTTAAGCTTTCATGGGTTACAGCCCACTTCATCAGATGCATAGAATGGAGCATACAGTAGGAAGAGATATATACACACACAGAGAACATGAACTCTAAGAGGCTAATTAAGTCATTTCAGCTCTGTTTCTTTCCTTTATTTCCCGTGACTTCCTGCTTATGTTCTCTTCCACTGGTGACCACTGACTGCGGTGGAAGGCTCACTGCATGCTTAATAAATGGAACTACTGCAGTTAGACAAGGAGTCCAGCTCTGACTGCTTCTCGTCAATAGCTAGATACAGTTGATTGCCACCACTAAAGCAATTTAGGTGGGGAATAATCTAAGGAATGACTAAAATCCAGCTCCTCAAATAGCAGAGGTGTCAGTCATACAGTATTTATTTAGCTTCTGTTTTGCTTATGATGTGATTCGACCGTATGAATTACTACTCTACATTGCTCGAGAATGCCAGGGCTTTTAGTCAGTTCTGCATTTTTGACCTGAGCATGCCAAAGCTGCCTCTCTTTGCTTGTGAAATAGACTGCATTCAAGCTTGGGGTCACTCGGGTTTGACAAGCTGTGTGGAATGTGACTGCTCTATTAATGCTGATCTCCACATCGCAGGGGTTTGCAGACTAACAGAGTCGCATTGGTATTTTGATGTTTCCCAGTATCTATTGTTAAGGATTTAATGACATTCAGAGCATCAGATATTAGAGGTAAGCATGGGATTTCTCCTCAATCCCGATCTGCATGGATTCGGAAGGCACATTGAAGTTTAGCTCCTTGTCTGTTCTCTGGTGACACACACACAACTCCTCAAGCACTGTAACAGTTTTAAACATGGAGTCAGACAGTCCTCTTGGGGACTCCAGTCTATCTTGCCACCCAAGCAAGCCTACCTTTGTGATGGTCCCTTACACCAAAAATCACAACAATATTCAGGCTTGGGGATCCCTTGCTTATGCTTAGAAATATTGCACTCTCCAAATTCCAAGCAGCGCAGTGATGACAATTGCTTCTTGACAGCGATTTGTATTCCCTTCCCTTAGAGTTCAAGATGTGATGGGACAAGCCCCTTCTTTCGGGGTGGTGAGGAAAAACAATCAACAAAGTCTTTTACCCACTGATATTCCACAAGGGTTTGACTAGTGTCTATAGGCCTTCTTTTGTTGGGCAGGAAATACCATCTCTTGTGATAAACTCCTATTTCACACTTGGTAGTGTTCTCTCCTGACTCTTTCTGTGTGTGTGAGAGGACGTAGTGTTCCAACTGCATAGCAAACACTTTTACAGTTACTCGAAACAATCACGCTGCATCTGACCTCTCAGGGCAGGTCTACCCTGGCACTTTACAGCGCTGCAACTTTCTTGCTCAGGGGGTGTGAAAAAACACCCCCATGAACACAGCAAGTTTCTGCGCTGTAAAGCACCAGGGTAGACAGTGCACCAACCCCGAGAGCTACACCCCCTGGTGGAGGTGGTTTTCTTAGAGCACTGGGAGAGCTCTCTCTCAGAGCTCTGTCACAACTACACAAACCATGTTAAAGTGCTGCTTTAGCGTTGCCAGTGTGGACTAGCCCTCCATCCTCATTCTCAAAGGAAACCTGCCCAATACTCTCAAAAGATGAGCCTGGGAGCATAAATTCATAACTTTGCTAGACACGAAAAATCACAGAGTAAACAGAGACACTGGATTGCTGGCTTATTACAACAATCTCTAATCCACTAAACACTCCCTTCCCAACCAGCTGCCCTTCCCCCCCCCCATTTATGACTGGAGGGGTGTTAACAGGGTCACTTCACTTTGTCCACACCGGGGTCCTGGTGTTACTGCATCGATTACAAGGTCCTGCTAAACAAATGAAAGCACCTTGGGACCATCTTTTTCATTTTTATTTATTGCACAGGGCTGGCATTAAACAAATACAAAATAGTTGATATTGTCTCCATTGTTTGATGATGGGGCCCAATCCCAACCCCACTCAAATCAGAGGGAAAGTTCTGAATGAGTTCTTGGGGAGGAGGAATCTAGGTTCATTTCCCAGACTTCCTGTTTACCCCTGGGCAAGCCACTTAATATTTCTGTACCTCAGCTCCCCACGGGTAAAAATAAAGGCACATAAATAATGACAAACAACAATAACTTGTTTTCTCACCCCTTTTTGTCTTGTCTATTTAAGTTGTATGCTCTACTGGGCAGGGACAGTCTCTTGCTATGAGCATGTATGATGCCTGGAAGGACAGAAGGACCTTTGCTGAAGCCTCTGGATACTACCACAGTAAAGTTAATACATAATAAACAAGCCTCTTCTGAATTGGTGTCAAGCAATTAGCATCATCCACATCAGGGATCCAGGTCACAACTGTCTCTTTAAAATAACAACCCCCCCCCCAATAACCCACAACTCTCTACTGACATGATCCAGCTTGTCTCACTGACCTTGTCCTTCTCTTCCTGCTCCCTCCCTTTGCCTGTCAGCACCCTCCCTGGCTCTTTGCAGAGGGTGGACTTTGACTGTGCAAGAGTCCTCTTCACAGGAGCTCCTGCCCCCAGGAACGGCTTTTGTGTATGTCTCTGCCCCTTAGATCCTCCATCTGCTTTTCAAATCCCATCATGTCCTTTCCTCGTGCTTTAGGCCGGCTGACAGGAGCTCCCTTTCCAGCCATTGTTCATTTTGCCTTTGGGACGGTCTCCTCTAACCCTGTAACGCAGTGCGAGATGCAGTTTGTAAGAGACGTGCGGAAATTTGGATCAGCGTGAAGGTTGCTCTTAAAAAACCCCAGACAAACAACCCCCTCACCCTCCCAAAACCTACAATGCCAACTGGAACTCCTCTCAGGTGCTGACCTCCCGGTGGAGAGAGCATGAGCACAGACTGCTGTGGCCATACTCACCCCTAGCTTTCCCTACCCTGCCAGGAGGCGTTGTAGGAGCATCTCTCTCCAGCAGGGGCACTGTGGACCTCTTCCAGGTCTTTAACGTTAAAATACATTTTTATTTATTCATGGGGATTAATGCTTCCTATTGTACCTGGCAGACGGCTGGGCTGAGGACAGATGTGTTTATAAGAATGCCACTCTCACATGAATTTGTTAATTGAGACATACCTTTGAATAGGTAGGGGACTAGATAACCACTGTGGGGAAAAAATGGGACGGGATGGGGGGGAATAGGTGCCTATATATATTTTAAAAAGTCCCCATAAAGGGGACATCTGGTCACCCTGCTTTTAAAAAGCAATTGAAGAATACATGATCCTGGGGTTAAGACCCTGGCATAAGAAACAGAAGATCTGAGGTCAGCACTTAGCTCTGCTCCAGGTTCCCTGTGGGGCTTTGTACAAGTCATTGATACATTTCTTTGCCCCCAATTTCCCACCTTTAAAATGGGGGTGAGGACACTTCCCCTACCTTGCCAGGGGGTTGTGGGGATACAATCATTAGTCTCTGAAACCTTACAAACACTCAAGACGTCTGTACAGCTCTACAAGAATAAAGACAGGCCAGCATTGTTCAGATGCTCAAATGGAAGCCAGTTCCTAAAGTACGACAGTAAAGATTAAACATGCACTCCCTTTACAGCTAATGGTGAGCCTCGCCCAGTCTTGCCAACCTCTCTCAATGGAACGTTTAGTTACGGTCACAAAAAGTCCAGCACTGTCCTCCACCAGCACAGCTGAATTCATGCTGGAACAGCCTGTCCCTTTCAATGCTTCTCCTTCCTGTATGGGCCGTCCCTGCATCTTTGAGAAGTCAGAGTGAAATGACTGAGGACCGCAGCAGCCTCCAACACAATGGGCCTGATTCCCATTTATTCTAAGGCTCCTCTGTGCTGCTAGAGTGGGCTAAGGGAGTCTTGTGCAACTGAGAATTCAGGCTAGTATGGGCACGAGAATCCCATTTGCCCAGCCTTGTGGAAGCTAAGCAATTCCTTTATAAAACGAGATTGTATTTCAAACATCAGCATCTGGTGTTATGTTGTGGCTTTAGATTTTTAGTTATTTCGATTTTTGAAGTGGAGTTTACTAGCATTGGAGAATCATTCTGCTATTTCCATACTGTACTGGAGTCTGATTTTAAAAAATGCTGCACACCCAGAGTTCAAACTAGAAGATACTAAGAACATCTGAAAATCAGACCCAGATTTCTGCAGCAATTACGCTGAGCGTGTCAGCATCGGGGTTACTTTTCCTGTACTGTATAATACTAATAAAGCAACAGACGTTTGATTGATAATGATCACTTCTTAGACTGTGAAAAGCTAACAGTTGACCTTTCCTTAGCAAACTGTTTACCTCTTAAATGTACACAATAAAGCAGATTTTGCTCTACTTTCATTATGCTTCCTGAGTATGCACATGACATAATTTAAACAAGCTTATCTTACTCAGGGGAAAAACATTCCTCCTACAGTTTAGGTAAAACAAGCAATTATTCTGTTACTAAGTGTAATTACTGCCTAATGATTTGCTTTGATTAATAGGACAATCAACATCTGCTCCTACTAATAGGGATTAGTAAACCCAAGCTTTTTCCTACATCGGAAGGTATGTTTTTTCTACTATAAAGATTGATTTTATTCAGGCTCCTCTCCAAACAGAAAAAAAGCTTTGTGCTGTCTTCTCTAAGAAATGTAATAAAGAGAGGATACGATATATTTGGAACAATACAACCTAGAAATCTTTACATGCTCCTCCATTCATAAATATGTATTTTTACAAAGCATAGCAAATACTTTAATTTTCAACTGTCATTAATTTCTATTCTCACAGTCAGGAGCAGGAACTACATTAGATCAAATTTAAATTACTGACATACCATTTTAAATTGTTTATGTTTTAAAAATACAAGAGTTAGAAGAAAGAACTATATTGGAATTGCATTTGATATTACTTTACTACTAATTATTATTAGATACTTTTTTAATCTATCTACTTAGGAAATGAAGGAATGGAATTTCTAGAGCTATTTGACATTTTTCTAAAGCTCCTTTTTAGTTTCTATTTTCTTCCTGTATTACTCTGAAGAATAACAAAATACAAGTCTACAAGGCTAATCATTCTTCACTGCACTCATCTTCTATTGATCCTAAAGACTCTCAGATGGAGGGTAGTTAGATTTGAGTGCTAATCCAATCGGATAACAGACATCCCCATATGGTTAGTCACCAGCTTTGCCATAAGCCAATCAATAATCACTTTGATGAAGAAAAATAAGATTTTTGTGTATGTGTGTGTGTGTAAGGTTAGTGGCCGATCACTAGAACTTTGACAGTGACAATCAAAGTACTGGGCAATACCTAGATGTTATTTGTTGGACCTTTCAATTTCTGCTGTGTCCACATGAACACTGTTCATACAACTTCTTGAGAAAAGACTTCAGACTGCCTGGGAGTTTTTACAGACACAAGAACTGAGTTACGTTGGGCCACACAGAGTCTAGCATCTTTCTTTTAAAGAAAGGGACTGAACACTTCATATAAGCAGAATTGCTTAAATATTTATATGTTAAAACAGGGAAGTGTCCCTTAGGACTCTGCATAACCATAAGCCATTGAACTCAAAAATTTGAGATTTATTTTTTAACCTCTGGAAGATGGATGCTTCAACAATGAAGAGTTAACACAGCATAAAGTATTCATAAAGCTCACAGATTTTTCACTTGCAGATCTGACATCCAAATGTATCATTTGAGCTGGGTCAAAACACCAAAGAGAGTCCAGGAATACTCAAATTTTTAAATACATTTCTTCTAGATATCCTAATGCCCCTTTACATTCATGTGATTTCAGTTTTGCTGCCTTGAATGTTCACAGAAAGTGAACTTCAAAGTTGCCTGTGTAAGTCCTGTATTCACAGAAAATGTATTTCAGATTCTCCTGCCTGAGAATTCATGCTGGAAATGTTTATGTACTCACCCAGTAAACGGAATAGAGATTGTCTCTCCAGGAGCAAAGACTGAATATCTACAGAGAACTATCCAGATTCAGGCCATCCATTAACAAAAATAAAAATAAAATGAGTGTGGTAAATAATTTCAAATACTTAATAAATTCAAGGAGCTCAATCTGCTTGTCCACAATCAGGCAGCAGAAAAAGAGGCTGAATTAAGTGTTTGGATACATTACCTGTTACAAATTATTTGCTCAGGTTTTCATGCCATTGTTCCTTGTAGGTCCACATGTGTGTTTAGACAGTATGTCCTCTTTCATAAATCTGTGTCAGAATCAGGCTTAGGCTCTTCCAGTTACTTCCACACCCTTTTTCTTTTAGATGTGGTTTAAGCAGCGTAATTCCCAGTCACAAGGGTACAGTACTGGTGTTTTTTTTCAGCAGCTGAGAATTGGAGCTGCTAGGTTATGTGGTCTCTGTGCAGGGATTTTATTAATATGTTAGATTTTCAAAGCAGGACAGGTGATTTAGCCATATAGCAAAAGGCACATCTTAGTCTGCCACATGCTGAAAGATACATAGCTAAAACCTCTTCACTGCTTTGAAAACCTTAACCTGCATAATTATTATTTCTGTGTATTGTGGTAACACCTAGGAGTCCCAATTGTGGCCCAGAACCTCATTGTGCAAGGGTTGTACAACCTAAAAAGAACAAAAAAGACTTTCCCTGCCCCAAAGAGCTGATACATGTTTGCTAAATTACATGTCTCATTTGCACAAGAATGGCCACACTGGTTGCATTGCAATATAGTACTAAAAGAACATTCAGAATGTGTAACCTCATTTCAGCATCTACATGTACTTTCCCCAAGCAAGTCTCCAAATAGAGGTTCTCAGTATTGGAGGTATACAGATCTCTGGACACATTTGCAAAGGATTTGTGAGTGTGTATTGTTCGCAACAAATGATTTGAACAGTTGCCAAGCAGCGATAATGTTTCAATAGTGACTCAAAAGGGAAGAGTCCCACATGCTCAAACCACACCGCTCTCTGAAGCATCTACATGCTCCTGGTAGCTCACCCATCCAACTAATGACCATGCTCAGTTTACAAAATCTGATAGTATCTACAGGTTGCAAAACCAGATTCAGCTGTGGTAGCATGCACGAAACACAGCAAGTTCAGTTACTGGATGAGATCTGTTCTACTAAATGTTCTTCTGTAGACCTTACATCGCTGGTTGGCAGTGAGTTAAACTTAGTATTGTTCTACTTCATTTTCTTCTTAAACCCACTTTCTGGTCAGTCTTGACAGCAGTTTGAAGTGGCGGTAATTCATAGAGCGGGGGTCAGCAACCTTTCAGAAGTGGTGTGCCGATCCTTCATTGATTCACTCCAATTTAAGGTTTTGCGTGCCAGTAATACATTTTAACGTTTTAAGAAGGACTCTTTCTATAAGTCTATAATATAGAACTAAACTAGTGTTGTATGTGAAGTAAATACAGTTTTTAAGAGGTTTAAGAAGCTTCATTTAAAATTTAATTAAAATGCAGAGCCCCCCAGAACGGTGGCCTAGACCTGGGCAGTGTGAGTGCCACTGAAAATCAGCTCATGTGCCGGCTTTGGCACGCGTGCCATAGGTTGCCTACCCCTGTCATAGAGAAATGCTACATGTATTAAAAGCTGCAGAGCCCGCACATGAGAATAGAGTTACTCACCCATGCACCCTCTGAAACATAAAGGCACAGCCAAGACGTCCCATATAATTCCTGCCTCCCTTACATTCCACCTTTTACCACAGCTATTTCCTTTAACAGATCGGTGAGTGGCAGTCACTTCTGACATGGTTAATATTGAAAAGCATTTCTTAATGAATTGTTCTGAAAAGGACACCTCCATTCCCCTAGGTCAAGGGAACAAGTCTCTTTTCCCCCCTAGCTGACTTTCTTCCCAATTGTCATTTTTTCCTCCTATGAAAAAAGCTGATAGAGAATGGCCTTCTATTGAAGAAGCTATTCAGAGAAGTTGACACTGCTAATCAAAATGCTAGAATGTCATTAAACACCACGCTAAGAATAGCAATATTCATATTCAGCGTGAAGGCATAAGAATGTGTACAGGTATTTAATTCAATAAGTTCCATAACAATCGCCGCTGACACCTCCAGAAAAGAAATAATCTGTATGTGGAAAATTGGCTTGTGGGCAGATCATTTAGGTGGAGTATGGAAAAACATACAGTTTGTAAACCAGAATTGATGAGCTGAAAAGATAAGAATGGGGCACACTTGTGGCAAGAGCATAGATCTCTCTACAGTAGTTCTACAACAGAATACAGCCCTCCATTTTCCCATCCACTGAATAGGTGGCCAAACTTACTGACCCTCTGAGCTACGTACAACAATCTTCAGAAGTTCAAGAGCTGGGATGCATCTGCTGGGTCTTGGGGCACCTCCTGTGGCTTGGGGCTTTAGCCCCGCTCCTGCTGAAGCCCCAAGCCCTGGCAGGTGCACCTTGTGGGGATGAAACCTGGAGACCTTCCTCCCCACTGGGCAGAAGCCCTGAGGACCCCCCTCCCCGCAGGGCAGAAGCCCCTTCCCCACCACCCTGTTGCAAGGCAGAGGTCCCATGCTCCCCCTCGCCTAGTCTGGTAGGTGGAGAACAGTGGTGGGGGTTGGGGGTCTCCACATGCTGCACTTTAATGGTAAAAGAGCCACAGTTTGGCCACTCTTGGGTATGCCACCAGTCATCCCATTTTCTTACCTAGTAAATGTCTACTAGAGCCAAGAAGCTTATTGCTTCTGGTAGTGACAAGGTTTACCAAGGGGAAAGACAAGTTCTAAAGACCCATTTCAGGATTCACATAATGAGTTTTCTTTCCACATCTCAGATGCGAGAGTACATGTAGTAGGCAGTCTAAGCTGAGGAGGAATAGGAAAAAGTTGACTGGCCTACCTGATAGTCTTTCTGCTTCCCCTTTGTAATACTGGAAAAGGCCAAGATGTGCAGCAATCAGCTACATAAAGGGTTACACTAATTAACACATAGGATGGCCTCTGGTTCTGAGAAACAAGGACACAGCTGCAAACACTCACTGAAGCAAGTTTAAAATATAGACGATCATGCTGAGATAGATGAGGAGCATTGCACTCCTATATATTACACACACACACACACACACTCGAGCCCTCACAACGGCATCTGGAACAGGGACCTAAGATTTGTAACTAAAGAATGAACACTTAACAGAGCCCCCTGTAGCTTGAAAAGAAGCCCCCCGCCCCACCATTTGCAGATGGTCCCTCCCATACCTAGGAATCTAAGTATATCAGGGACAACTCTCTTGATTGCAAAAAGCAAGGACCCAGCTACTGAAGTAAGGGTGATCCTTTATTAAGGCTGCTGGATCTGGACAGACTTTGTGGTTTTACCTGCTTGCTAATTTTGGACTGCTTACTACATGTATCACCACCCTAGTCCAAGGTGCTGATGTTTGTCTAGATAAAGTCATCAGAGCAGCAATAGCTAATCACATTTTCTCTCTGGCACATTATCTCTTAGGATACTCTACCTAAAAGTTCACCTGTTCCCTAGCTTTGGTAGCTCTGTAGGCCCCACCTCCATTGGTGCTTCTTGAGGATTTTCGTTGTAAGCCAGTTCCGGTGTTGTAAATGAATATGACCTCATCCTTACCAAGCAAGATGTTTTGGCTCATGTTCACGAGTCCAAGGCAGTTGTAGCAGGTGGTCATGATTTTGAGGGCTAGAAAGCTAGAAGCAGGCCAGAGACAGATGAAACTGAGGTTAAAACCGGGGCTTGATTAACCTTTTATGAGGCCTGTGGCCGGACCGTGGCCCTGACCCCACACTCCACCCCGAGGCCCCGCCCCTGCTTGGCCTCTTCCCCCTAAGGCCCGACCCTTCACTCGCATGGCAGGAGGGCGCGGAGAGGAGCGAGCAGTGGCGGGTGGGGGGAAGGGAGAGGAGAGAAGCAAGGAGCGGCCAAGGCCTCGGGGGAAAGAGACCAAGTGGGGGCAGGGCTGGAGGCATGGTCTGGATGCCAGGGCCCCTTCTGAGTGTGGGCCCAGAACCACAGCATCACTGGTGCCATTGTAGACCCAGTTCTGACTAAAAACAAGCATGTGTGAGAGGCCTACCGCACATCTCTATTCTTATTTTGCTCCCTTTAATCTGCTAAACTGATCTATGTAAAAATATGGACAAGGCTTCTCAGATAACATCACCCTACACTGATTAGTAGCTGTGGTGCAAAGAATTCAGAGAAGCCACTGAGAGATCTGAGGGGGAAGTTGCTACTACCCCATCAAAGAATATATCAAAGCCAGCCAAAAGGTCAGTCAATGTTAGCAGCACTCCAGGCACAAAGCATGGCGTGCTTGTTTACCACGTTTTCACTATTTTTTGGAGTTCTATGTGGCCAGCTAGACACACTGATAAAGTAATTCAGGGAGTGTGGCAGTGGGCAGATAGAAATGAAGCTCTAAAATGCTTCACAAACCAATCACTTACTATGCTTCACATGAAAGGGTTCTGTAGGATGCAGGGGTATGCTGGGTGTATTTCATATCTTAAGAGGTTCCCACCAAATCTACCCACTCCAAATGTTCAGTCCTAGGACCATCATGTGTAGAAATGCTGAGTGTCTCGGGTTCAGGGTGTCTCACAGAATCATAGAAGATCAGGGTGGAAGATACCTCAGGAGGTCATCTAGTCCACCCCCCTGCTCAAATCAGGACCAACCCCAACTAAATCATCCCAGCCAGGGCATTGTCAAACTGGGCCTTAAAAACCTCTAACGATGAAGATTCCACCACTTCCCTAGAGCTTCACCACTCTCCTAGTGAAATAGTGTTTCCTAATATCCAATCTAAACCTCCCCCCACTGCAACTTGAGATCATTGCTCCCTGTTCTGTCATCTGCCACCACTGAGACTAGCCGAGCTCCATCCTCTTTGGAACCCCGCTTCAGATAGTTGAAGGCTGCTATCAAATCATGCCCCCCTCAACTCTTCTGTTCTGCAGACTAAATAAACCCAGTTGCCCCAGTCTCTCCTTATAAGGCTTATATCCCAGCCCACTAATCATTTTTGTTGCTCTCACTGGATTCTCTCCAATTTGTCCACATCCTTTCTGTAGCGGGCCCCACAAAACTGATGCAATACTCCAGGTGTGGCCTCACCAATGCCGAATAGAGGGGAATCACTTCCTCGATCTGCTGGCAATGCTCCTACATATGCAGCCCAATATGCCATTAGCCTTCCTGGCAACAAGAGTTTAGTGTTGACACATATCCAGCTTCTCGTCCACTTTAATTCCCAGGTCCCTTTCTTCAGAACTGCCGCTTAGCCAGCCAGTCCCCAGTCCTAAGTGCAGGACTCTGTGCAGTCTCATGGGTGACACAGTGGAGTCCTGCAGAACCATGCCAACAAAGATTGGTTCCTGGTTATAAAACTCCATGTGTACAAGTTTTACAAATTGTACAGTCTTACAGCCAAATTCTATTTCTAAAGATATGCGGGCATAACTCCCATTGATGTTCATGCAGGAGCTGAGTGAGTTTGGACACAAGCGTGAAAATGAAGACGTCATTAGATGCACCAATTGCCATCAACAGTCTCAGTACTTTAAACAATAGGCGGTGTCATATGACAGCAATAAAGAATACTTTATTCAGATGCCAAACATGGAACCTGATTAGAATAAAGAAAACAATATTATCTGTAAAGGTAGATTCTCTTTGCTTCACTTAGAAGCTCTATCCGCTCCTGCCTTGCCTGCTACAAGGTTAAAAAAACACCACACAAATCTTCACAGACTGTAAGGGCAAAACACTTCTCTGCAGACTACATTGTATCTCTCAATCCCTTATTTACATGTACAGACTTTATTAGATATTCTGCACTCACTCCACACAAGTGGAAAAGTTCGTGTATGTATTGAGAGCAGGAGATAGATCCTAGTGCAGGCGAGAAAGGAGAAATCTGCATGCACCTATCATGCACTACACTCAGAGAGAGGGAGATTCATTCTGCTCACATATATTCTGGTAGTAAGGGATGTATTCATTATATCTCCTAATTATTATATCTAATTCCTTTCTTAGGGTCTGAAAATGTAGAGTTAATATGATGTCAACAGACAAGGAGTATAAAGTAATTGCCCATTACACTATAAATGTGTGATAATCATTGGCCGGAGGAAGTCTAATTGAATGAAAACTCTTGATGGTTTCATTATGCTTCTACTAAGAAGAGGCCATTACCCTCAATCCAAATAAAGGACTGGAGTCTCTTTGCACGTATATTGGTGCAAATTAGAGGGAGCGCCACTGAGGGTACACTGGTGTAAAGCTGATATAAATGAGATCAGAATGAGGCACATATATGTAGTGACCAGCACAGAATGCAAACTTCTATAACCAGTGTAGCTGTGGAAAACAAAAAAATAGAAATGAAAGCTTAGCTGAATAAAAACTAGAGTTCTGTGCAGCGCTTGTGGGAAGTAGACAGGAAATTGTCGGCAATGCAAATTAAGTGCCAGATTCTGCTCTCTGTTACGTGGCTGTAAATCCAGAGTAATTCCACTGAATCCGAAATGTAGCTTTTCCTCTTCTTTGGCTTCCCTGATACACTGCTCACCCCTTCCAGATCATCCCAAACACAGCTGCTAACATCACGGTCTTTGCTTGCCAAAAGGCTCATCTCACCCTCCTCTTTGAATCCCGCACTGACTCCCCCTTTCTCTACTGTATCACATTCAAGCTTCTTGTCCTTGCCTTCAATACCCTGCATAATTCCGTACCTCTCCACTGATCTGGTGTGGACTCTACTCGTGCTGATTCCTCACCCACCTCACTAGGGGAAGCAGGACTGGCCTTACCATGAGGCAAAGTGAGGCGGACGCCTCAGGTGCAAGACTATGGGGGGGGGGCACTAGGACACAGAGGGTAGAAAATTGTGTTTGTGACTGGTGCCTGCGTATTCTCTCTGCTCTAGATGTATCGAGATGGTGGAGTGCTGTGTTGGAGGAAGGAGGGCACAAGAGACAAAACAGGCCAGCAGGAGAAAAGGTGAGCAATAGCCTGAGGGACTTCCTTGTACTGCACGGGCCACAGCAAGTGAAAAACTTCACAATTCCCAGAGACAATGAAATAGAAGTGTCCATCCAACACATTACTGGCATGAAATCCCCAATGGTGACAAAGTGGAGAGGCCATGGCTTATGTACTCAAAAACTCAAAATGCTGCATACTGTTTTTGTTGCAAACTCTTTCAGTCTAATGGTCCAGCCACATTGGGTTCTACAGGAACAAAGGACTGAAAAAATCTGGCTAGAAATCTGACATGCCATGAGAAGGCAGCAAATCACCAGAGAACATTCCATAGGTGGAAAGAGCTTAAGATGAGACTAAGGTTAAAGGCCACCATAGAGGATCCGCATCAAGAGAAGATTGCATCAGAGTCTCTTTACTGGCAAAATGTTCTAAATAGGCTCATTGCCATTGTGAGAATGCTTTCTACCCAAAACCTAGCACTGCAAGGCACTTCAGATCAGCTGTATGTATCAAACAATGGAAACTTCCTTAAAATTGTGGAGCTGATGGCTGAGTTTGATGCTGTACTCCAGGAGCATCTAAGAAGAATCACCATCCAAGAAATGTACACACACCACTACGTTGGAAAAACAATTCAAATGAGATCATACAGTTACTGGCAACAAAAGTCAACCAGAAGATTGTGGCAGATCTGAAGTCAGCAAGATATTATTCTGGACTGCACACCTGACACTAGCCATATGGAACAAATGACATTAATGATGCATTTTGTAACAACAGAACCTAGTGAAAATGTCCCTGCAATGGTGACAGTCAGAGAGCATTTTCTAGACTTTATTGACATTAATGATACTATAGGAGCTGGTATGACAAATGTGCTTCTTAAAAAGCTGGAAGATATGGGAATTGCGATAGCCAACATGAGAGGTCAGGGCTATGATAATGGTGCCAACATGAGAGGAAAGAACAGAGGAGTGCAGACATGGATCCGAGAGTTAAACCCTCGAGCTTTTTTTGTTCCACGCAGTTCTCATTCATTGAACTTGGTGGTCAGTGATACAGCATCAGCTTCTAGTGAGGCTGCTGAATTTTTTAATGCAATTCAAAGCCTTTATGTATTTTTCTCTACATCAACTCATCAATGGCAAATTTTGAGGCAACATCTGGGAACATCCTCTCTGGCACTGAAACCTCTGAGTGTCACACAATGGGAAAGTTGAGTGGAGGCGATAATGCTTATCAAACACCAAATTTGGAAGATAGATGATGCCATACTTGCCATTCTGGAGGATAATGCCATGACAGGACTGTTCGAGGGAGAACAGTGGCAGAGGGAAATGGAATCACCAGAAACATACATAACTTCACATTTCTGTGTGGCTTAGTGTTGTGGCATGACATACTGCTTGAAATAAATGTTGCAAACAAGAGACTCCAAGGTGTTGACCTTGCTATATCTGGAGCAATGGAACAACTGGACAAAGCAAAGTCATACCTACAGTCTTGTCGGTAAGATGCGGGATTTCAAGACATTCTGAAGGGTGCACAGAAGTTGGCAGAGGAACTTCACAGTGAAGCTATTTTCCCACCCATTCAAGAATACAAGAGTCACCGAAGAAGAACTTTTGATAACGAGGCATGGGATAATCCCATAAGAGACCCCTAACAACATTTCATTTGAGATGTTGTATGATATTCCAAAACGCCTCACTATACCTGAAGAAGACCTACACCAGCAATGCGGGACACTAAAGACAGTGTTGACACGATAATATGCGCACTATTGATATGAGTGATTTAGATGATAAACTGAAAGCCCTTTCAAGATATATTTCAGCAGGATCAACTCCAAAGGCTGTTCTGGAATATATGTGCACAAAAAAGATCACCACCCTCTCTCCAAATGCTTTTGTTGCTCTGCGCATACTTCTAACACTTCCTGTTACAGTTTCCAGTGAAGAACGCAGCTTCTCCAAGCTGAAGTTAATAAAAACACATCTACGCTTCACAATGACACAGGAGAGGCGGGTCGGCCTTGCAACCATCTCAATAGAACAAGAGCTGGCCCAGTCTGTGGACCTTCAGGAAGCAGTTCAAATCTTTGCAACCAAGAAGGCGCAGAAAGCACCACTTTGATTATTCAAACTGATAAAAGTGCCAGTGTTTACTGTGCGGACAAGAAAAGTTACATTTGCTGTTCAGGCATTTGAAAGTTGTGTTACTGAAAATTTTTGAACAAGGCATTTTAAGTTGTTAGTTCTCCTTTATTGGGGTAGGTAGCAGAGCAGCACCATGAGGAGTAGAGGCAGAATTGAGACCTTTCAAAGTTTTGGCCCAAGCGAGAGGGTCATTTGAGCTCCCCGCCTCAGGTGCCAAAATGTTGAGGGGAAGGCTCAGGGTCCCTTTCATCTGCTTCTCAATACTTTCCTGTGCTCCCTCCTGTGTCACTACTCACACCCTTCCTGCACTGCTCTACAAAGTTATCACCTTCAACTATTTTTATTATATTTTATTTTATTTCCTCTTCATGCACAAGCCCTCAAGGAAACCAGCTGACACACACACATCCACTTAGCAATTTTATCCTCTCAGCACACAAGAGCAAGAATTCTTGCTCCTTCTGCATTATGCATTAGCGTCATTGAGTATTTACATAACCTCAGTGATGGGTTCCTGGTCTTTTCTTCCCTACATTTATTTAACCCTCTTCGTGTCTTCTCTAAAATTGGTTGCAAACCCTTTGGGGCAGGGATTTTAATGTTTTAGCTGGGTGCGTCTCATTTTTATTTGGGAGGCACCTCACACAAGTTTGCATGCCTTTATTTTAAATAAGAGTAGCAGTAGTGAGTAACTGAAGATTGAACTTGGCCCTAAGACAGAGTATGTTAGGGAGAGCTGCTACCCCCAGCTATTATTAAAGTTGCTCCATGCTTTATGGTAAGACCCTGTCTTCAGCTGCTTATAATTTTGCCAAATTAATTGGGCTGAAATTCTCTATTCTGGATGTTTGCAGCAGGCTGAAGGTTTGGGGTTTTTGTTTTGGAAAATTTCAGCCAAAATGGTTCAGCCAGTTCCAAGCATGAGGTTGGGGGAAAATGTGTTGTCTTGTCCATGCTAAAAAGTTCTCAAGAGCTTTGCATTTAACAACTTTAACTCCTCCATGCTTTAGAGCAGGGGCTTGAATCTGGTAAGACATTGCTGGCCTTTGAGTCAGGGATGTTCCCATCTTGCTGTTCCCATGAGTATCCGCCCAAACAGGGCCACGTCTTTGAAAAAATTGCCGTTTACGCATGCTGAGGGGAGACTTCAATTTTAGCAGCTAAAATCTCCAAAGATTTTGTCCTTACTGAGCATGCTTGAACCTCTCACACCTTCGTATCAGTCCTGGGCACGAGACGTGATTCCAACCCACAGCTACAGGGCACAGAAGGACTTTCCCTGTAATGACTGTGCCTATCAAACAAGATGTTGTTAAACACCGTAAGGAATGTGACGAACATCAGAGGAAAGGAGTTAGCCCACGGAATACAGCTGAAGCATCTGACTGGGCTCTCACGTTGATGTAAATCAGGAGTAAATCCATTTGAATTCTGTAGTCAAAACTTTCAAAGCTGGGAACCTAAAATTAGGCTCCTAAGTGTGGGATTTTCAAAAGCATCTGACTTTTAATAGGAATTGGGTGCCTAAATCATTCACAAGTTCTTGAATCCCCCCACCCCCTATAATTACCTTCCTATATTAAAGGTGGCCTCCTGCGCTCATTGATTTCAAGTTGTGGGTGCTCAGCAGTTTTGAAAAAAATAAAACAGGCATGTGTGCATGTATGTTGAAGGAGGGAAGGGCTAAATCTGGATTTAGGACCCTAATTTTAGGCAACCAGGTTTGAAAATTTTGGCCGGGGATGGGGGTCACACTGGGGTACAAGAGATTAGATTCATGCCCAAACCATGGGGAAAAAATAGAAAAATCAGACAGATCTTTTCAAGCAAGGTTACATCAATTTTTGCAAAAGCTGCAAAAGATTTTTACAAGGTAAAGATTAATGATCAGTGCTGCTAGGTCTTTAGCAGATGCAAAGGGAATATTGATATAATCCTATTAGTGCATTGCACTCATTATACGTACTTATGTCAATTAGCTGAGCATTTTAGCAGAAAGGTGAATTTAAGAAATACATTTTTTTTAAAAGCCCATGCAGATTTCCAGTGCAAAAATCAACTCTGAACAACCCCCAAACATCAAGGTCCATTAATGAACTTAATCTGACACTAATATTGTATAATTATATTAAGATGTCACAACTAATTTAATGACATAATAGCTCCATGCTCCATAAACAACCACAAGTTTGGTTACATTTCTAAAGAAGTTCATTACCAAATAGGAAAAGGTGACTTTGCTACTTTTAGTTTTTGATCATCCTCATCATTTTATATTGTCTATTGAGATCATTTTTCTACCTGGCTTTTCTATTGTTCTGACATTAAAAAATTCAAATAATTTATGGAGTAATTGAACTTTTACACTAACAAAAGTTAGAGACTATTTCTTAGTGCACCTAAAAGAATTGTGTAAGCTTTGTCATTTTTCTTCAGGAAATGCAGGCTAGAAGCTGTTGGTAAACAGTACATGGAACCCAGTGACTTACCATTTGATGTGTGAACTCTGGAAGATCAGTCAGATGATGATGAAATGTGTACATTTTATTCTTCTCTAGCATGTATCTTGAGCAGTCATTTACATGCATGCACAGTGTGTGTAAAATGATACTATTCTGATCTTTCACTTTGCAGGACTGTCTCTTACTCCATGTCTGTACTATGGGATCCTGATCTCAGTTGGTGTACCTAACTGCTGTTGCAGTAAATATTACATTAAAAAAACCTATGTTAAAAGAAAATGCAGGTTGCAAAATCAAGCACTGAAATGTTAGGAAATGCCAGAACATAGACTGCCTGTGCACCCTGAAATCAGTCCCCCATGCATAGGCAAAAAGTGTATTTTTCCCTAATCTCATTCTCAGAAATGGCCAAACCATTTTTGCTGGAGCGTTCCAAAAACAAATCAACCTGAGGCAGCCCTCCAGCATGGAAAATTTCAGCCTTCGTGGTTAAAGTTTGGCAGAGTTGTAAGTGACTGAAAACAAGGTCTTATATGGGAAACGCTGGACAACCTTAACACGAGGCAGCGTTACCAGCTCCTCATACAAAAAGAATTTGGCCAGGTGGAATTGCCTGCCTGATATACAAGGTCCCAGAGAACCAAGTCCTGAAGTGGGAGCCATAGGCCAGAGGAAGTCAGTGGGGACAAGGCAGAGGCACGGTATGCTTTGAGAATAGGCCAAGAAGCAGATGGAAGAGAGGGTCTCCTTGCTCCAACCAATCCAAGGGATTAAACTTGACTTTGGGCATAGGCAATGGTTCACACTGTGAATTGCTGACCAACAACTGAAACTAATAAAATGGGGGTTATTGGGTAGTGGCATAATTCCCATTGAATTCTCCCTCAAAAAATAAAACAGCAAATTCCCTATGGGCGACCATCTTTTGGATTTGCGGTAGTCAACGGCAAGACAAATTATTTCTGTGCATTATCGTAGTGCCCAGAAGCCCATTGTGATGGGTGCAGAACAAAAAGATAGAACAGACCAAGTACAAGACAAGAGACAACACATGGATATAGACAGATGGAAAGTGAGCAAATACAAAGTCAAATCTTAAATATGGCTGGTCCAGTACCTCAAGATGAAATACTTATGAGAACATGATGCCCATAGTATGTAATGAAACACAAAGTGAGGGGAGAGAGAGAGAGTGGGTGAGTGTTCCTGAATCAATAGGCAGTAGATAGATTTTGTCTTGTTTGCCCGACAGGTTTGATTTAATTGTATTTATTTAGTATTCACATAGCTGAAATGTGCTGGGTGTTTTATAGGCTTCTTAAAAGTCAGCATCCTGCCTCAAAGAACGTACAGTTTAAGGTTCCAGTCCAGTGTCAGAGACTTTTGGGTGGTAGCAAATCCTATTTCACTTGTATCAGTTTTCAGGACAAAGCGTTGTCTCCTTGGTGTCTCTGTGATGGCATAATAGCAGGTGGGCTCGGGGGTTACAACAGGTTGACATGAGACTACGGGGAAACATGTTACACAATGAGATTTTTGAAAGTGTCCTCGCCCCATGTGAGTTTAATAAATACTTTATTCCTGTTATTTTCATGCTGCCATTTTCACCAAAATACTTTTTTTGCCTCCTATGCACTAGAGATTAAGAAACAAATTCCTTTTTTTTTGTCGCAAAATCTTTCCCCTACAGTTCCTATGCAATAAACCAAAATGATTTCTAAATGCAGACCTGAATGCCGCTGGTTAATGGTGGGCCAAAATTATCCCATAATCCATAATTTATTAATATGTGATAGAAAGAGAACTTAAGGAAGAGTTCCTGAGGTACAGAGCAGCATCTTCTTTAAATGGATCTAGGGTAGTTCAGGAGATTAAATAGATGTCATTCTCTACAATTTAGAATTCTAAGTCAAATTGGTTTGTTCAGTTAACTATGAAAAAACGACATTAAGCACTAATGACTGGCTAAGCAATTCTGAATTGGTCAGTCACAAGCATGCGAGACTGTGGCAAGAGAGGAGTTGGACAATTTTTGCTTCATTAATAATACATCTTTCTTATTTTCAATCTCTACTCCAGTGCATTAAATTTCTGTCACACCTTAAGAACTACAGTCCCAACTTTAATGTATTCATATTTAATTGTGTGTATATACTGGTGTTCTGAAAATAAAAGGAACATTAAATGCAGGAGGGCATGTGTACCAGACTAATTTACAAGCAGTACCTTATATAGAACAAATCTGACAATGATCTACAGGAGAATCTATTCCAGATTCTGCACTGTTCATGTGTATTTAGTGTTTGCAAAGCAGGGGAAACTACTGTTGTCTACATGGCAAGTTACTGTGTGGCAAGCCAGGGTATGTATCTACATACTGGACAGCAAACCATTGATAACTACTCTTTGAGTATGGAATCAGAGAGGTAGCCGTGTTAGTCTGGAATAGCAGAGGTAACAAAGTCCTGTGGCACCTTAAAGACTAACTATAAAGTTTTGAAGCATAAGCTTTCGTGGGCTAATACCCACTTCGTCGGATGCAAGCATCCACTTGCATCCGACGAAGTGGGTATTAGCCCACGAAAGCTTATGCTTCAAAACTTTATAGTTAGTCTTTAAGGTGCCACAGGACTTTGTTATCTTTGAGTATGGTCTTTCAACAAGCTGTGCACCCACCTTATAATAATTTCACCCAGACCGCATTTCTCTAATTTACTTATGAGAATGTCATGTGGGGCTGTGTCTAAAGCCTTACGAAAAAAATCAAGATATATCACGTCATGTCCCCCACCCCCCATCTACTAAACCAGTAACCTTTTCAAAAGGAGGGAATTAGGTTGGTTTGACATGATTTGTTATTGATGAATCCATACTGGATATTCCTTATAAAGCTCTAGGTGTTTACAAATGAATTGTTTAATAATATGTTCCAGTATCTTTCCAGGTATCAAAGTTACACTGACTGACCTGTTATTCCCCAGGTCCTTTTTGTTCCCCTTGTCCAGTCTTCTGGGGCCTCACTTGTCTTCCAGGAGTTCTCAAATATAACTGCTAATGGCTCCAAGATTGCTTCAGTGAGTTCCTTAAGTATCCTAGGATGAATTTCATCAGGCCCTGCTGATATGAGTACATCTTACTTATTTAAATATTCTTTAACCTGTCCTTGCTTTATTTTGGCTTGAATTCCTTCCCCATTGTTAATATTCATTTTGTTGTGTATCAGGTGTCCATTAACCCTTTTAGTGAAGACTGAAGCAAAACAGGCTTTAAAAACTTCACTTTTCTTGAGGACATTAGTTATTAGCAATCCTTCCCTGTTAAATAGAGGACCTACACTTGCCTTCATCTTTCTCTTGCTCCTAATCTATTTAAAGAATATCTTTTTATTGCCTTTTATGTCCTATGCTAGATGTATCTCATTTTGTGCCTTAGCCTTTCTGATTTTGTTCCTTCACGTGTTCAATTCTTTTGTATTCCTCCTTAGCAATTTGTCCAGCTTTCCACTTTTTTAGGATTCCTTTTTGATTTTCAGGTAATTAAAGAACTCCTGATTGAGTCAGTTTGGCATCTTACTATTCTTCCGCTCTTTCCGTCATCCTGGGATATTTAGCAGTTAGGCCTTTAATTGTCTCCTTGAGAAACTGAGTTCTCCTGAACTCCTTTATCCCGTAGATTTGTCCCCCCACTGAACCTTACCTACCAGTTCTGAGTTTGTTAAAGTCTGTTTTTTAAAGTCCATTGTCCTTTCTCTGCTGCTTTCACAACTCCCTTTCCGTAGCATCCTGAAATCTTATCATCCGATCATCACTTTCGCCCAAATTGCCTTCCACCTTCAGATTCACAACCAATTCCTCCCTATTGGTCAGAATCAAGTCTAAAATGACTGTCTTCCTGCTTACATCCTCCACTCTGGAAAAAAAAAAGTTTTTTCCAATATGTTCCAAAAACTTACAGGAAAAAAACCACAACATTTCTAATATCACTTTTTCCAACTCACTTCTGGATACTTAAAGATCCCCATTACTACTAGGTCTTGTGCTTTGGATATTTCTGTAATTTGTTCTAGGAACGCTCATCCACACGTTTTCCTTATGTAGCCATCTATAGTTGACTTATCATCTCACCTCTGTCTTTACCCAGAGACTTTCAACAGTCCGACTCTTGCCTCTTCCTGCACCTCAGAACAAATGTATATATTGTTGATGTATAATACACCTTCTCCCTTTTTACCATGCCTGTTCTTCCTGAACAAGCTGTACCCCTCTATACCAGTATTCCAGACATGAGACTTATCCCACCAAGTCTCTGTGATGCTAATTAAGTCATAATTTAGCATATGTACTAATATTTCTATTTCTTCTTGTTTATTCCCCATACTCCTTGCATTTGTGTACAGACATCTAAGATGATGAGCACATTTCCACCACTGATTTCCCTGCTGTTGGTCCGTGGGTGCTTTGCAAATCTTGGCCAACCAAGTTCTTACACCTCAAATTACGCTGCTTGCCTGACCCTAGCGTGGCATGCCCATCTCAGCATACTGCTGCCCTCTGCTGGCATTCCATAATATTACCCACTTTGCATACCTTAACGCTTCCAGACAGATTTGGTGAGCTTTCTTCATTACGTACCTTTGTTGAGAAGCTCAGGATTACACCTGTTACTGCCAAAAATGCTGCTATGCTATGTAGTCCATCTGCTACGCATTCTGGAGGACACTGGTACAGACAAGGAGTTTGAGATGTTGGGGACCGTAGATGGCAATAAGAGAGCGCTCGTTACACTACCCTTTTCCAGGTGGTTGTACCTGTTCTCATGGAAGCTGGCATATGGAGGTATAATTTAAAGCTCCTTACCCCACAGAGGCCCTTGCACCGGAGGTGGGGGGGGGGTCACCAGCAGGAAGGGAAAGCAGTGGTCCCACCACCTTTTCTCTGCTGGGGTTCTCTGGGGGGACAAAAGGTTAATTCTTGCCAGGAGCTCCCTACGAATTCCCCCACTGAGACTGGAGAGAAGAACTGAATGAGCAAATCCCCAGGCCATACTGACCATGATCTCTATCTGCCATGCTGACCAGAGCGTGGGTCATGAATTATTTCTACTGGCAAAACCTTGCCAGCCCTGCCTCACAGGACTTTCATCTATCCAGGTCAATAGCCAGAATTGTAATCATTTGATAGCATAAAGGAGAGTTTTGCATTGTAAGTCCTTTGTTGGAAACATCTGCATTTTGGTCTTTTCTTTCAATTCATTGGGTCATATCAGTTGCTTAAATTTGTCAAGAAAGAGGTGCCGGGGTTCGAGAAATTAGGTGCTGGGGGTCAAGCAATTTGTTTACATTCATAACTCATACAGCAAGCCCAGAGGTTCTGGGTCTGTGAATTACCAAGCCTACAGGTGCAGAGGCTCAGTCCTGGCACAAATTAAGCACTGGGTCAAATTCCCTGGTGGTATAAGTGGGCAATATTCAGTTCAAGCACACAAGGGAATTTGGCCCTTTGTCTTCTTTTTTTAGTTTTAAGTTACTCTATATGAAAAGCAGAGGGTACTACGCTTACACACTCTTACATTTGAGATTCAGGGCCTGCTACAAGCATAAACAATAAATAAGAGCATCATTCTTATTTTAACCTATTCAAACCAGTGAACTCAATTTCCAGGTAATATACATGCAAATGTCTCAATAAAATTAGGATACTGCATCTCTTTCCTCAAAGACCCAACCTGAAAGAAGGACAAAGTGTATTTTTATGTCATCTAATAAAGAGGAAACATGCTTCAATAATAATCAGCATGTCTGCTAAATACATTATATTTTGCATCAATGGCTAAACACAAACTGGAATAAGACAAAAGACATTTTCTCTGGGTGCCTGAAGAACATAAGCCAGAAATGCAATTCTTAAACACAAACGCATATGCTAAACATCATGGAGTTACAGAATCATAAATCTAAAATGGTTGATCTGAGCATGAAAAAAGTATTTTCTTGGAAATAATCACAGCAAGAACCATTATTCAGTTTACAGCTACCACTGGGAATCTAGATCAGATTCAATCCTTGATGTCCAGTCATTTAAGAGAGACAGACTGTTGTGAAGGAAATCTGTTTTGCAAAGTATATTAGCAGAAGCACTTGGAAAGTCACCACCCCTAAACAGTTAAAAGCAATTGCATTTTAATTAAGTTACAGTGAAACAAACAGGCCATGGAAATAATGGCAAATGAACAAATGTTTCATTGAACATTATGTTTAACAAAGACCATATCTTCTGAAACATCCCTTAAGAGCCATATAATGGCCGAGCAGACATGAGACATTGCGCTGCATAATATTTCAACTCATCTAAGCCAAGCCAAGCACAAAAATTAAATAGTTCTCTCTGTTTAAGATTAAATAATGGTAATTTGGCCATCTGAAGCACAGTAAAGGGAAACAAATGGATACATGGTATTAACAGAGTTAATTATAGATGCAGATTAAAAGGCAAGACTGAGTAGTGGAAGAAAAGGAAAGAGTAACCTCCGGCACAGAGATACTGACATGCAGCAGTTGTCAGTCACCTAGCAACAAGTTTCCTATCCCTGCTGTGCTCTTTAATTCAGCAAATCTGCTCAGGATGTTGGGCTGTTCTCCTGACAAAACGCATTATGTAGGAGACCGAAGGATACAAAAATCCACTGTACACAACACTCTGCTCCCTATTGACCACTGATCCTTTCTCTCAAGCCACAAAAGAGGCTTGCATAATGCTCTGAAAAGAGGAAAGTCTCAGCAGAGAAAACATTTGCTTGTAATTGAGATTGACTACATAATGGAAATGATGTTCTTTTTTAAATTCGGCTTGTTGGAGGCCACACTGTTTGTCTCCTGGCACTCAAAACACCTCCCTGCTGGGAAAAGGGGCAAACATTGTAAAAACTCAAACCAGTGGGGTTTTTTCTTTTCACTGAAAACACAAACACATACACACACTTTGTAACTAAATGGGCACGCCTGTTTCCTAAGAACTTAAACAAGGGGGGGGGGGGGAAGAAGAAGCAGCAAAAAGGAAAATTACACTAGTTTCTGCAACAAATTGGTTGGCTTGCTTAAGGACAAAACCATAATGCAGGCAACATATTTTGTAATTGGTTTGGATAACTAATGAACACTTGTGGCTGAGAAAACATTTTGTTTTATTCTGGTGTATCCTCAGCCACACTGCTACAAGTTACAGGCAATACCCCATGACTTCCTGGGTCCACTCTTGTACATCTATATTAGAGTTAGTTTTGGGCTTTGGAGTATTGGCAATGTGAATGGGGGGAATAAACTGGGAGCTGGTTTTTGAAGACCTTGGTCTTAATGTAGTGATCTACAGTCAGTGGCAGAGGTCTGATTGGTCTCTCCTCTAGAGGAAACTTATAGAGATGTTGCTATTGCCCCCATGAGAGTTACAATGGTTACTGATACAGTCCTCCAGGAAGGGATTGGACGGGACATAACCAATGGAACTGCAAGAAGATTGTTTTATTATTACATTTTAGAAAATGGTAACTCTTACACTGTTGATTTTGGGAGCAAATTGGGCGTGGAGGGAAACACGAGAGGTCAGGAAGCAAGATTATGGCCCTGTCTGGCTCTCCTTGCTGCCTATAGAAAAAAACTCATAGGAAGGGAATAAGCCCTCCCAAGAACGAAGGGCTTGAGCCAAGCTTAATACTTAGATTGTAAGTTCTATGGGGCAGGGATTGTCATTGTTCTGTGTTTGTATAGCACTTTGCACAATGAGATCCTGGTCTAGGACTAGGGTTCCTAGGTACTATGGTGATACTAGGAATGATAAATAGTAATTAAGTCTTCCCATTGATGTCAGTTGTCTTTGGATGAGGTCCTACAAGAGTCAAACTCATGTCTCATATAACTCCATCTAAATGAGGGGAGTTGCCACAGCAGAGATGAATTTGGCCCAGTCTGTAGGCTTTTGTGGGACTCGTGTAAATGAAGTATGTTTTACTAGTGTAAAACCTACTTCTGATTGTGTCTTCTGAGCTCAGTCTGGTATTATTTGACAGAGAGAGTTGGTGCAGGCTCTCATCAAGAATCATTTGTTGTAATAACATTCATTTTCTGTGCTTCATTAATAATTACGGAGTATGGATCATTTCTAGCTTATTCTCGTGCCTAGAGAGCACACATTTCTACTTTCTATTTCCTCTTGACATTGTTGATCTATTTTTACTTTCATTTTGTGTACTGAGGATCAAACTGGATGCTTTATTTCCCTAATTTTAATAACGAATGTCCAAGTATTCTGATATGGATGATTTTTGTTGGATTGAATGCAAGCAGCATTAAGCCTGGTACTTGGTATAACATGCATCATTCAAAAATGAAGTTTCAAGGGTTGTGAAGATCTGCTATTGAGGGAGATTGTACAATTCCTTAACATGCCATTTGCATGCTAGTATGAAAATGTAGTTTTCTTGATTTATCTAGAATTATGAAAATCTAAAGCATTTCAAATGCTGTATCTTTAAAATAATGACTTATTTTTTAAAAATCAAATTATTTTCATCCTTATTTTAAAGGAAGCCAAAGCAGGTTTTCAACCAGCACTATGGTCTGTGAAAAGAATGTAAAGACTACTTCAATCAATGAGTACAAATTTCCATGAGATCGCTACATGGTCTTGTGAAAACATCAGGAGACTACACAACATCACTAAAAGGATGAAATGACTTGGCAGTATCGACACCTCAGAAAGATCCCAATAGCTTGAAACTATATAGTATTGAGGGCAGGTGGGAGAATGTGATGGATGAAATAGCACAAAAACATGAGGCCAGTAAAGCACTGGTTAAAGAGATCTTAGTATTCTGCAGGAATGATCCAACTGTCCAAACCACTACAGCTTACTGAAGATTTTTTAGCCATCATCACTGTAGAATGCTGCCAAAGATGTTGTAAGGGAGATAAACAGTAGCATTTATAATAGCCAGTATACATGTTTTCTGTTGTAACACTTGGATTTGAAAAAGGGACAGTTAAAATAGAATTACTCTAGTAAATAGAGAATTGTTGGCTCAAGCTTAAAATAAATAAATCAATTGGGATTTTCCCGTTGATATTTTAAACTCTTGCTCATGAAAGTTTTAATCAATTAAAATGTATTATCCACCCTCTTAACTTTCCCAGAGAGGATTACCTGACATTTACTATTCACCAATTTTGCTGAGTAGGTTAATAGTTCACAGGCTGAAGTTAGAAGTAAACAGAATTGATAATTCCTAATGCCTTTGCTTGAAATACAAGGGCTTTGTGTTGACAACCTAGGGGATGTAATGAGTCTCTAGTACATTCTTAAGACTTGTTTCATTTTGCCCTGTGAATAGGGAGAGTAAAATTATAGTCTATAGGTGTTTTCCATGGGTCTTTCATAAACAGGCCTCCTGACACCAATTAAAGAGATTATGTCATCAACTGAAAAGAAAGCTAGAACGTTGTATGGTAATGCTGTGATTACTAGAGACAGGGTCACCGGGCCCAATAGAACCGTGGATGACCTTGGTGAAATTAACTTCAGAGCTCAATTCCTAATTAACTGTTTTCAATGAAAGAATGTGCGATTTCAGACTAGTGGTCAAAACAGTCACTTTTTCTTGTACAAGGAGTTTGCCATCAGAAGTTAGTCTCCAATAGTCTCAAAGTTGAGAATAACTTGTGAACACTGTGCCTTTAGCTTTATAAAGTCAACTATTGTTTCTCAAGATTTTACTTATATTGGGTATAAATCCAGTATTTACTTGCTTGAATAATATTCACTCACAGTGTAAGGATTATTGGCATGAATAAGAGATGCAGTATTGAGTCCAGCTGCAGGAAGGATAAAACTGAAAAACAAAAATCCTACCATTGTTACTACTAAGTGTTTTCCCATATGAATGTTTAAGTAGCTTCATGAAATACTTTCCAACTGAATTGTAACCTTCAGGAAGGTTCAATCGTGTTATTCATTGAGCATTTTTTTAAAACAGAGTCTGAAATGGAAAAGGGTGAACATTTTTAACCAGTGTTATTACATCCTCCTCCTCATGTAAAGAGGAAGAGCAGGTGCTCAGCTGGTGGAAGTTGTCATAGCTCCATTGACTTCATCTGCCGCACATCACATGCTTGTGTTTTGTTGCAGAAAACTGCTCTCAGATACAAATGCAAGTTACACTACAGTTTGGGCAGCAATACCTGAAACTCACTGTTAATGTACAGGAACTCTTCACTTAACATTCTAGTTATGTTCCTGAAAAATGCAACTTTAAGCAAATCCAATTTCCCCATAACAATTAATGTAAATGAGGGGGTTAGGTTCCAGGAATTTTTTTTCACCAGACAAAAGACTATATTATATATACATACATAGTATAAGTTTTAAACAAACAATTTAACACTGGTACACAGTGATGATGATTGTGAAGCTTGGTTGAAGTGGAGGAGTGATGGAGGAGGGTGGGATATTTCCAGGGAATGCCTTACTGCTAAATGATGAACTACAAATTGGCTGAGCCCTCAAGGATTAACTCTCATGCTCTACAAGGCAGCAGGAAAGGAGGGAGAGCAGACAGAGACAGAGACACACACTGTGTGTGTGTGTATGTGAGTATGTGTGTGAGAGAGAGAAAGAGAGAGATGTGCATTTCCCCTTTAAGTATGAAGAGTGGGGTCAGAAGTACACTGCCTTGTTAATTGGATCAGCAAGCTGAGACTGGGCGGCAGCTGCTGCCTAGAAGCTCCCTCCGTCCATGTGTCCCGCCTGCTCTATGGAAGATGGGGTAAGCAGGGTGCAGGAATCGGGTGCGGAAATGGACACCATGAGGAGGACACAATGACATTAGCCCCCTTTTCTTCCCCTCCCCCCACAGCAAGCAGGAGTCTCAGGGAGAAGCTCCAAGGCAGAAGGCAGGAACAGTACTTAGTAGTGGGGGGAGGGACAGTCGAACTGCTGGCAGTTGGACAGCTACAGCACAGGGAACTTAGGGGAACAGGTAGCAGATAGGGGGACTGCCAGTCCACCCAGATTCCAAGCCCCCATAGGCTATCTGCAAAGGGATGCTATTCCTGCAAGCAGTGGACAAAGCAAGTGGCTGCCAAACAACGTTAGAAGGGAGCAGGGCCGGCGACAGAAATTTTGGGGCCCCCTACTCTGATCGTTGGGGGTCCCTTACTCTGATAGCGGACCCACGGTGGGGGGCCACCCCGGGGGCAGCTTCCCCACGGCCCATCCGGCCCCACCGCCGCCCCCCCCCCCCCCAGCAGACTGGCCGCTCGCCACGTGTCCGCCCCGTGGCAGCAGCTGAGTAGGCAGCGTCCCACACTTCCCGGGAGGCTCTGGATAAGAAGGAGGAGGGGCTCTCGACCCACAGGGAGAAGTCTATATAAACCTGGGAGAGACCTCTCCATTTTGTTCTCAGTTGGCTCAAACAACTGCCCTCCACCACCCCAGGATCCCTGGAAGAAACTGAAACAGAGGACTGTGACTGCAGGGAGGGTGCAAGTGATTGCTGGACCCAGGCTAACAGAGTTTTGCCTGAAAGAAGGAATTCACGGAGGGTGTGGCCTTTTGCTGTAATAGTGTTAGATTTGCGTGTTCTGTTTATTTAGTTTGGTAATCCACTTTATTCTGTCTGTTACTACTTTGAACCACTTAAATCCTATTTCCTGTCTTTATTAAAATCACTTTTTACTTATTAATTAATCTGGAGTACGTGTTGGTACCTGGGGGGGCAAACAGCTGTGCATATCTCTCTATCATTGTTATAGAGGGCAATCTATGAGTTTGCCCTGTATAAGCTTTATACAGGGCAAAACAAATTTTATTCAGGGTTTGACCCCATTGGGAGTTGAGCATCTGAGTGCCAGAGGTAAGAATACCTCCCTGCCTGTTTCCAGGCAAGCCCGTAGCTGTTAGGGGACGTGGCTCAGACCCGGCAGGGTACTGAGGTCCTAAGCTGTTTGGGCAGGAAAACTGAGGCAGGAGTAGCCTTGGCACATCAGGTGGCAGCTCCTAAGGGGTTTCTGTGATCTCAACCCGTCACAGCATCCATGAGTTTTCAAAGAGCTGGGTGGGGAACTTGTGGGACTCAATGTTGATTTTCAATAAATCTTGGAATATAGTTGAAGCTTCAGGAGACTGGAAGACCGCTAATGTTGTGCCAATATTTAAAAAGGGTAAACGAGGTGACCTGTCAGTCTGATATTGATCGAGGGCAAGATAATGGAATGACTGATATGGGCGTCTTAATAAAGACTTAGAAGGTAATATAATTAATGCCAATCAGCATAGTTTTATGGAAAATAGATCTTGTAAAACTAACTTGACATCTTTTTTGATGAGCTTGTAAGTTTAGTTGCTAAACATAACAGGGTTGCTGTAATATATAGACTGCTGTAAAGTATTTGAATTGGTATGCACAACATTTTGATCACAAATCTACAACAATATAAAATTGACATGGCACATGTTAAATGGATTAAAAACTGATGAAGTGATAGGTCTCAAAATGTATTTGCAAATGGGGAATCATCATAGGTGTATTTCTAGTGGGGTTCTGCAGGGATCGGTTCTTGGCCTACACAATTTAACATTTTTATTAATGGCCTGGAAGAAAACATAAAATCACCACTGCTAAAGTTGGTAGATGACACAAAAATTGGGGGAATGGTGAGGACAGGTCACTGATACTGAGAAATTTGGATCACTTACTAAGCTGGGCAGAAGCAAAAAAGGTATTTTAATATGGCTAAATGTATACATCTAGGATGAAAAATGTTTCCATACTTACGATGGGGACTGTAACCCAGGAAGCAGTGACTGAAAAAGATGTAGGTATCCTGGTGAATAATCACATGAATGTGAGCTCCCTTTGTGACGCTGTGACCAAAAGGGCTAACGTGGTCTTTGGATGCATAAGCAGGGGAATCTTGAGTAGGAAGAGAGAGATTATTTTACTTCTGTATTTGGCACAGGTGCAACCACTGCTGGAATCATGTGTCAAGTTCTGATGTCCACTATTCAAGAAGGATGTTGAATCATTAGAGAGGGTTCAGAGAAGAACCATGAGAATGATGAAGAAATTAGAAAACATGGCTTAGTGATTGAGGTCAAGTCTATCTATTAAGAATCAGAGAGGTAGCCGTGTTAGTCTGGAATAGCAGAGGTAACAAAGTCCTGTGGCACCTTAAAGACTAACTATAAAGTTTTGAAGCATAAGCTTTCGTGGGCTAATACCCACTTCGTCGGATGCAAGCCGAAGTGGGTATTAGCCCACGAAAGCTTATCTATCTATTAAGCTTACCAGAGAGAAGGCTACTGGGTGACTTGATTATAGTCTGCAAGTACCTACCTGGGAAAACAAATATTCAGTAAGAGACTCTTCAACCTAGCAGAGAAAGGCATAACAATCCAACAGCTGGAAGCTGAAGCTAGACACATTCAGCCTGGAAATAAGGTGTCCTTTTTTTTTAAACAATGATTGTAATTAACCATTGGCTTAATTTAGCAAGGGTTGTGGTGGATTCTTCATCACTGGCAATTTGTACATCAAGATTAGATGTTTTTCTTCAAGATCTGTTCTAGAAATTATTTTGGGGATGTTCCATGGGCTGTGTTATACAGGAGGTGAGACCAGATGATCACAATGGTCCCTTTCTGGCCATGGAATCTATGAATAAAGGGGCCGTAGTTTCAATGAAAATCAGGTTGTATGTATGGAACAAAGCATGAGCACGGTCCTGAAAACTCTAGGAGCCTTGACTTCAGCTAGACTATTTGCATGAGTAAGGAGCACCCAACAGGACAAGCACATAGAGGGTCAGGCCTAACATTTTCTAAACTGGATTTTAATGCTTGGTGGTGATAGTGCAGGTATCACACCGCTCATTTCTAGCGAAGATAGTCAGGAGACATGGCAAAGGCATCTAGAGGTAAGATTCACCCTTGCGCTGCATGTCGGGTAGTCACTAGTCAGACCTGTTTGTGGAAAGTCAGTGTGAACTACCATCAGACCAGAATGGTATCGTTTTACAGCCCTTGTGTGCGGGTGGAAGTGACCACACTAGATGCAAGGAGGGTGGAGGGTGGAGAATTTTGCTCTCTCTTTAATATTTGTATTTGTTTGTCTTCTGTGTGTGTCTCTCTCTCCCTCTCTCTGTGTAAATCTACAAATTGCTGTCTTGGCTGTGAGAGATATTGTCTGATAACTACTTATTTGTGTTTCAGCAGTACCTAAAGGCCATGGCTGAGACAGGAGTCAAAGATGTTTAAAAATGCTCAAAATCAAAATGAAACACTTTGGTTTGGGTCAAACAAATGTTTCATTCAACTCAAAAGAATTTTTTTCTTTAACATCTGCATTGGCCAAAAATTTCAATAAAGAAATAAACCAGTTTTCTTTTTGGTCCAGCCTAAAACATTTTTTGGGGGGGTCTTTTTGAAGTTGCCAATTCACCAAAAAATCCATTATTTGCCCAGCTCTAGACTGGGACATAATCATCCCATCTCCTGCCCACAGCTCGATGCATCCTGGTTGTGCGGGTGTGTTTGTGTGTGTGTGTGTGAATTCTCTGCATCTTTTTAGTACAAGTATGGACTGATTTAACAGAGCCAGCCATAGCTGAGGAGATGTTCCCCTTTGCTAAACACACTTAACAGAAACAGGTCAGCATTTTGGGGATGACTTTCTCTTCAGCAACCAGTTATGTGTTAGGGCCTCAAACTCACAGCTATCCTTCAGATAAGACCTAAAATGGAACCCTTGACTTGTAGTCAACAAAGGATCATGAGGTGTTTCTCACAGGATTGGGGAACTAAGATACATCTAACACGACAATGAGTCTAAGAGTTAGGGTAGCCAACTTTCTAATCACACAAAACCAAACACCCCTACCCTGCCCCTTCTCTGAGGCCTCACGCATGCCCCACCCTGTCTCCGGGGTTCTACCCCCTCTGACTCAATCCCCTCCTCCTTCTGTTGCTCACTGTTCCCCACCCTCACTCACTTTCACCGGTTGGGGTATGGTCTCTCGGCTATGACTGCAGTCTCTGGGGTCGGACGAGGGATGAGGGGTTTGAAGTGCAGGAGGGGGCTCGGGCTGGGGCAGGGAGTTGGGAGGGGGTGATGGCCCCGGCAGGGGGTGGGACGAGGTATTTGGAGTGCAGGATGGGACTCCAGGCTGGGCCAAAGGGTTGGGGGGAGGGAGAGAATGTGGGATACCAGTGGCGCTTACCACAGATCTGAGGAAGCAGCTGCCACATCCCTGTGGCCTCTAGGTGCATGGGCATCCAGGAGGCTCTGCACGGTGTGTGCTGCCTTTGTGCACACAGGCACCGCCCCTCATGGCTTCCATTGGTCACAATTCCCAACCAATGGGAGCTGCGGAGCTGGTACTTGGGGTCGGGGCAGCACGCAGAGTCTCTCAGTCCCTGGATGCCCCAATGCCTAGGAGCTCCATGCACCTGGTGGCTGCTTCTAGGACCAATGCAGAGTCAGGACAGGTAGGGAGCCTGCCCTAGCCCTAAGCCCACACTGCACCACTAACCAGACTTTTAATAGTCGAAAACGGACACCTGGCAACCTTACTCAGATCAATTGACTCAGACTCTCTCTGTGGGGCTAAAAATAACTGCACAGACATTCAGGGTGGGGCTGGAGCCCATCCAGGCTCTTCAACTACAGGCTTAAGACCTTTAGCCCCGTAGCACACAGCTGAGTCAGTTGACTTGGGTGGTGAGACTCACTGCCACGGTGTAGGCATACCCAGTGTTATTTAACACACCTGAGCAATTACCACAATAATGTTACACTAGCACTTTTCATCAACCAGAAGCTGGGAATGGGCGACAGGGGATGGATCACTTGAGGATGACCTGTTCTGTTCATTCCCGCTGGGCACCTGGCATTGGCCACTGTCGGAAGATACTGGGCTAGCTGGACCTTTGATCTGACCCAGTTTGGTGGTTCTTATGTTCACAGTCCTCATAGTGCTTTACAAAGGAGGCAAATATCATTGATCGGCTTCTCCATTTTATAGAGGGAGAAAGCGATGGAAGCACAGAGAGAAGTGACTTGTTCGAAAATCAGACAGCTAACGCTAGCAGACCCAGGACTAGAATCCCAGCTTTTAAGTCCCAGTCCAACAGCCAAGTGTAGTAAGTGGAAGATTATTGTGACGGCAAGTGCTAGGTGGCGCTATTTCGCTTCTTTTGCGTCTCTATGGGAACGGCCTTGGCTCTCGGAGCTTATCTGGTGAGAGGCCTCTTTGCTCTGCAGCTGTGTGAGCTGTTTACCCCGTCTGTGTGAGAATGAGTGCGTGTGAAACTAAACAGGTAAACTGAGGCAGGACAGCGTATAATCAACAAGTGCAGAACAGCGTGTAATTATCAGGTGCTTGCTGCTTGCTATTCATGAGATATGTTTATGTATGAGATGCAAATGAGCTTGATTATTTCTGTGCTGACACACCCTTGTGTGTTGGGCTTCTTCCCCGGGCATCGCTTGGATGTGCGAGGCCCCTTCCGCGGTTGCGCTGCCAGAGGGGCCCTGCAGCGCTAGTGGACTGGGACCTTCAATAAACTCACCACTTTCCATCTAGCCACTGTGTGAGCCTCGTTTCTACGGGACTCCCCAGGGTACCCTGCAACACCAAGCCATGGGGCCACAAAGCACCCTCATATCTGAAATGATCTGTAAGATCCTACTGTCAGCTAGACCTCTACTAAGCAAACAAATAAAAATACATGGTTTATCTGACAAAACAGTTAAACTCGTTAATTTTTTTAAGCCGCCATGTAGTTTAATTGATTTAGTTTACTAAAGATGAAAATCGACTGCTTAGATTTGGCAGGATTGTAGTCAAACAAGCAACAGAGCCAGATACCACCACCCTTACGTGGGTACGCCAAATAACTAGCTTTTCAAAAGGCTTTCCCCTGTTAATGAATGTTACCGGAGTGGTCAGCAAACTCACAGCAAGGTACGTGTAATGAAAAGCCATCCGGACATTCTGCTTCCTGAGAACTACGTATTCTTTACTGCTTGTTTGTAGAGGATGGAAAGAAAAAGATTCCTCTCCACTTGTGGACCACCCATGAAACTTTGTTTTGTCCCTTCATTCTGACACGGTAGAGAAAAGAGATACGTGTTGCCTATAGCAGTTCCTTGAGGCCCAGTGTACTTCTCTCCCCAGACAGTAAGGGTTTGGAAAGCTAATTGTATTAACACCCTGACAGAGTAAAAGCAGGTGTTGCAACACCTGCATTTTCTAAAGCTCACTTCCATTAAGACCCTGTACATTTGATCAGTAGCAGAGCTTACACTCCATGCTAAGGTAGCATTTAGGGGCTTGGATGCTGTGTGTATCCATTTAATTAAGGAGGTTAATAAACTACCCCACAAGAGTACTGAAAATCTGCTGCTACGACTCAATCTGACAAGGTGCTGAAAACTCTGGCCTGATCCAGTGAAACTAACTTAAAGCACAGGAGCAGTGCCGCTGAAGTCAATAAGACTTCCCCGCATGCTTAACTTTAAGTGCATGCTTAAGTGCTTCACTGGATCACATTGCCAGATAGAGTCCCATATACTTTCAGTGAGGACCGGAATCTGTAGCACTCAAGCCAGTGAGGGCTTGGCCATTGACTTCAACAGGAAGATTGGATCTGGAGTTTTTACTACATAAATGCTAAGGTAGCAGGTTGCAAAAAAAATGTGCCCCTAGCAATGCGGAAGGAAGGCAGGTATCCCGGCCCCAGAGAACCAGGGCCTTCTCCTTGGCAAGCTTCTATGAACAGGAAACTGCTTGCAGACTATGAGGCCTGAAACGGACTGTCCAGAGCTATGGCCCAGTCCTCCCGTGTGAACAGTGTCCTTGAGACCCAGGGCATGGCTTGAACAAGGAAGGACTGACACAAATTAAGGGTCGCAGGATCAGGCTCATAAGGAATAAAATGAGAACAAATCGGAATCAGAACAGCATGCGGCCAGATCCTCTCTGGCGTTGCTCCCTTGCTGTAAGCACCAGGTGGGGATCTGGCCCAGGAGGTTATGTGGTCACTGCAGTCTACCATGCAAACTTGGGGCGCACCTGTCCACGTGATCACTACTAGTTACATGTAAAAGGAGTATATCATTCATGCTGCTCCCGGGGGGCAGTCACCAGGGGTAACTGTAAAACACTTCCCTGTCAGGATCTCACAGGGCTATAAATGTACAAAACATGGCTACTGCTGGTGCTTGTTACCACAGGGACACAGTACATGGGAATTCTCTCTGGTGGGAAGGCTCCACCTCCACTCTGGCCCTGCACACCACGGAAGAGGGCTGGAACAGGGAAGGAGCCCTAATGCCCTTTCTACACCTGGGGCAGGATTCCCCTAGAGCAGGCATGGTGATAAGCAGCCACCAAGTGCCCCCTTGCGAACTCTGCTGCAGGGGACATGCCTATGGAGGGAGAGACATGTTGATGGCAAGCTCACAGCCCTGTGGCCAGGCAGCCCAGAGAGGTTGCCATAATGTTTAAGTCTCCCAGAGCTGTTTAAGTTATGCCAGATGATGCTCCAGAAGATGCAAAGGTTGTTTAATGCCAACATATAAGAATGGCCCTACTGGGTCAGACCAACGGTTCATCTGGCCCAGTGTCCAACAGTGGCCAGTGCCAGGTGCCCCGGAGAGAATGAACAGAACAGGGAATCATCAAGTGATCCATCCCGTCTTCCATGTTCCCACCCTGCGTGGGCTGAGTTCTGTGCTCAGCCTCTTAAAATCCAGGTCCAAACTTCCACTCTTGGTGTGTAAAATAGACATTTCACAAGAGATCAGAGATTTTCCTCCCCACTTGTTCATTGCTGTAATCATGCTAGTATCATTCTTCACTTTGGGCCCGATCATATGCCTTTGATCATATGCCCAGGATGCCGTATGGTTTAATTCCAGCTCACAATATCTTTCAGCCCAGTCCTGCAAGTTGGCAGGTGCCCTCAGCTCCCAGTGACTGGTGGGAATAGGAGAGTCCTGGCGCCATATAAAAGGTGCCTACGCAGCATGTCAGACTGAGCCTTATTGTGTGAGAAAGGAATAGCTAAAGGGAGCAAATATATTTGTCCCTTGTTGCATAACTGTGAGGAAAGACCAGGCAGAAGATCCTCAGCTGGTGTCAATTATAGCTTTATTGACTTCACTTTGTATCAGCTGAAGATCTACCCCCAGTTCCCACTTTGTACAGTCCCTATGAAACAAAGGGGACACTTATTGGGAATCGAGGGATTTATGCACATATACAAATCCTACCAGCATGTCTTGTGAATATGTCTCGTACTTACATGAGCAACATGTAAGTGAGAGAGCATCATTCAGAGCAAGCACCATTTGTCGGTCTTGTCTGGTTAGGCCCTGATCCTGCATTATGCACCTGTGCATCCTGCTACACAATGCAAGAGATTGATGCCTAGGATTGTAAGCTCTTCAGGGCAGCACCTATCTCTTACAATCTGTTTGTCTAGCACCTAGCACAACAGGTCCCTGACTCTATTACACTGTAATAGAAACAAAATAAAGAGGATCACTTGGAGAAAGGGAATAGCTACTTAAGTCAGAACAAGACCTCTATTCTCCTCTTGCTCCTGCACTTAGCGATACCATAGCTGAGGACTGAGATGATCCAATGAAAGATTTTATAAGGACACTCACCATAAATTCTTCCACATTTCCAAGGCAGAAAGCTGTCAAAACTGCCCAAATCAGTATTAGGTACTTGACAGGAAATAATGGTACTGCCGGACGTCAGGGAGCTCCCTCTCCCACCAAACCAGCGTTATCCATTTGTTGTTAGAGACCACATCCATGTTGTTTTAATTTCATTCTTTCCCTTGCACCAGATTCCCCATCAGTCTTACCTGGTAGCTGCCTATCGCCACGTAGGTTCCACTGTATAGACCAGGTACATGTTTGCTCTTTTTGGCTTTTATTTGTGAAGTCTCTCTAGTACACTGCAAGGGGCTCTTTTGTTACTTTCCAAGGCTGTCTCCACTCCCAGCCACGAGACATGGATCCCCTACAGAGGAAAGCTGGTTTATTATTAATAGTGAGTTAAAGATTTAAAGCAGCTTCTCAACAGTGCGGGAAAGTGTTGGAGAGCTTTTAAAAAAAATTGCATGAAGCAGCTAGGCTTTTTAGCTAGTTTTGCAGAGTTCCTAGTTTTGAAAATGGGCATTGAGCTAAGTGCTTGAAACCAAATAATTTCCCTTCCCTTGTGGGCTTTAATGTACATTTCACAGTTCAGTCTTTCCTGTTTCTGTCTCCCATTTATATAGCCACAGGGACCCATGCTATGTTTGGGTGCCAATCCCCTTTGCTTGTTTTATCTCCACTGCAACCCACCTCCTCCTCAACAGCCTTATAGCAAAAGAGAGAAAAAAAGATGCCTGGAAGGTTAACAGCTTTGGAGGCAAGAGAGTACCAAATCAAAGGACCCTTCTCAGGGAATGACCCCTCAGCAGCATCAGCTCATTTATATGATGGGCACACAAAGCAGATAAATCAGCATGGAAGCAGCTTAGCAATAGGAAAAAAATCACACCCATAAAAAAGCAGCTGTGATATTGTTCTGATCCACTCTAGTTAGTGCCGTTAAATCCGAGCTGTTTAAGTCCTGATTGGCATCAATTAAGTCAGCAGGAGTAGGACCAGGCAGGTAAGTGGAGACCTGTCAAACTTGTGGAGGTCAGGCTTGATTGGACTACAGAACCCAGCATTTAGGGCATTAATTGCCAGTGTATGATATGATGCTTAAATTATGTGAGAGACTGGCATCCTTCAGAGCTTGGAGCTTCTGGTCATGGCTCCTACGTATGGGTATATTCTCCCTCAATGCATGTGTGAATAGATAATAGACCCCTAAGGGAATTCTGCACCAAAAAATACATATTTTGCGCGTTGTACAGTATTTTAAAATTCTGCAAAATTTTGCAAATATTTGTCAATAAATAAACATGGAAGCTCCAGCTTGCAGTGGGGTGCACAAGCCACTAGCTGCGTGGAGGTAGATCACCCTGCAGCACCCCCTCCCCAGGACAGGGACTGGATGGTGAGACTGCATCTGACCCTGATACAGCGCAAGGGCCAGGCCTGCCCCAGAAAGACCCAGGGGCCCTGCCCCACTGCACCAGGTGTGGGCAGGCAGGCTCAGCCCAGCAGGCTCCACATGTGGAGGGGATTAGTGGGGGGGGGGGATTCAGGTGTGGAGTAAGAGGGTTTGGGGGGGGGGAATCCAGATGCACAGAAGCTTGTTGGGGGGGGGGGTTCCAGGTGGGGTGAGCAGATGTCCTGATTTTATAGAGACAGTCCTAATTTTGGGGTCTTTGTCTTATATAGGCTCCTATTACACAAACACACACACACAAACACACACCCATCCCGATTTTTCACACTTCCTATCTGATCACCCTAGTTCCAGGTGCAGGCGCAATGGAACTCTGCAGCGGGGTCGGGGGATGGGGCTTGGCAGGGCGGCTCTGGGTGTGGCAGACTCAGGATTGGGCGATCCGGTAGCTGGGGGAGTGGGGCTTGGTGGGTGTCGTGGGGCAGTTATCCCACTCTGGTGGAGGAAGGCTGAGCTGATTGGGGAGCCAGCCACAGCTGGGGCCATGCCCCACCAGGCCCTGTTATAAGGGCTAAGGGAGGAGTCAGGGCTCTCTCTTCCTAGCTGTGGAGAGAGATGGATCTAAGGGGGGAGGGATAGCTCAGTGGTTTGAGCATTGGCCTGCTAAACCCAAGGTTGTGAGTTCAATCCTTAAGGGGGCCATTTAGGGATCTGGGGCAAAAAAAAAAAAAAAATCTGTCAGGGGACAGTACTTGGTCCTGCTAGTGTAGGCAGGGGACTGGACTCGATGACCTGAAAGGTCTTTCCAGTTCTAGGAGGTTGGTATATCTCCACTTATTTAATTTAGAGCAGAGCAGGACTGGGGAGGGCAAGAGGAGCTGGGGAGCTCCCGCCTGGCAACTCCCCAGGCTGAGACCTTGATAAAGGCCTATGTGGGTACTGGGGCTGGGAGGTGCGGCCCGGGGTTAGGCAGAGGCTGCTGCTCCAACCTCCTTGCTAATGATGAGTAGCCATGATAGACTGCGTTTGTCCCAGTGAGCGCGGGGCTAGATGATGACTGGCGGTTACCACTGAGGCATGGTGGGTGTAGAGGGTTGGGGGTTCGCCTGGGAGGGGAGACCAGTGTATGGGGGTACTGTGGTGGGGCAGCACACCAAGGAATGGGACACGGATCTGGGAGGGACATGGGGGCCGAGGCAGATGAGACACTGGCCAGTAGAGGGAGCTCCTGGCTGGACAAGAGCTAATTCCTGAGGTGACCAGCAGGAGGTGCTGCCCCTGTGAGTCTTTGGTCTGCTACAGTGGGGTGATGTCGAGGTGTGGCTGGTTGGGGCTCAGTGGGGGTGGGTGTCTGGGTGCAGGGGGCTTGTTGGGGTGGTCGAGGTGCCCATTGGGGAGGTGGTTCAATGGGCTTTCTTAATGGGGGAGCCCCAGCTACTGCTGCTGCCAAGGGGAGGCTGCATGCTGAGCTCCTGCTCCCCCCTGCAATTCCCATATCCCCTACTCTTCCCCATCCCATCCTACTGTCCCCTTCCCCATTCCCTCCCCTCTCCTATCCCCATTATGCCCTGCCCCATCTGCCTCCCCTCACTCCCACATCCCCCCTGCCCTATCCCACCCCTTCCTTCCCCACTGCTCCTTCCCCCTTACTCTCCCACCCCACTCCCTTTACCCTTCCCCACCCAGTGGGCACTCACTGTTCAGAAAACAGGATGGCTCTGAGCACACACAAGGGGAACACAACTGGCACTAGGACCCATGAGGTGGCATCTGGCTGCAAAGCCAAGCAGCACTCTCCTTCAGCCTGGCAGCTCTGCAATCGCAAAATTGGAAGGGGGCAGTGGTATATCCCTCTTCTTCCTACACTCATCCCCCACACATCAAGCAGGAGTCTCGGAGCAGCTCCAAGGCAGAGGGCAGGAGCAGCACATGGCGGGGTGGGGGGGGGGGGGTAGGGGAAAGGGGGGAGAGGGAGAGATGAACTGCTGGCAATTGATAGCCTGCTGGGCAGCTGCTGCACAAGGAACTTAAGGGAGCGGGGATCTGATGTGGGGCTGCCAGTCCACCCTGGTTCCAAGCCCCCGCCAGCTAGCTGCAATGGGCTGCTCTTCCTCTAAGCAGTGAAGAAAGCAAGTGGTTACCAAATGATGTTAGAAGGGAGCATTGCACAACTTTAAATGAACATGTTCCCTAATTGATCAGCAACGTAACAACGAAACGTTAACCAGGGCGACTTTAAGTGAGGAGTTTCCTGTATCTCAGTTCAGTGTTGAGCCATGATAGGCAGGTGGACGCAGATGTGAGGAGCTGCATGAAGAGTGCTTGGCGTAAATGGAGAGAATTCCTATTAACTCCCTGAGATAAGCATATGCCAAATACACTAAAGAACAAAGTGTGTAAGAACACGATTAGGCCAGCCATGATTCATGGGTAAGAATGCGGGCCAATGAGGAAGAGAGAAGACTACTTCATACCATTGAAATGAGAATACTCAGGTGGATGCTGGTAAGACAAGAGAGATAGGCTACACAATGAAATGCTTTGAGCTATGGTGCAGTTAGGGTCTCCCCTCCCCCATCACAGAAAAGCTAAGGGAGTGTTGACTGAGATGGCTGGGTCACATGAGACAACGTGAGAGAGATGTTAGTCAGAGAATACAAGAACCAGTAGTTAGGGGACAAAGTCCATGAGGAAGACCTAGAAAGAGGTGGTTGGAGATGGGAAGGAGGACATAAAGAAGGTTGGTATCAGCTTGGAAGATGTACTTGACACGAGCACTTGGAGATGAAGGACAAGACTCCAATTGATCAGACAAGGTGAAGGCGAAGCAGCAGTAACAGCGTGATGTGTATGCGGCAGAAGGCAGAGCTGAAGTGCAGGCTGCACCCTTACGGTGGTAATTTCCTAATTTTTCATTGCTGAAGCACGTAACCTTCACACTCATTCAGCAAAACCTCATTCCTCAAACTTAGCATTTTTCACACCCTCAGTGTTTCCATTCGTTCCAATAGGTAAATTGTAGTAGATTCATGTGGTTATTTATTCATTTTTATTATGCCTATGGGAATCAGAGAAACACACATCAAACATGCTGCCAACAGTTGTAGTCCGCTCTCTGTAGCAAAGCAAGCCTTCAACATAGCACCATGAGGTAATTTTTCACTCAGCTTCACTGTGTTATTTTATTGTACATCAGCGTATTCCTAACAAAAGGTGCTGGAGCCCCCTGGTGTTTGGTTTTGAGGTTTTCCAAGATCCCTTTATTAAATGCTGTGACACTGATCCAGGTTCACATACGTAAAGCTGATAGTTCCGATACCACTGCCTTGAATATGATAAGCAACTCCTTTGCAAAGAGTTGAAATTAATTATTCAATGAGAAAAATAAACTCTGGAATATGATCTAGCTATTAAATCATGAGTTTAACAGCAGTGTTACATGCTCTTCATTGATCTTAGTACAAAGCAGGCCTACACCAATCATAACGACAAAGAAGGGCACTGTTTTACTTACAAAAATCTGTTTAGAGGACAGTATTAGCCAAATGATATATATGAGAGAAAACGTGGCTAAAAGGATTTGCTATTTCTATATTTCAAGTCTTTGTAGTTGAGGAAGCCAATCTTCATCCATGCCTGCTGTAAAGAGCTGTTTGACATGATCCGGTTTCACTTAGTAATTCAGGCAAAACCTGGAATATTTTTGAGTCCTCACATATTGTAGGGCTGCACACAATGTTAGAGATGGGAAAGATGTTGAATCCTGTGATTCTCTCATTGAATTTTAACCCACTTCACATCTGTTTAATTTTTTTTTACTGTGACTTTTCATAATTTTTGCCATGCCACCATTTTCGCTATTGCACTTGCTTTACGAAAGCAGACTTTTGGATTGATTTGAACATTCGTAGGAGTGTTTGCTAAGACAAAAGGCAGCTGGAAAATAACCTTCCGCTCTTTGGAAAAAATGAAAAATTGATCGTGAAACCAACAAATGTTGCTTTTCACAAATTGGGCAAAAATGAACTTGCCTCCTTCTTCCTCCCATTTTGTTTTCATCCCATCCTTATAGAAACGTCTGATAGAGTTCAATAAGGATTAAACAAAGAGGGCTGTACAGACATTTTAAAGGGCTTTACAAAATTCTAAAAACCAGTTACATTTCATTTAAATTTTACCTTTTCTATAAGTTGTTTAAAATCCTCCTATAGGATTTAATATCCTGGCTGTGGAATTCTATAGGCTGGCTAAAAAAATTTAGTAAGATTATAATTCTCTATTACATTCTAGAGGCGTGTTTCATTAAGGGGTTATTATATTATTGTTTATCGAGACCTATAAGTGCACATGGTTCTTTACAAACATGTAAAAGGACACGGTTCTTGCCCTGAAATGCTTACTATCTAACTCAAAGAGACACAGTCTGTGGGACAGCATTATATAGCAGATGAACATGGGGAGATACTGTCTCTGGGGAAATCAGCATCAGCAGGTTGTACAAGAATACCATGTTTTCATGAGGAATTTGAAGGTAGGACAAGGAAGGCATATCACAAACATGCGGTCTGACCCTCCAAGCAGAGGAGCTCCAGCCTGGGCACCCTTGACTTCTGGACAACTTGCTGGACTAGCGTCCTGAAGCGGAAGGCTTTTCCAAGGGCATGGGGTCTCTGACAGAAGGAGGGGGAGCCAAGCAATGCAAAGTCACTAAATAGAAGTCAGTGGTTGTGCTTATCACCTTGAGGCTGAGTCTCTGGCACTGCACATTACCCCACTCCCTTTCTTCAGACTCAAGTCCTGACATCGTATCGTTCAACCTGAAAAGAGAGAATCCTTGAACAAGATTTTCCGAAGTAACCACAGATTTTAGGGTGCACAGACTTAGGCCACCTCCAGGAATTGCTAAGACCCTCACCTTCTCAGAAAGCCAGGCCTCTGTAGTGTCTCAGTTCAGCTGCCTGCGAGGTTGAGGCACCCTGAACCATTAGTTCCTTTAGAAAATGTTGGCCATAGTTATGTAAAAAGGGGTGACAGTTGCCCTCTTGGTTTTTCTTCCTGGTTCTTATCTTATGCACAAGATCGTACTCTAGGCATTTCCTCTAGGCATAGTTAAACATAAAATCCAAGGAAGAATTATGCTGCATGTTTCAGCATGAAAGTCACAACTGGGAGAAATAACTTTTAGGCATTTCATTTTTCGCAGTCTGGATTGCACCACACATCACACGTTCAAATGTGTAGTGCAATTGCCTAGCACAACAGCTCAGCTGAAATGGAAATAACTGATGCTGATAGTACCTCCCACTGAGCCAGAATTCCTAATACCACATGAAACAGTCCAGCGCATGAGACATGGAGGTCTAACAAAGCAAAGAAGGAAACGTATGACAGAAAACATTGCTGTAATGGGACTTGCTGATTTGAATAAAGCAGTGTGTCTGATGTACCATGATCTCTTTACTGTATGCATCTGCCCTATTTACAACTCCTTTATTTTATATATTTGCACTTATTACAATTCAAGACAAGCTAACACGTCCAGATTACAATACATTTCCATTTACCCTATAAAAAATAAGCATGGGAACTTTGTTCCCTGGTGGAAACTTGCCAGGTTATTAGCAAGCCTTGCTACAATGTTAACATCATTTACCTCTTAGGCGCATCCTTAGAATTAGGATCTTCTCAACATGCCCAGGGTCAGCTCATAATTGCCTGTCTTGTGTAAAAACACTAGGAGCCTTGGCAAGAGGCAACATCCAGGCTGGATAGTTAGAGTAATCATTGTTCTTTCCCACCAATTTGAAATGTAAAAGATTGCATTCGTAAAGTTAGAGAGACAAAGAGGGTCAGGTAATATCTTTTATTGGACCAGCTGCTGGTGGTGAGAGACAAGCTTTTCAGCTACATAGAGCTCGAATGCTTTGTTTTTCACCAGCAGCGGCTGGTTCAATAAAAGGTAAAATTTCGTGCACCTTGTCACTCTAATATCCTGGAAGTACCACGGCTAAAACACAGCCAAGTATCACTGCTGTAATTCAGTGGTGTAGTTGACGAGAATGGAGCTATGCACACTTACGCTCCTGAGGATTTGACCCTTTTCATTTTGTTTTAGATCTTGGGAACCTGATTCTGCCCTCACACTGGTTTTAGGGTGATGTAACTCCGGTCATCTCAGCGGGGCTACATCATCTTGACTACTGCATAAAGGTGTGGTCACCTCATCTCAAAAAAGATATATTGGAATTGGGAAAGGTACATGAAACCTGTGGAACTCCTTGCCTGAGGAGGCTGTGAAGGCTAGGACTATAATAGGGTTTAAAAGAGAACTGGATAAATTCATGGAGGTTAAGTCCATTAATGGCTATTAACCAGGATGGGTAAGGAATGGTGTCCCTAGCCTCTCTTTGTCAGAGGGCGGAGTGATGGATGTCAGGAGGGAGATCACTTGATCATTACCTGTTAGGTTCACTCACTCCTGGGCACCTGGCATTGGCCACTGTCAGTAGACAGGATGCTGGGCTGGATGGACCTTTGGTCTGACTCAGTACGGCAATTCTTATGTTCTTACGGTCTTATGTTCTTATGTAAAGGGCAACAAAAATGTTAAGGATGTGGAACAGATTCTGTATGAGAAGAGATGAATAAGACTAGGACTTTTCAGCTTGGAAAAGGGGGATATTATAGAGGTCTATAAATCATCACTCGTGTGGAGAAAGTAAAGAAGGAAGTGCTATTTACTCCTCACAACACAAGAACTAGGGGTCACCAACTGAAATGAAGAGGCAGCAGGTTTAAAACTGGGACACTACATTCCTGGTTAGCACTGGCCCTCTGTTCACTAAAAGGAAGGAAGCACTTGGCACATGATGGGTTCAGTGAATAGAAAATCTGTGGAGTGTGCTCAGTGCAATACATATAAATTCTGCAAATGCGCGAGTATAAACTGGGCGATAAACTTTTGTGAATCAGACCATGAGTCATGATTAATTTATCACCCTGATCTAAATACATCAGGAAAAATAATGTAAAAGTAATGTAAAGTAATGTAATTTCCCCTTACCTCTGCATGGGCACTGCTGCTGATGACTGAAGTATAAACTGAACTAGAGCAAATAAAAAAGATGATTTCCAAGCAAAAGCCTCTGTTTAATGTTTCCTGTGCATTGCATGTTCCTCTTGCCTCATGGATGTATATATTCTAAACCATATTTCTGCTGTCCACAGACATTTCCTCAGTATATTTATACTTTCAAATCTATCCCTGAGCATGTACATGGGGAATAAATAGTAATGAAGGTCCTGCAGTAAATACCAATGTTGGAATTTCATCTTGGAATCCTGCTGACATTTATAAATGTCTAGAACTTTCATGGTTCAGGACATCAGCAGAACTTACTGATTGAGTTAAACACCGGCATGTCATTATAGGTATATTTAAAAAAATAAAGTGCATGGATTTCAGGAACATCTTTAAGATATGTGGCCGGTTGTTTTTCTGAGCTCTGCATAAGAAAAGAAAAGAAAAGAAAAAAAAGAAATTTCAAGTACTGAAAAACACAATTTTTTCATATAACTCAAAATAGGCAAAACACAAAGCCTGAAAGTACCCAAACTTTCAAAATATTATTAGATACTGAGAAACAGCCACTGCCCCCAAAAACTTCAGCTCTAACTAGACAATAAGACAGACAAGGAGTAGGAGAAAAATATTATCATCCTCATTTTTCACAAGAGAAGGTAGGAAATCCATGGCAGAGCCAGGAATTTAACTGAGCTCTCCTGAGCTCCAGTCCAGTGCATTAACCACAAAACTTCCTTCACTTTTGGGACAAGGCCAAATTTGAGCAATCTCAGGGTCACTGACTTTGCCTTCTCCTGTGTATGCCTTCAAAGTCATTCCCCATCCAGCCACCACTATTACTTCTGCTGGAAGATCTGCAACTTGCTGCCTTACTAGGTGCTTGAAACAGCAGGTAACTGGAACGCCTGTCCCCTCCCCTCAGCCAAGCCCTCTTTCTCCTGTGGACCCAGAGCAGCAGAAGTCAGTCAGGGTTGCATCCCTTGGCTCCCTGTGTCCTCAGGAATCTGAAAGGGGATCACATGGTTGCAGCCGCTAACAGCCACTACGGTACAGTATGAATTTTATATGCTCTCCCGGTACCGTGCCCTTCTAAGCAGTTATGTGTCCACATGCCTTAAGGAGCCTCTCCATACGTAGCAGTCCATTCAAAATTAGACTGGATAGTCACAGAGGGTTCAGCCATGGCAGGAGCTTGCTTGTGAATAATCTCCGTGTGAAAAGGTTCAGGAACTAATGGTGTCCAGGGAGGTGTTTACGGTCATTCTGCACTGTACCCTTTCACCGTTAAAACAGACTTTAATAGGTCTTTAAATGGACACTGCCAGCCTGTGCAGCACCTGAACCAGACCTTTCTTTTCCAAAGGAAGATGATAAAAGTCTTGGAGCCTCCCAGGAGGCCACATGGTAATAGCTGGAGCGTTAGCAGCAGGTACGATGACGGTTGCCAGTGGAGTTTTGTTATTTCAGATGATCAGCATTTTCTGAAACTCTAGGATTTAGCTGGCTGTAATTTCCAGACCTCATTGATGTCCATGGGTGGATTTTTTAAAAAAGGAAAGATCCCTTCCAACACTGAGATTCTATGGTGCTACCATTCTATGAATGGACACAGTTCACAGCTCACCAATTTGCCTCAGACCTGTTCTGAGGGGGCTGCCTATAAGGTGAAAGGGTCATTCAGTTGCCAGATCCACTACGTTTTTAGCGCCTCTGCTGAGCCTGACACAAGGATGCTAGTTTTGATAAAGACGGGTGGACTAAACCAGAAACTCGTTTCATTTAGGCCACCAAACAGTGCTCAGACAGGAATGCAGGAATTGCCAGACTGGATCAGAGTCAAGGTCCATTGAGTCCTGTAGCTTGCCCTTGATGGTGGCTGGCACCAGATGCTCCGGAGGAAGGGGTCAGAACTCTGCAGTAGGAAGATGTGGGATAAGCTTCCCCCCCCACACATAGGTCTCATCCTGGTCTCTGCTAGAGATGAATTTGCACCCTGGAGCACAAGCTCATTAAGAACCAGGCTCGGATCCGAACCTGTACTAATGAATGCCCCTTCCCATGCACAATGCATGTGCACCATGCCAGGGACTCTGGTAGAGCCACCCACCCACTGTATCCCATGGCCAGCTAGGCCACAGTTTCACTGCAGTCAAGCCTCATGCTCTGCATATGGATATTTTTAACTGCACAACCCATTAAGAATCCCCTTCCCCACCATGGAAGCCATCCCTGTGGCATGCAGTGCTATGGCAGATCTAATGAACTCTTGCATATGAAGGAAGTGTGGTTTTTTCAATGGGATAAAGGTCAGTCAAATCAAAACCAATTTTCACCAGAATCAGAGAGGTAGCCGTGTTAGTCTGGAATAGCAGAGGTAACAAAGAGTCCTGTGGCACCTTAAAGACTAACTAAAGTATTGAAGCATAAGCTTTCGTGGGCTAATACCCACTTCGTCGGATGCAACTTCATCATCCCATCCAGGGCTTTGTCAAGCCTGACCTTAAAAACCTCTAGGGAAGGAGATTCCACCACCTCCCTAGGTAACCCAGTCCAGTGCTTCACCACCCTCCTAGTGAAAAAGTTTTTCCCGCTATCCGAGACTCCCTGGCACATTTTTTCAGACTCAGGGTTTGTCCTAGTGTTCCCGGGCTAATGTGTCCTTTGCCCCCCATTGTGAGCCCAATAGGTGACACCGAGGGGCAGTTGCAGTTCACTGGGCTTGCATGTAATGTGTGAACAATTTTATACTTACAGTGCAGTGGTGTACAAAGGTTCCACTCAGGCGCTAGGCAGCAGCGTAGCTAGGGGAGAACCGGGGGAGCGGCCACCGAGAGAGGAAGCATTTCTGTTGGCGGCATTTAGGCAGCCATGCGCAGACCATTTCATACGGCGCCTTTTTTCTGGTGTTCACTCCCCCACGTACACAAACCTGCCTACACCACTGGCGCTAGGTTCTGTACAAATAGATAGGTAGATGCAAGTCCCTGCCATGAAGATCCTGCAATCTAATTTAAAATCAGGTGCAATACGTGAGAGTAACGAACAATAGGAAGGGGTGGGGGGTAGACAGGATGGATGAGGGTAGCAGTAATAAGATCATGCAATGACCTGAGCTAGCTATGTGCCCTGAGAGTCTTGGATGAAAAAGCTCTTTAAATGCTGCTGGTGTGCAAAGACCACAGCCGATCATGCTGCCCTTATTGTCTCATTGTTGCCTTGTACTTCCCCCCTGGCAGCTTGAGTTCATCGGTTGTTTCTCGTCTGACACATCGATTGTGAGCGCTTTGGGGCAGGGACTGTCTCTAGGTTCTGTGTTCGTACACCTAGCACCGTGGGGTGCTGGTCCACAAGTAGGGCTCCTAAGCGCTACAGTAATGTAAACAAATAAATACAGGAATCAATATTACTATGCAAATCAGACAGCTGGAAAAATTTACTTATGGCCCCAAATAGCCTAAATATTTGTCTTTGTGTGACTTCTCCAAATTAGTGTTCTCTTGAATGTCAGTGGCTATAACATTCTCTCACTACCTCTAAATGGTTTCTCGAGCTATTCTTCCTCTACAATGGATAAAAATGGCCAGTTTCTAAACAAGGGAGGGTGGGGGAAGCCCATAGGTAATAACGTATATAACAGCCTTTTTGCACTAAAAACATATTTTGATTCTCCTTAGATGAGGTCCTTTAAAGGTCATGTTGTGATATAATCTTTCCCCCCCAGTTGTTGTTAAAAAAGATCAGTATATTGACCTTGACAACAGTGCCTCAGAGGTTATGTGACAATCTATTCTGTATCAACGAGCACACACAGCCGCTTTTATGGGTTAGGGCGCTCACAGTGCATTTGATAGCAGGCAGGTCGGCTTTTCTTGACAAGACCCCAAATAAAAAGATTTCATGTATCCATCTCCACGTGAATTGGATCATACCCTACTGACATTAGATCCCCAGCCCCAGGGGAAACCATGGGAGGTGCTGTGTGGCTGCATTAGCCTGACTTAATGGCTGCACAAAGAAACAAAGCATGACAAGGACTAAATGATATTGGGAGGGTAGAATTGTCAGTCTCTCACCAACCTGCTTTGATTCCCACCCTTATTAACCATTTCAAGGAATAAAACATACAATTTAGGGGTGGGATTTTTCAGTTCTATTGTGGGCTGTAAAGGTGGGTCCCATGTACCGGCTAAATTAATGATTGGATCTGTTGTGAATCAGCTACACGTTCCATTTTGTTCACTTTTTACATAGAAAGTCAAAAGATGTGTTGAAGATGTGTGCCAGACCATCAGCTGGTATAAAACAGGATAGCTCTGCTGATTCCAATGTATACCACTGTGATTCCTTTTTATCTACTGTCTAAAAAAATTCTACCTGCCTTCATTATACTGAAAAAGAAACTAGATCATCCTGGAATTTATTTTTAACGGAAATCATTTAGAAAGACAAAAAGAAAATCCTCAAGAAGTTAGTTTAAAAACATAGACCCATTGAAGTCAGTGGGAATTGACCATTGACTTCGGTGTTTCACTCACAATCTTAACTTACAACCAATTTTTACTGTGACCCGGGTTTCTTTTCTTGAGTTACAGTGATTTAAAAAATAAAAACAACAACAGGGAAAATAGGTAACTCATGGGAGAGAGGAGGGTTGGATGAAAAGTAAAACCTCTATTTCAGAGTTTAAATTTCCCAGGTTTAATCAGTTATAATTACTCTTTGCAAATTATTACCTTTACGATGGACTGAGTGGCCACCTGTCATCAGCATTGCCTCTTCAGTGCATGTTCTGTTGTGTTGTTCATTCCAGAGTCTGGAAACACCAGTAGGGCAGCCCTACATATATGCACACTACTTGTTGGAGTAGCAAGATGCTACAGAGCTCACTGAACCAAAGTAGGGGGAAGCCCATAGGTAATAACATATTATTATGCTATGGAGTTATTAGAGCTCTGGTCATTCTCCAGACACTTTGCACCACTCTGCTACTGCAAAGTGGGCCTCAGCCTAGCATATCTGGCTTCTAACTGATCTCTCTCTCAGGTCAGGTGGCACAGAAATACAATACCAGGTCTTCTGCTCCCAAGACCTGGGGAGACCGGGTATGGCTGAAATTCCCCTGTAACCTACAGTTACCATATATGGCACCTAAGGTTGTTTTCAAGTGGTGTAGTTTAGCGTACCCCCTCAGTGGGGTTGGCTAATTGCAGAATGGTCCCAGGATTGAGGGAGCATGAAGAGCATCCACACTCCTCCCATGTTAGCTGTGATGAATGTTGCTAGGGCATAGCTGAGGTTCTGGCCCAATTTGTGAAATTTCAAAACATGCCTGAACGAGTCAACACAGTTAACCTGTGGAACTCTTTCCCAGAGGATGTTGTGAAGGCCAGAATTATAGCAGAGTTCAAAAAAGAACTAGAGAAATTTGTGGAGGTCCATCAATGGCAATTAGCCAGGATGGGCAGGGACTGTGTCCCTAGCCTCTGTTTGCCAGAAGCTGAGAAGGGGCGACAGGGGATAGATCACTTGATGATTAGCTGTTCTGTTCATTCCCTCTGAAGCACGTGACATTGGCCACTGTCGGAAGACAGGATACTAGGTCTGACCAAAGTATGGCCATTCTTATGTTAACTAGCCTTCTGCAGAAATATGGATGGGAATCAGTTTTACTCCACATATAAAACATTACTATTCATGAGGTTTTACTCACAACACATTCTTAAAAACACTACCAATTCACTGTGGGGTTTTTTTCCATTACACTTATCATGGTTGTTCTTCTGCACCATTGAGTGGTATGTTTTTATGTAAAGCATACACCATTTTTTAAACTGAACTCTTTTGTCTCTCTGCTCCCTTCTGTAGCTCTATGAGCAAGTGAATGTAATTTGAAAGGTGATTCCTATTTTATGGCTTCGATCCAGCAATAATCATGAAAAACAGGTAAACTGAATGAAGCAAGATTTAAGTCAAGGACCACCACCATAGCTCATCACATTAGTGACTGCAACACAGTCAATGCTGTTTTCAGAAATGCCAGCTCAAATGGCTTGTAGTATATTAAAATGCCTAGGTCAATCAGTCAAGGGTTTTTTGCTTTGCAGCTCACAGATGAGCTTAAGAAACAAAGGACCAGGTTGCTCAATATACAACTTTGGTTAAAATAAGCCTCTGTGGGGTTTCATTCCTCATACAGCCCCTTCCACCAGGTGTTGCTCTGGGAACCAGGACAAAGAATGTAAAGGAAAGAAGAATGAGGAAGAAAAGGAAAAGATTAATCGGTCCATCAAATGTAGACTCCTGAGCAGCACATTTGTTCCTCCTGCGTCAAAAGTTCTTCCATTGCCATTCAGAACAATCACCTGGCATTTAGGTTGCCTTGGGCTTTCCCCCCCATTTTGAGCATGTAATTATTCACACCAGGTGCATCGCTTCCACCCATCCCTTAGGACTTTACCATTCACAAGCACATGAATTGTAATTTGCCAGCCTTCACTAAAGTTCCTTTGTAAACGTCTCCTACCCTGGGTGTAATGTTACACTGACTGATGGGAGCAGGACAATGAAAAGGGAAATAGAATTTACCCAGCTAACAAAGGATATTAGTGCTCCCTGCTCCAAACCCCAGGTGACTGTACAGAATTGATTGCAGGGTCTCCAGTGACAGAAGGCTTGTGTCATATTAAAAACGTGAATGTGGCAGCGGCAGTAGAAAACAAATACACACGGCGGTGGCCAATTGCTGTAATTGTAGTGTTTTGTGTAGCTATTTTTTTGCACAATGCAACTGGTGTCATTTAAAGTTGAAATCAATGAAAGAAATTAGCCAGCAGGCTCCTTAATGCCAATGGCAAGTATTCAGCTGGATTAGCATTTTCCAAAATAGAAAGATCTCCAGCCCTAGATTATATGGGCTTGTTCTTCTTCAGTATGGAGCACCCACAACTCCCACTGACTTCACCTGGAATAGTGCCCCCTCAGCACCAGTCAGGATCAGGCACCGAAGTGACAGCATCACAAGAATGTGACTCTCTTGGCACTAGTTACCCATCTGGTGTGCTGCACCCATCACTTCCCAGGCTGGCCGGAGTCCCCTCATTGTGCTGCCCCTGTCTGTTTTCTTGCTTCCATTTGGGGCAGCCACTATCTCTTTGTTCTGTGTTTAGATAGTGACTCAGATAGTGGGCACCCCATCCATCCCTAACCTAGGCAAATTGGAGGATTGGGCCAAAAGAAATCTGATGAGGCTCACCAAGGACAAGTGCAGAGTCCTGCACTTCGGATGGAAGAATCCCATGCACTCCTACAGGTTGGGGACTGACTGGCTAAGCAGCAGTTCTGCAGAAAAGGACCTGGGGAATACAGTGGATGGGAAGCTGGATAGGAGTCAGCAGTGTGCCCTTGTTGCCAAGAAGGCTAATGGCATATTGGGCTGCATTAGCAGGAGTATTGCCAGAAGATCGAGGGAAGTGATTATTCCCCTCTATTCGGCACTGATGAGGCCACACCTGGACTATTGCAGCCAGTTTTGGGCCCCCACTACAGAAAGGATGTGGACACATTGGAGAGAGTCCAGTGAGAGATGAAAATGATTAGGGGGCTGGGGCATATAACTTATGAGGAGAGGCTGAGGGAACTGTGCTCGTTTAGTCTGTAGAAGAGAAGAGTGGAGGGAGGGGGGATTTGATAGCAGCCATCAACTACCAGAAAGGGAGTTTCAAAGAGGATGGAGTTAGGCTGTTCTCAGTGGTAGAAGATGTTGACAGAACAAGGAGCAATGTTTTCAAGTTGCAGGGGGGGGGGGGGGTCTAGGTTGGATAGTAGGAAACACTATTTCACTAGAAGGGTGGTGAAGCACTGGAATGCGTTACCTAGGGAGGTGGTGGAAACTCCATCCTTAGAGGGTTTTAAGGTTGGGCTTGACAAAGCCCTGGCTGGGATGATTTCACTGGGGTTGGTCCTGCTTTGAGCAGGGAGTTGGACTAAATGACCTCCTGAGGTCTCTTCCAACCCTAATCTTCTATCATTCTATGATTCTATTGTCATGCAAATAAAGAACAACACCAATGTCAAGGAGGAAATGAGGGTTTGGGTTATTCCAGTTCCCATCCTTGATTTGTTCTGATGCATTGGCAAGTCATGGGCCATGTGTGCATTAAGGAAACAACCAAGACGACGAGAGGGACAGTTAAGACAATGTCTCTGATGGTTGTTTTTTCTCTTTACTGAGGAAGGTAACACCTACACGAAGTAAAAATAACCGTAGATGTTAGAAGGGAAAGGTTCAGCTGTGCCACTAGCCAGGACCTGGAAAATAGTGCCAGTCCTCAGGGCCATTGCCCTGAACTCCATTTTGTGCAACTCAGCAATTCCATCCTCATTTCCCTACTCACCATGGCTGGGGCTGTGAGCGGTGCCATGAGCAAGCGCTTCGAAGCAGACATGCCTTTAAGCATGTCTTGTTTAACACTTTGGGGGAGCAAGGGAAGGGAGGTGTTATGAATCTTAAAGTTTTGCTTTCTGTACATACTGTACTGGCAGTGGTACCGCTGTATGTTTTTTCTGTAGCTGCAGCCATTGTGGCCTTGAGTCGTACCCCCTCCACACCCAAGGAACACCTGACCCAGATAAAGGGGGGAAAAAAGAGGGCCTACGAGGACATGTTCTGTGAGATCCTGCAAGCCAGTGCTGCATCAGACCTTGAACAAAGGGTCCGGAGGGTGAATATCCCAGACAGCCTGGAGAAGGAAAGAGTGGAAAGGAGAAAGGCCCAGCAGGAGAAGGAGATGCACCCGGACATAATGGGCCTTCTCCATCATCAAACTTAGATGCTACAGCTTCCTGTGGACCTCCATGTTCAACACCCCTGGGCTCGCCTGCCATTGCAGTCAATCGAGAACTGCAGCATAGCACTTCCTGACACCCCCTTCTCTCAGCATTCTACATGGCCTCAGGTCCTGCTTCCTATCCCTACCACTCTACACTGGGGGAAAGCCTGGAGAGCCATAGCTTCACCTACACTGACCTGTCAGAGCCACGGCAGACGTAAGTGGAGCACCAATGGACATCACTGTTCCTCTCCTGTGTTTATTTCCTAAAGTTTGAATGGTTTTTTTAAGTTAAAATCAATTTACTTTTATGTTCTGAAGATTGTTGGGTAGGTGCAGTTTTCCTAACTGAATAAAACTCATTTATCTTGAATAGTCATTCATCACAGTTCCTAACAGGCCCCCAAACTGCAGGGCCAGGTGAAACGGAGTACACCACAGCTAACCATGACATGTGTTGTCAAAACTTTGTAGTGTAGACATGGCCTTAGGCAGATGACTTTCCACAAGACTTAGGCTCCTGAGTCACTTAGGTGCTTTGGAAAATTCCACCTGCTGTGTCAACGCCCAGCTACTCTCCTTCTCCCACTCCTGCCTCCATGCCTTTTACCACACTGACACTGTCCCTACGTATCAAACGCTTTCCCCCTTCCAGTCTGACATTCCCCAAGCCCCGCATTCAGATCCCCCCTCAGCACTCACTTCTTCCGCAGACCCCCCCAGAGAGGCTCCTTCGTCTCGGTATTTCCAAGGGTATCTTTGTTCTGGGTTTCCCTTTGTCACCACTTCAGCCTTTATCCAATCTGCATGGGCTGACCTTCGTTCTTGTGTAGAGCCCCATTAAAGTCAGTGAGGCGTCTCAGGGCCATGAGGTTCTGCCTACATTGATCCACTTACAACACCAAGGCTTAGATTGTCAACTCCCTGCAGCACTGACTGTCTTTATTTTGGGTCATGTACAGGCCCGGGCACATGCTGGATGTTTCACAAATGAAGCTAAGTTTATATTGGTGCCATTCGTCCACCAGGAACATTCGCCCCTCCATGAGACCTGCAGCACCAGCCATATAAAGTCTCTGTTGAAAAGTAATTAGACAGGAGTAGATATAAAATTAGATTTGATTTCACAGCAAGTTTTCAGGGGAGTATCCTTGAAGGGGAAAGAATATTGTGGTCAGATGTTACACAATGTACTTCTCTGAGTGGAAGCAGAGTGGGTGTGCCATACAGCCAATGAAAGGGGGGGGGGGGGATGAGAAATCAGCTAAGGTCATCAGAGAATTATTTTCTTTGGAAATGTCAGTAATCTTACTCAGCCGAAGGAGCAATGTAAAGACGTACAGTCAATTTGAAAGCTAGCCCATTAAAAAATATCCAGGATAGCACCTGCCTCTGAGTCCTTTGCCAATTTTTGTAGTTTTACAGCCCCCATCTCCCTATTTTTAAATAAATTTTCTCTCCCCTTTGTCTGTGAAGGACTCACACAAAGAACGGGGGAAACTGACTCTACTACTGCATAAGGGAAACAGTAAAATGGATTATGTACAAATTACTGCCCAATGTATAAGCACAGATAAATGCATTTTCTTCTTATCTCCTCAATTACAGGAGTTGTGGGTGTCATTTCTAAAACAGTAGGTTCAAAAAAATTCAGACAGATTTTTAGTTTCAAGAGTATGGTTTGCAAGTTGCCCTCTGCTCTAGAGAAGGCGGCTGAATGGCTGAATCCTTTGATAACAGTTATTACACACTAAGACTGAAATCTCCTGCTCTAGTCATCAGCTGATCAACAAATGAGTGAAGAAAGAATCACCTTTGCCATCCACCTGCACAGCATAGTGCTACTGGACAGGTGCTTTCTGGAAAAGGTGGGTTAATTTTTCTCTGAAGCATCAGACATAGTTCATTGCTGAAGGTAGGATACTGAACCAGATAGACCAATGATCTGATCTGGTATGACAAATCTTAAACTTCTCTGCAGCAACTTGCCAAGGAAATATGCAGACCTTATTTCTGGGGTATATTATCCATCAAACAGCAAAATTTAGACAGAATATTACATCTAGTTCAAATGATGAATATGATTATGATGATTTTTATGTTAAAGTTCATTATGATATCCAGTTAAAACCAGGCCTCTCTCTCTGTGTCATTGGCTGCTCAATGCCTTCTGAGGTAGATGTACACAGTGATAGTACATTTAGCATGCTCTTCCAGAAAAGCCACTTTTCGCTTTCTGACTTCTAACCGAAAGGCCCAGGCTCTGGGGTGACAGTCTTCTAAGCTCAAATAACCTGAAATTTGCTTTTAAAAAATTGGTAGGAGCCTGATCCAGGAGGAAAACAAATGCCATGAGTTGCACCTCCGGTTTCCTCTGCTTCTGGAGGGTGGGGGAGGAAGTGGGTACATGTATTTCATACAAAGACATCACATCATTTAAAAAATATTTTCCATATGCATAGGCTGTAACTTATCAAGGAGGCCACTGTCAAATTAATTCCTATACTAATCCCCACACATAAATCCTGAACATAAACCATGCCACTTACCCAGCAGTGGGTTAGATTGCATTTTGGAAGGTGTGAGAAGTTTGGCTCCCCCTGTGGAGCGAGAAAGGGTCTCCCCCTCCTTAAACCTGCAGCTGTCAGCACAGAGCGCAGGACACCTGGAAGAGATGGCAGCCATCTGGGCAGAGGCACTTTGCACTCACTGAGACTGTTGTTAGTGGCTGGATTCCAGACGTGCTGTCATTTTAGTATGGTATTTATTATTCCTCCAAGCCTTTTAGGAAGCAATCCCCTATCTAGGCTATGAAGAGAGGGAAACTTCTCTTCTAGGGCATTTGAAATAACAATTCTAGCAACATTATTTGACAGCTACTAGAATATATGTTTCTTGCAGGGACAAGACTTTTAAACTGTTAAGAAATGCAACACAATGTTTAAAAGGCAAAAGTCCTGCTTTCCTCCAAACAGCTCTCAGACTGGGGATGTTGGAAACTGGCCTACCAGGGAAATTGTGGCTCACTTTTAACACTAAACCACCAGATGGTTTTTGCTTGTTTGTTTTGAAATGTCTTCTTCCCCAGGCCATTCTACAAACATTCTCTCAGCTGTTTTACTCATTCTTCACCTGCTTATTCCCCAGCAGTGGAAGAGAACAGAGAAGTGCAGAGAGAAAGACGGTTCTGCATTTAGCCTTTGTAGATATTTCAAGTTCACAGACAAACCTGAAAATAATCCCTTAAGGGAAACTGTTGCAAAAGCCCCAAATCTGGTCTCTATCTTATGTACATATATGGCTCCCTTTACCAAACTATGAATGCCTCTCAATTCTTAACTTATTTATCCCCTTAACATGCCACATGAAGTGCTACTATCCCTACTTAACAGAGGGGGAACTGAGGCACAGAAGGCTAAATGACTTGCCCAAAGTCATGCAGGAAGTCAGTGTCAGAGCCAGGATTTGATCCCAGGTCTTCTAAGTCACAGGTTAGGACTCTTAACATTGGACTATGCTTACTTTTTTGGGAAATGCTAACTTTGCTTAACACATTACTTATTGTAGGAATTTTTTGCTGTGTTTTAATAAAATATTATTACCCTGTTTTATGATGAAATGGGGCTGTAGGGGAAGGCCGTCCTTCCTGGAGTCCATTTGATAAGAATCTGACCAGACCTAACTAATGTCTACTTTTTCTTTCTTATTAAGAAATAACCTAATATGTCTGAACTTCACCCAGCAAAATCCTGGTTTGGAGCATGCTGAAGAAGCAAGAGATGTAATTCTGATCAGGTCAGATGGAATTAACTTCCAGGTTCATTAGAATATCATTAGCAACAGAATGTTAAACTGTATTATACCATTCAGCCACTAGGTGCTGCTGTGTGTGGCACATCTTATTTAAGCTAACCTCAGCCAGACCTGGCAATACCTTAAAGGATCTTATGAAAGACAGATCTCTGGTGTACCTCTCTGAGAAGGAGGCTCTGTAGCCAATCAATACCTGGTACGGGTACGAGCTTCTACGAGCCTGATTTGCTTGTAGAAGTTCTTGAAACCTACTGTGTACCAGGTGTACATGACACGGTAGCAGAAGTAACCTAATGCTAGAGAAGAGCAGAAAGAGAAGGAAAACAAGGAACAAAGGTTTCAGACAGAAGGAACAGAGGTTGCAGGATTGATCTCATCAACATGCCACTCTTCAATGCCCCAGAGAGCTTCAGCTTTTACTAACCTTCACAATGGTCAGACTGGAAGCAGTAATTTTGCAAAATTTCAACTTGCTACAAAACACCATAAGGAAACTGGAGATATTCAGGTATCATCTTCAATTTATGCTCTGGGGAAGTAGGCACAGTATATCTTTAAATCCTTTGACTTTACTGAAAACAAACAGAAAGATGACTATTAAATAGTCTGACTATATTTGATGCATACGTCATACCTCAGAGAAATGTGGTTTATGAAAGAGCATGTTTTCACCCGAGAATTCAGGAACCAAGAGAAAATGTTGAATGTTTTATATGAACTTTGCATAAATTGGCTGAAAAACTGTGATTTTGGGACTGCCAAACAAAAATATCAGAGAAAGGCTGGTTATTGGGTTTAACAGACAAGAAACTCTCACCACACCTCAAATTAAAAACACACAGCTATTCCAATAGCAAAGTAGTATGAATCAGTAGAACACCGAAATCTAGAACAACTTGCTAGAAGTTGTAAACAGATGCAGCCTGAGTACTAGAAGTCATTACCATAAAAGTCTTGAGGCTATGAGAAAATTCAGGAAAACCACAGCACCATTTAGCATAAATGTACAAGATGTGGAAAATTTCATAGCTAGACAAATCTAGAAATGGTGTGATGGGGTTCATTGCTAATGGGGGTGCACAAGCACACCTGAGGGCAGATTCTGGTCTGTGGAACCTTTGTTACTCACAGTGATGCAAAAGCAGGAAAGAATCTCACTACTGATTCTCCCAAACTGAGGTGACAAGACGAGTAGTTAAGAAACATCATCCTGTTGTGTGCAACTGAGCTAATGTGATGCAGAAACAGAAGCAGTGACAGAAACATGGAACTCATCACTGCCTTCTATTATTAATAAAAAAACAAGTCACTTTTCAGTGTGGCTCCACACTTTAAATGCTTTCTGGAATGTCAGTAAAGTTCTCCAGCCTCCATCTCACCACTCAAATGTCAGGTTGATTAATTACTGGCTAATATTGTACCCTCAAATCTTTCCTTATCTAATTTCTATTAGGATTAGCTTGTCCAGCCTTCTGCCAAGTACAAAACAGCATCTCCCTTATGGACTTTGTTTTTGTCTACCCAGTTTTAAATGATTCAAGTGATGAGGCCTGCAGCATATCCTAAGGTAGGCAATCCACAGATTGTCTCATCTGACAGACTCGCTAATCACTCTTAAGTTTTTCCTGATATTCAGCCTAAAATTGCTTTTGCTCAATTTCACTTCATTGCTCTTGAGGCCTGTCTACACTAGAGAATGGCACCAGTCAGGGGCAAATGGTTTAACAGATCCATTTGTGCCTGCAACACTTCAGTGCGTCGGCAATGACCAGCCTGGTTTGGCAAACTGGTGCACTGAAGTTGCACACAGCAGTCCCTCAACCATGTGCATTTTGGTTCTTGTCCTCTCACCCTAGCAAGCTCTTAAAGGCAAGTATATACTCTAAAGAATGTTACACTTTTTATATATGTGCAACATACATGAACCTCCCAGTTACACATTATATATTATTTCCCAGAGCCCCTGCCAACATTATATATCATTTCCCAGTGGTTTATTTCCGCGAGTGATGACCGGGCAGAAAACATGAATATTTGGACCACAGTTGTACTGGCGTTTGTGTTTCCCTGCTATTTTAATTTCCCAGATTAGCTTTCATCCTACTTCAGTAGCTTATTGGTCTTTGAGACCACTTGCTTCTGTCCTCACTGGTATTCCATTGGGCAACAATTCCCTCTTTGTAAGGAAAGCTAGAGAAGAGAGGTGCAGAGAGGGAGCCTGGTTGTTGAGCCTGGGCGCTTGTAGCAGCAGGCATGGCACAGAAGATCGTCTAGGTGGGGAAGGGCCGCCGTGGTGTCTGTAGACCACCTTTTCACTTTGCGGATTGTGGACTGTTCAGATTTACAGGAGCCCCTACTGGGCTAGCTGGGGGCAACAGCCCAGCACAGTGTCTTTTAGTGCCATGCCCCAAGCCAGCCCTTCCTATCCCCATGGACAGGCTTGCAAGGACAGCAGAAAGCTGAGGCAGGCGAATTCTCCTTCTGCCCACTGTACAGTCCCTGTGCCATCTAGAGCAGCTAATCGAGGTCTGGTGGGATGCAGACTATGACCTTCAGTTTCTTCTAGTCCCCACCAACCAATAGGGTTTCTGCCCATTGAAGAAAATCTAACATGGATGGAGCCAGAAAACAGGCAGGTAATTGTCTGATACAGTGAGAGAAAAGTGTCGGAAAATGTCCAGAGGTGACGGCCAACCCTACAGACAATCTGTGCCATAAATCATCTGGAGTGTATTACAAGGAAATTTGCCATTCGGAGCCTGCCTGATAGGGTGACAGTGTTGTCAGTAGCTACCCGATTGTGGTGCTCTGCTCTTGTTCGATGATGATATCAGTCGGCTGCGTGCGTGTTCCCTCTGTGTGCTGCCCCAGCTCTGCGCAGACCGCTGACACAGCAGACCCCGAGAGAACCCCCAAAGATCACAGACTCTAGTAAGGTACGAAGGCACCCGGGCCAGGTTTATTGCCAAATGAAACACAGTCTCTAGCTTCACCGGATTAGAGATCAACAGGTCTGCTAGTCCCTATGTACTCCCCAGACAATGGCCACAGCTCAGTTAGTCACAGGACACGCCACTACCCCCTAGGCTGGACAACGATGTGTCCCCCAGCGCCTACTTTTATACAGTGCAAGACCAATCACTTCTCTCTCCTGTCACATTGAGGTACAGTCCCTTGCCTCATTAGGGTGCTGTCTCCCCTTTTGATCATGTTGGTTCAAACATACAGATCTATCCATCATGCTGTCCTTTTCACCCTGTCTCTAAGGTGCACCTGGCTGTTCCTTGTTATCTCTGTGAAGTGTCCTCGGGATGTCCAGGTGCCATCTTGGCACAACTACTTATTATATCATTAGCGTGGACTTTCTTAGAAGCCCTTTGCTTGCCAAGTTGTGCAATTAGGGCCTGCCTCTGGCTCACAGTCCAGCTTTTTGCTTGGCAATGCCTTTGCTTACTTTGGTTCAGGCTTCAAGCCTCAGACTAGGCCTCAGGCCTAGGCCTCTGATACAATAGTTCATGTTCAGGGCCACATCTTACTACAACCAGGTGTCCCGATTTTATAGGGACAGTCCTGATTTTGGGGTGTTTTTCTTATAGAGGCTCCTATTACTCCCCACCCTCGTCCTGATTTTTCACACTTGCTGTCTGGTCACCCTACTGCCTGACAATAGACATACTATTGCCTTTAACTCTACTGTCTGCCACTGCTGGGACTCTGTCGGATATTCAAATGAACATTCATAACCTGGGCCACAATTCTAGTTCAATCCCCAAAGCAATTTTTCACTTGTATTAGTTCATATATAGATTAGGCCTTCATTGCTGGCTTCTGCAAAGAAAGGGGATGTGCTGGTTAGGTGAGAAATTTTTGATTAGGATCAAATTTTCAAAAGCACCCAAGTGTCTAAGGACTTTCATTGACACTTAAGCATCAAAATCACTTTTGAAAATTGGGCTTGGGCTTCTAAGTCACTTGGGCCCTTCTGAAAATGTCATGCCTCTATTTTTTACAGTATTAAAACTGTGTTTTATACAAAGCTCACACTGGACATGTTCACCTCAATCAGCCAATCTGCCTAACTGGGTATTTTAAAAATTAACAGCTCAATTTGTGACCTCCACCTAACCATTATATTGGACACTTTCTGCAAGTGTTAATTTACTATACTAACTTTTAAAAAAAAATCCAAAGAGGAATTATCAAGAGATGCAGATAGCAAGCAACTCATCTAATCTTTTCTTGTTGTAAACCTCCTTTCCCGGCAACAGATCCCTTTTGCATTATTTGTTGCAATCTCTGGCTGTTAAATCTAAATTAGATTGAAAGAAAAGCTCTGGCTGAGCCCTTCCATTTTTGTACATTTGCAAAACACCAAGCACACCCATGGCCTTATACAATCAATTTATCAACAGGAGTCTGTGGAATTAAAATGGAATGTTTAATTCTTGAAGTCTATGCAACAGCGTAATGAACAAATATGCTTTTGAGATGTTGGAAGGGAGAAGTATATTAAACTGCACAGCATCTCCTTTTATCATAGTAAGAGGCAAAGAGCTCTACTTAGGACATTTCATTTCTGTCACTAATAGAAACTAAGGGCCTGATCACCTCTATCAATGTCATTGCTCTAAATGCAAGGTCAGATCACACAGAGGCATCAAATTACCTCTCTGGGCTGCCAAATTTCTTCAGGCCTGTGAGTCGGGTAAGCAATATGGCGGATCTGACAGTGGAAGTGCAGAACTCATGGACAGAATGTGTGGAATCTACCATGAAATCATATACAAAATAAATCTGATCTATACAGGAGTCAAACCGCTTGCAAAAGGACAAGGCAGTGCAGAGCTATCTCAAAATATTGGGATGGGGGGAGGGGGGGAAGGAGGGAGGAGTGAGGGGGAAGGAGGGAGGAGGGAGAGAGAATTCAGGTCAGAGCACACAATCTACAAATCCTTGGAATGCCTGAGGGTGTGGAAGGCAATGACCTCAGACTGCTTTGAAAATGGATTTAAAAGCCCTACAGCTGATCATAGTCAATGACCCTATCTACGTGTATCAAACAGACAAGAGCCAAAACTTCTCTGATTGAGTTGGTAATTGTAAGGATTTCTGTCCTGAGATCTCTTGTGGTGGCCAGCAAGAAGGACGTGCAATGGAACCGGTACCACTCAGTAAACCATTCTTCCTCAGCTCAGGCACAGAAATGAAAAGATAAGCTTTGTTCTCTTCAGGGGCCAATTGTCATAAGATCAGCCCAACGATGATGCTTTTTTTAAAAATTATTTCCAGCTGTGTGATAGCTTCTATCACCATATAAACGACAAGGCATGTGTGCTTCAGGATCTACAGTTACCGATTACATGGCAAAATAGCTGGCCTAAAAGGTTGGACCGCATGGTATCTTTTATCTTATTAAGGTCTTCTTTGGCTAGAAGTACAAGGAATAAACCACAAACTAGTAATTGCGAAATGCCATGAATATTTTCTTTTTCAGACCAAGGATGAAATTAGCCTGATAGTCAATGTCTCCTTTTTGCCCTTGTGGGTATAGACCTTTAACAATAAGCAGCTTAAATATAAATGTATCTAGTTCAGTTAAAGATTTTCTGGTTAAAAATACATGGGGCATAATCACAGCCTGAGAACAAAGTTATTTGCTCATTTCAAATGATGGTTGTTCCAGGTGTTCAATGAGGAAGAGAACCATCATATGTTATGGAGTCTAATTTTGATGGCAAGGAGATGTTAGGAAAGGACTTTGATTCATCTGCAATTTGTCATTCTCCAATACCTCTCACCCTACCTTAAAACATACATTAATTAAAGACTCACAACACCTTGGCAGATGTATTATCCCTAGGGCTTGGTTACACTTATAGCTTTATAGAGGTTTTGGTTATACCTGCCTTCAGATACAGCTCCAGGGATAGCGCTCCAGCGTGTCCACACTCACAGCTACAACTGCACTGGTGAGGCCACATTTGCGGCACTGGCAGGGGGAATGGTGCATTATGGGCAGCTATCCCAGTATTCAGCTGGCTGCAACATGCTTTTCAAACAAGGAGGGGGGGGGAGCATGTTGTGTGTATGTGGAAGGAGATCAAGTGGATTTTTGGAGTGCTGACAGTGTGTCAGCAAACTGTCCTTAAAATGTAAAGCTTGCTACTCTTCTGCTTCTTAGTCGCTCACAAGGTAAATATTTGCATTGTTGATTTGCCGAGTTACCGATAAGCTCTGAAAACATACTTCCCCATTCCTCCAGCCAAGTTCAAAACAAAGGGAACAGAGTCTTAATTGACTTAAATAGCTTAGGGGCGGTTCCAGAGATCACTCAGAGCACAGTATTGTTACTACCTGTTTACACTGGAGCTAAAGCATAGCACCCAATACGCTACAGCTGTTAATCCTCTGGGAAGAGAAGATTACCAGGACCGGTATAACCATGGACTTATAGCACTCTACGTGCCTCGCCAGTGTGGACTGGTAGTGAGTTATAGTGCTCCTGGTGGCTTTATAGCGCTATAAAGTGCCAGTCTAATCAAGCCCCTCGTACTTTACACATGGGGAAAAATACCACCATCCAGAGTTATTTGAGATAACAAACTCAACCAGAATAACAGACTTAGAACTCCCAAGTTCTTATCTCCCCGTCATTTACCGAGTTTTCTAGGTCTGTGAGGCTGTGTAACACTAAACTATTATAGGTGAAGACTCACATTTTAGGTACTCTGATATCAAAGCGCTGTGGCTTTTCTGGGATTGAAATATGCAAAAAAATCTTATTTCATTTAAAAAGTCACTCATGGTAAGGATGAAAGAATGGGTAATAATGCAGGAAGCTGCTAAAGGGTTTCAAACATTCAGGAACTTCTATCTTAAAGGCTATAGGCACAGCTTTGCCGAAAAAATATACAACAAACCAGTGCTTAGTTTTTTGAACTGCCATGTTTTCCAGACAATGATGCAAGGCTATTAAAATGAGGAGAATCTCATTTACAAAGAATTGAGTAAAAATATGTTAGGGAGGATTTTTTTTTTTTTGGTTGGGTAGGTTGTATGATTATGAGGGAGTACTGGGACTCAACGAAGATGAAATATTAGGTTTCTGATCACACCCTAAAATTGATCAACATATGGTTAAGTGACTTTTAGGGCATGTCTATATGGCCGTGCAGTTTGGACAACAGGGGTGTGAATAGCACTGCACACTAGTGTGTTGCTCCCCCATGTGGACGCTGCAGGTATGAAAGGAAAGGTTCCTAGTTTGTACTAACATAGCCTTAGCAAGGACCTGAAAGACTCAGCCATCTTGAGAATTAGATTACACACAAAAAAAAGTTAAAAAAAGTCAGAATTAATCCCAGGAAGGAGAAGTTACTTGTCTGTACAATAACTTGAGTTCTTTGAGCTGTTTTGCCCCTATGGGTGCTCTACTATAGCATGCATATGTAGTGTGGAGACTGTAAAAGCAGTGTCGTGGGCCCATGCCTGCACAGAGCAGCATCTCATGCTCCCATGCTTGCACATAAACATCCCTGACAGGTGTTTGTCTAACCTGGTCTTAGAAATCTCCAATGATAGAGATCTCAAAGAATTCACATTACTGTACAGTAAGTTTATGTCCCTATGGGTGCTCCCACATAGAAGCCCAGGCAGTATCAATGAGGCAGATCCATGGTTCAGAGGACTGCATCACCAAAGGCAGTAGCAGCTCTGGCAGCAGGTCAAATGGCAAATGCTTGGCAAACATGTGAACAGAGGACCAAGCTACTGAAGATTTCTGCTATGGGAACAACCCATAGAATGTGCTGTCACGCCATAAGAGAGCTGTATCCCAGCAGCTTCATAACAGATCAAAATACGATGAGAAGCCTTTGACCGTCTTTGAGTGGAAACTAGCTGGCTCTTCATCCATTACGTAAATGATATGAAGCCTCTGGGAGAGACGCTAAAGGTCTTAGTTCTGCTAAGGTAGGTCTGGCATCTAGCATGTAGAAGATCATGGACTTTAAGGCCAGAAGTTACCAACATATTCATCTAGTTCAACCTTCTGCATAGCACAAGCCACAGAATCTTACCCACTCCTGCTCTAAGTCCATAACGGCTTGCTGAGTTACTGGACTTAAGGACTTCAAGTTGCAGAGAAACCACCATTTACTCTAGTTGAAACTAGCAGGTGACCCATGCCTCATGGTGCAAAGGCAGGTGAAAGCCCCCCAGAGTCTCTGCCAATCTGACCAGGGGGAAGAGGGATTCCTTCCCACCCTCAAATATGGCAATCAGACCCAGAGCATCTGGGCATGACCCCCCAGCCAGAGACCTGGGAAAGAATTGTCTGTAGTAACTCCGAGTTCTCCGCATCTAGCGTCCCACCACCAGCCATGGGAAATATTTGCAAATAGCAGCTGTGAACAGGTTATATGCCATTGTAGGTAATCTTGGTGTACAATCCCCTCCATAAATTTATCAAACTCAGTCTTGAAGCAGGTTTTTGCCTCCACTATTTCCTGGGAAGGCTAATCAGAACTTCACTGATGGTTTGTCTAATTTCAAACCTAAATTTGTGCTGGCCATTTTATTATATCTATTTGTTCTTGTACCAAAATGTGCCCTTAAGTAACTGCTCTCCCTCCCTGGTATTTAATCCTCTGATGTATTTACAAACAGCAATCACATCGCCCAGCAGGCTTTGCTTTGTTTGTCTAAATAAGCCAAGCTCCTTAAATCTCTTTTAGCAAGGTAGGGGTCTCTATTTTTCTGATCATTCTAGTAGCCTTTCCCTCTACTTGGTCCAGTTTGACTTCATCTTTCTCAAACGTGGAAGACCAGAACTGCACATAGTAGTCCAGATGAGGTCTCACCAGTGTCTTGTAGAATGGGAATAACACTTCCCTGTCTTTACTGGAAATCTCTCTCCAGATGCATCCTAGGATTGTATTAGCCTTTTTAAAATCCACATCACAGTGGTGGCTCAGTCATCCTGTCATCAACCCATGCACCATGTCTTTTTTGTCCTCCTGGGTCACTTTCAATTAGTAAGCCCCCAGTTTACTTCAAAAAATCTTATTTTGTGAGATCCCTTTGCAACTCTTTACTTTGGACTTAACTATCTTGAATAATTTTGTTGCGTCTTCAAACTGTGCCACCTTACTGTTCACCCTTTTTCCAATCATTAAGCGGGGGGGGGGGGGGGGGGGGGAGGAGGGAGAGAGAATCTTCTGGCATTGGTACCTGTATCAAGGGCTGGGGGATTCAACCTTGGGCTGATGCTGTGGCATTCAGGCTGCAGCTGTCAGAGCAGTACAGGGAAAGGGGCTCTTGCATCTTGAAGGAAGACAGCTTTAATCCCAGGAATTTGAGTTAAAAGATAATAAATCAAACATCAACCATCTAATTGGTTTTAATTTATATGGGACTTCATTTTAGAATATCAGTTTTCCACTTGTTCATAAATGCTTCCAGGGAAGACACCACCTGAATTGTTAATGTAAGAAACAAATTTAGTTTTAAAAAAATCAGAGAGCAGCAAAGTAGGTGAAACTCATTTCCCCCATTTCCAAGTCATCTCTAAATTCTTAAAGCACTGAATTAGGACTCAAGGATATTTAGGTATAACACATAGGTAACCTCAGCCAAGTCACAATCTCTGCACCTCAGGTCCCCATTCTACTGTCTTTCTTTCATTCTATGTTGTTGCTTTAGACCTCAGTGCTTGCAAACATTTACACACATGCCTAAAGATTACAGAATCAAGGCATTAGACTGCCAGCTCTTTCAGGCAAGGATTATTTCTCACTCTGAGTATGTAAAGAGCCAAGCAAAATGGGGCCCTAATCTCAGTTGGAGCCTCTAAATCAAGGGCAGTCAATAAGCAGACTGCAGACCAAATTCAAGCCATCAGATGCTTTGGAACAGACCCCAAAATCTTATTTACTTATTTTCTCTGGAGTCTGGACCTGCACCAAGAAATTTGGATCTTGACCAAAAAAAAAAAAAAATCATTGATTGCTCCTGCTCTAAGTCCAATTGCAATAAAATACTTAAATTCGTGCTAAAATGCAGCAGAATTTCCATGCCACATATATCCAACGGTCTTAATTATCAGGGTTGGGAGTTTAGGAAGAGCCTAAGGGAGTCAGGCATCCAAATCCAAAGGCTCTTTTTAAAATCCAGCTATTCTTATTTAGAATCAACACTAGTCAGTCAGTCAAGTACAATTTATTTTACCCCAAAACAACTGTAGACAGGGAGAGAAAACAGATAAACTGGGGGTCAGTATTTGTTTTGTTTTAGTATCAACAATGAGTAAGCAAAAAAAATGCACAGTATTCCATTTTAATAAAATAGACTTGAATTCTAACATTTAATTGAGGTCTCATGTCTTTTCTAATTTAGTAACAAAAAATATAGAAGTGAGGTGGTTTTATACCATACCAGTCAAATACACACACATTATGTAATTGCCTGTTTATTTAGTGGCACCATTTAGAAATTTCTAATTTTCATCCCCCAACTACAATTCTCCACTGTTAACAAGCTTAATGCAATTTGTTCAACCGACTCAAAAAATAATAATACAATCTCAAAGTTAAAAACTAAATTCACACATCTTCTTTGGGACCAGGAATCTGTACATAGTACAAAATATACATTTAATGAACTTCTGTAAACAGTTTGAATTGCGTAAAACTGTAAATAGTGAGTGAATTACTGGATAATTTATTATATATTGTTATACATTTTACTTAAGGAAAATAGTTTTGCTCTTGTATATTACTCTGTTAAACTTATAAATTCCATAGTGAGGTTGTGTATTCTGCAAACATGCTTTTCAAGCTTAAATCTCTCCATTCACAACACACATTTATACAGTCATCAATGAAAAAGTTACACTTCCACAAAATATTTATATATATATGTATAAAGAGTAGATTGAGCATTCTAAAAAGACAGGCACAGCATGTCACTACAAATGAAATTTTGTTTTGATACAATGTGGATTCACTTGTGTAAGGAGGATGGGGAAAATCTCTTAATTCAGTATGTTTCCACATGGCCTTAGCACCAAGACAGATGCAAAACACTCTGGTCTAAAGAATTTATCAGCCAGCCAGTTCTAGAAACCAGACTAAAAACTTCACCATCTTGAAAATAAATAGCATTCAGTTTGCCCTAGATAACGGAGCCCACATTTTTGGAGAAGGCCATCTCTCGTATTAACCCTTTGGCACGGGTGGTTGGGATTTCCAGGCACTGAATAACCGGGCATTTGCACTATTAGCCATTTGCTTGATTTAGCACTTCCAATAAGCACTAGATTCCTGGCACCAAAAAGTGGAAGTGGGTCATCAACCAATCAAGTTAATAAATCCATATTGGTACCCAAGGTCACAATGAACCCCCCGTACCAGCAATGAAACCTATCCTAGGAAATTCTGACTTTGAGAATCAAGTGGTTATGCTGTGGTGGTAAATACTTGCCAACAAGATGTGTGGTAACATTTCACTTACAGTGACACTCAATGTACTGCTCTCTCTATTGTAAAGGATGATGTTATTCTGCAAGTTCCAAATTGCAGTAGATTGAATCTTGTCAGCAAGAATGCTAAATTTCCTTGTAACAGTTTTCCTCAATATCAGAACATTCAGTAAGTCCATGACTGGACACGGAAATTGGGTTAACACACTCCCATGACATAAGAAACTGGTTCAGTTATTGTAGGGCTGGAATAACCAAATCCCTCCCAGAAATTTACACCTGGTTTCACCCCTTCTCCAAGCTTTCGATGAAAAACAGAAGAGAGAAATGTCTTAAAACTGCTCATTCGATGCTCTGAAGAAAAAATAGCTGAATTAGAAATGTTTGAAAGTTCTAAGAAATTGCAGTCAATTTTCTATGAAAATGTCTTATTTTAGCATCATCTTTGTTCTCTTTAAAAGAACACTGTGAGGCTATTTAGACTTTAAAATGTTTTTCAAAACCAATGATGAATAAAATTACTTTTGTTGTTTAATTCCAGTGAAAATAGAGGCTCCAGTGCGACAAAGGCACACACAAACTATAAGTGCAGCATGTAAAGTTAACTTCAATGGGTTTACTTGCAGGGCCTAAAGGTCAATACTGTAAATGCACAAATCTTTGCAGGATTGGCACCATAGCATTTAAATTTTCTTTTGCTGTTTCTGCAAGTGAAATATTGCGGTATAATGCCAGTGCTGGGGAACCAGAAAGTGAAGATTAAATTACTCCTATTTTCATTGTACAAACTGAGTTGAAATGTAAAAAGTAAAGTCAGCATTAGTAGTGAAATTAAGATCTTCAGGTTTAAATTTAATCTAAAATTGTTGACACAGGTTACAAAATGGAATAGGATTTTTAACCTGGCAGTGTTCCTTTAAATTAAATGGGAAGCCTTGTAATTTTCTTTAAATCATGCTTCTGCTCTGAAAAGTGACTGTGCACTCAGTTGACCTGCTTCCTGTGTATATTCAAAGTCCTGCCTATTTGTTGACTACAGTTAAAAATAAAACACCCTACTCCTCCTGTTAGCTCTTTAAGCCCAATAACTATGAAGAGTGAGCTGTCTTGTATTCTGGCTTGTGCATAGTCAGAGTTGAGAACTAAAGACCCAGTCCTATGAAGAAAAAAGCTTACTACCCAGCATAGTTTTTGCTAGCATGAATAGTACTGGTCAGTTGTAGAGGTAAGCACTAGGAGCCATATTTTTAAAGATACTTAGGCACCTAAAAATGCAGATAGGCATCTAACTCCTGCTGATTTCTATGGGGTGTTAGGCACTTAGGTGCTTTTGAAAATCCCAGTAGGCAACTAAGTAATTTTAAAAACTCTGACAACTAGTAGTGCTTGAAGGATTAGGCCCAAAGTTCTGAAGGCAGAATCTTTCTCGTTGGGGAGGAATGGCACAGAAAGAATCCAGCTTGACTTTCAGATACAGGGACTTTAAGAATCTTCAGGAATAGAACACAAACATTTTTAGTTGTAACTGAATAGATATGATTTTTGGATGTGTTGAGAGGTAAATCAACATTAGTATCACAATTTTAAGTAACTTTTCAGAGTAGAACCATATTTTAATATGAATTACTGACCTCATGTCCCTGTAAAAAATATATAAATCCAGCCTCAAACATTAAGGTTGAGAGAAACCAATAAACATGAGGAAAAACATGAGTCCGTTAGGTTGGGATAGTAAGGGTCTTAAAACAATGATGACATATGAAGAATAAACACTTTACAGGGCATTAAAAGTGTACTGCAAAGCTAAAACAAAAATTAAGTTAAATCTGGAAATATGCTAGACATCCCCCATTAAGACTGTGAACTCCTTCAACAGATAATTATATTTAGTTTTAGTTTAATTTTCCGCACTCTAGCTTTAATGTGAGTCATATCAAATATTTATCAAGCTCCAATATACTGAGAAGAAATGGACCCTGCTCTTGTTTATAATCGAAGCAGACAAAAAGAGGTGATCAGATAACGACAGGGCAGTACTATTTTTTGTTTATTTTTCAAGAATCAGTTGACCAGGTTGAGGAGACTGCTGAAAAGTGTGCTGTTGAAGTGGGACAATATAAGCACAGCACCCTTGACATCACAAAGAAGGGGACATTCTGGCATGGCCAGTGAACCTGAGTGCTGGGGACAGAGGGGGGATTTTTTTTTTTTAATTACTACTATGGCTTCTTACAAGAGTTACTATGATGGCAACTGCCACGGCCCAGGGCTCTGAAATCACCATTACAGTACACTGACAATACAGCAAAGCAATTTCATTTAAGCAGAGAAACTATCCTGCAATGAGCCACAGCAGGTATATTCCTGGGCCTTCAAGAAAACAACCGAATTCAGAAATGCTCCACGTCAGTTCAAGGGACCAACCGTGCAGTTTACTGCAAGGTCTGATTTCGGAGTTGAATTCTTCCGTAGTCTGGTCAGCACATACTCCTAAGCTTCACTCAATTTCCATGTTGGCTTTGCAGTTCACATAAGAGATGGCATTCATTTTGCTCAGCACAGCATTCAGAAAATTCACATGGTATGAGCATTTCTCACAACAATTTATTTTTGAAGTGTTGAGAGTCCATCTAATCAAAAGTGACTTAATTTTAGCCAACAGTATAAAGACCAAACAATTTATGAACATGAACTTTTAGACACTAACAAGGGGCTACAATGGGGGTTAAAACATCATTTTCACATCTAATGAAGTGAAGCTGGGCAGCAAATTGGACCACTCCATTACACTAAATTTGTCAGCTGCAGTTCTCTTTACCTTATATATAGTACATTTTCTATTTCCCATGAAGCAATTCATCAGCAAATAATATTTGTAGTAAAGAGTAAATGTTTTATAACACTCAGCTTCCTATTATACATCATGCTCTAAATTAAAGGTTTAAACTTTCACACCAATTCATAGTATTCAAACATCAAATTATTTGAACACAAAATGTTATTAATTTGAAAAAACATGTTAGTCTAAAATGTTCTTAAGGTAAGAAGCATGTGTCAGCATGAATGAATGCCCATATATTTGGGAATAAAGTTCAATTACAACTGATACTTATGAGTTGCCAGATGGTGGCAGCCATCTTGTCAGCCCTTCAGGAGAGGGATTATGCCTTCATGTTGGTACAGAGCTACCAGAAGCAAAATAACCTGATTTTTCCTCAGCGTGACACTCCTGTGAAAGACTAAAGAAACTTCTATTCAATAGTGGTTTAACAAACAATGTTTAATACTAAAGCAAAATGCTTATATTTTAAATCAATTCTATAAGGAAGTATGCAAAGACCTTTACAAGGAGCTGCCAAAGGATTTAATCATTAAAAAAAATATTTTAGCACTAACAGCAGTGTTCAGCCAAAATGTTGCCGCCTTGTCCATCCTATTCATAATCTAACAGTCAAAAGTTCTGTTTAGTTAAGACGACACTAGGAGGAAGAAAACAATTGCAATAAATGCTTTATTCCTTATTTCAGTTTGTTGAATTACCTTATGAATTTTCAAATTCTTGGACTGAGCAAAACGACCAGTAACTTTTTTATTCATATTTTAACCTATTCAACTGAGGATGCATTTACTTTGAAGTAAATAGTTCTGATGTTCAAAAGTCAGTCAATATTCATATTTACAAGATGTTAACGAGTGCAATAGGCTAGAAAAATAATGATCAAGAGAATGTTGTAGTTACTGAACTATTGGTTAATATTCTTCAGACATCTTGCTGTAATGGTAGACTGTCCTGGGATTACCCCAATTCAGCACACTATAAAGACATGCAGGTGAAATTCTTTTCTCTGATTCTAACTTCCGCTGAAGGATGAAATTGAACGATGGCAAAGTGACCAGCGCTCTGTAGTGCTACTGACGGACTAGCACCACAGGAAGCCAATTGTAAAGGACCTAGATTTGCAATTTACAATGACAAGAGTCCTGCACCCAGACTTTTCAGGACTCTGTATTAATGCTGGGGTCTCCAACGCACTTTAAATTACAAATCTGTTGCCCCATTTATTAAAAATGAAATTGCATTTAATAAGTTTGACACTGATTTTAAAAGTTAATACATTTTAAAATTCTACCGTGAATAAAATACTTCCCCAAAGTTGAATTAGTGAGAGTAGTTTAAGATTATTTGAAAGTGTTGTCTATAAAGCAGTACAATATTTTCCCAAAATGATCAGTGAAACATTTAATCTGACTATAACAATATTCACAGAAACTGAAACCAGTGAAGCTGTCAAATATAAAGAAAAACACAGAAACTTGCACGGCATATGAAACAAAATAGCTTTACAAAATGTCATTTCTTTTTAAAAACAAGCAAATTGGGACCATCCTATTTGAACATCTATTCAAAATACATTTTTGAACAGCACATTGTTTGCATTTTTGTCACACAGGAATCTTTTCCCAAGGGAAATAAATAGCACACAATACTTCAAAAATTCTGCTGCCTTGCCCCTGAGGTGCTAATGTTTTTAGCATTAAAAAAAGTTTAACTGGTGCAAAAAGGAAATGCACGAAGGTGCAAAAGTGCCTTTTTAAGATTTTTTTTTCAAATTCATGAAAAGACCAGCTAGTCCTTTGCAAGAATGTTTTTATGTACTTAATACATGTATTTTGTAATCAAAATCAGTACCTAGAATGGCAGTGTTTATGCACATATAATAGATTCAGTGCTCTGACCACACAAAAGCGCTGAACATAAGGCAGAAATAGAAAGGATTGCAATAGACATTCCTCCTTTACTTCCAAACCTAGTTACAGCACTGGTAGCAATAGCAGAAGAATTATGTTCTTTATATTTTTAGGAAGGGCCTCTCATGAAAATGTTTTTAGTACACAGTATGTCATTATGACACATTTTAAGTGATTATATTTGAAGTATGGCTTTCCACCACAATTTTGCTTGTGATTGTTTAAGATTTTAGGTCTCAAAGTTTCCAGTCCAGTTCAAGGTTTTGCAGTTTCCAGAACTAAACTTTAGTCTATGTAGAAAAGTAAAGAACAGAACTTTATTTGCCTAATCCTAAAAATAAGATTAGCTTTCTGTACTAGTATACTGTGTTGTATTAAATACATTTGTTAATTAGGTGCTTGCGAAGCTATAACTTATGACATTATTATAGTTTTGCACTCTACAACAAAATTAGACATTTTAAGCATTTATTTGTAGGTAGGTAAGGAATTGGTTCTTTAACCAAAAATTGCTATAAATTTATAAATACAAATAGTGCTTGTAGTTTCTTCATTCATGCTTGAACAGATTACAAACTGAATACAATGAAGTTACGTTTAAGCACCCCACATAAACAAGAGGGATAAAAGAAAGATTTTGCTGGTAGGTATATACTATACTTAATTCTGAGACACTATAAGTTACTTTTTCACTGTTCAAAAGTTCCCTAACTCTGCATTAGTTTTAAGGCTATATATACAAATATGTATATTTCAAAGTTAGGGAAAAGACAAAGAGCAAAACGCATTGTACTACATTTTCCTATCAAAAAGTAATTTTACACCAAGTTCTGATTTTTTGTTTAGTTGTGGTAAGTGTTACAAGCTACTTATATTTTACTGATTTTCCTTTTGGGGACTCTGCCTACTGAATGATTAAAGTAAACTACATATTAATAACAAACACAATATCTTCAACCTAAGAAGACAAGAATACAAGGTGCACAAAACAGCAGTTTTGCAAACACGACTGATTTGAAAACTTACTTTTTGTATGTTCAATGGGAGAAAGTTAAGCTTAAGTCAATTTAGTTTATGTTTATTACCCTTATAAATTTTTATATTAGAACTTAATTTTAATGACCAACAGTTACATATTGTCAACATGCTATTGTTCAAATCACAAATACTGTTTAACCACTAGTTTCTCATTCTAAATAAGTGGGTCAATTAAAAACACACATACCATAAAATGTTAAGATTGTCAGGCTTTGACAAATGTATTTCCATTAAACAGTAGGCAAATTCAAACTGATGCTCATCTCAGTGAAAAACAAAAAGCCTGAAATAAATCCATGTAAAATAGAGTAACAGATTAAACCCACTACATCCTCCAGTGTCTGTCTATGCCTTGGGCAACAAAGTTCTCCCCATTTTAAAAATGGGCTACCAATTATTAAAAATATTTTTCACATGTGAAATCTCATTTACAATGGCACAGAATTTCAAAAGGCCGGAAAAAAAAGAGGAATTACACATATATGATTACATTTCTTGTTTGTTAAATCAAGCTTTATTGATAAAATGGAATTCAGAATATTTCACTTGGAACAGCAGCAGACTCAGCCAATCAGGATAGTAAAAATGCTGCAGACTCCTACTGTATGTAGAAAGTTGCTCCCTCTTGCTCAACTGATCAGTAATTTGGGGTAAGGGTTCGTAAAAAAGAGGTGCAAAGAATCAAGGCATTCCAACCTCAAAATTGGTGTACTTATGATTGCACTGTATTACACAGCATGATCCTGCTTCCACTGAAGTCACAGCCGAAACTCTCGTTGATTTCAAGTGGAAGCAGGACTGGGACCATAGTAAATAGCAACAGAAAACACAAAAAGATAGGTTTGTTGGAGAACGAGCACTATGTTAGTTATTTTTCCCACTGCCAAGCAAATTCATACACTACAGTTGGGATAAATTGCCCAAATGTTCAGCTTTATATAAAATAAAAAAAATAACCTTACAGTTTTGTGCACCTCTTGAGCATCTAGCTGGCTAGGCTGCTGCTCCTTGCAATCCAAAACCACAACATAAATTTAAAGGGCTATATATTTGTTGCATCACACAACAAGCCAAACATTTCTTCTAACCTTTATAGTGATTTAAAGCAGTTCATAATTAAATATGAGCATTTTGTACAAGGACAATTGCACTTTACAAAAACAAAATCATACAACATAAATTGCTGGAGTCTGATTTACAACATGAATTATGGTTTGAAATCACGTTTACAGAAGTCTGTTTTACAAAAGAACATCAGTTCCTGGGCTAGATGTCGTACTGCTGTAGTTCTCTGGTGTAGTCACTCTCACCAACACATCATAATCCCTTCTTTAAATAATGTTGAGGATGGACGTTAAGAAGGGTCACTGAGGTTGAGCCGCACTTTCAACTGGAGGATGAATGTAAACTCCACAGCTAAGATGGGCAGTTTTACCACATATCATCAGTTGATGCAGAGTCCTTAATAGAGAGAAAAGAAGGAACCCTTTAAAGTCTGGAGTGCCCAAAATTACAGCAGTTTCTGGATAATCCAGACTGAAAAGGGTAAAAATATGGATAATTGTAGGAGTCTTTTTCCCTTTAATGAAGGGTTTCATACTAGATACTTGTAAAACGCTATTCCTAGCAACATGCAAAAATATATATTCATTAAATTATTTTAATTCAGTAAATATTAGCTATCACTAAAGCAGTTTTTTAACATCTGATCTAAAGTGTAATGAACTTTAATGTTTTCTAAATGCTTAAAGCTGCTCTAAATAATTGTTAACTTCAAAACCAGCACATTCAAAAATATCACCAGTATAAGCCAAAGAAGAGAATACACTAAATGTACCTATCTGGACAATTTCTTGCAGGTGTGCTAAATTCACTGGGAGCATGTTTCCAGTTATTCTTAATTATGTTCTACCTACTCTGCCTTCTCAACTAGGGTAGCTAACTTTCTAATCACACAAAACTGAATACCCTTGCCTCGCCCCTTCCCTGAGACCCCACCCTTCACTCCATCCCTCCACTCTCACTCACTTTCATTGGGCTGGGGCAGAGGTGCAGGAGGAGGTGAAGGCTGCAGCTGGGGCTGCAAGCTCCAGGGGGAGTAGAGAAATGAGGGGTTTGGGAGCAGGAGCAGGCTATAGACTAGGACAGGGGGTTGGGATGCGGAAGGGGTGGGGGCTCCAGGCTGGGGATGAGGAGTTCAGGGTGCAGAAGGGGGCTCTGGACTGGGGCCAAAGGGTTTGGAGTGTGGGAGCACGCTCTGGGCTGGGACAGAAGGTTTGGGTGCAAGAAGGGGTGCAGGCTCTGAAGGTGCGGGAAGGGATGAGGAGGGGTTTGGAGCACAGGAGTGGGCTCTGGGCTGGGGCAGGGAGTTGGGGTGTGGGAGGGGGGTTTTGACACAGGATGGTACTCAAGGCTGGGGTGTTCGAGGGGCTGTGGAGTGCAGGGCCCAAGACAAGGTTCTGACCTGGGGCTGGGGGCCGAGGTGCGGTCCCAGGGGGCGACACAGCAGGGCTAATGCAGGCTCCCTGCGACTCTTGGAAGCAGCCAGCATGTCCGGCTTCTCAACATGGGGTGGCCAGGATGCTCTGTGCAGCGCCTGTAGGCACCGCCTCCGCAGTTCCCATTGGCCGCAATTCCCTGTGCTCGGGGCAGGGACAGTGAGCAGAAATTCCCTGGTTGCACCTGCTCTTAGGGGCTGCAGGGACATGCTGGATGCTTCCAGGAACTGCGCGGAACGAGGGCAGACAGGGAACCTGCCTCAGCCTCACTGAACTGCCGACTGGAGCCGCCAGGGTCCCTTTTCGACTGGGCATTCCAGTTGAAAACCAGATGCCTTGCAACCCTATTCTCAACCCTCTTGTTGTAAGGAAGGCTTAGAATCCAAGTCACCTGTAAGTAATTTATTGAGAGTTCAGATTTAAATTTAAAACAAATTTAAAAACATGTTAAGATATGGAAAATACACAGGACACCAAAAACAAACTAAATTCTCCTCTTGTAATGACACAAGGGGGAAAATATTGCAAAAATTGTTTAAAATAGCTTTATCTGGATCCATAAACCCTAAAATGGCCATATAGCATCACTACAGGGAAGAGTTACGGTTGTATGGGTGTTTTAATTGTACATTTCTATACTTTAATATGTGTAGGTTTGTTTTAAGTATAGCCTTAACTCTGAATTATCTGAATTTGCAATACTTGGTTCTTGGATAACAAGATCCCTGTAATACACTTTTACCTTCAAGTTATTAAACTATCAGCATTAACTCCATTTTAACAGTTTTGTGTGTCTTGGAATGTCCTTATAAATTATGCTTAATCAGCTCTCCTTTGTTCCTCTTTCCCCTCTGCACAAAGAATTTAACAGAAAGAAGTTGAATGAGGAATACTGACTGCCCACCAGTTTTACCGATCAGAAGTTGTCAGCAAGATTGTGTTTACATAGTCAGAGGCATCACTTTAAGAGGAAAGAGGCTGCTGTTTAAAGTATGTCTGAGCAATGCCATCTCCAGCTACGTTAGACTGGTGGAGCTGATGTGGAGCCCTGTACTCTTTATTCAGCTGTTAAGTAGAATTTAATAGGATTAATTGGATTCTCTCTCTTTGCAGGACCTGAGAGAGAAGACTGATCATGAGAATTAAAATGAATTATTCACTTTTAAAATGTTATGATTTATAAGAGTAATGTTTAAGCCTTCCTATGGGACTACTAGCAGAAAGCAGAAGTCGGAAAGGGCTAGGATAGGCAGGGTGAGAATCTGACGTGGCCATGTACGTCAGAGCACATGGATAAAGAATTAAGTCAGCACCAAGTCAAAGTGCAGAAATTTACTTCTGACTACATACTATGCAAATTCCTGTACTCTACCAATTACACTTAGATTTGCATACTGTACATTTGCAGAAGAATTATACAATGAATGACTGAGGTATCAAAGAGTCCTGTGGCACCTTAAAGACTAACTATGAAGTTTTGAAGCATAAGCTTTCGTGGGCTAATACCCACTTCGTCGGATGAAGAAAGTTACAATCCGAACACTTTTGCCAATAATTCAGGGAATTAAAATTCCAGAAAATGATATCTTAACACAGATTTCCCACACTCTCTGTGGTATCAGGGAAGAGCCAAATAAAATTAAATACCTCAAAACAAGACAATATATGCTACCAGTGGTGGGATCTGGCACCATATGTGTGGAAATGAAGAGACAGAATACAATGAGACTCAAGTCTTGAACTGAGATAGGGGATAAGAACAAATGAGTTCTGAATGTTCAGATGAGGGGGGGGAGAGAACTCACAGGGCACATCTACAGAATGCACTTTTGGAAAAAATCCCTTCCCCTTCAAAGGAGCTGTAGCAGGGTCTGCACAAATAGTCTGAAAGATTTCAAAGGATAGGACAGGAGAATGAAAGTACTTACAGCATCATCATTTCTATAAGGGTTCAGTCTGTTATAAACAGCTTCAATCACACTCCGTCTAAACCAGACCAGAAAACAAAATGTTAAGGATTTTCAAAAATGAAGTCAGAAATTTCCTAAATGCCATCATGACATACTAAAATGCAAAACCTTAAAAATGGTAAAAAGATTAAAAATGTATAGCACTTAGGCTTTTTGCAAGTAAAACTGCCAGTTTCCATATAATTTATGCAGTGCTCTCTTCAGGATTCAGGTAAACACTCCTAAGGGTTTTGCCAACAAAATGGAAAACTACATATTTGCATACGAGGCTTTTCAATTAGACTGTCTGCTCCTGATATACCATCAGGGGAATGCCCATATTTTGTCTTTAAAGTAATAAGACAAGAAGGTTACAGAGTGATAAGCAGCATAAACAATATGAATTTGTACGCTTGCGGGATATGGTGGCCGTAAATAATACACGATTGATGTACAAAGATAATATTTTTCACAAGACAGCACTATATTTGTATTTTCTGAATAAAATTTTTTGTATGCCCCGTAATGAAAGCTCATTCTTGGTTTGGTTTAAGTTGGAATGCTAAGGGAAAGTGGAAGTACTTGCCTTCCTCAGCAAGCATGATATAACTGGGAATATGAAGGTCTAGTAGAATTAAGAAATCTTAAAGACTTTTCTCCTATATGAACGGGGGGGAGGGGCTTTTGGGAGAGGAAGTGGGGGGACGGGACTGAAGAATGCATCGGTTTTCTTACTCTACACAATAGGGTCAGGTGGAGAAGTACTCTGCAGACATCTTCATGCCTTAAAGTGGAAGAATGGAGCCCTTGTCTTTGTTAGTCATGATTGCAGTCTGGGCTACACTCATAATGAGTGGTTTTAATTTTTTTTCAATACTTATAAATATAAACTGACCTATTACTGACTCCAGGCATATATTCATGGATAGTGTAGGAAAAACAGGAAAATGTAAAGGGGTCAGTATCATGGAGGGGCCATGTTGATCGCATACTAGCAAGGCTGTGGGCTGGTGTATTTAATTTTGGAATGAGGGACTCTGGGTGAGGAATAAGTAGGGAGATCCATGATAGGCAGAGAACATCAAAAGGGACAAGGGAATGAGGAAGACCCTAATCAGCACATCCACTTCCAGGAATCACCTAGTAATTTGTGGGCAGCATAAACAAGGTAGGGATTGATTATATAGCCAGGGGTAATAATCTGGATCTATTACCTACTCATTTCCAAACATCCTAATCTCTAGAATTCCAAAAAGGTGTACAATTTTTGAAGAGTAAGTAATACTGTTTTAGGGTATTGCTGGACTCCATTGAAAAAAATTTCACCCGTAGCTATTTAAGCCTAACTTTTTGCTTCCAATTTTAATAATTAACTTCAGCATGTTAAAAACGTCCTAATAATAATGCTGTCTCTGTGAAAGGATTCTCAAAGAGAAAGCAGGTAGCTGTGCAATCGTCAGAAACCTGAAATTTAACCAGTAAAATATTCTAAATTACTCACATTCTAAAAAAGTGTTTTACAATTAAAATAATTGAGAAAATTATTTCCTTTAACAGAGTGCGGCAGTACAACAAACCAAACACCAAAAGGACTTTTTCAGAACCTCATCATTTTGACACCTTAGTTTATAAAAGATATATGAGTAGTTCCAGGTACTACCACTGTTCTTGATTTCCCTTGAAAAATGAGGGTTTACCATAACATTTTTTTTCTTATTTTTAAAAAATGTTTTCTTCTACCCCCACCCCCGGCTGTTTGAAAAGTCCCAGATAAACAAGGGAAACAGCAAAACTATCAAAAGGTGATATTCCATGCACAAACTGAAACACAGACCTCTCTCTAATCTTTCAGACATAATTATCTAGGTGTTACAAGTAGACAATTTTCAGATAAATGTGATTTTCAAATTGACAGCATCTCTGAGTTACATTAATGCCCAGTCCAGTAACTTAATTAAGCACACATTTAAAAGTTTCAGAGGAGTAGCTGTGTTAGTCGTATTAGCAAAAACAAGGAGAAGTCCTTGTGGCACCTTAGAAACTAACAAATTTATCTGGGCATAAGCTTTTGTGGGCCATAACCCACTTCATCAGATGCATGAAGTGAAAACTACAGTAGGCAGGTATAAATATACAGCACATGAAAAGATGGGAGTTGCCTTACCCAGTGTGTGTTGGGGGGAGGGGGGAGGGGGGGGATCAGTGCTAACCAGGCCAATTCAATCAGGGTGGATGTGGCTCATTCCCAACAGTTGACAAGGTGTCTTCAACAGAATTCAATGAGAAACCACAGAGCTGGAATTAATTTGCAAACTTGACACCATCAAATTAGGCCTGAATGAAGACTGGGAGTGGCTGGTTCACTGCAAGAAGTAACTCTGACACTCACACCCTCTTGTCAACTCTTGGGAAGGGCCACGCCCACCCTGATGGAATTGGCCTCCTTAGCACTGACCCCCCACTTGGTAAGGCAACTCCCACCTTTTCGTGGGCAATATATTTATACCTGCTACTGTATTTTTCACTCCATGCATCTGATGAAGTGGGTTCTGGCCCACAAAAGCTTATGCCCAAATAAATTTGTTAGTCTCTAAGGTTCCACAAGGATTCCTTGTTTTTATTTAAAACGTTAAAAACATACTTAAATCCCCATTGACTTCACTGCGATTTGAGCAGATTCTTTAAGTGCTGTCCCTGAACAGGGAATGGTTTCTTGAATCTGGGCCTAAGTTGCTATTGCATTTGTTCACTAACTGGCTAAATGCCTGCATCTCAGAGTAAACAAATCATTGTATGCTCAGTTGCACAGTTGCTTTCAGGTATTGCAGATATTTCTTTAAAACAAAACCAATGAGCCATAACAATTGGTTTGCAAAATTATCACACACAAACACGCACAGGAGAATCCTGAAGTTAGAAACACCAACATGGAATGGAGTACAATAAGTCGATTTTTAGTCTCAACACTGACAGACTACCTTAAAATTAGTTGCAGTCTAAAGTCATTTAAATCAACCAGGTAATGAAATTGGGTAACACATACTGTGTCCTATAAACAGATTAATAGCAAACAGAACAGATCTAACATCTCAGGATGATGTAGCTCTGCTGCAACATAGGTAACAGTCTCCCATGAAAAGGTGTCTGTTTTCACCACTATCACTAGCACCATAAAAATACACTTAAGTCAGGTGCTGCGGGAGAGACTTGCTCACAAGCTCAATAGAAGAAAAATACACAGTTAGAAAGAGGAGTCAAAAAAATTATACACATTCCAATTTAATGTTACAATATTTAGATTGGCTAAATGTACAATGGAACCCCACAATATCACGCCCAGCTATAGTGCGAATCCGCTTATAGCGCGGGGCGCACAGGGCTCCCGATGGCGGCGGAGCGCGGCACTTTGATGTGGTGTGACCCTGCAATAGCACAATCTGGTATTTTTGTATCCCGATCGTCGCGGTATTGCGGGGTCTGACTGTATTAACAATAACTCCGACTCAATGATGCTTCAAAGAAAATTAAATATATTCTAAAAATAGATACCAGTCTAAAATCTCATACTGAATGTTCAGTTTTCCTTTTAAAAACTACAACAACAAAAACACAACAGGAGTACTTGTGGCACCTTAGAGACTAAAATTTATTTAAGCATAAGCTTTCTTAGGCTACAGCCCACTTCATCAGATGCATAGGATGGAACACACAGCAGAAAAATACAAAGAGAGGAGAGAGAGAACATGAAAAGGTGGAAGTTGCCATACCAATCCTAAACGGCTATTTAATTAAGATGAGCTATTATCAGCAAGAGATCTACAACCTATCCTGAAAGACAATCCCTCACTCTCACAGATCTTGGGAGACTGACTAGTCCTTGCTTAAAGACAGCCCCCCAACCTGAAGAAAATACTCACCAGCAACCACACAACAAAAATAGTAACCCAGAACTTATCCTTGCAACAAAACCCAATGCCAACTCTGTCCACGTATTTATTCAAGTGACACCATCATAGGACCTAATCACATCAGCCACGCCATTTGGGGCTCATTCACCTGCACATCTACCTATGTGATATATGCCATCATGGGCCAGCAATGCCCCTCTGCCATGTACATTGGCCAAACAGGACAGTCTCTATGCAAAAGAATAAATGGACACAAATCTGACATCAGGAATCCTAACATTCAAAAACAGCAGGAGAACACTTCAACCTCTCTGGTCACTCAACAACAGAGTTGAAGGTGACAATTTTACAACAGAAAATCATCAAAAACAGACTCCTGAGAGAAGTTGCTGAACTGGAATTAATTTGGATACCATTAATTTAGGCTTGAGTAGAGACTGGGAACGGCTGGGTCATTACACAAATTGAATCTATTACCCCATGTTAAGCATCCTCACATCTTGTCAACTGTCTGATATGGGCCATCAACTACAGAAGTTTTTTTTCCTACTGCTGATACCGTGTTTCCCCGAAAATAAGACAGTGTCTTATATTAATTTTTGCTCCCAAAATTACATTACATTATATTACAGCGAGAGGCAAAACTGGAAGTAAGTCTTATTTTCGGGGGATGTCTTACTTTCGGGGAAACAGGGTAATAGCTCAACTTAATTAAATAGCCTCTTAGAATTGGTATGGCAACTTACACCTTTTCATGGTGTGTGTGTGTGTGTATATATATCTTCCTCCTGCGTGTTCCATTCTATGCATCCGATGAAGTGGGCTGTAGCCTACGAAAGCTTATGCTTAAATAAATTTGTTAATCTCTAAGGTGCCACAAGTACTCCCGTTCTTTTTGCAGATACAGGCTAACACAGCTGCGACAAACCCTTTTTTTCCTAAAAAAACCCACTGAAACATTAGCATGAAAACAAGCTTTTTGTTTCTTTAGAAACGCATTTGCTCTGAAGCAGAGGTGGACAAACTACAGGCCGTGGGCCTGTTCTGTGGGGCCCTTGAGCTCCCAACAGGGAGACTACCCCCGGCCCCTCCCCTTCTGAAACTGCCCGCAATCTCAGCTCACTGCACCGCATGCACTCTGGGCAACAGGGAAGCTCTGAGCTGCATGGTAAGGGGGGTAGGGTGTTGGATAAGGGGCAGGGAGTTCTGGGAGGGGAGGGGGAGACAGGGAGCAGTTGGATAGAGTGGAGGTTCAGGAGGGGAGGGGTGCGATCAGGGGACAGGAAGGTTGGATAGGTATGGAAGTCCGGGGGGGGGGGGGGGAGGGGCTGTCTGGAGGCAGGCGTATGGATAGGGGTTGGGGTAGTCAAGGGACAGGGAGCAAGCTGGTTTGATAGGGGGTGGGGTTCTGAGGGGAGTGGTTAGGAGCCTGGGAGCTTGAGATTTGAATTCTTTGATGGTTTAATGCTAATATATAAGACTAGTAAGTTGGTTTCAGACTTTCTTCAAGACAATCAAAATGAATCTGTACAAAGTTTTAAATTCAATCCCCTGCTTAATGAGGGTGCGAATCAGTAATTTCCTTTAAAGGGATAATTAGCTAAACATCTAATTTATAATTCTAGAAAAACGGTATAAATTGAACAAAAAAGCAAAAGCAAAGAAAGCTGCAAAGTGAAGTATTAAATGCATTGAGTAATCACTGTTAAGTACATAAACTATTCAAAATGAGCCATTATATACATTTCCCTTTCATCTTAAAAAGTAAAGCAGTAAACATTTTAAAATACAATTAACAGAGGAGGCCACCCTTAAAAGCAGTCCATTCTTTCTGCAACTATAGTTGACATTCACATATTTTTAATTTTATAAACTATCATCCTACAGTCAACCACGGCCTTGTGCATGGATTTCTTTCCAAACTTAAAACAGATCAAAATGTGAATGATATTAGTTGAGGATGGATGATACTCTTTTGTCCCCATAAACCTTATATCATTTTATTAATTTTTAAGAGTGGCCTTACAAAAAGTCTGTTAATTTAGACCAAAAGCATAATTACACTAATGTAGACTCACTTGCTTGCCAATTCACCCCCTGGCGGGAGGTTTGGGATGCTCTCAGTTGCTAACGTACGCATCACGTGGACTAAGTCTGGTACTCCTTCACCCTGCTTCTTTATGATCTCTGGGAATCAGAAGTACTTTTTTTGTAAGTGCAGTCCAAATTTAACTTGAAAAGATTGAAACACTCAGTTTTATCAAAAAGCAGTGTAACATTTTAAGAGACAGCATTTACCATGTTGGACACTGTAATCTTTGGTGCCGTAATAAAAAAGCCAGTGTACCTGTAAAAAGCTATTGTATATGTGACCCAAAAAATGGCAACTACAATCTGTTCTTCACATAGTTCTATACTTCCAAAATTTTAATCATTTTGATTAGTACATTACATAAAGGATATCTTAACAGGTAGGTAAACTAGGTAGTTCTAAATAAGCTTCACTAGAACATAATTATATTTTGCCAATGAAACATCCTGTGAAAAAGCCGGGTTTTGATGTCCATTTTTTATCAGAATGGATGTTAAAAGGTTCTTTACCTGGTAGAAAATACAATATTTTGAAGAAACATGAAGTTGGGTGCTTTGTTTATAATATGCTTTATATATGTATACCAAATTGCACAATATTAACATAAAAACATTAAAAGTCATTATGCAGAAACTGACAAGAGCCAAGGATGTCAGAGTTAAGATACAACTCCGTCCTTAACTCTACAAAGGAATATTTCACTAGCAGGTGATTTTACATACAACAAACCCAATCCACCTCTTCATCAGGTAAGCATGAAAATCTCTACAGTAGCCACAGCAAAGAATAAAGTTAGACAGCTACAGTTCTTAAGCCTCAATTTTGAAGTGTTGAACACTCACATCTGCAGCTGAATTTAAGTTAGTAATTATCACCTTGGGGGGGGGGGGAGGGGGGTATCAGACTTCTTCCAGTTTTGTGAAATCCATTTAATTTTTTTTTAACAAGGTAAATGAGAATTGTCAACTATCCCATGACATTTAAATATATATAAATTTCTCAATATACTAGAAACTCCTTCAAAAAACATTTTTTAAGAAGGATATTTTATCAAATAATCAGCTTGGAGTTGTTGATCTCCAAGATGATGTCATGGCATGTGTACAATTATGTGCATACATAGTTAAATATTCTTTATGTAATAAAATCTTTCCAAAATTTATTTTGGAAAAAAAAAAAAAAAAAAAAAGCAAAAAAGCTTGAACACATGGAGAACCCACTTCCAATTTAAATATTTTGACAATTTATCTTTTTATCACAAATACTGAAAAAAATAATCAAGATGTACGATATACCATTTTAAAAACTTATATTGCTGAGTTAATGGCAGACTAACGTGCCTAAAACCCATATACTTCCTTTTAAATAATAAAAAAAACAGTATTAATTCATAAACTGATTTGTGTGCACGGAACAGGTTTTCTGGGCTGCAACCTTCTATGTAATTTACAGTCAGATTCTCTGCAAGTAATTGACACTGGAAACACGGGCATGCCCTTACTTGCAGTAAAATAACCAAATGTCAAAATTTACAGAACGTATTAACTATTTAGTTCTATATTGTAAGTAGGAAAGAAGTCCAACATGTGGCACTACATATTAGGCAAACATCTTAAAACTCAAACGTGCCACTTTCTCAAGAACTATGGCCAAACTTCGTATTTTACCATCTAGCATTTAATAAAAATAATTCTAACACTCTTAAATCTGAATAAAAAGCAAAGATCTCAGATTTGGTTTGCCAAGTTCCTTTATTGTGTAATCTTCAACATCTAGTATATTCTACATCATTCTAAAGCTAAAGTTCTGCTGTACAAAAATAAAGGGATTTATAGTTTGCCTAAACGACACAGTTTCACAACCTAAAGCTGCAATACATTTAACATACAGTCACCACTAAATGAATACATTTATACTCTGAGAGAACTATAGATACAGTCTGAAATAACACTGATGACAACAAATGGAACCAATCCATTGCTTTTTAAAAAAAATTATTAAATTCACTTTTATTTAAATGCATCTTGCATCTTTTTCTCTTTAACCTACTTTAAACCTTCTAAATGTTTTCACCATTTAAGACGGTGGAAAAATGTACTCACACTAAAAATGAACAATGCAAAATGTATCTTCTACTTTCCTGTTTTGAATGGAAATTTCATATAAAATTCTTAAAAACTTAGTATTTCAGGTTTTGCTGAAAAATGGCCAGTTAATTTAAAACTATCTATTTCAATTAATTTCATGGATTACATGTATCTAAAAACCAGATTTGTTACTGTGTTAAGTACATATACACTTCAAAATCTGTTTAAAAGAATGGGGCAAACAGCTTAAGGAATGTTAATTTTTAAAAAAGAAGAGTCAAACCAGCTCAGTAACTGGAGTAATAGTGCAAATAGAGTAATATATCTGGAAACAACTGATTAAAGATTTTCTGGCTAGAAAAAATTAAAACCTTTTAGAAGCAACACTGATTTATTGGAAAAGGATGGCACAACAATGTTTTGCCACTCTTACTTCACCTCCTGTTAGACATTTTCAGATCTAAATATGGGCCACAGAAGTGTCTAGCTAACACTGATGCAAGAACATAGCTTAAAGGAATGAAGGATATTCAGGTGTAAGGGGGAGAGTAGAAACCTTGCATCAGCCAGCTTTTTTAAATTCCTTTTTGTTGTTCAAGATGGCCATCAATATATGGCCTTCTTTACAGCAGTAAGTACAACAAACTTTAATACGAAAATATTAAAATAAGATTTTACTGCACATTATGGGATGAAAAATGCTTTTATGTAACTGATCAACAAGAAAAGGTATATTAAAATATAATCTAACCTTATTACTTGGACTATGTTTGCTAGTCAAACTGCCTATTTTGTTATAGAACTGCTATGTATTGCAGTGTTCACAAAATTTCCATGTTATTAGATTTTAATTTTCTAAATTAGACATTACAGACTGGTAAAAACTATTTTCAGAATTTCTTTACATTTACCAATTTCTTCAATTGAAATTGTAACTTTTAAAATTTTAAACACTGCATTATTACTAAGGCATTTCAAGATAACAGTAGTAAGATTATTCAGCACAGTGTTGAAAGTTTCAGCAATGGCCATATTAGTCCCACCTCAGTAGACAATACTGTATATTAAGTTTCCAGCATGAAACAATCTTATATTAATTGCATAAATATGGTTAAGTTTAATGTAATAAAGTGACATTGTGGCTTGAGTTTCCCTTTCTCACATATAGTCCCAAAAATTTCACTCATGCTAGTGGGGGCTGTAAGTTCAGAAACTATGTAATGTTATAAACTGCTATAAGGTTGTCTTTTTTTTTTTTTTTTTTGCTTATAATAAAAAGTGTAAATACTATTTCTGTGTGCATTATCAAAGGGAAAAGATGTTTAAGTCCAAGGAAAATAACTTTAAAACAAAGTGTGGACTCTAAAGGGGTAGCAGCAATATACTTTTCTAAATGTGTCCACTGAATTAGGACTAAAGTGCGTTATATCATGCAAATTTCCTCCACTCTCACAGACAAAAATGAAGTTTCACTTGTCCCTGAAATATGTTATTTCAAAAATGCAAGAAACTCAGCAACCAACAAATGCATTGTTCCCTACACCAGAACCTTATGCAGTTCTTATACTTAGGATCTTCATTCAGCAATATCTGGACATGGTGTTTCCATTCCATCTACTGCAATACACATAGGCCAATGGGGTCAGTTAACAGAGATGCAACCTTAAGTCTAAGACCAAGGTATATTTAAGTTAAGTCAAATCTCCAATCTCAGAGATTTTTGTTAACAGTTAAAAAGGGGAAAAGTTTGAGGCATTTATATAATTCATCAGTCACTGATATGACAAACACAAAGAGCTGTGCCTATCATGCCAATGCATGTTATTAAGGACCCATGGGGATTATTAACATGATATATTCATAATAACTAATTAATTAAAATCTACATCCTCAATACGTTTCCATTTGAAAAATATTAATTTAACCTATATACTAAACTGCATGTATACAGTAAGTGTTTTAGATATTTCGGAAATTTAATAATTAGGAGATCTGAGCACATCAGTGGTAGCTGCTTCTTAAACCCCAATCTCTGCTTCAGTTTTTAAAACCTAAAGGCACTACCGTCCAGATTACAAAAATATTAAATTATATTTTAAGTCAACACATTTCTAGCTATATGCCGGAAATAGTTCCCCTCTCTTTCCCTTTTAAAATTAAAAAAAACCCCAAATGTAAATATAATTTGCTTTTAAAAAAGCTACTGGCAGGATGGTACATTATATGCCCAGCTTCTGTTCAGTATGAATGTTTAAGGTTTAGCTATAACAGAAATGTTGATAGGCTTTTACTCTTAAATATAATCATATTAGCAAGTGCTATTATGTTAACAGGAACATTGCTGTGACCCTTAAATTGTCATACAATATACTTATTAGGGCCATGTAATTGTACATAGCTTTACAGATAAATGGCACTCAAATCACCATCTTCAAAAATATACTGCCAGATTTCATTCAAATGCACATGCCAGGAATCAGAATTTACTGTTCTGAAGTTAGTGACGCCACTGGACTCATCAAGAAGTTTGAGCTCAAGTAGATTACTTTCCTCTGCCATCCTAAATAGAATCTCCATGGCCATAAGCTTCTGCAGTTTGTTTTAGTAGCATTTTGTCATGGCATACAGCATACATCTAACAGAATACAGGACTGCCTTTTTCTGAGATGTATATGCAGGCTATATCTACACCTGGAGCTAGAGTTGTGATTCCCAACTCATGTAGACACTCATGTTAGCTCAAAAAAAAATAGTAATGTTGCCACAGTGGCAAGGGCAGCAGTTAGCTGCAGGCAAAGGCTATCCATCCTGCCTATGTATCTCAGGGACCAGGAGCGTTTGTACTTGGCATAGCTAGTCTGTGCCACTGTCCAATGCAGCCCATGCTACATTACTATTTTTAGCACACAAGCTCAATGAGAGCTAGTACGAGTATACCTATGCAAGCTAAGAATCACACCTCCTAGCTCCAAGTGCAGAAAGCCTAAATGTCCAATGGCACTTAAAGGTTTAATAAAAAACCTACATGTGTTAAAGTTTAGTTGTTTGGGGGATTGCTTAGAAACAAAGCTACTTATTTTTTTTTAAATGATCCACCTTCTACTCTGCTTTCCAGGTACTTGTCCAACTCTGCCTCTCTCTTCACCGCCTCTGGCAATACCTTTGGTGCATTTGGAAAACAGATCAAAATCACACTCATGTTGTCTCGACTTCCCTGGTAGGGAGAAAAAAAAAAACAAAACAGTTGAGACAATATTCCATATCCAATGAATAATACACTGATTTTATCCCAAGCCCGTATCAAAGCAGTTTATAATTTAAAATAAAAAATTAAATATAGTTAAAATATTTTGCTAATCATGTGAAATTAGAACACTTCCATCAGATCATTAAATAAATTGAATCATTTGCAAATAATGCTGTTCAAGAAGTCTGTATGTTGAGTATCATTCAGCACAAAATTTTAAATATACTTTAACTTTTTTCTTCATGACTGATGTTTACAATGAGCCTATAGTTGACTCCCATCTTGCTGAATGCTGAAATTATTTGCAAAACTAGCAACATGGAAGATTTATTATTGAGACTTATAAAATCTGTTTCCATACTGCTTAAACATTAATATTGTTTGGAGGGAAAGGTTACATTAGTTCTAGGTATATTAAATGCTGAAATAGGAACATTTAAGATATCTGAAGCCAGTTATAAAGCAAATCAAAAAACCCAACTTAGATAACTAAAAATATTGCTAGTGTCAAATGTGCTTTTTCCATAAATGACAGTTCCCTATGGTAGGCCTAAGGGCCAATAATTAAGAGGAAGTACCGTATTTTTCGTCTTATAGGACGCTCCAGCCTATAAGACGCCCCCTCATTTTTTAATAAAAAATCCGGACCAAAAAAAAAAAAAAAGCGCCTCGCTCTCCCGTCCCCACCGCGCGGGCGGGCTGCCGAGGTTCCCCCCTCCCCGCCGCGGGCGGGCTGCCGGGAGTGTCCCGGTTCCCCCCTCCCCGCCGCAGGCGGGCTGCCGGGAGCGTGCCCGCCCGCGGCGGGGAGGGGGGAACCTCGGCAGCCCGCCCGCGCGGCGGGGACGGGAGAGCGAGGCGTTTTTTTTTTTTTTGCCCTATAAGACACACCAACTTTTTCCCCCCCGTTTTGGGGAAGAAAAAGTGTGTCTTATAGGGCGAAAAATACGGTAATGTATGTGACATACACATTTTCATTTGCACATTGAAATATTTCTCTTCTAAAAGTTTACATAGTGAGAAGTGAACAAAATAAGCACAACTTCAATACCTGTTTGCAGTACTGTACAACCACGCTTTGTAGAAAAAAGTACTATATATTGATTCAAATCTTTTTCCAATGGTTAAGGGCCCTATTCCACAAACACTTACACAGATGCTGAACTTTAAACACAAGTAGTCCTACAGAAGCCAATGAGACTATTCATGTGAGTAATAGTAAGCATGGATGCAAGTATTTGCAAGATTGGTGCCTAAACCATGCAGCTATTGAAAAGCAGTATTGTCCTGTGGTATTTACATTTTCCGGACTAGCACAGATGAAATTACAAATGAAAAATCGGCAGTGAATGAAGTTCGACATTTTAAAATGAAAAACTATTTATGCAATGTTGTCGTAGCTACATTTGTCCCAGGATATTTAAGAGACAAGGTGGGTGAGGGAATATATTTTATTGGACCAACTTCTGTTGGTGAGAGATAGCGGAAGAAGAGCTCCACAGAACTCCAGTATCCCGCACCAACAGAAGTTGGTCCAATAAAAGATATCACCCACTTGTCTCTAGAAAACTATTACACAGTTAACAGGGTCATTATTTTACACCTCTTAAGAGAAATGGTGCCAATAATAATGATGCTATCTTGCCTTTATTTACAGCTTGCATATCAAAGCTCAGTTTTATAAATAGGATTAAATGCTTGTCTCTAGGGAAACTAAAAACGAACTATGAAATGTTAACATTGTTCAGTCTGGCCTATTGAGCAACAGAATCTTTCATTTTATTTATAGAAACAAATTTGGACTCATTGCATATAAAAACAATCACAAAATCAGTATTCGTTAAGTAATAATTGTGCGTGTCTTCTTGAGCAGATATAATTAGTTGGATTACTGGATATCTAAAAGCTATATGAAATAATTTGTAAATAACTGCACAAGAATTTTTTTTTTAAAATGCAGAAGAACAGTTATATAAGGAAAAATTTTAAAAAATCAGATCAAAGATTTCAGCAGTTATTTGAAGATCTTAATTTTAGAAATCCAAGTTCAGTCATTTTGCAATGGTTTTGGCATGATTCAGACAGAAGTGCTACATTCCCAAAGACTAAAGAGGAAAAAATAAAATTGTTTGTGCCCTTTATTTGCGTCTTTGTAAGGTATAAGCTGCTTATATATATTTTCCATTTCCTTTTGTTAATCTTAGAAATAGATCATTTCTCCTTAGCTACATTTTCCACTCATACCATTACCACCAGTTCTCAAGTAATTCAGTCTCTCTGCGAAATGTGATACAAGCCCTAATATTTCTATCAAATGTTTTTAAATCCATTTTTATTATACTGTGAAACACCAAAAAGGGCACGGTTTTATTTCCCTTGGTCATTGTTTAAAAGTTCTAACTAATTTTCCCCATAGAGCAAAAGATATTTTTACATAACCAAATAAGGAGACCCATTATTGAAGCCCACTTGTCCTTGTTATTTGCTGTTCCTAGTTATATTCCCAATGGCATTCTAGTAAGTGGCTCAACAGTGGAATGATTGCATCATATAGTTATTGTTACAAAACTGTACAGAAACTAAACTTTAGCTACTCTGTAGATCTGAACTGAAATTTATTTTCATCTTGTTGACAAAAAAACTCCTACTACTGTACTAAAAACATAATACGTTTCTCCTCTCAAAATTCTGGCTACCTTGTACAAGCAGGTGTCGACTATCTCATTGCAAACTTTCTCAAGGTCATCAGTGACTTCGAGTCTGGATCTTACAAAGTCACAGAGCTCTTCATTTCCCATAACATCCCAGATACCATCACAAGCCAGTATGATAAACTGATCATCCTCTTCTGATCTCTCAATTTCATAAACTTCAGGCTCAGGTGAGACAAGCTGCTCTGTAGGGCCTTTCCCATGGACACATTTGTAATCAAAGTCCCCAAGAGCTCTAGACACAGCAAGAGAGCCGTTCACACGTTGAATCATTACAGAACCACCTGCATTCTGTATACGCTCTTTCTCCAGTGGATTACTTGGTTTGTGATCTTGTGTGAAGAAGTGAACCTTCCTGTTTCTACAAAGTAAACCTCTTGAGTCTCCACAGTTGATGAAGTAAGTGTGTTGAGGAGAAATCATGACACCCACTGCTGTTGACCCGCTTCTATCTGCACCATGTTTCTTCTCAGAGATTACTCTCATATGTTCATCGATTTGCAGAAAACCTGTTCTGATTCCACTCTTTACACTTTCCACAGAGGGTGGTCCATCGGACCCTTTAAAATCCTGGTTGCTTGTGATGTGATCTAATAAATGCTCACAGCAGTATTTGGCAACCTGGGATCCAGCATGCCCATCATATACAGCAAAAAATGACCATCCATCAAGTCCATTTGGCAAACCAATAACAGCTGTATGTGCATCCTCCATCTCAACTCGCCAACCTTGCATACTACTTAGCCCATAACGTAGCCCATTACCCTGCCCTTGGGCATTATGCTTCTCCATCTTTGGCTTGTCTAAAAATGCTCCCATGATGACTTGTTCCTTCAGTTCTAAGGAAAAAAGAATATTATTGTTAAGCTATTTCTACAAAACAAGTAACCATTTAAACATGTTACTAGAAATTATTAAATATAGAAAATGTTACTTAAATAATATTAAGATAAGACAAATGGAGAGGGAAATTAAAATGTATGGCTGACTTTTGGTCCTTAACTCATAAAAGTTTTCCTGGGTGAATCCGTCATGCATGCATCCGACGAAGTGGGTATTCACCCACGAAAGCTTATGTTCCAATACATCTCTTAGTCTATAAGGTGCCACAGGACTCTATCACTTTTGCAGATCCAGTCTAACACGGCTACGCCTCAGATACTGAACTACTAATCGACTGTACTCTGCATGTTTTTGTAAATATTTAAGCTGTAACCATGCATGAAGAAGGATTTACACTAGTTTAGTGTCTGTTTTTCATCAAACACTTGTAGTGAAAGTAAGTACAACAAAAAACACTATTCAAACTATTTTAACTAGCATAGACATCTTAGATTTTTGGTTATTTTTTTTATAGCAACTAACTTCTCAGTTGTCTACTTTGTGGTCCAGATGTGTTTAAAACTTCATACTTTGTGTACTTATACTTCAAGGAGGAAAACTACCTTTGACATGTTTGCAGAAATCTGTTTGGAAATAAAATTACAAGTATTAGAAGTTCACATTTCATATATCAGTAAGAAAATTTTATTTTATTTTCTTTATTCGCTCTTATATGCTTGGTTCTGCACACACATATTTGTGCCCAAAAACACTATATGATTTTAAATAGTGTAAAACGACTGGTCTATCTTGATTGCTCTGTAGTCTCACACCCTAGCCATTCGTTTTTCCCCTTTTAATCCTTACCTGTTTAACTACATAGTCATTAAATCACCAAAATCAGCTCAAATTTTACATGCTCTGAAATTTTGCACCATTTGGTTTGTACACCCTGTTGTGACGCAACACAAGATAAAGAAAAGCTGGCAAAGTTCTATTCCATCTGATGATTGATAGGCTAAGCATAAAATTGACCAGGAAAGAGTCCCCAACTTCAGTGTGCCCCAGGCCCAAAAGAGGCTGCTATGCTGGAAGAACATTTCACTTGTTTGTATATGTTGTTTTTCAAGGGGTAAGCATGCATATAAAGGAACTGATCCCCACTGTCTTAAACATGACAGCAACACTTTATTCCAGCAGAACATTAAATATCTCGAAGGAACAAATTAATCCTGGTAGCTTTCCAGATAATTTCTCCCCCCATCTACTCCTTTGGAAACAAAAGGTGCATACTTTAGCACACACAGCCCGAGAGGAATAAGGGATAAACAGTGAAGTGGCAAATTTTGCAGACGATACAAAATTACTCAAGGTAAGTCCAAAGCAAACTGTGAAGAGTTATAAAGGAATCTCACAAAACTGGGTGTCTGGGCAACAAAATGGGAGATGAAATTCAATACTGATAATTGCAAAATAATGCACACAATACAAACTATATGTACAAAATAGAGATGTGATCTAAATTAGCTGTTATCACTCAAGAAACATCTTGGAGTCACTGTGGGTAGATCTCTGAAAGTGTCCACTCAATGTGCAATAGCAGTCAAAAAAGCTAACAATGTTAGGAACCACTAGAAAAAGGATAGATAACAGGATAGAAAATATTGTAATGCCACTTATAAATCCATGGTACACTCTGAATACTACATGCAGTTCTGGTCACCCCATCTGAAAGACAGACACTAACATGGGAAAAGGTACAGAAGGGCAGCAAAAATGATTAAGGGTATGTCATGGCTTCAATATTAGGAGAGATTAAAAAGACTGGGATTTTTAAGCTTGGAAAAGAGACACCTAAGGGGGAAATATGATAGAGGTCTATAAAATCAGGAATCATGTGGAGAAAAAACAAACAAACATGGAAATGTTAATTATTCCTTCACATGAACACAAGAACCAGAGGGGTTACCCAATTAAATTAGCAGGTAGCAAGTGCAAAACAGACAGAAGAATGTACTTCTTCACATAATGCAATGTCAACCTGTGAAACTCATTTCCAAAGGATGTTGTGAGGGTGAAAAATACAATGAGAGTAAAAAAAAATGAGATACGTTCATGGAGGATAGGTTCATCAATGACTGGGTGTCAGACTGACTGTCAGAAGCTGAGACTGGATGACAGGAGATGGATCACTCCATGATTGTTTGTTTAAGTTCATTCCTTCTGAAGAAGCTGGCATTGACCATTTTTTGAAGACAGGTTGCTTGGCTAGAGAGACCACTGGTCTGACCCAGTACGGCCATTCTGATGTTCTTAGAATATTTACATTTGATCTGAAATAGACAGTATATTCAAATATATGTATATGCTGCCCATGAACAAAACAGATATAGCCATATCTACATTACAGAATTAAGTTGACTTAAGTTACACTGACAATCAAACCACTGTAATTACATTGCTTGTGCATATTCATACAACGATCCTTGTGTCAGCACAGCACATCCACAGTTGGTGCTCTAGCAACAGATAGAGCAGTGCACGGTGGGTAGCTATCCCACTGTGCAAATCACCACTTTCTCCTGTTAGGAGCTCTGGGAAGGGATCGCAGTGCACCAGAGAGGCAGGATCATTGCCCATGATGTAGTTTTCTCTGTCACAATTCTCAGAACTTCCGACTATGTTTTGTGCTGTTTTTCAACTGCTCCTGTAAATTTTGCACCCGCCATCTCTGCCTGAAAGCATGGATCCTACACTGCTCACCAGTCTTGTGATGAACACAATGTGGCTGATCTTGCAGTATTTCATGAAATGGCATATTTTTGGCACCATATCAAAGCAATGGTTTGCCTCCCTTGCCTTCTGGTACACCTGCCTCAGCTGCTTAATCTTTGCACGGCACTGATGCATATCTCTTTCATGAGGGGCGTACGCCTGAGTACTGGCAGTGGAGTAGAAACTGCTTACCAGTGGTCATGATGGGCATTGTAGGACACATCCTGGAGGCTATGTAGGGCAACGTTACAAGCAGAGTCTATACTGACAGTGTTGCTCTAACTTTGTCACAAAAGGGCCCACATTGCTCGTTGAGGTGGTTTTATTATGTCGGCATAACAGGATAATTAAATCATCAGAAGGAGCATTATTGAGTGTACACCTTCCCAGTTTTGACGACGAAATCTGACTTTTGTCAACAAAACTGTGTAGGGTAGTCAAGGCCTATGTATATGCATTTGTAAAAATATTCTGTACATTTATTTGGAGATGCAATGGCTAAACTGCACGTTTGTTCTACATTATTTAATACTAGTGTAAAAGCCCGCTAAGCCCCCCCACTCCAAGTGTGCCCCCCGCTCGTTCAGCCTCCCCTCCTCCCCCCCCGCTCATTCAGCCTCCCCTCCTCCCCCCCCCGCTCATTCAGCCTCCCCTCCTCCCCCCCCCGCTCATTCAGCCTCCCCTCCTCCCCCCCCCCGCTCATTCAGCCTCCCCTCCTCCCCCCCCCCGCTCATTCAGCCTCCCCTCCTCCCCCCCCCGCTCATTCAGCCTCCCCTCCTCCCCCCCCCGCTCATTCAGCCTCCCCTCCTCCCCCCCCGCTCATTCAGCCTCCCCTCCTCCCCCCCCCGCTCATTCAGCCTCCCCTCCTCCCCCCCCCGCTCATTCAGCCTCCCCTCCTCCCCCCCCCGCTCATTCAGCCTCCCCTCCTCCCCCCCGCTCATTCAGCCTCCCCTCCTCCCCCCCCGCTCATTCAGCCTCCCCTCCCCCCCCGCTCATTCAGCCTCCCCTCCCCCCCCCGCTCATTCAGCCTCCCCTCCCCCCCCCGCTCATTCAGCCTCCCCTCCTCCCCCCCGCTCATTCAGCCTCCCCTCCTCCCCCCCGCTCATTCAGCCTCCCCTCCTCCCCCCCGCTCATTCAGCCTCCCCTCCCCCCCCGCTCATTCAGCCTCCCCTCCCCCCCCCCGCTCATTCAGCCTCCCCTCCCCCCCCCACCCGCTCATTCAGCCTCCCCTCCCCCCCCCCGCTCATTCAGCCTCCCCTCCCCCCCCCCGCTCATTCAGCCTCCCCTCCCCCCCACTCCAAGGCCCCTGCTCGCTCAGCTCTCTCCACCTCCCCCACTCCAACGGCCCTGGCTAGGCTGGGCACAGCTGGCCGGGCCGTGCCCGGGCGCCTCCGCCCCGCCGGCCCAGAACCCCCTTCCCACGCCTCGCCCGGCCAGAGCCCCCTGCCTGCGCCTATTGCACCCAGCCACCCTCCTGCCCTAGGCCCCTGATCCAGACCCTGCTTCCCTCTCAGCGGCGTATGCGCGGCAGCCATGTTGTGCTGCTGAACTACACCTCCCAGCACGCCATTAGTCCGGGCAGTGTCTACTGCGCATGATGGCTTCACACAAACTTCTCTAGCCGATTATTAAATAGGAAGAAATATAGCTAGAATTATGTTACCACAATATTCTGGATTTGAACACAATTAGCTATAGTTGCTATGGGAATAATTTTAATTAAGGTATGCACACTGTATATACTGTTATATAGGTCTTAAAAGCATATACAAAATATTACACATATGAAAAGGATCATGCCACAATTGCTATAGAGTATACCATCTTGACAGTGCATTTCTTTCTCCAGCTATAATGTCCCACTGAAATCATATACTGACCTATATACAGTGGGATGTTTACACAGTGTTACAATATTTCAAAAAAGGAATTATTTCCTAGAAAACTACAGCTCATTTATTCCACTATATAACATTCCTTGAATGTTTTGCAATGAACTTCAATAGTATAAGTATTATTAACAATGGGATTTAATCAATTCAATAATTTCAAGTTTTAACTCAGGACTTGAAAATGTGAGTATAAAATAAGAATTTGGCAAAGCAATTCCATGTTTTGTAAACTATTTCTTACCCCTTGTTACTGTGTAAACCATTTACACAACAAGGGAAAGTGAATATACAGAGAATACAGTAAAACTGACTATACACAAAGTGCTTGTCAAATGCAAACTACACAAACTAAATTTGTTCCTCTAATCTTTAAATTACAAGGGTTTTAGGAGTTAACTCAACAGAAATAGAAACAAAATATTCAGGTGTGCTTTTTAGTGTTTTCCTTTTCGTTTAGATTTTTAAAATACATTTTTAAAAGGATAATATCTTTGACTATGAGACCTTTTCTTAAGACAGATGGACCATACACAACTTTAGCAATCCTCAATGGAAAACTGTTAATTTTTGGCACCAGAGATTTATGGCAGCAATGTCCACGCAAGTTGGGCGTGCACAGTAGGCATCTCAGTGCTACTGGTGCCGCGTCTAGTGTGCGCACGACCCGAGCCCTCCAATGCCTCCTCTACTGCAGACTCCTAGCAGTGAACTCTAAAGTACAGGGAAGGAGGGTAGGTAGTGGAGCACAGAGACATCTTGAAGAACCTCAGTTACTGCACAAGGTGAGTTACAGTGCTGTTTCTGTGGGTGCTCCACATCAGGTGGCAAGAGGGACTTCAGGTTCATTTGCGTCATAGAGCTAAGTACGGTTAGGCCAACTATGGTGTGAGCCCTGGAGTCTTGAGTGATTGCATAGTGCTCAGTGAATGTGTGGACAGAGGACTGTAGGTCGCCCTACAAATCTCTAATAGAAAATTAATGATGAATGCTATCGAGATAGAAACAGAATGCGCTCAGATATGCATAGAAGTGTCAATATTCCAAATATGATAGCACTGTTGAATACATGTGGAGATCCATTTAGACAATCTCCGAGTGGATATTGCGCAGCCTTTCGAACGCTCAATAATAGAAACGAAAAGTCTAGATTTCGTTTGGTCCTTTACAGGTAAAACGCTGATGCCCACCTAATGGTCAATGTATGCAAAACGGTCTCCATTGGAGTGCCGTAAGGCCTGGGACAGAAAGTGGGAAGATGGGCACAGTGGCGCAGACGTAGCGTAACCTTGTCTTTGAAGAACACTGTGGAGGGGGGATCGGCCATGAGTGCTCTGATCTCACTCATCCATCTGGCAGAAGTAGCAGTAACCAGAAAGGCCACTTTCATGAGTAAATGCAGCAGGGAACAGGTGGATAATGCTTAAATGGCAGTCTGGAGAAGGATTTCAACACCAGATTGAAGTCCCAGGTGAGGGTAGGTTGGTGAACTTCTGGGTAAATGTTCTGGAGACCTGGGAGGAAGCATTTAGTATTTGGGTGAGCAAAGATTGAGTTCCCTTAAATCTCATGATGGAACACAGTAATGGCCACAAAATGGACTTTGATTGAGCTCATTGCTAAACCAAAGCGTTTCAGCTCCAGTAGGTATTCCAACACTAAAAACAGTGGTGCTGTGGAGGTCATCAAATATTTTTCTTGACACCAGGAGGAGAATATCTTCCATTTTTGAAGGCAAGTATTACACATTCTTGCTGTTTAGTGACATGTTTAACTTGTTCTGAGCATGCTAGTTCACCATGATGGAACCATGCCGGAGCCACTCCTGCAGGTGGAGTTTCTCTGGATTTGGGTGAAGAGTGCAACCATTGTTATGAGACAGCAGGTCCGGACAACGAGGGAGAGCTCGAGGGGCGTACATTGCCACGCACATCAAATAAGGGTACCATGCTTGTCTGGGCTATGTCAGGACTAAGGATAACCGTAGCCTTGTCTGTTCATATCTTGTATATCATGCATGATATCATTGGAATCGATGGGAAAGCATAGAAGTTGTGCATCCCATGTGATGAGAAAGGTGCCCCCCAGTGGCCAGGATCCAATCCCTGCTCTCAAGCAGACAATTGTGCATCTCCTTCACTCGGAACTTGGCACTGCAAGAGGTGTCCGGAGTGTTATAGGTGCTCACCTGCGCATGTGTTATCCGGGATAGTGATCTGAAGGAGACCACCTATGTTTCTACTGTGCTTTCTGTGCCCCCTCCTTTTAGAAGGCAAGTCGCCTGTCTCTACATACCGGGTGCCCAGAGAGAAGGTCCGCTGGTCTGGTTCTCATTGGAGAGATTTCTCCATCAGTATTTTCATACCGGGCTCTCGCTTGCAGATTACTGCAATGGGTGCATTTATGCGGGCTATGCATCTCCCCAAGACATCGCACAAACAGCGCCTGTCAAACTGGCATTGCTTTGTGACAAGAGCTGCATCACTTAAAGCCTGGGAAACCAGGCCTTACTGACAGTTAACCAACTCTGGCGCGGGGAGAGTAAATTGGAAAAGTAATTTCCCCCCCTAAAAAACTATCATTAATACTAACTAAAACTAATTATAACTTTTAAAAAACTATTTAAACTGCTATTTTTAAAGGCTTGGGAAGAGTTATGAGCACTGCTCTTGTGCTCTGTCTGCAGCAGAGGACACTTGAGAAGCAACTGGAGGGTTTGCGTTGCGCGTGTACTAGATGCGGCATCCATGGCACCGCAAGACGCCTACTACGCATGCGAGACCAGCGTGGACACTGCCACCATATATCTTCGATCGACAGCACCAGCATGCAGATACCCGAAGTGGAGCACCTACAGGGAGGTCACTCTCAGAAGAATTTAAATATCTTTGCAACATGCTTTATTGAAAAAAAAGATTCCTACACAGGGTAGACTGATTTAAATCAAAATTGATATTCATTTTAATCATCATTTAAGTCAGTCAGCAGGAAATCTTAAATAATAGGTTTTAATCATGTTTTGCTTATGTACTTTTTGGTTATTTTCCTAAAGAAAACTTGATTCTCATTAGTTGGAAACCATTAAAACATGTTGATTTGCAACTAAATATAGCTTTTACATTAAATTTTGTACTCCATTTTTGCTAACTACGAGGATACACGTCTATACACTTAAGGAATTATATAGCTTAATTTACACTTATTCAGATTCTTGATTTTTACATTTTTTATGTTACAAAGTGGTGAATGAAAGATATATTTATTACATAATGATTAATCTTTACTTGTGACTATTATGTGCCAATCTATTCAGAAATTCAAATTCAATTAAAAAGTCAAATAATATTTAATTTTTTGTATTTAATAGATCTTAAAATAATGGATACATAAAAAAGTTTATCAATACACATTATGCATTTAAAACTGCTTTATTAAACAAAGGAAGCATTATCTGCAGGCAGTGAATTGAACTGATTAAGCTGATTTAGCACTTGCAGAAAACATTTATTGCTTAATATTTTGTTACAAGTAGTTTAGGCCTTAATATAAATTGTTAATTTCACGTTTAAATTATTTTAATAAACCCATATTTAATATAAATTTAAAAAAATCCAGGGGGTGAAGGCTCACAAAAGTATTTTTAATCCACCCTGATCTTTAAAAAGAAAAACAAGAATACAAGAAGGCTTCCATCTGCCAAAGTGGTAAGTAAAAGCATAGTATGGCTTACTTCAAAGCAAGTTCAAAACATGGCTCAACTCAGTCAAGTTCCAAAGAAAGGAGGACCCTCCTTTCTCTTCAGTCACCTTCTTAGATGCAATTCCTCCCTGACTTTCTGCCACACAGCCACTGACTCTTCACACCACAGTGCTCTTATGTAGTTGCTTGAAGAGTTATTTTTCCACCCTTGACCTAGCCTTGCTACCCTGCACTGACAGCCAGAAAATGCAGTCCTCTCTGAGTCACTGAGTATTATAACCTCTTCCCTGCCTACCTCGAGATGGTCAACACATCCTAGCATAGAATCCAAAATTCCTAATAAAGACTGATGGATCCCTCCTACTTCTTCTACAATTAGGAAAGAAGTAATGCACCCTAGTTATGTAGATCATGACTTCTAATGTCCAATTTATTTTGGCAGGCTTTGAACAGAAGGAAGGTGCCACTGCCCAGAGACCAATGGAAGAGTAATATGTGAAACATGCACAATTTTTCCTTGGAAGCTTATCTAGTTCCAAAACCTTACTTTGCAATGCTCTTGCTATAGAACTAAGTTCTAATTCTCACTAGGATGGAGCTTCCCTTGTCACCATCTCAGCCTAACTTCCATTTAGGTCCTTCTTCATGAAGAAGCTTCCTGCAGCAATGGAGCTCTGCCTCACGTTAATCATTCCAGGAAGGATTTGAGGTGCTTTATACAAAATATAACTATTATGGGCAACATTTTGAGAGAGATCTGAGCTGCATGAATATGCTGGTCTTCTCCAAGGCAAAAGATGAAGTTATTGTGCTCACCCATGAGCCATGACTGAAATAGTGAGTTTCCGTCATAAAAGTCAACTGAGAGGACAATATCCTACAACTAAAAAAAAGTGTACAATGTGCAGGCAGTGCACGGAACTGCAGAGAATATTACGAAAGGCTAGAAAAGCCAGCAAAATATATAGCAAGCCCTGGTGCCAACCTGTGAAGTGATGACCTATGGCAGGATGCAAGAGCGCTGCACAAAATAAACTGGCACAGAAAAACAGGACTGTTACTAACTTGGACCATGGACAGCCATGGATACCTCAGAAGAATTCATAAAATTCCTTAGTCCCAAGATGTAATTCCTTAAATTGTGCCAGTCAACCAAACAGCAAAGCTCTATTGCCTCCTGATTCATGAGACCAAGAAATTGATTGTATTGCTCTTTGTTCTACCAGTTGATAGAGGGTTGATAGAGGGTGTATATATGAAGTCATGAGGCATTCTTATAAATTCTACTGAGTATCCCTTAGTGAGGATACTCAGAGGAGGCCCATTTGTCTGAAGAAATTCAGTCAGAGGCTAAGAGTTTAAGTCTTGTCCAAAGAAAACCTGAAACTCCTATCTAGTTGTCGAAAAAGGAAATTGTATTTAATTAGTCTTTTTAAACATTGAGTTCTGTTCCTCTCTCTAGGACAAGCTTCTTATCTGAGCTGCACTTAAGTTCCAGGTGCTGACTGACATGTCTGACTCAATGCTTAAACTAAAACTCAAGCCAATTTCCTTGAAAATTTCACCATGTGGATTATGCCCCGTGTGCATACATGATTAGTCCTACCGTCTCTACTCTGAAAAGTAGTATGTGCTGTAAATCACTTATATAAGCCAGAGCATACATCCCACAAGGTAGTGGATGGGACAAACAAATCATTTGTTTCATCTCCTTTTCTGTGGCATTTATAAGGAAACAAACAAGGAACTGGTTTTCAGCATCAGTTTGACTATGACAACCACTCAGTCTGTAAACAGGTGATCATGTAGCAATATTCTTTTCCTTTCTACTGATATTCAAAACAGCAACAATGTTTGTGATAACACTCCTCTAATAGGGAAAGGGATGAAATACTGGAACCAGAAGGATCTGTGGCAGGAGGAATAGGAAGAGGTGGGAAGGAGGACACAGAGGAATGAAGAAAGTACAGTGGCAGTAACAAAGTAGTCAGGGAATAAAGGTCATAGGAAGCAATGTTAGGCCTGGGAAAAGCACAATCAAGAACTGAAAAGTGAATAAAGGATAGGGCAAAACAAAAAGCCAACAGAAACTGAGAAAGGATAGAATTCATTACCTGAACAGGCAAGCTTATAATTACTTCACTGAAGGAAAAGGGTATAAAAATGCATGAACTACTTCCTGATCCATCTAAATCAGATATGAAAATACACATTTTATTTTCTTCCCATCCTCCAACTGAGCAAGTTATTTTGTTTCACACAGTAATTAACAAGTGCATGTGGTTATTTACCTAACAGTGTGAAGATTCAAATACCACAGTCAAGTACCAGAGTAGGGAGCTCTAGATCATCATTCCTTTGACAAAAATGCATCCTGGATTCTGAACTCAGATCAACAGAATGTCGGAGACAAAATTAAAATTCACTTTGCTGGGTGCGGTTTTTTCATTTTTCTAGGCTGCTGGACCACCGAATATTTTCTTGTCTGGTTAAAGGACCCTTCCCCCACCCACCCCTCTTTCTGCCCCAGAAGTGACCTTTGAGGGAAATTTGATAAGTCATGCTGGACTCCTACTGGTATCAGGAGATGATCTGTGTTTTATCTTAATTGCTTTTCTGTGCAAGTAGCTCTTTTCCACTTGTTTTGGTTATTGGAGCCACAAAAGATTGGTGTGATCCTCCAAATCTTAGGAATCTCTTCTGGTAGTTTAGAAAATGACAGCCATCTTAGTAAAACTTGCAAAAGAAAATTTGAATTTCTTCCTCCAAAAAACAACAACCCCTCCTTGTTTTTATTAATTTAATTGAATTTGTTGCAACTGGTGATCTACTTTCCATATAGACAACAAATGCTGCTTCTACATTAATTCACAGATCATCACAACAACAAAAATATAGCTCATCTGACTTCTGTAAAAGATGCCGTAGTAGGGTGACCAGATGTCTCGATTTTATAGGGACACTCAGATTTTTGGGTCCTTTTCTTATATAGGCTCCAATTATCTCCCAGCCACGTCCCAATTTTTCACACTTGCTGTCTGGTTATTCCTATGCCTTAGACATGGAAAACTGTAATATGTCCCATCAGAGTAGTGTTACTCTTGCAAAGCAAGTAGTTACTGCAGCAGTTTGAGATTACATCATCCTGTCTTCAACATTACTTTGTGAAGTTCCTTTCATTTTACTAGCTGTTCAATAGCCAGAGTAACTGTCTCCTGGGATCACTATAACCTTGGTCAGACAAGCAACTGCTCTGCTGACTTTTGAAGAGGATATTATTAGTTACTATTTGTATCACTGTAGTACCTAGGAGACCTGGTCGGGAACCAGGACCCCATGTTAGGTGCTGTACAAACAGAACAAAATTACAAGAAAACAGACGGACAGACAAACAGATGGGATAATATAAGGAAACAATGAAACAATATTGGTCAGCATGATAGTCAGTGGTTTTGTCACACCAGCAACCTAACTCTTGACACATTTTTGAAGGCCTCACTGAAAAGGAGAGTTTTAAGGAGGGTTTTGAAGCATGATGAGGTTGCTTTGTTGTTGTTTACTGTGAGCAGCATGGGAGAGAGCATGAAAGTGCTTGTCTGATCATTTAACAAGTGTGCAACATTACCAAACTGACTTGTCTTACTTTATAATGCTATATCACTTTGCTGGTTAGTTTCCTTCATTTATCTTTCTTACTCTTTCAAAAATATTAAAAGTTGAAATAAAGAATACATTTCTTAGATGTAGATATAGGAATTCATAGAAGCATTATGGTAGCGCCCTCTGGCTACAATCAAAATCAGGGCCAGTTATACTAAGCACCGTAATAAAAGACAGAGCATGCCATAAAGAACTTACGATCTAAAGTAGACAAGACAGATAGCATTTGGGAGAAAGGAAGTCTTCTCCCCAGTTTACAGATAGAAAAAATGAGATATAGCCGGATTAAGACCAACTCTACTCTACAAACTATTTTCAGCATAGCTATACTGGTCAGAGGTGTGAAGTAGTATAATCCCTGATTGATAAAGCCATGCCAGCAAAAGCCCTCAGTGAAGAGGGACTATAGAGGTGGTGCAGAACAAGCTATACCAGCACAAGTGCAGTTCTGCCACAACAAACTACATCCACACTACGAGCTCTTTGCTGGAATAGTATACAGGTATAACTATGCAGGCAAAGTACTCCTGCTACAGAGCTGGCCTAAGTGATTTGTCCAAAGCCCCAGGTGAAGCCTGTGTCAAAGCCCAAGAATTGAACATGGATATCGCATCTTAACCCAGAAGAGCATTCTTCTACTGTTTATATATTTTCCATTACTGCAGCGCTAGTTTCTTGAATTTCGAACAGTAAGTATTGAGTTAAAATACTATTAAGGATACAATGTCTTGGTTTTCCTTGTTGGAAATGGCAGATTTCAGTTCTTCAGTCACCTTCTTAAAGACCACTCCACCCTGACTCTTCCATTTTCATTTTAAAACAGTAGAAATTATTTTCTTTTTTATTAATTTTTTCTTTTAAAGCTCTTTTCACCCAAACCTTATTCAGAAGATGGAAGGATGCAGTCTCCCCTCCTTCCCAGGTGAAAAAATTATAAAAATTATGAAAAAAGTTTCACACACTACAAATCTGTTCCCTGTGCACTTTGCTGACAACTACAAGTTTTGTCTACTTTTTACGCTATGGGAAAGTGAGCTGGATTCTTTTTTGGCTCATTCAGAATTGTTAGAAAAGTTCTAATTCAAAGTAGCTTTATTATCAGTGCACAAGACAGAAGTACATAGATTGATTTTCAGATCCTTGGCTGGGTTTGCAGCACTGGCAATTAGAAAAAACATTTTTTTTAGGAGTTTATCTAATTTAATACAGAAATAACAGAGAAATATGGGATCCCACATGTATTTTTATAGATCCTCTTTTCAAAATATAATTGTAGTTTAATTTCCTGGCTGATGTACAAAAGAATTTTCCTTTGGACCTTTTTAGGGATCTAGCTCCTACACATCTGTGCTCCTCAACATTTCAGTTAACTAGTCTTAAGTTACATTGGCATTTGGAGTAAGACTCTATTTGCGGGAGAAATAGCTCAGAGTTGGGTATGTCTGGAAGTTATGAATTCTAGGAGTAACAGTACAGCCTCCCTTAAAGAACTTTGCCTTAAAGAAGGTGAAACAATACTCCCATTCGCTAATTTATTGGTGGAGGTTCAGAGATTTGCCATGCTGTTGGTCCCAGTTATAATATGGTAGCCTTTGACATGGCTAAAATATGGCTTGATTTTAAGCATGGATGTGGACAAACAGTAACCTTAATGGATTATCTTGCAATACAAAAGCTTTCTGTACTGTGGAGCACCTCTGTGAAGTGGTTTGCTATACAGTTTAAATGACGCTTTCATTCAATTTTCCCTTGTCTTCACTGTTTAAAGGAAAGTTAGGGTGGCTAATTGCTTGGTATGGGCCCAAGCACATGGTGCCAACAGAACTTATTTATATGGTACTTATTTATGGCAGTGCTCCCCAACCGGTGTGCCGCGGCACACTGGTGTGCCGTGAGGCCATGCCAAGTGTGCCGCGGCAAAAGCTCGCGTCCTATCCAGAACGGCCTGCCGCCCACCGAATGCTAGATTTTGCCCAGCAACGTTTTGTTGCATTCGATGTGCGGCCGCGGTGCTACAGCTCTGAGTCCGAGAAGTTCTATCTCCCCCCCCCCCCCCTTCCCCCGCTCACGATTGTCCTGATCACAAGTCTACAGGGCCTGGACAGAGCAGTGTTCATTATTAGGTATTACCTATCTGTCGTTTTCTGCACTGTGTTCTAATTTTTAAGTTCGCGTAGTTAAACTTAGAAAATCGGTATATGAATTATATTTATTTTGTACGGCTTCAAATATGGACAAGTTTTTGCGAAAAGAATGCCCAACTTCACCGACAATTGATGATGAAACCAGCACGAGCGATATTGCAAAAAAACAGAAGATTACGAAAAGGCAGTACAACGAAGAATATATTCGATATGGATTTTCGTGGTGTGGTGAAGAAACGGCTCCAAAACCAGAATGCGTAATTTGCAGGGAAAAGCTGTCTAACGAGGCAATGGTTCCAAGTAAACTGATTCGCCATCTAAAATCGAAACATCCTAGTTGCGCCAACAAGAACATACAATATTTTCAACGGCTTTTGAGTCAAAATGCTAAACAGATACAATTTATGAAGTCATCAGTCACAGTTTCTGACAAAGCGTTAGAAGCTAGTTTTTCTATTGTAAATTTAATTGCACGTCAGAAAAAAGCACATACAATTGGCGAAACCCTCATTAAACCAGCATGCATGGAAATCATTCGAATAATGTTTGGACCTGGTGCAGTTAAGGAAGTAGAAAATGTTCCGTTGTCAGGTAATACTGTAAAAAGATGTATTGACGATATGTCTAGCGATATTCTGAAAACAGTAATTACCAAATTAAAAGCAGCTGGAAATTTTTCACTCCAAATTGATGAAACAACTGATATTAAGAACCAAGCACAGCTAATTTGTATTGTCCGTTTCGTTGATGAGGGCGCTATAAAAGAGCATTATTTATTTTGCAAAGTGCTTCCAGAGCGGACTACCGGTGAGGCAATTTTTCGTGCTACAAATGATTTCTTCGATACTTATGACATTAAAAGGAGTAATTGCATAAGTGTTTGTACGGATGGCGCCGCCGCAATGATGGGCAATAAAAAAGGTTTTGTCTCATGTGTAAAACAACAAAATGCGGAAATACAAATTACCCATTGCTGCATACATCGAGAAGCGTTGATGGCGAAAAACTTGCCAGATGAACTATTGCAAATGATGAACGAATGCGTGAAAATCATAAACATCATTAAAACAAGGGCCCTGAATACGCGAATTTTTGAAATACTCTGCGAAGAAATGGGATCAGAATATCAGTCATTATTGTTTTACACTGAAATACGTTGGCTATCCCGAGGAAAAGTTCTGGCAAGATTATTTGAGCTTCGCAACGAGGTGAGACATTTTTTATTGAAGCAAAACATGTTCGAACTACACCAGCTCCTCGAGGATGATCACTGGATTACAAAACTAGCATACATGGCTGACACATTCGAGCACCTGAATGAACTCAATAAAAGGATGCAAGGTCGGAATGAAAATGTATTAACATGCTCTGACAAATTAAATGGATTCAAAGAGAAACTGGAACTTTGGCAAACGGAGTTAGGACGTGGATCACTAGAAATGTACAAAAGAACAAGCCAGATTAAAATTGAAAATAATAAGCAGTTCATAATAAATTTAGCTCAACGACATTTAACATTGCTCTTAGAGAAATTTGATCATTACTTTCATACAATCAATACGGAGCAATACGATTGGGTTCGAAATCCTTTTGCAACGATTGCCAAAAATTCTACCGAAGTACTTTCCCTTCAGATTCGAGAGGAATTTCTTGAATTGAGGACTGACGGGTCATTAAAAATAAAATTCGCTCAAGTTCCGTTGGATGTGTTCTGGATTGGGATTGAGGAAGAATATCCCCATATCTCCAAGAAGGCTGTCGAAATTCTGTTACCATTCTGTTACCATTCTGTTACCATTTGCAACCACATACAAAGTTTTTCAGCATTAGTCCAAATAAAAAATGACAAGCGGTCATGCTTGAAGGGCATCGATCAAGAACTTCGGGTTGCTCTGTCCAGTATTAAACCGAACATCAAATCTCTGTGTTCATTAAAACAAGCGCAGGTGTCGCATTAGTTATAAGTTGTTAGAGAACAGTTAGAATATAGAGTTATGAATTGATGGATGTGTTACAAGTACCTACCTAATTATCAAATAAAATAATAAATCAAGTAATTCTGTTATGCCCAGTTTGACATTCCTATACTATTATACTCTTCAAAACGATATTTTGAAGATTATATTTGTTTTTTATCCAATTTTTGTATGTGGTGTGCCGTGGAATTTTGGGAGAGGCTATGGTGTGCCGAGGGTGACAAAAGGTTGGGGAGCACTGATTTATGGTATTCATCTGCATGGTATCAAAGGGCTTCAGACACTGATGAAGCACATTTCCAGCAAAAGAATAGCCTCAGAACACTAGCCATATAATGTAGAACGACTCAAGAACTACAATCTGTAAGAACTCTTATCTGCTGAATTTACTATTTTTATCTGTGCCAAGTTCTAACAATGGGTCTATCAGACTACACATCCATCCATTCTGCTAATGGTGCCAGCCTCTGCACCCCAATAGTCTATTTCTTTACAACCACATCAAGGGTTACATGTGAAAAACCATTCTTCAGCTGCTAAGCAAAGCCACAAACCTTTCCCCATTTAACTTTCAGATGTCTCATCTTCCTTGACTATTTTTTTTTTTTGGTAAGCATCATCTTATTTCTCACTAACCTTATGACTGTCCTCCCCCTTCTATGTTGCAGGAAGGGGCAAAATATTGGGTGGAAAGGATGCAAGTTCAGTAGCACAGAAACTATATGTGGGGAGTAAATGGGATAGGCAGGAGATGTAGTGTGATTAGCCTAAATCAAACAAAAAATTGCAACAAATATTTATCTATTGCCACTGATAACTTTTCTTGGAGGCTATTATCCCTTTCCTTCATCTGGCTTTTTAACGTAAGATTTTGCAAAGGTAATTCACATATACAATAAAATGTGATCAAATCATACTATAACACCACTTCGACAGTTGCACAATTGTGTTACACATTTGTAACTAAACATTACCGCAAAGACATAACTGACAGTTTGTCAGGTTTCAATTATAAGCTAACCTTCTCACCCGCAACTTCTGGGGGAACTGCAAATACAGCCTAAGAAGTCTTTTGAACCAAATAGGTCTCCAAACAAGGAGGAAATCTGAAATAAAATATAGGGTAAAAAATATTTTGTTTAAAGTACAATTCACTGTGCCCTCTGAAATCTCAACTGTGGATTTTAAATCTATTTCTTGCAGACATTTAAAAAGGTATAACCAGAGTGTTTCTCAATTTACTAAATATACATCCCTAGGGGGGTGACGGGCAGAGAGAGAGAGAGAGAATTACTAAGTGATGTAATTCAGTCTACCTTTGTACTACTTTTTCAAAGTTAGAAGTATGGACAATGACCAGAGAGATTAATTTCTTTATACATGGGTCTGAACTTTCTGCTCATTCAAGTTGTGTATATTATAAATGAACTTCTCATTTACATACCAGATGAACCCCTTCTCACAGATCAGAGCTACTATGGGGTACAGGACCCCAATAAGGTACCACCAAGAGGAGCCATCTGAGATGGATAACCTATAAGATGATCATGCATTGTGGGCAGGGATGGGAGGCCAAAGAATATCCCACATATATGAGTTGTATAGACACAACATTCAACACACCCCCACACTGCAATTATTGATTAGTAACTACTCTTGTTGGTAGCCTTATCAGTTTTTACATAATTTAGTCTTTCATTACAATGAAAACTATTTATAGGCTTTATGGCTGCAAAAATCACCTAAATCTATCAGATGTAATGCTATCTTCCAGCTTCCATAGAGACAGAGAGATCACCGGGTGTGAACTGTGTTCTATTACTTTCAGTAGCATATTTACAAAGAGTCCAAACGAAGAAAATTCAGTTGTGAACATTTAACTCTTTCACGGATATTAACAGAATTAAATTACTTTGGGATTATAATCAGAATTATCTCCTCCCCCCTTCCACATATATATTTGGTTAAGAAAGCATTATCTAAAAAGTTATATCTGTTCTTATCAGCTTAATATCGGTTTCCTCCCCCCTTCCACAATTTGATTCAGACTTCTATACAAGTACAATGTTTTCTGCTTTCAGGTAGTTTTTCCTGATACACTGCTTTGATTATCTATCTATATATATAAAAGTCAAATGGTGTATGCATGTATGTATGCGTGTATGTATGTGCGCTTACTCCTTCCACACCATTTGAGCTAGAGACTTGAAATTTGGTACAGTTAGAGGTCTTAGGGTCCTAATCAGGGTAAGAGTTGAAAATTTTTCAAATCTCACCTCTGACGCCCCCCAGGGGTGAAATTATTTAAAGGCCAATCACATCAGCTGGGCAGCTGCTGTTCTCTGTGACATAGTTATGATGTCATAATACCCCCCTCCAACAGACCCCGCACTCGCTCAGCTCTCTGCCCCCTCGCCCCTCCAATGGACCCCGCACTCGCTCAGCTCTCTGCCCCCTCCCCACCTCCAACGGACCCGTGTCGGGTTTGGTCAGGGGGGTGAGGTGGGGGTGTCGGGTTTGGTCGGGGGGTAAGTGAGCCGGGGGTGTTGGGTTTGGTCTGGGGGGGTGGGAAGGTGTCGGGGTGGGTGAGGTGTGGGTGTTGTGGTTGATCAGGGGGTGTTGGGTTTGGTGGGGGGGTAAGGTGGGGGTGTTGGGTTTGTTTGGGGGGGTGAGGAGGGGGGTCGGGGTTGGTCGAGGGGTAAGTGAGGTGTGGGTGTCGGGTTTGTTTGTGGTGGTAGGTAGGGGTGTCGGGTTTGGTTGGGGGGGAAAGTGAGGTGGGTGTGTCAGGTTTGGTCTACGGGGGGTGAGGTGTGGGTGTTGGTCAGGGGGTGTTGGTAGGGCGGTGATGTGGGGGTGTTGGGTTTGGGTGGGGGGGTGAAAATGTGAGTCGGGGTTGGTTGAGGGGTAAGTGAGGTGGGGGTGTCGGGTTTGGTCGGGGGGGGTGAGGTGGGGGTGTCAGGTTTGCTCTCTGCCCCCTCCAACGGACCCCACACTCGCTCAGCTCTCTGCCCCCTCCCCACATCCGACTGACCCGAGCAACGCCGGGTATTTTCGCTAGTTTTATATAAAAATGTTTACACTAATTATTCCATAACAGGGACTGGCTCATTTGGCCTAATGGTAGTGCAATAAAGAACACCGCATAGCTGAACAGTGTCACTTTCTGTTGAGTGATAATGTTGACAGGACTTCCCTTTGGTTTCTGTCCAATTCCAGGTTTGGATAGCTGAAGTAGAACCATCAGGAAAATGGTAGTGGTTTGAAAATCGGAACTGTGGACTCACAGAAAAGCCCATTCCCACTTGAAAAAGCTGATTAAGTGTTTAACTTAAATATGGCCATTCGGGGCTTGTTTTTTAAGTCTCAGGTTTACAGACACTCCCACAAGTGAGCAGCAGTTACAGTACAACTTCAGAGTTAGGAACGCCAGCATTACAAACTGACCAGTTAACCACACACCTCCTTTGGAACCGGAAGTATGCAGTCAGGCAGCAGAAGAAATACTTTTTTTAAACAGTATAATATTGTGTTAAACAAACTACTAAAAAATAAAGAGAAAGCATTATTTTTCTTCTGCATAGTGAAGTTTCAAAGCTGTATTAAGTCAATGTTCAATTGTAAACTTTTGAATCACCATAACGTTTTGTTCAGAATTACAAACAACCTTCATTCCTGAGGTGTTCATAACTCTGAGATTCTACTGTACTTTCATAACAAAGCCTAAGGATTTTCAAATCATAACCTTGCTTTTCAACCTTCAAACACATATTTGAAGCAGTAGAGCATACTGTTTTGCTAGGACATATCGCTATGGCACTAAAGAAATCATCAATGAGCCATAGATCTTGGGAAAGCCTCACGGACAAACTTCTGAGATGTAACAATCTTCATGTAAAAAAACATTCAAGTTACATTCTCTTTTTAAAGGTGACCTACAGAAGGAAAATAATTGGATATGTGCCCTTTTTTGTTTTGCTATAATGTCTAAAGAAGGCTTTCATTATATTCTTCCTGCTTGTTTTTTACATTAGAAATTCAGGGCATGTCTAACCTTGAAGACAACTCAAGAACTAGGAGTGAAAGTTAACCAATTAAGAGGTGAAAACTGTTGGGTTTTTTTAAGCGCAATGACTAATTTTGGAGAAATAACATTTTTGTTAAAGATTTCTGACCCGTTCTCTTCAATTAACGTGTGAGTGTAAGATATGTATCCCAAAATCTGACACCTACAATCCAGCTGGTAAAACTGTGGAAGAATGAACACTTCCTAATATTTCTAAAGTAAAGAGACAAGCATAAAGAAAACCATTTAAAAAAAAAAAAAAGTTTTTCAGGCCTCCTCTATAAATCAGAAAAGTTACCCTCAAAAGCCTTTTTAAAACCTTTACAGATCTTTAGACTTTACGTTAACTAAAAATAATGATATTAAAAAAATTAACTTTTTACTCCATATCTTCAAGAACGCCTTCTGAGAACAGTGTTGTATACTCATGCTAGATACTGGCCCAGCAGTGAAAAGGCAGAGACCACATCTGCAGCTTGTGCACAGAACAGTACAAGAACGAACACAAAAATGTAATTATAAAACTACTCCTTGCATATATTCAGAGTCCACTTATTTTTCACTCCTGTTAGCACTGAACAGCCAATTCAGCTACAGAAACGTGAGCTAGTTTCTTTCTATTTCAAAAGTATATAGATATATTAACTAAGATGTATGAAGATTATTAGTTATGATTCATGCGGCAGAAAAACAGTCTGACCTACAGATTCCAGGTTAAATTTGAAATCAGCAAGTTAATAAAAAGGCCATCTTTCCTTTCTGATACAGAAGTCACTGAGACACAAACATGGAAGCATAAATGTGTCATCTTCTAGGTCCCAATACAGTAAAGCACTTAAGCACATAATTAACTTTGTGAATGCGAATAGTCCAACACAAGTCAAGAGGATTTCTCACATGATTAAAGTTAAGCACATGCTTTTCTGGACAGAGGCCATAATTGATTATCACAGAGGCGGGCAAACTACAGCCCATGGGCCACATCCAGCCCGCAGGACTGTCCTGTCCGGCCCTTGAGCTCCCAGCCAGGGAGGCTACCCCTTGGCCCTCCCCCACAGCCTCAGCTCGCCACACCACCAGTGCTCTGGCCGGCAGGGCTGCAAGCTCCTGCCGCTCTGAACAGCATGGTAAGGGAGTGGGGAGGTTGGATAAGGCCCAGAGGGTCCCGGTGGCAGTCAGGGGGGGCGGGGATGTGGATAGGGGTCGGAGCAGTCAGGGGACAGGGAGCAAGAGGGGGTGCATGGGGTGTGGTCCTGGGAGCAATTAGAGGATGGGAAGTGGATAGGGTCAGGGCTGCAGGGGACGGGAAGGTCAGATGGGGCAGAGGTTCATGGGGGTTGGATAAGCATGGGAGTCCTGTGGGGCATGTATGGGGGCAAGAGTGTGGACAGGGGTCGGGTCAGTCAGGGAACAGGCAGCGGGGGGGTTGGAGTCCCAGGACGCAGTTAGGGGCGGGGGTCCCTGGAGGAGGCAGTCAGGGGACAAGAAGCAGGGTGGGTTGGATCGGTCGTGGATTCTGAGGGGGGCAGGAAGTGGGAGGAGGCGGAGGCCAGGCTGTTTGGGGAGGCACAGCCTTCCCTATCCGGCCCTCCATACAGTTTCACAGCTCTGATGTGGCCCTTGGGCCAAAAAGTTTGCCCTCCCCTGGCTTATCAGAATGTAACGACACTTCACAATTTAATTTCCTGAGTTTTGCAATGAAAAATACATTATTTTAAGAGGTTAGCATTTATTTTTAGAAATCAAGACCTCTTTACCTATACTGTAAACATCTTTAATTATTAAAACTCAGAATTAATAATCAACTTTACTTTTTACTCTATTTGCATACTTTTGGCATTTCTCTAAACTCCAACACTGAAACTAGACTAATCGGTGTTCCTTTTGTTTATATTAAGATCTGATTCCGTTTCATTTTCAGATACTCTTTCCTTAGTAAAACCATAAGGAACACAACAATGGCCATACTGGGTTAGACCAAAAGTCCATCTAGCCCAGTATCCTGTCTTCCAACAGTGGCCAGTGTCAGGTGCCCCAGAGGGAATGAACAGAACAGCTAATCAAGTGATCCATACCCATCACCCATTCCCAGCTTCTGGCAAATGGAGGCTAGGGATGGACGCTATCCCTGCCAATCCTCGCTAATAGCCATTGATGGATCTATCCTCCATTAATTTATCTAGTTTTGTTTTGAACCCTGTTATAGTCTTTGCCTTGACAACATCTTCTGTCAAGGAGTTCCACAGATTGACTGTGCGTTCTCTGAAAAAAATACTTCTGTTTGTTTTAAGCCTGCTGCCTATTAATTTCATTTGGTGACCCCTAGTTCTTGTGTTACGAGGGGCAAACAACACTTTCTTATTTACTTTCTCCATACCAGAAGTCTTTTTTCTAAGCTGAAATGTCCAAGTCTTCTTAATCTCTCCTCATACGGCAGCCATTCCATACCCCTAATCATTTTTGTTGTACTTTTCTGAACCTTTTTCAATTCCAATATATCTTTTTTGATATGGGGCAACCACATCTGTCCACAGTAGTCAAGATGTGGGTGTACCATGGATTTATCCAGAGGCAATATGATATTTTCTGTCTTATTAGCTATCATTTCTTAATAATTCCCAACATTCTGTTCACTTTTTTGACTGCTGCTACACATTGAGTGGACGTTTTCAGAAAACTTTTCACAATGACTCCAAGATCTCTTTCTTGAGTGCTAACAGCTAATTTAGACTCCCATAATTTTATATGTATAATTGAGATTATGTTTTCCAATATGCATTACTTTGCATTTATCAACACTGAATTTCATCTGCCATTTTGTTGCCCAGACACCCAATTTTGAGAGATCCTTTTGTAGCTCTTTTCAGTCTGCCTGGGACTTAACTATCTTGACTAGTTTTGTATCATCTGCAAATTTTGACACATCACTGTTTACCCCTTTTTCCAGATCATTTATGAATATGTTGAATAGGACTGGGCTCAGTAGAGACAAGTGGGGGACACCACTATTCACCTCTCTCCATTTTGAAAGCTGACCATTTATTCCTACCCTGTGTTTCATATATTTTAATCAATTACCAATCCATGAGAGTACTGTCCCTCTTATCCCATGACTACTTACTTTGCTTAAGATCCTTTGCTGAGCGAACTTGTCAAAGGCTTTCTGAAAATCTAAATACACTATTTCCACTGCATCCCGTGTCCACATACGTGTTGACCCCCTCAAAGAATTCTAGCACATTAGAGAGGCATGATTTCCTGGACACACCCGATCCGGTCTGATCTCGGAACCTAAGCAGGGTTGGGCCTGGCTAGTACCTGGATGGGTGACCTCCTGGGAATACTAGGTGCTGTAGGCTAACACCTGGCAGTAGGTATAAAATGCCTCCAACGACAGGTGGAGCGACGCATCGGTTGAAGTATACCTCGGTCGTATCACTGGTCCTGTCCGAGCTCCGAATGGAGGCGGATATGCTGACCAAAAGCGGACCCTGCCATAGTGTGGGACTAAGGCTAAGAAAAACAACAACAGAGAGGCATGATTTCCCTTTACAAAACCATGCTGAATAGTCCTCAACAAATTAGGTTCATCTATGTGTCTGACAATTTTGTTCTTTACTATAGTTTCAACCAGTTTGCCCAGTACCAAAGTCAGGTTTACCGACGTGTAATTGCCAGGGTCACCTCTGGAGCCCTTTTAAAAAAATTGGTGGCACATTAGCTATCCTCCAGTCATTTGGTACAGAAGTGAATTTAAATGCTAGATTACAGACTACAGTTGTAGTCCTACAATTTCATATTTGAATTCCTTCAGAACTCTTGGATGTATACCATCTAATCTTGGTGTCTCATTACTATTTAGTTCATCAATTTGTTTCAAAACCTCCTGTAATGACATGTTAATCTGGGGCAGTTCCTCAGCTTTGTTACCTAAAAAGAATAGTTAAATGCATTTACTTTCTCCACAATGGTCTTATCTTTACCGAGTGTGCCTTTAGAATTTTCATCATCCAGTGGCCCCACTGAAATGTTGATTGTAAACCCAGGGGAGTACTTATTTGATCAATAATTCTAATTAAAGAGTTTTTATTCTCTCATCTTTCAAGAAAATACTTCTATTGCCTTTGGTCAAATTTGACTCCAAGTTTAGTACTGGTAAAACTTTTTTTTGGGGGGGGTACAAAACCTAAGTTTCCCTTTACTACTACTAGAACAAACTTATATAGTCCTTTTCCACTGAAGATTTCAGCCATCAATTTAAACACCTATTAAAAGGTACTGTTGCTATATCAGCCAAAAAATAAGGGCAGAAAACATCTTTTAATGAAGACCTTATAAAACACTAATACATGTTAGAATACAGGATTCTATACACCAACAATAAGAAACCTGATAAAATAAATGTTAAGTAAGTTACAAATATCTGCTGAAACAGCGATCTACATTGCCAGTTTACTGGATTAGAAATTTTAGAATTATTTTAGACTATATACTATTTAGGGGCAGAGACTATTACAACTGGGCAGTATAGTTCTCCAATAGCACTTCTTGCCCTTCCCCACATTTTGGTTCCCTCTCTTTTTAAATGTTCTTGCTAGTTTTATTATTTCAAAAATTTACCCTCTTATCCAGAATGCTTATGAAATCCCCTCCTACCTATACCACAACGTTACTCAGAAGCCATGGAAAGATGATCTCCCTATGCAGCTGTGACACGCATTGTCTAGGTATCATAGAATATAGCAACACTACTTGGACTGCATTTCATGGACCTACAGCCAAACAAACCAACAAACATTCTCAGACCACCAACATCCTTTCAGGCACTATGCTACATTTACAGAGACTTTACACTTTGTACCCTGGAATTGCTACAGTGATGAGAACTTTACTGAAGTGGCAGTCAACTTAAACTTGACAGAAGTGAGATTTTTGACACCTAATATTATATCTGAAAGATGTTGGAGGAAAAACATTTTTAAAAATGTGAAGATGTGATCTTAAAACCATAAAAGTCTGCAAGAGAACTGAGGGACTTCTGCATATGAAAAATAAATCAGATTTCAAATTGACTGACTCCATTTAAAGCACTGATACCACGATTTCAGTGAACTGACTAAATTGTGAAGGCCACACAAGATGGCAGGAGTTGTACAAGCTGCCCTACACAGCTCTGACAAGGCACTACCATCTTGACCTAAGTTATTCAAGTCATTGGTCTCTATAAAACAGCAACTCAGGCCAAAGCGAACACTTTTAAGGTGTGGATCAACAGACACTAGAATCAAGTACGGAACTCAAGTTATTCTCATTTGTGACCCAATTCGCATTTGAACCCAGATTTCCACAAGTAAAAACCTAGGGCAGTAAACCACTGAATTAAAGAATAGTAGGATTCATTTTATAAAAAGAATGAACATTTGTTACAAATACTGTATATTCAATTGCAATAAGACTGTACTTCCCAGGATGTTGAGGCACTTAAAAGGTCATAAAATAATTAAATAAAAGTTATGGACACTCCTTTGTTTTACCCAATTCTTACACAATTTTTACTGAGCTGATAAACTAAAAAAAGCATAAGACATTAGAATAGGCCTGATTTTGACATTTAAAATACTGCAAAATAATTAATCATGATTATTATAGTTACATAAAGTTTATATTTAATTCATCTTTGGGAGGCAGATGCTTCTGAATTCCACTAAAATGGCAAAGTGTAATAAGATCTCCCTTTTATTGACAGCTGCAGTCTAAAACATACAAGTTGCATAAGTTTACAAATTTAACCACGCCCAACTGAAATCTTTAAGAAGTATTTTGGGGCCAGTTTTAAAAGGCTGGTCTCAGCAAGAATGTGACTCAGTTTAACTGTGTTTAAACTATACTCTAGGTAAGAAACAACCAGCTTGATTTCACAGTGAGGTGGGGGGGGAGGGGGGGACTTTGTATAATATACTCCTTGTAATAGAATATGCCTGTTCAGACATGCTAACTTCCACCAACTCTCAGCAATCCCTTGATATCTCCATCCTCCTCCTGAGTTTTTCACCAAAACATCTCTACAAACCTTGCCATAGAAAGCTCAGTAAATACTTGTGTTTTCCATATATTCACTCTAAAAAAAAATAAAAGCACTAAATACTGACCATGAAAAGCTAAGATTTACCAGATAGGCTTAGTCCTCATTACCAAGAGTTAGGTCTTGTCTACATTAGGAAGGGCTTCTCAGTATAGCTGTATATACCAGAATTAACTTATACTGGCAAAAGTGTTCCCCAACAAAAACAACAAAATAAGTGATACTAGCAAAAGGACTTTTCCCCTCTAGTCTAACTGCATCTACTTTAGGGCTTTTGACAGCACAACTGTTGGCTAGGGATATGATTTTTTCCAAACTACAAGCTATGCCAGCAAAACTGAGTGTAGACTAAAACTTGGATACAAAAAACAAGGGGGAAGGTGAGAGGAGACCCCATAAAGCGAGCGAGATTCAGGGGCAACACACTTGAAAGATGCCCAATCTCTACTGCAGGGAAGGATGCTGAAATTTCTACCAAAATTCTTCTTCAAGGGCTAAGAATCAGATACTAAATATGAAGCTCCTATCCCCCCCCTCAACTCCAAGGATTGGATGGGAGCAGGAGTTTAAAGAGCAGGGTCTCTGCTACTTCACATCTCCATCAAACCCAATTTTCTCACTCTTCTTTCCTCTGAAGAGCTCTCCAGTTCTTGCCTCTGCTGCTGTTCATAGCTTTCCCAAGCAGGAGGAATGTGAAACTGACACAAATAATTGTGTGAAACTGACACAATTATTGATAGTTGCTTCCCCCAGCTTTTAACAGCAGTGAAACTTGTTAGTTTCACATCACTTAGGCTAGGAAAAGCTTAGAGCAGCAACAATCTTTCTGAAGGCCCCCAAAAAACCCAGCATGGTCTACATTTGGAAACCCCTCTCTCACAGTAATAATATAAAATCTTATTTTATAAATGAAAGCTTAAATTCTGAAAACCTTGATGACTTAGGCTCCACACATGCCAGGGAAATCTTTCCCCTAATCACTGGTGAATGGTGTGTGGACTCTGAAGTCTTACCGCCCTCAATGCCTTTCCTTTTTAGATAGGCATTTGCTTCAAATAATAACTCCTTTGTCTGAAATACTGAACCCTAAACCGTAATGTTATCACAATAGTGATCACAACAAGCAACAGGCTTTCTAACTTGTCAAAGGACACACCAACCCTAAAACTAGTCCCTCATAAGCTGGACAGCAAAGTTATGGAGCCCTTATTGTTCACCAGTATGGATGTCAAAATAATGCTTATCAAGTCACTTATTTCAAAACTATTAATTTGCAGCACATCCGAAACACATCTCTGGCTAGTACCGTTCATGTTAGTTGTAGAAAAAAAATTCTCAGCCCACATCTCTGACATTTAAAAAACCCAAACCAGCCAAGATTACCAAGTACGTCAATGGGCAATAGTTTTACAAGGGGCCTAATCTTTCCCACCCACTCTTAATATGGGAAATGTGACAGCACATGCTTCATCTATGTAACCTTTGCTTTGATTCTCAAATTTGTTTTTAAAGACCTTCATCTGTAACTCAAACTTGAAATGTGTTTCAGGTGGTTCGCCCATGGAGGCGGCGGCTACTATACAAATAAGAAATCACTATCTGGGAGTGTTTGTGCAACGACCCTTGAGGGGGTGGGGTGCTTTATAAATAGATGTGTTTCTTAATGGTGCCCTGCCCCAAGTGCTTTGGCGGCGGCGCCTGTGTGTGGGGCGGTGTTTATCAGCATTATTAATGGGGCTCGGCTACCTAGGAGCGCTGTTGGGTTGTTACTAGCCCCAGGCCCGCTCTCACTCAGGGGAGCGGAAGGGGGGGGCTGTCACCCCGTTTTCCCTCACTCCGCAATGCGGGGCTGGGGCCAAGCCCCTGGTCACCTTCAGCCCCTGGAGTCCAGCATCCCACGTAGGGGCAGACTCGCTCGCAGACCCCGCCTGGGTGCCGGCCGCTGCCCGGGATGGCAGCTCGGGGCGGGGGGGTCACACTCCCCCTCCCGCCTCTCCCCGTCCCCCCGCGCGGGCCGCCTCCGCTTGTTTACAGGGCCCGGGGCCCAGGCGGCGGCGCGGCCCTCAGCGCCCTGGCGTACTCCGCCCCGCCGCCTCCCGCTCGGCCCGCCCGGCCCGCCTCCCCACTCGAGCCCCGCACTGCGCAGCGGCACTTACTCACCCCGCGGCGGCGGCGGCCGAAGGCACCGGCTCTCCGGGGAGCGGGCAGGGCCGCGCTCCGAGCGGGCCGGGGTAGGGAGGGATCCGCGGCGGGGCTAGGCCGGCGGGCCGGCGGCCTCGCTTCAGTTCATTCACAGGCAGCTGCGGAGAGCGGCTCTCTGGCCAGGGGGAACCAAGAGCTCATCCCCCCTCCTCCTCCCGCCCCCACCCCGCTCGCTCGCGCGCGCTCTCTCTCGCGCGCCCTGCCTCGAGCCCAGCGCCGCCCGCCCGCCGCCGACTCGCGCAGACCCCGCTCCCCTCCCTGAGCGCCACACGCGCGCTCCCGAGCCGCCGCCGCTGCTCTCTCTCGCGCTCTCCTTCCAGCCCGCTGTGTGCGGCGCGCGCTCCCCCACCGTCCCTGCCCCAGCGCGCACGCGCGCTCCCTTCCTCCTCTCGAAAGCCTAGGCCCAGGACAGCTGCGACTCTTGCGGGTGCAGCCGCCGCCTCCGGCGCAGCGTCAAGAGCCCGGATGTTGGTTGAGCTTGGACGAACTGCGAGGGGGGAGGGGAGGGTCAGACTGTCGAGCTATTACATCACCCTCCCGGCTCCCTACCGCGCATGTGCTGCCCGGGGTTCTGGCGGGGCGGGTGGTGTGTGTGTATGAGAGCGAGAGAGACGCTGCGCGTGGGGGGATGGGCGGCACAATCGCCCCGCTCATTGGTCGGGGGGAAGGGGCCGCGCTATCCTGTGTGGGGCACCGAGCCAGAGCACAGATCCCCTCCCCCCATCCTCTCAGGCGGGAAATGGGCGAGAGATACCTTTCCACACACACACACACACACACCCACCCAGGGGCTCGGTGACCTATGCTGCTGTGTGGTGTACGGGGGATCTAACCAGGTCAGCCTGAGGCGATCAAAATACTCGCCTGCTTTGAGGCCGTGGCTAGGGACTGAGTGTAACACGCACGGGGAAACCGTTTCTCAGTCCCCAGAGGGGAACAGAGACTGTACCACACAGCAGAATATACCCCCTGCTCAATACATACGCCGCCCCCCCAGGGGAGGTACTCTAACATACACAAAAATTATACATGCACACACACGCACACCATTCCCAGTCACAACCCCCTGCACACAAGCGCACCACTCCCAGTAACACCTTCCCCCCACCACTCCCAGTAACAGCTCCCTGAGATAAAATATACAATCCCCAACAGGGCTAACAAGCTAATATGGGCTCGGGTGGCCCTACTCCCACACTCATGTCAGAGATGTCAGAATTGCAGCTTAAAAGAGAGAAATCCACCTCCCTCTAGTGAAGAGAGTGGGTGCTGAGTTCATTCAGTTGTACTTTGTCTCTGACTAAGATCCCACAACTCAACTGTGGACTTCTAATTGAAGATTTGCAGCACTGATGGGACTCTGACCCTGCTAGACTTTCTGGACATGGAAGGGCAGGGGGAATTTGGAGGCCTGTGGGAGCAGTATATGTGCCCAAGGAAGGTTCCTGCTCCTTTATGCCATCAGTGACCACAGCAACTTCGATGAGATCAGCAAGTTCCACACCCAAATCCTGCTGAGCAAAGATTAGTTTCTCATGATCCTTGTGAGTAACAAGGCCAACCTGGACCTACAGCCGCAGATGCCCAAAGAGGAGGCATTGGCCTTCGCTCAGGAGAATTGCATCCTCCCCTACATGGAGGGTACTGCCTCAGCATGGATGAGATCTTCCACAAGATCATCAGGGCCTTCAGGAGATTCCAGGAGCTGAATAACCCCCTCCCCTGTTCACACAGTGCACCCCTCAAAATAAAGAGTCTGAGACCTGCCCCTGCTGTATCCTGTACTATGAGGGGTGCTCTTCCCCCACAGCTTCTTCATCCCAACACTGTAGAGGAAGAGGGAAGCCCACCCTGAATTCTCTTGGTGGCTGGGAGGCCAATGGGAATGGGGTAAAATATTCTAGCAATATTATGGGGAGGCAGATACAGGAGCCCAGGTGATATTTTGAGATGAAGCAAAGCAAGGATTCCTCAGCCAATTGATGCACAGCAACCCTAGAGGGAGGATGAATCAACTGAATCAATTTGTATTGAAGCTGCAGCTTTACCTTAGCTAAGGAACCTAATTGGGCCCACAGCTTTACAGAAGTATTCTGAGGGAAGAGAGGGAAGCATTCTGGAAGGGGTGGACTATCTGGCTCAGACAGAGTGCTGGGGCCTGGTTTAGGACCTACAGGGTGCCCTAGTGTGTAGAAACATCAGTGACAAAATGGTGGACACTACAGGCATGACCTTCCCACCCCTGGAGAAGTGGGAGGACTGATTGACCCAGACTGTTGAACAACCTAGGCCTAAGTGTCTGGTTTGGTAAGCTAATGACTACATGGACCTAGAGCAATTTCTGAAATGGATGACTGAGAACCCAGCCCCACCTGGTGGCAATGGTTAAAGCCCGAGACTCAGACAGGAGATGAGGTGTGCAAACTCATCTTGGTGGAGCATTTTGCCCACATACTGGCTGGGGTTAGAGACTCGGTACACTCAGACACTGTCCTAAGACACTGGCCAATGTAGTCTGGTTTATGGAAAACTATCTGGCTGCTGAAGTAGCTTTGGCTGTATCATGCCAGAGACCACCTGGAGCCAATGGTGTCTCTTTATTCAAAGGAAAACCTAGTTAGGGTCATTTGCAGCCTGATGGTCCGGTGTTGAGCACAGAAGTGCCAATCCCTAGGGAACCCAATAGGCCGCAAGGCCCTGAATTGGCTCCCTGTGGAAAACCTTGTCACCCTGGGCCCCAGCCCAGACAAAGGCTTCTAGTCTCTTCTTCAGGAAAACCAGGGAGCGGGAGAAGACTAGTCACAAAGGAAGAGGCCACCTTAAATATTAGGCACAAGGCTGGAGCCCAGCATGCCAGCTGTGGGGGTTTGCTTCTTGTGTGGACACACAGGACACTTGTCTCACTCTTGGCCACATGTGGACAGATGTGAATGGTGGAAAGTCAAGCCCATAAGCAGACTCTGGCTAAACTAACCCTATCTGGATAAACAGGACAGAGATGACAGGCCTGGTAGTTTCTGGGTGTGATCAAACCCTGATTTGGGACGACTTTTAGATTCCCTAAGGACTATGAGGTTTGGGACCACCTTTCTACCATGTATTCATGGGAATTTAAAACCTTATCCCAGTGCTCACATGCAATTGACAGCAAACATGAAGTCCCTTGTAGTGGAACTGCCCCAAATGCTAGTCTATCCCTTATTTTGGGATGGGACTGGGATCATTTCTCAGAGGTACTGGGAGAATTTAAGCCCCCAGAAGGGTAAACTGAGGAGACTCTAGGAAATGGAGCCTGGATGTTGTCAGGTATAGGTGAAGAGCTGAACCCTAAAGAGGGGGGTCCAGCCCAGCAGAATCTCCCAGAGAGGTTCTCCCTAATGATGAAACAATATTGGATCTCCCTATTGGATCCTGAAGTGGGAGGGCATCATAACTAGAGGGACTGACTTCATGAGGGATCAGAGGGAGGACAAAACCCTGAGCTGAGCCTATGACCAGCTCTCAGTGGTCAACGATAAGGTAATAGGCCCACATCAAGCAGAGCAGTACCCTCAATTTGAGCTCCAGGCAGAGCAACTGTACCATCTGAAGAAAGATTGGTGGATGATTGAAACTTGATTGCAACTCCTTGTTCCCTGGGTTCATCAGCGTGAGGTTATCCGACTGGCTCACACTTTCCCTTCTGTGACCATGAGAAGACCCTGGCCAGGATTCTGCACCACTTCTACTGGATCAGGATTTACCAAGAGGGCAAAGAGTTCTGCAGCCCCTGTCCTGTATGCCAACTCTTAGGACCTTAAAGTCCATCTAGTTCCACTCCATGTAGTAAGGGTTCTATTTGAAATAACAGAAATGGACCTAGATGGACCTTTAGAAAAGAGTATATATTAGCAATAGTGAATATGCCTCCCAATATCTGGAAGCTATCCTGCTACACTCTCCCCATGCAAAGATTATTGCAACAAAACTGCTAAAGATCTTTTCCAGAGTTGGGGTACCTAAGATGATCATCACCATTCAAGCACCAACTTCATATCTCATCTGTTGAAGGAGGTGTGTGATCTATTAAGAATAAAAATTCTGTGTATGTATGTCTATCATCTGCAAATTGAAGAGCTAGTTGCATGGTTTTATCAGATCCTAAAAAGGATGTTGAAAAAGTTTATTGCTGGAAACCCCTGCCATTGGGATCAGCTGATCCCTCCCCTTTTATTGTCTGTTTGAGAGGTTTCCAGGTCACCTACTAGGTGTTCCCCATTCAGACAACCCCGAGGTCTTCTTCATCTGATCCGTGAAATGTGTGAGGAACAAACTTCTAGAACTGAGAATGTTGTACAGTATATACTAAAACTCCAGGAGAGGCCCAAGACCCTAGGGACCTTCACCAAAAAAACCCCTTTTTAGGGCTCAGCAGTCTCTGGAGTGAGCCTATAACAAAGCTACTCTCTAAATGGCAAGGACCATATGAAGTAGTCTATCACATAGGGCTAGTTAATTAAGAGATCTGACAACCTGATGAGTGAATCTACCATATTAACCTCCTGAAACCTGGAAGGAGCAGGAGAGCTCATTTATCACTCCTTATCCATCTGAGCCAGGGCTGCAGCCCCAAGCATCCACAATCCCAGGCCCTGACCCCATGCAGTTGGGGAGAGAGCCTAGACCTGGAGCCAAGGGCCTAAGTGAAACACCTATTGAATGTCTTCTCAACAGTGTATTCATCACACTCAAGACAAATTCATTATGTTCAACACCATGTCCAGATGGAGCCAGGGCAAAATATCAGGGAGAACCCTTAGCCACACTCCAAAAAAATGCAGGATGCAGTGAAACAGGAGCTCTGTGCCATTGGAACTAGGGTCATTGAAGAATCCCAATACAACTGGTGAAACCCAGTGGTACTGATCCCTAAACTGTATGGCGCTATTTAGTTCTGCATATATTTGAGAAAAATCATTGCTATCTCCAATTTGATTCCTAGCCCCTGCCCCCAGTGGATAAATTACTAGCCTGGCTGGGTGAGACCCAGTATATTATAATGTTAGAGCTTCCAAAGGATACTGGCAGATTCCACTTACACTGGAATCATGTGAGAACTGTTTTTTGTCACTTTGTTTGGCTTATATCACTTTAGGACTATGCCCTTTGGCTTCAGTGGCATCCTAGTGATGTTCCAGTAGCTCATAGACTAAGTCCTTCAACCACATTGTTCATATGTTGGAGCTTATTTAGATGATGTGGCTATCTATAGTTGAGACAGGGAGGCCCACCTGGAGCAGGCTGCCACTGTCCTTTGATCCCTGCGGGAGGCTGGCCTAATTGCAAACCTACCAAAGTGTAAAATCGGGAAGGAAAAAACCCCTTACCTGGGGTACATTTGAGGGAAGGGTCAGATCCAGCCCCTAATGGACTAAGTACAGGCCAGGAAAGCATGCCCAGCCCCAACAACAAAGAAACAGGTCCAAAGGGCTTGAGTGGCTCACCACTGAATCATGGCAGGGTTTTCTGTGATAGTGACCTCTCTCATGGACCTGAAAGTGCAAAGATGGCAAACCAGCTGTGGATCACCAGCAAGAAGTATGGAGTTGAACACGTTCAAGAGAGCACAGGGACTACTTTCCTCCAACTCTTTAGCTGACATCCTTATGGAGCCAGCAGGAGCCCACCAATACTTCCTCTACGAATATTCATTCCCAGTCTCCGCCAATACTCCCATATTCCCCCCACACTAGTCTAAAATGACAATCCCACTGTGGATCACCATCTGCAAGCAGCACTTTGTCAATCCTCCTGTAGAGCATCAAACTGGTACCTGTAGCTAGGAAGCTACAGCTGGACTGGCATTGCATTGTCAGGACTGAAGCCAGGGGGTATTAATTAGCAGAGGTGGGTGGGGGAATTTTCAAGGAGGCTGTCATGGGAATGGGGCATGGCCAGGGGGTTTCTGAGGAGTAGTATGAGGGCAGCATGTGTAGTTTTCTTTGTGTCCCCAACTAGAGCATGGGCTGAGGACTTTCAGGGCTGAGGTGGGTCTAGAGAAGAAGCATTTCTCGGAGGAGAATAAGAGGGATAATGGAGCTGGGATTATGGCTGGAAGGTTGGAGGGGGAGAGATATTGTGGAGGGCTGAGAAGTATAGGGTGGGGACTCAGCTAGAGGACTAAGGAGGTTCACTGGTTGAGGCAGCTGTCATCTTTGAGAGCAGTCAGAGATGGTGCTCATGACAGCCACACACATCTTAAATCAGATTACGGCTGTCCTAATGTGAAAGCTGGGAAACCCTTATATTGATTGCAGATGACTAGTGTGGACACACTCAATTCTTGAGGCTTTAGCCTGTGCATACCATCACCTGAAACCCCACTGAGTGAGTGAGTGAGTACTGTTAATAAGGCCTATCATAAAACATAGGCCAAAATCATTCTGCCCTTTTCAGTTCTTAGAGATGGATAGAACTATTGTAACATATACAGCAAAATCTCATCCCCTTAGAACTTTTTTGGACTAGAAGAGTTGATTGTGTTTAAATGCAATTGCAACAAATTGAGTTAGCTGGCATCACTGACCATGACTGACTAGTGCCTGTAGACCAGACCAAATTGTGTTCAGCATTGCATCAACTAATTGTTACTACTAACATGATACTGAACACAATTTGCCCTCATTTACATAGACCAGTAGGTCATGTCAATGAACAATGTGTCAGCTAACTCAGCTCTGCACAATCATGTTCATATACAATAACATTTTCTAGTGAAGCCAAACCAATAGAGGAGCTAAAACACACATTCCACTGAAAATCTATCTTCCGGCAGAGTCTTCACTGTACCCCACAATGAATAAGACTTTGACAGGTCAGCACCTAACTCACCATGTCCCTATCTATAAGACGTGAGGTCCCCTGCAGTACCCAAACAATTTATTAACATTTTTGAATCAGCTCAAGCTTTAGAAAGTGTAACCAAAGCTTCTTGAATAAAAGGAATAATACTCTATGCCTGTGTTTTCAAAAGGGAGAGCTTATGCATATCAATAGAAATGTTGGCCCTAAAACTACACACACATTTCTCCAAACGAAGGCTCCAACTCAACACACAGATAATTCTTCAGCCTCCATTCCTCTCATGAACACACACAATACTTTGTTGATTCTGTTTTAAATCCTTGAATTATATATATCCTCATGATGAATGTTTAGCTTTGAATTAGTATTATTCACTGGGGATTTTTTGTGCGACGGCAAATGTTAAGAAGCTGAACAAAAGTTTGGTTTAGTTTTTTTCAGTGCTGTCCTAGATTTAAGCTGCAGGAATGCATGGGCACAGAGCTGTTTGCTGTTGTCATTTTCTATTTATATGTTTTTATCAGCAAATGGGATAGAGTCAAATAACCAAAGTACTTTCTTAAAGAGTAACTTTGAGTTTGTCAGACCTAGTTTATTGGCATTGGCAACAGTTTACCAGAAACTCAAGGATCACACCTAATTTGTATAAAATGGAGTTATGTAGCTATACTCTTCTTTACTACATATCTGTAGCCTGAAGAGATTACAACTCCCAGCACACAATTCTCTATGTAGGCCCAGAGCAAGAAAAGGTATTGACTGCAGAGACCTATAGTCTTTGGTAGAACCTCCACATTAACGAGGACAGCCCAGGCTTCATTGTAGAACTTCCGCTGTACTGCATGTCATATGATAAAAGTGAATTCAGAAAGAGTCCTATTCCATGGAACTGAACAAGGAGAAACATTCCTAAAACTGCTATATCTGTCTGTCTCTCTGCTTCATTGTAGAATTTCTGCTTAGAGCTTTTTCTAGTCCTACTCCTGCCTAGCTTCCTGCTAAAGTTTTAAATGAAGTGTCTTCTATAAATGATATTAACAAGAATCTTCAATAAATTAAAGATCAAGACAAGTTGTCAGCTTCACCATCATTTCACAATGAATTATCTATTAGCAACGAGATGGGTTTGTCCAGTTGATTCACTTGGATTGTCAGATTGCAAAATTGGAAAAACATGTTCATTAGGTTTAGGACTTTTCTCAACAAGACTATCTCCCTTCACTGAGAGTGTGTTTCAGTACCATTGATACTAGGATCATGTAGCAATTCAGCTGGGTTTTGGAACCAGCAGAAGATTCCACTTCTTTCCTTCGTAATGGCTACTTTGATCAGTGTTAATCAGGTAGAATCTGTGCGTGTTGGTGGTTTCCAATATTTTTTCTCATCCAGTCTTAGCTAGACTTGGTGTCCTGGTCAAAGTATGGGTAAATTTTGAGCTGCATTCCAATTGTTATAAAGAAAGCCTGAGATCTCTTAAATTTCACTTCATGTTATTTAAGGAGGGTCAAATTTACCTATAACATTGGTATCAGTCTGATATGTTGATACAAAAGTAGCTAAGCTGGATTTATTCCAGTGACTACAGGTCAGCGAATCAAATAAACAGTCTTTTTGTTGTAGATTTCTCTTAGTAATCTGTACTGTATCTCCTACAATCTGCCAGTAGTGGATAATGGGAACTGGAAGTGATATACAGTACTTGAAATTACACCATATCCCAGAACCTTAGAATTAAAAAGATGACAAACTCTGACTCTAGTCAGTGACTATTCGTTCCCGATGCTAGAATGAGACAAGATGTACTTTAACTTCCCTGTGAGCTGTTGGTTCTAGTGAGAACTAGAATACATATTTTTATAAGAAAAATAGTTAATGGCTAGTAATTAAGTATGCTCCTTTCTTCGGACAGACCTAGTGCTCTTCTTTTCCAAGGCCTACTGGGTAATGCTTTGGGCAAGAGGGGTTTTTAGAATGTATCTTTCTGGTCATTCTGCCACACTGCAATTTGGACTCTTGACACTTGGTGAGGCCACAGTGTCCCTTATGCATCCTTTTCAATGTCATCTTTGTGGGACTACAGTATAATTTATCTATGGCAATCAGTCCTCCAGTTTTGGAGAGTTACCCTGTCATTGCATGGAAGTCACAGACTGGATGTGAGACTTACTACTCAGTAATTGTGCTGTTATAAGTTGAGATGCATTTTTCAGTTTGTGTACCGTCACTGGTGATCATTTTAACCAGTTCTGATTTTCAGGATGAGGCTGGAAGGCCACTAAAAATGGCACCCAGGCGTGCTTCTAGATCATCTCAAGCTTCTAGAAAACATGAATGATTAACAGGGTTCTTGGTAAGATGTCAACCACCACTAGAAATTGCCCAGATGCATACTCTGCTGTAAGTATAAATCTCATCAAACACATGAGCAATCACTTGGCACTTCAGGGACAACGTGTCTAAAACTTTTACTAATGATACCCAGGGCTTGCAGTCTCATGATCTTGACATTGCTAAGACCCTACAAATATCTTGTGAAGCACTCATGCCCATAAGATTGCAAAATATTCTATATAGGGGAATACCCAGTCTTGGAATCTAAAAGCCATCTGGAACAAAATGCTATATGCTTCCAATCATCTCAGTGTAAATTCATTAACACCCGGCCAAGCTTATATCTGCAGGCATCTGCTGAAACAGCTGTACACTTGGAAACGTCATAAAATGCCAGTAGTGAAGAAGTAGTCAATAGATGGTTTAGATTGCATGCCTGTGCTTTATCCACGCCCAAACGGATTCTCCTTTAAGCGTTTCATAAAGAGCTTGGCCTTTTGAGGAAAGATTGGGTATGCATTTTCCTCATTCTTGAAATGTACCAGCTCCATTACAACTTGTCTTCCTGATACAGGTTTTAAGAAACATTACACACATCCTCATACTCTGGCTACACTGGGTCAAGCTCTGTGTTTTATTAATATTTTTAAAAAACAAATACCTTGTTGTGTAGAGTAGTAGTGTTGTTTTTTTATGAATAACAGTCACTAATCTAAGGCTCTTTAAAACTGACTAATTATGCACAAATTCTGTAGGAGGTGCACAAAGCAATTTTCCTCCTTCATCTTTAGTTGTGAATGAGGGAAAGTAATTATCAATATGTTTGAATTTCTCTAGTGAAAATTTTCTTCTGGAAGTAAGCAACAGTTCAGAAAAGTCAAGAAAATAAAAATGTAGTAAGTATTTCAAAAGAATGGAAAACCCTTTACTTTGAAGATTTGTACCCGCAGAGGGTTCATGCTAGAATGGTAGTATTGGTGAGGAGGGTTGTTTGGTTTGGTTTTATTCCTCACAATGTTTGTATTTTATATGGAGGTTTTTCAGTTGTTAACACCCATTACTTACCATGTTTATCACTCACATTCATATATCTAAATGAGAAGCAGTAAAGTATAGTAAGAACATCTTGGATGTTCTCCATGCATCCAATACTGCCTTTGATAGGGGATCTTTGTTTAAATCTACCGGGAATCAGAATTCAGGTTTGGTATGTGCTAACTCTAGACCCCATTTTCCAAACTCACAATTGTTATTAACCCGTATTTGGCAACTGCTCAGGCACATCAGATTCAAAAGTTAGGTAGCGATTTTTTGAAAATTAAAGTTAATACCTGGTAAAGATACTGGATTGATAGCTCTGGAAATGAAAGTCCTACAAAAGATACAGGAGAGGCAAGTATCCCCACACTGCTCTGCCAATGAGCCTTTACTATATTCGAGGGGCCACTTTTAGAGTTTGTCTTCACTGCACTGTTAGCTTGGGCTAGCCTAGCTGAGTGGAGCATCCCCACTGAAAAACCCTACCTGTGCCAGATCCATGTGGTTGTGTCCACAATTGCTGGGCTGAATTTCTAGCAGAATGACTCATGGTTCTTAGTAGTAGATTGAATTGGGCCACTCTATGAATTCATTCACAGTGTGTTGTGAGAGAACTTGTCTGTCCTTCGTGGGTTCCTGTGGAAGTGGTCTTGTGAGTCTTACTGATGTCACGCCACAGCTTCACCACATGGTTGGTGTCAGCTTCTGACCAACTGGCAGCACGGGAGAGGGATTTATTCAAAGGCATCTCTGTAAATGCTGTGGCAGTGCAATAGAAATGGAGCAGGCAAATGTAGGTTTAAAACATAGTGCAGAATAAGGGAGGAGTTAGACAAGAATTACAGCCCAGGTGGGATTGTGGGATAGAACAGGAGGACTAACAGCACCCCAGCTTGATTAGCCTGCATTCACACAGCAAAGTTGGTGAGTTGCCAGCTCAGGGTGAAGCGAAACCCAGCCCAGGCTTAAAGCACTCAAGCTCAGGATAGAGGGTTTTTGTGTGGGAAGGAGTTAAAGTGCAACACATGGGCCAGAGCCTGGGCAAACCCAGCGCTGAGGACACCCCCTTTGTGGGGTGAGAGGGCAGCTAGTTCAGTCTGTGGAGCATTTGAATTCTTTTCTAACAATAAAGGAGCCCTTGCCATGGGATTTTTTTAGTGTGATGGGGTCTTGTCTAGGAAAAGGATGGAGAATGACAGTTTATTTCAGAGAGGCAACACTAAATAGTTGTCAAATGATGATGACTTTTGGTCACTATTAACCTGCATCAGGTGATCTAGAGGGGAAAAAGTGCTCTCTCTTCTTACCCATTCAGTTTTCCAAGTAAGCATTCTAAAGCTAAACCCAAGAGGCACAGATAATATGGCACAAATTCAGACAGTGCAGGGTGAATATAGTTTGACAATAGGATTTTGACAGCTCACCAACATCTGCAAAACACCACCTATTCAGAGGATTCCTTTTGATAGTAATAAAAAGTTACTGAAGAGCTGATTGTCCAGAAATATTTGTTTCTTTCCCCTGAATATAAAGGAATATCAAAAATAGAGCAGATAACATTTTCAAAAATCAAACATTCTCAGATAGGTTTTTTTTCTGTGCGATATGTGGCATATACAAAATACACAATAGCATGGGGTTTTTACTGTTTTTAATTGGATCTCATGTGGGAATTCTGCATGACACGTTCCCCAATGGGGTGAAGCATGGCAACTGTGTAATGTCTTAAAGCAAGACTATTCAACAGTATAGGTGGATTTAGAAGTATTGTACCATAAAGGCTGGGATAAACACAGTGCACCATACTACTTTTATTACCAGCTGTCTTTCTGATTCTCTTTCAGATACAAAGGGTTATATTTTCTAGAGTTGTCAGAATGCTGAACTCTCATTGATGAGCATTTGTAATGCCTGGATGCACAATTGCTAGAAGTTTTATTCTGGTCAGAAGATTTTTCTGCTTCCCAGGAAGAGTTGTGCAGCACGGAACAACTCACATGTTTTGCCAATTAGATCTTTAGCCTTTACTTAATTTATCTGATAGTGTCTCAGTTATCAAAATGAGGGTTTATATAAGCCTCTGATTTTGCTTGCTGTCTGCTGTCGGCAGGCTTTGCATGGAGGCCTGAATCCTACACTCAGTAACACAGTGTCCATAGCTTTCAATGGTGTGTAAAATGTCTGTAGTATCCACCAGTTTTATAACCCCTCGTAGGACTGTCTCAAGGGATTTTATTTAGTCTAAAATAACTCAGATTCTAGTTCAGTCATAGCTTAATAGCCTGCTGGCCCATGAGGATACTTCAGATTGAGTCACTGAGAGCCTTGCAGCCTTCTCAGGTTTTTTAGATATAAGTTAATATTAAAGCAAGAAACTTCAAAATTTGATAAAGATAAGAATTCCCAAAAGTACAGCAGATTAGTTCAGACAAGAGGGTAAGATTTCTGCTTACTAAAGTTAAGCCTCTTGTATGACTAGTTTTCTCCTTTAAGTACATGAATCTGATTGAACACTTTTTTGGGGGTCACATTAATTAATGTAAACTTAATCAATCACTGCTCTCATTTAGCAAGCCTCTTAGCTACTACACAGCTAATGAGACTTTTTGCATAAATTTAACAGTTACAAGCAGAGATGGGCTGGAACCAAAATGTTGGATTCAAACACTCAATATTTGGAGATATTTGAAATCTGAACCTTGATCAACATTTTGCAAACAGCCTCTGTGTTTAGGGGGACTGTACCAAAACTCCTTAATAGTCCTGAATTGAGGGGTGTTCATAATATTCCATTGGACTGTTGCCACCTAAGCCCTTCTCTAGTGACAACACTGCTGAGGTTAAATTTAGTCTAATTATTTTTGTGCTGGTGTGGTGTGACTGCTGCCAAAAATAAAAACATTGTTAATGCCTGCTGGGCAGAAGAGGATGGTGGACAGAAAATGGCTTTGGGATCAAATCAAACCTTAGAGAAGAACTGCAGTTGCCAGGAATTTGGGTTCTTAGCATTTTTATGCCTCTCTGTTTTTCTAAGTAATGAGTATGCTGTGTAACCCACATCAGTGTGTGTTTCTTTGGGGATGGAGCGAAACAAAACATTAGCCAAGCAGTAAGGGCTGTTATTAAGAGAAAGTGCTTAAGGCAGCTGTATAAACTCAGTATACCAGGAGCAGATGACCTATCAGAAGAAGAAACCCTCATATCCCAGGAAATGCTATTCTTGTACCTGAGTCAAAACATTTCACGTTTCACAAAAACAGACAAGTTATAATGTAGTGCAGCTCTGTATCACAGCAAAACCCCCCCACAAAAGCTAAAACAAAAAACAGACCCTATTTGTAGCCAAGAGAGCTATCCTTACCCTTAGAAATAATCTGATACTCCATACAGAACAGATAGTGGCTGGCGCTCCTCAGGAAAATGAAAACGTCAGCTAGTCCCATACACATGGAGACCAAGAAACTAGAGAGGCTTGGGACTATGACTTCTCTAAGGATTTTAAAATGTATTTTCTTTGTCTCCTTTCATTAAAGTTTATTATTTACCACTCATATGTTTATTAAACAAGCTTTAGTAATCCTTACTTCCAGTATACATACCATGTTTATTTCTCTTTTACCTCTATCTTTTTACCTGTGCATGGTACCTCAATGTAACTGATATCAGACACTTGTCAAGCTGTATTCTAACTGCCCCTTTGTATTGTTTTATTCTGTGTTCAAAACCAAGAACATAATGTTTTTTTTAAAAAAGAAACAAATTAGAAAAAAATAGTTCTGCCCTATAATGTGTGGGGAAAACAAACAAAAAATGATGTTAGAAAAGTGAGGTGTTGGTAAAGTGGACATCCATCCATGATAACTGGACTGAAACCATTACGTCATTTTTAGGAGGTTATAAAACTGTCATTGGGTGGTACAATTTTTGCTTACTACAGACAATGTCTGGACTTGAAGTTGATCTGGATTGGACCCATCTAGAGATGAAAAGCTCCTTACTGATAACGGATAGAAAATAATGGATATTTTAATAGATGTTCAACCATAACAGCAAAGTAATTCATATCCTTGAAATATGAAGCAGACTCTTACACCATTCTGTCAGTTACTGTTTAGTTAAAGTTTGTGAAAATGTAGAAAAACAACAAGGAGTCCTTGTTGTTTTTGTGGACACAGACTAACAGGGCTACCCCCTGATACCTGACATAATTAAAATTTAGAGGTATTGTTAATGGAGAGCTTCCATTTTGTCTTCTGATAGCAAAAGTAACCTGAGAATTACACAAGGAAAAAAAATCCCAGTACATTTTAATAATGCAGGCTAGGAAAAGCAGATTTCATTATCTCTTCTGAAAGCCATTCTTAAAGGGCATGAGCCACATCTCCTGGAATCAGACTCCTGTTGACGTCACTGGAGTTGGATCAGGCCTGGATTTCGTAATAATATAGGGAAAACAGCAGCAGTGACAAGGTGACTTTCATCACTATAGCCTGGGTCACTTGTAGGACGATCATGTAGATAATTAGCAAGTGATAAGAGGATGCTGACTAAATTAAGTTTTTATTTAAACTCTTGGGGCTAGTATGATTAAACTCATTTTTTGTGAAGTGAATAAAATGCTTTTTTACATCATTAGAAAACTCTAATAGATCTCCTGCTCAATTCATACAAAGCAAGACCTTATTGTCTTGTGCAACTTTACTGAACCCATAGATGATGTGACAAAGGCAGCTGTAGACACAAAGTTGGTAGGTAACGAAGTAGATTGCTGAGCTGCTTGTAATGGTTCCTAATAACAATAATCCATCCCAACACTAAATATTCCGTGAAGTCAACTAGAGTTCTACAGGTGGAATACTTGCAGGATTGGGCTCATGATTTGGGACTCTGTCACTGCAGGGTGATTGGTCAGAACCTCAGATCCACCTCATCGGTGCTTAGCACACCTTAGAGGAAGGGCATAGCTGACTGCCATCTTTCTGTCCCCTTGATCCTCAGGAAATAGAGAGCCAGTGTGGCCCCTGGTGCAAGTTAGAGCAGCCTCAGGGTTGCTTTAACTTGTGTCAGTTGGAATGGTTCCCTACAGTCCATGCTACCAGCAAGAATGCTGGTAGGCCAGGTACTCCAGCCACACGCTCCCATCCTCACACATTTCATATTTCAGAGAAGCCAAGAGCACATGTTGTACAATTGTCTATGCCTGTTCTATGCCACTCAGGGATTTCCCCAGCTGGCTGTTTAAGCCAACTTTCTGCCTTTTTGTGCAGCTGCAATGGTTGCTAATATCTGCCTTTCATATCAGAGTTTCCTTTCTTGTCTACCACCTTCAAAGTACTTACTGAGATTTATATTGGTCTACCCATCCTACGCATACTACTGTTTTTAGTTGTGACATACAGAGAAAAACAGCAATCTTTGATAACCAGAAAAAGAATCCCTACAATGTATGCTTCTGGAGTTTCATTCATGACCTCTTCATTAAAATGACAGTTCTAGAACTCTGTTAAGAGTCCATTCTGAATGTTGTCAGCTTTTCAGACTATAGCCACTCTTTGATGTCTCATCTCAAAAGTCAATAAGCTCATATGCAGGACCAAACAATTATTTTCTGAGTTTGTTACACCATTAAGTATTATTTTTAAAAGATGAGTTCAGACCTCAAATTTGATCTTCCTTATAATTCATAATCTGGTGGTGAAATTCTTGTAGATTCAAAATATGGATTTTTCTATTAAAATCCAATCACATTATTGTCACAGTATATATGAAGGATCTATGATGCTTTGTGCTCTGTTATGGAAGAGCCAGCAGAGGGTGCACAAGTTAACTAACAAACCACATATAGTACCCAGATTTATGCTGGGATTCTTGATGATACTGGTTCACAAAAAAGGAAGTACACAGGAAAGCCACTTTAATTTAGTGTTCCAGTAGAAACAAAAGGGAACATATAATTGAAAATGAAAGGAAAAAAACTGGGCACGAGAGACACTTATTAATAGGCTTTCAGAAGGGCATTGCTAACAATGAAGATTAAAATATGTAATACATAAAAGTATAATACATGTTAGGGTTGAGAAAGACATTTGGGGTCATCTAATTCCAGCCTTTCCTCCCCTCCCCGCTACAGGATTGGTCCCCTAAAGTATAATTTCATGCAATTTAATTTTAAATATCTCAAGAGTAGGCTTCAACTATTTCCCTTGAGAAATTATTGACAATCCTGGCACTATCAGATATTCTTCCTTTAACCAGATGTATCTCAGAATCGAATTGCATAACAGTATCCTCCTCAATACTTATGAAATGGGCAAGATTGTGAGAGCTGGTGAGAACTCCAGAAAGTGTGCCGTATTAATTTTATGATTAACTTTGAGCTGAGTTAATCATTGTTATATCCATTTTGTAGATGGGAAAATTGAGGCACAGAAAGACTTTCCACTGACTCCATTGGGCTTTGGATCAGGCCCATAATGATTTGTCCAAAGTCATACAGCATTTCCTCATCAGACTTGGGAATCAAATATATAAATCTTAATTCCCAGTTTTTGATTATTATTATTATTTATACAACACAACTCTCCCAGACCTAGAAAAGAAGAATGTTTTATGAGAGGAGGGAAATATTGTTTTCTCCCATCATTCCAGATATGGTCTAGACAAATTTCTTATAGTTATACCCTGAGAAAAAAAAGGGACAATTCTCATATTAAGAAAAAGCCCATCACACTTTTGTATCCTGACCTATTTAAATATTTCATTGACGGAATCATAAACAATTCTATTGCCAAATTGTTGACACAAGCAAAATGCTATCGAAATCAGGTGGAGTTTTATACAATAAACTGAATATGTTCTGTATTTTTAGCATTTATATAAACACAGATGGTTTAGTCAGAGCCTTATGTAAACTGATGACAGTATGTTATGACAAGCAAACGCATGTTATAACTTTAGAACTCCTGGTTTCCATCACTCTTATGTATCCTAAACAAACCTGATCTTTACATAAATTATCCATCCCTTGTAAAAATGCTTGGACTTTTCCTAAGCATTTTTACTTTTTTCATAACCAGGAGCAAGCGTTTATGGAATGTCAATAACCTAGGAACAAAGGGGAAGGCACTGGAGTCTGGAGAAATGAGCATAGGCTAGCAAGTCAAAAGAGTCTGAGCTTTAAACTTCACCTCACAGTGAAATTCACCCTTGTGCACAGGGCCTGCACAAAATATCCCTGTGCACTACATGAGTCTCACTTCACCCCTCAAAATAGGGCTGAAGGGAGACTTGAACAGTATATAAGCCTTGTGTGGTGAATTTCACTCTTCAATGAGCACCAGATGAGCTCATTTTATAATAGAAACACCAAGCATACAAAAAATCAACATAAAATATACAAATAACAATATATGTGCTAGATAGGCAGCCATCGATACTACAATGATAAATTCTTTATAAATGCCTATGGACACATACAGAGAAACAGCTGCTGCTTATTCACTTGCTTATTGTTGCATTCCTTGCCTGTATGTTGTATCATTAGCGTGTAAGCAGCAGCCACTGCTCTCCAGCTGCCCAGCTCTGAAGTCAGCCACTGCCAGCAGCCATGCAGAAGTAAGGGTAGCAGTACTGCAACACCCCTACAATAACCTTGTGACCACCCCACAATTCCTTTTTGGGTCAGGACCCCTACAGTTACAAGACTGTGAAATTTCGGGTTTAAAGAGCTGAAATCATGAAATTTACAATTCTTAAAATCCTATGTCTGTGAAATTGACCAAAATGGACCATGAATTTGGTAGGGCCCTACACATGGGATTGCAGTGCCTCTCATGTAGATGGAGACAGAGGGCAGACAGGCCAACTGAGTGTCACTGTAACCCCAATGTGCCAGGTTATAACACCACTCAGTTAGGGGCTGTCCAAGATGCTTTCACAGCCATTTCTGAGTTTTCCTGTGTTATTCAAATTCATGATTGCTGTGACCTCCATGACAAAATCGTAGTCTTAATGAAACCCAGTATCTCTTCTGGATACTGTACAATAGTTCCATTATAAAATAAACATATGGAAACAACAATCTAATGAAAACCACCATGTGTTTATTTCTCTTATTTTGGTTGGAACAGAAGCCAACTTAGCTCTGTTTATTTATAGTCTTGTTGTGCATTAGTATCATTAGTGACACTTCAGGAGTAATATGTGTTATCTTGTTAGATTATTCCTAGAGCTTCATTAATTTGTTTTCTGCTGTTAGAGTCAGCAGAGGGAGCTCATCAGACTTCACAGTGAGTAGTGGACAAGTGTTGGGACTGCACATATTCAGTATTGGTAGCTATTTGTCGTTTTGCTTTCACAGCCTTGTAATTCATCCTCCCTTTGCCTCCCATTGCTCTTGACAACCACACCTTTGTGTTCTTTGTGTAGTCATCAAAAATGTGCTTTCTAGATCACTGCTCTCCAAAGTGTTGTCTGTATCACTCACAGCATTGAGGGCACCAGAACTGTCACTTTACTGACGTTCAGCCTGATTTAGTTTGCCTTCTGGCTTTAATTATTTTATTATTTTTTTCAGTGTTATGAGTCATCGTTCCTTCAGAAAGGAAAAATTAGTTCATAAGGATGACATAAGGAAAGGCACCATGAGGGGGAAAATACGGGAAAAAATCCTTTAAAATCATTTTTAACCCTTAAATTATGAATATGTATTCCCAATCTCTAACACCATCTTCATTTAGCTTATCTGGGATTTAAACATATGTAAAGGGACTTCTGGCCATCTTACTTCAAGTAGGTGGGGTTGTTGGTTGGCCAGCTCCCAATACCAAAAGGAAGAAATCAGGACCCTGAGGCTGACAGTCCCTCAGAGGCAATGGGGAGAGGCCAACGTTCCAGATCAACCTGATTGACAGGGCGGGCAGGCTAATGAGGGAGTCAGGAGGCCAAGACATGGGGGGGGGGGGAGGGGCATCATCCATGTGAACGGGTGCTTTCTGGGCCTGAGTGGGGCCAAGCTAAGGAGAGGCTAACAGGAGCCCAGGCTGAGATGGGGAGCAGAGCCTTGTCGGCCAGAGAGAACCAGCCCAGGGAGCAGAGCTGTGCTAATAGGAGAGCTGCAGCAGCAGAACCGGAGCTGGATCAGTCTGGAGTCAAGTGTGGTGAGCAGCTGGGAAGATCGAGGGGGACTCTGTGCAGAGGGCCCAGCGCAGGGAGACACTGGGTGGAGGGTGGGCGGGGGGGAAGAGATCATAATCCTGACAGGACTGATGCTGGTAAGAAGGGTCCTGCCACCTAGAATCTGAGGGCGTGTGGCCACCATCAGAGAAACTCCAACCCGCTGAATCCCTGTAGCACAGCTAGGTCTTGAGCAGGAGGCTGGGGACACGTGAGGGACAGACTGTGAATTTCCCTTACATTCCAGAGACTGCTGTTTGTGATGTCCCCATACCACAGAGCGAGGTTACGTGTTTTCCTTTAACCTTTTCTGCTTTTTTCCTTTTTTTTTTTTTAATTAGTTGCTATTGTATTCACTTTGAACTGTATGTAATGCTTAGTGGGTCAGGGAAGCCACCAAAGCAGAGAGAGCACCCCGGAGTGGGGACACCCTCGTTCCTGCCCTAAGTGACCACAACGAGGTTGTGGGTCGAGACCCCCAGGAATCCTGGGCCCAGCCTTGTCAGGGTTACAATGACTCTGCCATCCAAGAGAATGGAAGGGGAGTGGTCAGGCAGGCCTCTGGGTAAAGGGAGTGGGAATGAGGTCTCAGATCTCTTTGGTAGCCCATTTCACCAGGGTAGTGTATAAGCCGGGAAAGTTCCCCATAATAGCAGGACAATTCCCCTGCTTACAAATAAGTCAAATTTGAGGCCTTTACTTCTTCCTATTTGAGGTGTTTCATCTTGTTTTGGTACTCTGTTAAACAGCTTTTCAATTAGCAGCTGGAGCTTCTTAAACTGCTAAGTATGTGGGACTTGTCTCCATCATTTCTAAAGGCAGATGCACATACAGTGTTTAGGAGTCCCTTAAAGAATGTAGCTTTAGCTCAAGTCACGCTTTTTAGCTCTGAAGGTTCTGGCTTCAAACCCACTGATGACCCAAGCAGGGTTTCTGTTTCTGTACCTTGATAAAATTGTTACCCTTTAATGTAATGTCACCTTCCCTTGTAATGTATACCACTGACTGACAGTAATTAAAGAAAAATATCTTGGTAAAATTATTCTCCATATTTGATTGAGATTTTTATTTGGGGCAGAATGTATCCAAATCTGTTAACTTTCATCACATTTGTTTCCTGACAGAGCTAAGCTATCACATTTTTTAAATTTCTCACACAATTCAGCATCTGACTATACTTGCTACAAAAAATATTTTCAGATTTTAACTTCAAATTTCAGCTATATGTTTAAAATTAGTTATACAAATATTCTTTTCCCATTATTAGTCTTGCAAACAATAGATTGTTTTTTCACTTCTTGTAAAAAAAATCAAGACAGATTTCGAGTGGCTTTAATATTGTGATCAGTTTGTGTAGCTCAATCAGGAAGAATACAAAAAAATTCTTCTGCTTGAACAGAAGCATTGGGTCTGAACAGTAAGAGAAACATCTTGAATAATTCTACTGTCAAAAGAACTTGTATCTCAAGAAGGTTTGAATGGTGAATTTGCTCATTGAGGAAATCATAGAATCGTAAGACTGGAAGGGTCTTCGAGAGGTCATCTAGTCCAGTCCCCTGCATTCATGGCAGAACGACATGACCTCTCGATGTCCCTTCCAGTCCTATGATTTCCCCAAAGAGCACAAATGCAGATACAAGCCAAAGTGCCAGGAGGTTCTATTCCCATGAAATGAATCCTGCTCGGTGGGAAAAGATGAGGGAAGCAATAGCTGTCAGATTCACAGAAGGATTAGGGGGATCACAAATAAGTGTGGGGGACGACCCCTGCCTGCATGCAAAGAACATGCTAGCCACTGCAAGGGCAGCTGAGGAAGACCCACCTGTGTAAGGTGAAGGAGAGCAGTGGCTGACTTAGCTGGAGACCCAGACTCACGACCAAAACTATCTATGAGATCAGTGGTCTGGCACCTTAGTGATAATAATGGGCAGTCAGAGACAATGTAAATTAACAAAATATATGGAATCATAGGACTTAAAGGGACCTTGAGAGGTCATCTAGTCCAGTCCCTTGCACTCATGGCAGGACTAAGTATTATCTAGAGCAGCGTTTCTCAAATTGGGGTTTGCAAGGGTACTCCAGGGGGTCTACCAGCCCACTGGTCAACTCCTCCCCCACCCTCCCAGTGCCTCCTACATGCCAGGAAACAGCTGTTCAGCAGGTACTGGCAGGGAGGGGGAGGAGTGGGGATGGAGCATGCTGGGAGAGGGGAAGGAATCATGTCTGGGGTTGCCAACCCCACTGATCAAGTCCTCCTCCTCCCCCCTCCCAGTGCCTCCTGCACACCCATGGAACAGCTGTTCCATGGCTTCCAGGAGGCACTGCGGGGGAGGGAGGAGTTGATCAGCAGGGCCAGCGGACCCCCTGGAGTACCCTCGGTTCCCCAGTGTGCAGGAGGCACTAGGAGGGAGAGGAAGGAGCTGGGATGAGGTGCACTTAGGGAAGGAGGCAGAGGCAGAGAAGAGGAGGGGCAGGGGTGGGGTGGGGTGGAAAGAAGTGGGGGTGGGGCATGGGAGAAGGGGTGGAGTGGGGCATGGCCTGGGGCTGAGCGGGATGCTTGGGGGTCTGCGAAAAATTTTAAGTCAAAACAGGGGTCCTTGGGTTGCTAAAGTTTGAGAATTGCTGATCTACACAATCCCTGACAGGTGTTTGTCTAACCTGCTCTTAAAAATCTCCAATGATGGAGATTCTACAACCTCCCTAGGCAATTCATTCCAGTGCTTAACCACCCTGACAGTTAGGAAGTTTTTCCTAATGTCCAACCTAAACCTTCCTTGCTGTAAATTAACCCCATTGCTTCTTGTCCTATCCTCAGAGATTAAGAAGAACAATTCTTCTCCCTCCTCCTTGTAACAACTTTTTATGTACTTGAAAACGCTTAACATGTCTCCATCTTCTCTTCTCCAGACTAAACAAACCCCGTTTTTTTCACTCTTTCCTCAGTCATGTTTCCTAGACCTTTAATCATTTTTGTTGCTCTTCTCTGGACTTTTTCTAATTTGTCCACATGTTTTCAGAAATGTGATGCCCTGAACCGAACGCAATACTCCAGTTGAGGCCTAATCAGCTGGAGTAGAACAGAAGAATTACTTCTCCTGTCATACTTACAACACCCCTACTAATAAATGCCCACAATGATGTTTGCTGTTTTTTTGCAACAGTGTTACACTCATAGTTAGCTTGTGGTCCTCTATGACCCGCAGATCCCTTTTTAGTATTTCTTCCTAAGCAGTCAGTCATTTTCCATTTTGCAGGTGTCCAAGTGATTGTTCCTTCCTAAATGGAGCACTTTGCATTTGTCTTTATTAAAGTTCATCCTATTTATTTCAGACCATTTCTCCAGTTTGTCCAGATCATTTTGAATTATAATCCTATCCTCCAAAGCACTTGCAACCTGTCCCAGCTTCATATTGTCCACAAACTTTATAAGTGTACTCTCTATGCCATTATCTAAATAATTGATGAAGATATTGAACAGAACTGATCCCTGTGGGACCCCACTTGATATGTCCTTCCTGCTTGACTGTGAACCACTGACAACTACTCTCTGGGAATGGTTTTCCAAACAGTTATGCACCCACCTTATAGTAGATCCATCTAGGTTGTATTTCCCTAGTTTGTTTATGAGACAGTATCAAAAGCCTTTACTAAAGTCAAGATATACCACATCCTCCGCTTCCCCACTCTCACAAGACTCATTACTCTGTCAAAGAATGCTATGAGGTTTGACATGATTTGTTCTTAAGAAATCCATGCTGACTGTTACTTATCTTCTAGATGTTTGCAAATGGATTGCTTGATTATTTTCTACATTATTTTTCCAGGTACAGAAGTTAAGCTAACTGCTCTGTAATTCCCCAGGTTGTTCTTATTTCCCTTTTTATAGATTAGCACTCTATTTACCCTTTCCCAGTCTTCTGGAATCAATCCAGTCTTCCATGACTTTTCAAGATAATCACTAATGGCCCAGATATCTCCTCAGTCAGCTCCTTGAGTATTCTAGGATGCATTTCATCAGGCCTTGGTGATGTGTCAAAGTAATTTTTAACTTATTCTTTCCCTATTTTCACCTCTGATCCTACCTTATTTTCACTGGCATTCACTATATTGGACGTCCAGTCGTCACCAACCTTATTGAAATAAAGACGTCATTAAGCACCACTGTCATTTCCACATTTTCTGTTATTGTTTTTTCCCCTCCTTGACGAACAGGACTACCCTATTCTTGGCCTTCCTCATGCTTCTAATGTATTTGTAGAATGTTTTCTTGTTACCTTTTATGTCTCTAGCTAGTTTGATCTCATTTTGTGCCTTGGCCTTTCTAATTTTTTTCCTACATACTTGTGTTTTGTTTATATTTGTCCTTTGTAAGATGCACCAACGCATGGTATATTGAGGACTGTGCTGGAATTGCAAGCTAAGAGTGTGGGATTTCCTGGTTATCATGAGCACAGACTAAAGGTCTCCATTGCAAAGCACGTGAGCAGACTGTGTTGCCATCTTTGGCACAAAAAAAAAATGTTTTGCCAATTGGGATTCATTTGGAAGGCCTCAATGACAAAAAAAACAACAACTTGAATTGGTGACTTTTTGGGACACAAATCACTTTCTTGTGGCGAAATTTGGGTGATTTTACTTAGAGCTCTGTTGCTCTCCAGTCCCTATCTCTTTGCTGCCACCTGGTGGCCTTTCAAATGAGCAGCCACCAAAGCACATCTGTAGTGGGAACAAGCACTCCTCCTCTAGCCAACAGATGTGCAGGAACAGAGCCTCAACGGGCTGCAGCAAAGCGGGGCTTCCCATTGGCCCCGGAATGTATCCAGTTGGGTAAGGATGCAGCCAACAGGGAGGTGGAGTATAAACCGTCAGCAGCCTATGGGCAAGTAACTGACAGCTGCTACAAGTATTGTCAACCTCTGTGATTTCTTTTGAAATGGCAGGATCAGAATTTTTGAAGTGAGGTGTCATTCTGTGATTTATGGACTACTTTTTGTATGTTATTGGTAAAAACTCCAGCTTTGTGGTTGGTAGCGCTGGAGCAGAGACAGTCTGGAAAGAACCATCTGAAAGTAAGGTGGAGTGAATTGTGCCGCATTGTCTTAAGGAGCAGCCTGTTTTGTCTCTCTCTGTTTTTGGTTTCTTGTGTGTTATCTTTCTAAATTCTAAGAAATAAAATAGAATTATACTGCAACCTTTCAGTTGGAGTATTTATGTTTTTATCTAATTTCTCTGAGTATATACTGTGGACATAACCAAAGGCACCTCAATTGCTGCTGTGTTAGAACATTAATGGCTATTCCACTACTCATAGGGAACTGATGAAAGACCCCCCTCCAGTTTCATCTCTTGGCTAGCATCTTCCTGAACTATGTTTAATTTGCATGAACTGCAAGCAATTCTGAAACAGACTAAGACATTTGCCCATACCTGCCTTCAGAAGATCCATGCACACCCACTCACATGCTGAAAACCTCATGCATGCCTAAAATTCATAACATCAAGTTCTCTAGTTTATGAAAATAGAAATTATTACTTAGCTGTCTAGCCAATTTTAGTCCTACACAGAATTATGCAACATAAATAATGGCTTCATAGTCTGTGGGCAGGCTGCTCCTGTGGAAAGCCTTTTCCAGTCCCTGGAATGAACCATTTCAGTGGCAGGCCAGTGCCTCTGCTTCTCTGAGGTGGCATCTTGCAACCCAAACAGTCTCCAGTTGGGTCTCTGGGTTACTCCAGGTTTCCAACTGCCTTTTTTCAGCAGGCCCAATTGGTTTGGCCCCTGCAATTTTCCTTCAGGAGCCTCTGACAGCACAAGTTTGCGGTGAGACAGAAACAACTTCTTCAAAACAAAGCATAATTTATTTTGCTCCAAAGGCACGCAGCACTTAGACAAGTGGATTTTAACATAACAAAGATTCCTACAGAGAAAAGGTGGGTGAGCCTATATAGTCATTGGACCAAGTTCTGTTGGTAAGAGAGACAAGCTTTCGAGCTTATAGAGCTTTTCAAGTCAGCTCTTCTTCAGCTCTGTGTAGCTCAAAAGCTTTTCTCTCTCATCAACAGAAGTTGGTCTTGTAAGATATTACCTCACCCACCTTGTCTCTCGAATATCCTGGGACTAAAACAGTGCATGCAAAAATTGCTACATGCATATTCCCTTACTGAAACTTAACACCACTCAAGCAGGTCTGGTGTATTTCCTGTTTCTGAGTTGAGAGAAAACAGCCTGCACTGCTTTCAGTCTCCTCTCTCCATTTCTCTGTGGGCATGGTTAGACTGGCGCTTTGCAGCGCAAAAACCCTCCTGTAGCGCTATAATTTTCCTACTGAACACACTTCAAAGTGACATTTTGCGCATGTACTCACTGTTTATAGCGCAAGTATTAAACCTCCTTTTCCAGAGTGATAAGCCTTTTTGCGCTAACGCTATAGCGCAAGGGTGGGAATGTGAACACCCAGGAATAACTCATTACGCTGTAAGGGAATCAACAAGCCATTTAAGGCAAATGACGTCAATGTTGTTTTGAAAAAGGGGGGAAGAATCAGGAAGTAGCTGATCAGTTTCTCTCTTAAAACTCACAGCCGATAAGCACTGGAAATGCTGACCGATTGAGCTGTGTGAGTGCACTGCAGAGCCTGGTCAGTTTCCTAGTCACTGACAGCCTCAACTTGTCTCACTGCCTACACGTTCCCTGTTCCCCCTTATCCCCTCCTTTGCAAAGCAGGCTGCACCCAGCTGAATGCTGGGATACCTGCCCTAATCCACAACTCTTACTGCCGCCAGAAGCGCTACAAATGTATCCATTCTTTAGCGCTACAAGGTTTCAATCTGTACAGTCTCTAGCGTGATACCTATTGCGCTACATTGGGAAGCGCTACAAATAAACGCGCTATAATCTTCAGTCTAACCATACCCTGTGTCTCAGGGTATGTCTACACTACCTGCCGGATTGGCGGGTAGTGATCGATCCATCAGAGGTCAAATTATCTCATCTAATCTAGACGTGATAAATCGATCCCCGAGCGCTTTCCTGTCGACTCCTGTACTCCACTGCTGCAAAAGGTGCAGGCGGAGTCGACGGGGGAGCGGCAGCAGTCAACTCACCGCCATGAAGATGCCGCAGTAAGTGGATCTAGGTATGTCGACTTCAGCTACGTTATTCTCGTCTCTTTCACCAACAGAAGTTGGTCCAATAAAAGATATTACCTCACCAGCCTTCTCACATACTGGCCAGCCTTTGTGATCACTTCCCTCTCCCTTTCTGCTGAAGGCACTTTTCTAACTGACCAGCATCTTTCAATCCTTCAGTGTCCCAACCTTAGCAAAACAAATTTTATTACCTTTGCTAGTACCTGCAAGTAGAATCTCCATAGAATGGCCTGTGACAGGATGCTATTAGTAGCAGCCTCACCACTGATGTTGATGCGCAGAAAGAAAGCTACAGGCTCAGCTATGAGCAATTAAATACTTTCTATTGGGGGTTTATGAGCACCTGGGTGGTAATCACTGGGCTAACAATGTAATTGGAAGGATATAAATAGAAGGAACAGGAAGCAAGGGGAAACTTAGAGGGGTATAGAGTAGCTGCCTCTTTCTATAAGCATGTATGATACAGTGGAACCTCGCAATACCGCGCCCCACTATAGTGCGAATCCACTTATAACACGGGGAGCGCGGGGCTCCCGATGGCGGCGGCGCGCGGCACTTTGATGTCGCGCAACCCCGCAATACTGCGACCCCGCATTTACTGAGATTGGGTATTTTTGGATCCCGATCATCGCAGTATTGTGGGGTCTGACTGTACTTTAGACGGAAAGACTAAATACACACTAGGTGAAAGGGTCACAACCGGTTATATGTTTGTAACTGTAATTTCAGGTGAAATATACAAGTAGTGAAGTACCCTAGATAGCAACAGAGGCACCTTGTGACAGGGCCCCATTGTTTTCTTAAATGCTTTGAAGATATGCACTGAAGCTGTCTTATCTCTGTCATTTACCTTTCCTGTTGGGTCCTTTAACAGCTCCTTTACAGCTTTGTAGCAGGGCGGCGACTCACCCCTGCTGCGCCTCCTGCTGCTTTGTCCGGGAATTAGCTCACCAGCCTCTGGAGCGCCCTCTGCAGGCCGATGTCCCGCTTGCTGCTCTGGCCCCGTGTCCCTCCCGGACCCCGGTGCCCTCTTACCGAGGGTGCTGCACCCCTGCAGTACCTCCACTGGTCTTAGGGTCTCCCCTCCCTGGGGAACCCCCACCCTCTATCCCCACTTTGCCTCAGTCTAGGCAACTGCCCGTCACCATTTGCCCCCGTTCACTGAGGCAGACTGCAGTATAATTGCCACTCATCACAGGCAAGGGGGGGTTGGCCTGCTGCCCTTGCAACCCCAGTACCCCTTTGTTGGGCCTTCTCCTAGGCCCTGCAGGCTGGGGGTTTCCAGGCTAGAGCTTCCCCAGCTCCTCCTGCCTTGCCCCAGCCCTGCTTCCCTCTAGGTACCTCCTCAAGCTCCCAGCAGCCAGGCCTGTCCACCTCTGCAGACAGAGGAGACGCTCTGTCAGGCCCCTGCCCCTCAGCCCGTTTATAAGGGCCTGGTCTGTTTGGGGCATGGCCACCCAGCTGAGCCTACTTCCCAATCAGCCCGGCTTTCCCTACTCAGCCTGGGAGCTGCTTGCCCCCAGCCATAGCCCTTCCCAGGGCTGTTTTAAACCTTCTCCACTGGAGTGGGGCAGTCACCCCACTACAAGCTTCCTTTGACTTAACTCCATGCATTCAGGCAGACAACAATACTACATCCAACAAAGAAACCAAATCTCATACAATATTCATAGGAGACTATACAGACATGTTCCCTGTTTATCAAATGGCACACTACAAGAAAATGAACTGCACAGATGCTTAACCATGGCACACAGCAGGGCTGGCCTTAGCATTTTTTTGTCCAGCCTGCAAAATGTTTTGCCATCAGCTACATTCTCTCTATTCCCTCTCCAACCACTACTGATTCCTGTCTTACCCTTCCTCCAACCCCACCTCCAAAATGTTCTTACTTGCTGTAGCAATGCAATGACTTACCCTCGCAGTGCCTCCTGTTGGCTGTCCAGGGGATTAGCTCACCAGACATCTGAGCGCCCTCTGCTGGTCGCCGTCCTGCTTGCCACTGGTTCCCGTGTCCCTCCTGGACCCTGGTTCCCTTTTACCTGTGGTGCTTTCCCCGGGCAATACCTCCACACTCTGGGTCTTCTCTCCCCAGGAAACCCTCTATCCCCACCTTGCCTCAGGCTAAGGCTACTGCCAGTCATCATCTAGCCCCCCGCTCCCTGGGGCAGTCTGCAGTGTAAAAGCCAGTCATGATAGGCAAGCGGGGTTTGGACCCGCTGCCTTTCCCTGCAGCTCAGTACCCCTTTAGGCCTTCATATCAGGCTGCAGCTCGGGAGGTCACCAGGCCTGAGCTCCACAGCTCAGCCTGCCCTTCCCCACCACTGCCCTACCCTCAGTACCCTTTGCTCCTCATCGGTTACTAAGAAGTCTAAACCATGCAGTTCACCTTAACGTGCAGAGCCTCTGGCCTCCATTCAGACACACATCTCAGATAGGATGATGATTACTGAGAATCTTATTTCATCATATAAAAGAAAAGGTTCTTCTGACCCCAAAGGACCGAGCCCCAGACCCAGGTCAAATGATAACTTAGATCTTACCCAAAATACACGCTTATAGTCAATTCTTGGTAACTAAGCTAAAATTTATTAAAAAAGAAAAGAGTGCGTGTTGGTTAAAAGATCAATATACATACAGATTGGATTTAATTCTTGAGGTTTAGATGCATAGCAGAGATGAGCTGGCTGTTGCCAAAAGTCCTTTTAGAAATAGTCCATAAGTTATAGTCCAATGTCCACACTGAGGGTGACTCCAGTCAGTGACTGGGGATCTCAATCCTTATGGCTCAGGGTTTCCCCTTCTTGAAACCCAAAGCAGATCTGAGATGAAGGATTGTGTCCCAGGGCTTTATACATTTCCAGCAGCCTTTTGGCCTGACAAAACAATAGGCTTAACTTTCCTTCTCCCAAACATTATGGCAATTAGCATAGGATAATTTATCCATTAAACAGTTCAGATACAGGTTACCACAACCTTCAAACAGACATATAGACAACAATACTATTGCACTCAAGTATCTTCCTAAATACCAATATTCCTTTCTGATCTTTGAATCAAAGCCATAGTAATACACAAGACTTGCTTGCTTACATCACAAGACTTGAACAAACATCTACCCTTCTATCTCTAACAATGCCGGCTCCATCTTATTAATCTCTCCTCATACAGAAGCTATTCCATATCCCAAATCATTTTTGTTGCCCTTTTCTGAACCTTTTCCAATTCCAATATATCTTTTTGAGATGTGGCAACCACATCTGTATACAGTACTCAAGATGTGGGCATACCGTGGATTTATATGGAGGCAATATATTTTCTGTTATTATCTCTCCTTTTCCTAATGATTCCCAACATTCTGTTTGTTGTGTACCCCTTACAGCTGTGGCTCATGAAACCTTACATGGGAAACCTGGACAGCAATAAGGAGCGGTTCAACAACAGGCTGAGTAGGTGCCAGATGACAGTGGAATGTGCCTTTGGCAGATTAAAGGCGTCTTGGCAATGGTTTTATGGCAGTTTTGACCTTAATGAGGATAATGTTCCCATGGTCATAGCCGCATGGTGTATGTTGAATAAGCAATGTGAAGCTAAGGGTGAAAGGTTTTCTCATGGCTGAGGTGCTGAGGCAGACCAGTTGGCTGCTCACAATCAGTAGCCAGATACCAGAGCTATCAGAGGTGCCCAGAGGGGGGGCAATATGAAATAGGGAGGCTGTGAGGCAACACTTTGAAAATGAGCACCAATAATGTGTACATCTGTGACTGGTGATTCAATGTTACATTACATGTCGTTTTTCTAGAAAACAATGGGTAACATTTGGAGCCTTATATTCCAGTAAACAAATGATTAAAATGCCTGTGCATGTATTGGTAGTGCTTTGTAACGGGGTCGGTCACTCACCCTGCGGCGCCCCCGTCTGGTCGTCAGGGAATTAGCTCTTTTTGACCCAGGAGCGCCCTCTGCCGGCCGACCTCCGCTTCTCCACGCCGGCCCCGTGTCCCTCCTGGACCCCGGAACCCCTTGCTGAGGGTGCCTCACCCTTGCAGTACCCTCCTGGTCTTAAGGGTCTCCCCTCCCTGGGGAACCCAACACCCACTATCCCCAACTTGCCTCAGATACGGCCACTGCCAGTCACCACTGCCTCAGTTCCCCTGAGGCTGACTGCAGTCTCATGGCTACTCATCACCGGCAAGAAGGGGTTGGCCTGCTGCTCTTAACCAGCCCAGGGCTGCCCCCTTGCAACCCCCAGTACCCCGTGGGTCGGGCCTTCCCTAGGCTCAGCAAGCTGGGGCCCTCTCTCTAGAGCCTGGGCTCCCTGGCTCCCAGCTGCCTTGCCCTCGCCCTGTCCCAGTCTGGGTACTCTGCTAAAGACTCCCAGCAGCCAGGCCTGTCTCCCTCTGATTGCAGAGGAGACTGCCCCCTTGCAATCCCCAGTACCCCGTGGGTCGGGCCTTCCCTAGGTTCAGCAAGCTGGGGCCCTCTCTCTAGAGCAGTGATGGCGAACGCGTGGCACGCCGAGCCGTCTCTGTGGGCACGCCGCTCGCGAGCCAGATGTGGCTCTTTTGAGCCTGTCATCTGGCTCGCGCAGCGCTCTCTGTCCGCGAGGCTGGGGGGCGGGGGAGGCGGTGTGGTGCGGCGCTCTCTGTCCGCGAGGCTGGGGGGCGGGGGAGGCGGTGTGGCGCGGCGCTCTCTGTCCGCGAGGCTGGGGGGCGGGGGAGGCGGTGTGGCGCGGCGCTCTCTGTCCGCGAGGCTGGGGGGCGGGGGAGGCGGTGTGGCGCGGCGCTCTCTGTCCGCCAGGCTGGGGGGCAGGGGAGGCGGTGTGGCGCGGCGCTCTCTGTCCGCGAGGCTGGGGGGCGGGGGAGGCGGTGTGGCGCGGCGCTCTCTGTCCGCCAGGCTGGGGGGCGGGGGAGGCGGTGTGGCGCGGCGCTCTCTGTCCGCGAGGCTGGGGGGCGGGGGAGGCGGTGTGGCGCGGCGCTCTCTGTCCGCCAGGCTGGGGGGCGGAGGAGGCGGTGTGGCGCGGCGCTCTCTGACCGCGAGGCTGGGGGGCGGGGGAGGCGGTGTGGCGCGGCGCTCTCTGTCCACGAGGCTGGGGGGCGGGGGAGGCGGTGTGGCGCGGCGCTCTCTGTCCGCGAGGCTGGGGGGCGGGGGAGGCGGTGTGGCGCGGCGCTCTCTGTCCGCCAGGCTGGGGGGCGGAGGAGGCGGTGTGGCGCGGCGCTCTCTGACCGCGAGGCTGGGGGGCGGGGGAGGCGGTGTGGCGCGGCGCTCTCTGTCCACGAGGCTGGGGGGCGGGGGAGGCGGTGTGGCGCGGCGCTCTCTGTCCGCGAGGCTGGGGGGCGGGGGAGGCGGTGTGGCGCGGCGCTCTCTGTCCACGAGGCTGGGGGGCGGGGGAGGCGGTGTGGCGCGGCGCTCTCTGTCCGCGAGGCTGGGGGGTGGGGGAGGCGGTGTGGCGCGGCGCTGCTGTGACCGCGAGGCTGGGGGGCGTGTCGCTCCTCTCCTTCCCTCGCTGGAGTCGGGTCACAGCAGCGTGACCCAGCGAACAAGTAAGCGCCGGGGGGGGGGGTGGTAAGCGGTGTGCAAGGGGGTGTTGGGGGAAGGCTGGGCTGGGAGCGGGGGTAAGCGGTGTGGGGGAGAGACCGGGCTGGGTGGGTCAGTTGGGGGGTTGGAGGAAAGGAGGTTTTGGGGGGAGAGACTGGGCTGGGTGGGTCATTTGGGGGGTGGGTGGGAGGGAAGGAGGTTTTGGGGGAAGAGACCGGGCTGAGTGGGTCAGTTGGGGGGTTGGAGGAAAGGAGGTTTTGGGGGGAGAGACCGGGCTGAGTGGGTCAGTTGGGGGGTGGGTGGGAGGGAAGGAGGTTTTGGGGGGAGAGACCGGGCTGAGTGGGTCAGTTGGGGGGTGGGTGGGAGGGAAGGAGGTTTTGGGGGGAGAGACCGGGCTGAGTGGGTCAGTTGGGGGGTGGGTGGGAGGGAAGGAGGTTTTGGGGGGAGAGACCGGGCTGAGTGGGTCAGTTGGGGGGGGGTGTACAGTTGTTTTTTTTTGTTTTGTTTTTTTGTTTTTTTCAATAAAAAAATATGTTTAATGGAAAGCTCTGTTATTGTGTTTTTCTTTTTAAACAAAAGCTGTTAATTAGTTTGAAAAACTGTACGAATTGTTTTTTCTAAACTAAAACCTCGTTATTCAGGTTTAATTGCAGTGTTGGCACTTTGAAAAAAACAAGTCGTTTTGGTTTGCAGTTTGGGCACTTGGGCTCAAAAAGGTTTGCCATCACTGCTCTAGAGCCTGGGCTCCCTGGCTCCCAGCTGCCTCACCCACGCCCTGTCCCAGTCCAGGTACTTTGCAGCCAGGCCCTGTCTCCTGCTGCCTACAGAGTAGACTGCCCTCAGAGTAAACTCCCTCTCCCTCTCTCTCTTCTCTCTAACGCCTGCCTCCCAGGCTTTTATACAGCCTGGAATGTTTGGGGCGTGGCCACACAGCTGAGCCTGCTTTCCACTTAAGCCTGCTAGCGGGCTCAGCCAGCTACAAACCCTCTTTCCAGGGCTATTCCAGCCCTGGCCGGCAGGGAGCGGGGAGCACCCCGCTACATGCTTGCAATCTCAATTTGTAGAGAACAAATAAAGATCGGTTACCATTAGAAAACTTTGCTTTTATTGCACAGGAAACAGCACACACAAACACACACAGACGGTTGGTGGGAAAGGAGGAACCAGGGGAGGACAGACTTTCACAGACGGGTGTAGGTCTATCTATCATTGGGAATGTTTTCTGAGGGGGTGGAGTGAATGTGAAACCGAGAAGTAGAAAGGAATATGTGGACAGAGTTGGGGGTGGGGGACAAGGGGGCACATGGGAAAGAGTTCTGAATGTGCTACAGGGGAGGTCAAGCATAGATCTGCTCAATCTACAGAATTATTAAGGATTTAGCACCTGCATTTGCTCCTCCATTGCTTGCATACTTAAACTCCTGATTCTCTTTTATGTCCTGCCGTCTAGCTTCTCAGCACTCCTTGCGTTCCCTTTTCTCTGCATTGGAGAACTGCAATGCCTCCCAGAACATGTGTTCTTTGCTGCATCTTGGGCACTTTCTTATCTGGCGGAGATGCTCAGCTGGGGTGCGTGGGGTGTTCCTGAAGGCCACATCTGGTGAAGCACAGGGGACAATGCGCAGAAGCAGGATTGTTTATATTCACACACAGCATTGACATTTCAGTAAACCGTTTACAACATTGCAATCACTCTCACTGACCCTAACCAGGAACACATCTCTGCGAACACCCAAAGCATGGTGAATGTTGTGGGGTGGACACTCCTCATGGGGGAAAGAGCACACACTCTGCAAGGGTTGTGGTGCAGGCAGCATACTAGGGGGAAAAAACCCAAAATTTTCCCACACCTTTCCACAGGCGGGGAACATTTTAGCAAATATCTCATCACTGTGAGTAAGCAGGGAAACAAGGGTACATCTACACTCCATGCTTGTGGCTTCCGTCCTGTTTCCTATGCTGCTCTTGTGTGTGCAGCTTTGGTCACTACACAAGTGATTGCCAAACGGCACAGGAAAGTTTCCTACAGTGGGGGAAGGAAAAAAGCTGTTTTGCAATGGAACCTCTGGCAGAGAATTGCTGAGTACCTCCAGGAAACTTTTCTGGAGATCTCTCTGGAGGATTCCCGTGAGATCTTGGCTTGCATGAACACCCTGTTTTTCTGTACCAATTAGTTACACAGGGAAGTGTGTAGCTCAAAGAAACACAGCCAGCATTCCACATTTCTATACCCTGAACCCACCTCCAACTACACAAACCACAGCCACTTACCAGGTGTCTCCTCTCCTGCTTCTTGTTCACCTGAGAGCAACTGCTGAGACTGGTTAGACACCTCTGGAGTGGAGAACATTTCTTGGCTGCTGCCCCATCAGGCGCTGCACATCATCATCTAACTCCACCTCTTAATCAATAACTTTGTCCCCTGGGTTAGGTCCTCTTTCCACTGTTTCCAGGTCCGCCGAAGTATCCACTGGGCTCTTAGCAGTGAAGGTAGGGTGGCCACTGAGGATAGCATCCAGTTCCTTATATATCTGGCAGTTTTTAAGTGAAGCATCGGATTGACAGGTTGTTTCCCTTGCCTCATGGTACGCCTGCCCCAGCTCCTTTATCTTTGCTCTGCACTGCAGCATGTCCCAACCATAGCCCTTTTCACACAAGCTTCAAGAAATGTGTCTGTAGGTATCATGATTCCTTTGGCTCAAATGCAGCTGTGACTGCACAGCTTCCTCTCCCCATATACTGATCAGATCCAAAAGCTCAGCAATGGTCCAAGTGAGAGAGCGTTATATGTGACAACCCGCCATAGTTACCTGGGAAGATGCAATGAGACCTCTCCATGCTGAACCAGCAGGAAATGGAATTTCAAAAATTCTGGGGACTTCTAAGGGGGAGGGGCAGATGGTTGTTTACCTGGCTGCAGGGCAATGGAGTTCAAACTGCTGACTAGAGTGGTCAGCATGGGCCTTGTGGGACACCTCCTGGAGGCCAATTAAAGTGATGAAATCGAGCATGGTGTCTACACCGGCACTTTGTTGAGAAAAATTTAGAGGAAAAAGATGTATGTCCCTCATCGGGTGGTTGTATTTTGTTGCCAAAACTGTATATTTTCCCAGATTGCAGTGTGTATGCGTTCACTGTTTGGTTGACAAAAGGAAGTTTTTGTTGACAAAATGTAGACAAGGTATAAGTATAAGATGAGACAGAATTGGTAGATACAACAAAAGTTGAGGGGATGTAAAAATGAGATGATTATGATATGATAAGTGTGGTAATCTTCCTTCAAATCCATCCCAAGACCCACTTATATAGTGATGTCCACAAGAAATTAGCCCATTAATAATGATTAGCTCAATGGCCAAGTGAGGATAGTGGCTATTTACACAAAGAGTAAAAAATATTGACGTATATTCCTCTGTTTTCCCCTTTTGACCCATGTGGTTAGCCAATTTTTGGAGCCTAGTGGATTGCTTTGATTACGAGGAGAAACTGATGTTGGAATCAGATATTTCTTTGGCCAGGTGCAATCCTATTTATTTACAAAGAGTGTACAAAGTCCTGTTTTCCTGAGCTCCACAGGAATCAAACAGGAAATAATTTATTTGCTCACATTTCTAAACTTCTTTCAGCCGGTACTCTGCAAACAACTCGCTAACCTTTTTCTCAGAGCCATGATCCCAGGAGATGTTCTGATTCCTTGGCTTTCTGCTCATCTTTCTGCTTCTCTGGTGTTTTTCCTGCTTCTTTCTCTCCCATAGACACAAGTACCTCCAACAAGCAATATCCAGTGACAACCTCCTCCCCTATGTACCTTGCATGTACTTCTGTTCTGGCTGATGACCTGCATCTGTGTTTTGAGAGGAGGCTGCTATTGCTTCAGCTGTTTGGTTCCACACAGAAGCTTAATTTTGTCTTACATTTACTCCAAATGAAGGAGTTACACTCATGTAGTCTCTCACCTAATTACACTCACCGGATCTAGAAATGGAGGCACAGAAAGATTAAAGCTAGATTTTTCAAAATTGTGCATATAAGATAAGGCATCTAAATCCATATTCAGGCACCTATATAAAAGTGATTTGATTTCTAGAAGTGCTGGAATCAATTGGATCTGTGGGTGTTCAGCACTCCTGGGCTTGGGTGCTTAACATTAGGCATCTAAGTCTGAAAATTTTGGCCTGTGTGACTTACTGAGGGTATGGACTCAGTGTCATTGATGAAATTAGTCCCTTGGTTAGTCCACGCTGTATCTCATTCTGTTGAGGGGCCCCTCATCACCAGATGTCACAACGGATGCTTGGCAGAGAAGCTGGCCCAGGGAGCTTGTGACGGCAGTACTGTTATCAGTGGTAGTCCAGATGGAACCGCTCCTTACTGCTGCCAACCAAGCTGGGTTCTTCCCCAGCAGCAAGGGACCCATGGTTGTGTTTTTACTGGATCCTAAAGGCCAGTCTTGGGTGTCTGTAACAGGACTGTGAATAACCTGTGATCTTCAGGAAAACATTGCCAACTAGTAATCAGTGTGCAGTTGCAAGCCTATTTTACTTTGTAAAAGACAAAAAATGGAAGCTGGTGTGCTCCTTTACACTTCCAGGTTTAAACAGAAGCAGGGGCAAGGAGGGAAGGCAGCAGCATGCTTTGTGGGCTTACAAAGGTTGCTTCTGTTTATGGAATAAATAAACAATATAAATCAGTTTCCCCCTCTCCCACAATAGAAATGCCTCGTCTCACTTACCACTATGGCAAACCTTCAAGGCAGAGGAAAGTTAACACCAGGGACAGGGCTAGTATTTACTGATCCTAGTACTAATACTGTAGCATGGGCCTGACCTCTCACCCACTATTTATCAGCTGGCTCAGGCTTGAACTTGTTAGCAGGACAACTTTGCTGGCTGGAAGCTGAGCCCTGCAGCACAGCAGGGCTGCAGTGTGTGTATGTGATAATTCCGAGGCTGGGGTTACCCTGGAAAAGGCCTCAGAGGAGACTGGGGGTGGGGGGGGGGTGCAGATACTGGAATGAGGATAAAGTGAGGGACTAGGTCCTGAGCAAGGGAAGGGAGGAGGGGAGAGGAGTCAAGGGGGAGGCGGGGAGCTTCCGAGTGGGGGAGAGAAGTGGGGTGCGCCTGCAGGGGGAGGGGATCAGTGGGGAGCAGGGGTTGGGGGGGGGCAGAAGGGAGCTCCTGTGGGGGGGGGGGGAGGAAGTCTGTGGGGAGGGAGTGGCTGTGGGGACAGCTCCTGCGGGAGGGGAGTGGGGAACAGGGGTTGGGGGAGTCTGAGGGGAGGAAGGGAATGGGTGTGTGGGTATCTCCCGCAGTGACTGGGGAGCAGGGGTCAGAGGGACGTGTTGGTGGAGGAGTCTGGGGGATGAAGGGAGGGAGTGTAGGGGCAACTCCCATGGGGAGGAAGAGGGTTGGATGGGGGCAGAAGGGAGCTCCCGTGGGGGGGGGGGGAGTCTGTGGGGAGGGAGGGAGTGTGGGGGCAGCTCCCACGGGGGGAGTGGGAAAGCAGGGGTCAGGAGGCAGAAGAGGCGGGGTCTGTGGGGAGAACGGGAATGGGTGTGGGGGCATCTCCCACGGGGAGTAGGGGGGTCGGCGGGGGGGGGGGGAAGTCTGAGGGGAGTGGGAACAGCTCCCATGGGGAGTAGGGGGGTCGGTGGGAGGGAGCCTGAGGGGAGTGGGGGCAGCTCCGCCCCGGGGTGAGGCGGGGGGCTGAGCGGAGGACACAACCGAGGCTCGGGGCTCTGGGACGCTTCAGAGGCGGTGCCCCGGGCCCCGCCTTTCGTCGCTGGGGCGGGCTCCCCGCTGCGACGTGCGCGGGCCGCAGGCGCCTGTCCCCGGCCGGCTGCCAGGCCCGCGGCGGCCCCGCCCGGCCGGGGGGGGGCCTTGGGCCGCGGCGGGACTGGGGCATGGGGCGGAGGGAGGATCGCGCAGGCTGGGGCCGGCCCTTCATAACCCCCCTGGGCTGAGCGGGCCCCGCCAGTGCGCTGCGCTCCGGCCATGGAGTGGGCCGTGCCCCTGCTGCTCCCCCTGGCGCTCGGCGCGCTGCTCTACCTGCTGGGCCGCTGGCTGCTCGGCTTGGACGGCGACCTCACCCTGCTGTGGGCGGAGTGGCGGGGCAAGAAGCCAGGTAACCCCCCCGGGAGTGCGGTGCCAGGGGGCGAGCCCGGCCCCATCCAGCGCGGGGGGGTGAGAGCCGGGAGGGGGTAGAGCCCGCACGTGCCTCACTCCGGCTTTTGTGCCCGATTTTGGGTCAAGGGGTGGATTCGTTCAGCCACGTTGAACCCCAGTGTGGACTCGATCTGTGGCATTCAAGGGGCTGGATTCAGCTAAACTGAATTGAGGCCGCTTTGATCTTGAAGGAGAGTGTTCACACCGGGGTTTAATGCAGTTTAACTAGTCCACGTGGGATACCTAGGGGGTAGTTAATGTGGGTTGTTTTCCTGAGTGCCCCTGTGTAGACAGTCTCTGGGGTAGACTCAAGGGACTGTGTGGGGGTCAGTGTGTATGGGTGGGGACGCTATGGGAAGAGTGCTGGGACAGTTGCAGGCAGGGTTGCCAGATGGTCAAAATTTTTCCAGCCAAGATGTCAGTCAAAAGTAGCCAAATGATATTTTAGTCTAAAAGTAAAAATTTCACCCAATAACATACTTATAACTGCAGTATAGTTCCTTTCCTCATCGTTTGCAATCTGAAAGTGCAGCTTCAGTTCCTCATATTGATCTAGGATGCGCTGCACACATGGCGCAATCGAAAGCCATCTCGTATCGGACACTTTCAACATTTTCAGAGGCTCCTCTCCAACATTTATGCGGGAATTTGTGTTGACGAGCTGTGCTGTTACAAAACCACCTGTACGTCTCAGAAACCATAAACTCGACATTTCGAGGTATCACTTTTAGGGCGTGAGATGAGCAGAGCCAGCCCCTGCCTCCTCCCCCCCCCCCCGGACAGAGCCCCCCCCCCCCGCTGCCCCCCTGCCGGCCTCCTGTGACCTCCCGGACCCCTCCCAGCTTCCCCTGGCCCTGCCCCCGCCCCCACAGCAGCCCCCACTTCTGGGCCCGTTTCCGACCCCCACATTCCCTTCCCCCAACTTTTCTCACCGCCCCCCCCCCCCCGCGCCCTCCACCCAGCTCCTCCTCCCCCGCCCCCACCTGGTGCAGGGCGCTGATCCTGCCCGCGTTGGTGCCGTTGACCAGGCCAGGCCGCTCCCCGCCGGCCCCCTCCCACAGTATAGTCCGGGCCTCGCCCAGCTCCTCCCGCCCCCCCCCCCCCCCCGCACAGGCGGCCACGGGTTCACGGGGGGCAGGGCAGGGCCGGGCCGGGCCGGCACCGCCTCCCACTGCCAGAGCTGCTCGTGGGCCGCCATCTTCCTGGCGTGGCCCCGCGGGCTTCCGTACCCCGCCCACACTGTACACTGTACCTAAGGCTGAATGCAACATATCGCACGCAAATACAATCAACCCGCCAAAAACTAGCACACACCATCTGAAAATAGCCCAAAAACTAGCCAACCGCCAACTCGTAAAATTTCTCGCCACCGCCCTTCAGAACTAGCCCAATTTGGCGTGAAACCCGCCCAACTGGCAACTCTGGTTGCAGGGGTGTGGCCATGGCGTAGAAGGTGGGGAAGGAGGCAGGGGTCCTGGGGTGGTAGTGGGGAGGAAAAGACATGGAGTAAGTGTGGGATAGGCACAAGAAAGTGTAAGTGGGATGGGTGTATTTAGGAGTCTCTGCCACATCCCTATTTATACTACCTTTTGAAAGAAACTGTAGTCTAGAAAGAATCTGTCTCTGACCAGATAATGCTGATGTTTGTACCATGCCCAGCTGTGGAAAAACTGGGGAAGAAGTCTTTTGAAAACATTTCTATATTCCTTATTAGTGCCAAGCAACTGCTAGATCCGGGCATTTCTTCCCACTTCTGCCATAGACTTCTCTGGGTATTCTAGTAAAAACAGGTTCTTAACTATACGACAAAGTGGGTATTAGCCCATGAAAGCTTACGCTTCAATAGTTTAGTTAGTCTTTAAAGTGCCACAGGACCCTTTGTCACTTCTCCAATTCCAGACTAACACCGCTACCTCTCTGATTCTTGTTTCTTAACTGTGAGCCTCTGAAAATCAGGGTTTGCTCAGTTGCAGTATATAATGTGTAACTCTTTCACTAAGGTGAAAGATGATTATTTTCAACCTGGGGGTCCGCAGACTAAGATTGCCAATGGGATCTGCACATGCATTTGAATTTTTTTTCATTTGCAGACCCCTAAAAAGGTTGAAATCCACTGGTGTATAGCTAAGGAAGGCTGTGCTTGAGTTGCAGATTGAAACACTAAATGTATGTTTATGCTGCAATATTATTATTTTTTTTTTAAAGAGAGAAAAACAGTGGCATTGAATCTCAGAGCCTGGGTCAGCTGACTTTGGTTTGGGCTGTGGAGCTAAAAATAGCAGTGTAGACACTCAGGCAGAAGCCCAGATCCCACATGGTGGGGGAAGATCTCAGGCTGAAGCCCAGGCTCTAAGTGTTTACCCTATAATTTTTATAACACTGTGGCTAGAACCCCATGACCCCAAGTCTGCTGTGGCTATGCTGCAGGTCTGTTGTTGCAGTTTAGATGTACCTAGTATGTGCAGTTTGGCAGAGGCAAGATCTCCATAGGATTCCTTGGCTTGATTCCTTCGCTCAACCCTCTTGTTGTGCCAAAGGATTAAAGTACGCCTTTTAAGATGTGGGGGAAGCTGTTCTCTGAAGCATGTTAAGAACTGCACAGCTTCTTAAGTTTGCAAGATGGCCTGCCTCCTGTGGAATTCCCTACTGTGTACTCTTGAAACCTACTGTGCCAAAGGTCTTGTGCCAAATAGCTGCAGGTTGTGAAATTTAAACATGCTTTTGCTCAGCAATCAGAGCTTCAAATTCTCTCTCCCTAACAGGATATAGGTAAACACAGACTAATACACTCCGCATCTACCCTTTGATTTGTTAACAATACAGGCAAACATGTTAAAGATTCTAGTCTACTTTACTGTGGCTTTGCTAACTAGCTATAAGGAATGGCGCTGTTTAACAATGCAATACACTTTTGATACCTCAGTGAATTCATAGAATATCAGGGTTGGAAGGGACCTCAGGAGGTCATCTAGTCCAACCCCCTGGTCAAAGCAGGACCAATCCCCAATTAAATAATCCAGCAGAGTCCCCACTTCCCCCCCCTTAAGGATTGCTTATTGGTCCCCTAGCTTGTTGATTGTTAATCCTTCACTGGCTCACTTACACAAGTTTGACAAGTTTCTCTAGCTTTTGCTTTTTCATCATTCAGACTGTTTTGCTATCTGTATAAAGTTGTACATTCTTAGTATACGAGGCTACAAATAGGTAGGACCCTACCAAATTTAACAGTCCGTTATGGTCAATTTCACAGCCATAGGTTTTGAAAATTGATAAATTTCACGCATCAGATGTTTAAATCTGAAATTTCACAGTGTTGTAACAGGGGGGTGTCCCCGGGGGAGGGGGTGTCCCCAACCCAAAAGGTGTGTGTGACAAGATTGCCACCCTCACTTCTATGCTGTCTTCAGAGCTGGACTCTGAAGGCAGCAACTGTGGAGTTTCCTTCAGCCTCTGAAGGTTCATAGAGGTGGGTCTGATCTCCCCTATGCTGCTGGGAGTGCCCTAGCCTGTGTCTCCTAGCTGCTAGTCCTTGCCACCTCATTTCTTACCCCATCGCTCCACAGCTGCAGGGGAAGGGGTCACTGTACATTACAGTGGTTCTCAAACTTTTTGTATTGGTGAGCCCTTTCAAACATCAAGCCTCAGAGTGTGACACCCCCACCCCCAGAAATCAAACATTTTTATATTTAACACTGTTAGGGTAAATTTATTTTAAATAGGGTTTAAATTTACTTTCTCACTGCTTTCAAATTACAGTAGACTCTCGATTATCCAGGATTGGATTAACCAGGATGTGGATTTTAACCAGAATGTAATAAAAAAATATGCACAACTCGTAGGGCCGGCTCTGGCATTGCTGCTGCCCCAAGCACACAAAACTCCGCCCCTCTGCCCCCGGTGCAGGGCAGCCAGTGAACTAACACCCCACCCTCGGGTGCAGGGTGGCTGGTGAACCAACCCCCTCTCCTAATATTTCCTATGGATGGTGATTATCTGGGATTTTATTAACCAGAATTATTTTTTTCCCCTATCATCCTGGATAATTGAGTCTACTGTAATTCAATAAAAATGTGTTAATGTAAGTGGAAAAGCTCCTTTTTTACTGCAATTAGCTGAGGAGCAATATGGGGAGGAAGCAGGGGAGGGAGGATGCGGCGCTTCCTGCAGCTGGGGGTGGGTCTGACACCGCTCGAGTCACTCCTTGCACGGGGAAGAGGAAGTCCTGTCCTCTCCTGCCTCCAGCCCAGCTGATACAAGCAGCTGATCCTGGCTTAGAGTAAGAGCCATGGGCTGGGATGTCATTGTTTGTTTTATCTCTTCGCTGGCTGCTTCAAGTACATGAAACACTGTACCTTCACAGGTAGGGAGTGTTGCGTGACTGCCCTTGCAGCTTACCTTTTTCTTCCCTGTCAGTCATTTTTTCTACGGGGAAGCAAAGAAAGCTGCGGAAGACATGAATTCTGCACATGTGCAGTGGCGCAAAATTTCCCCAGTAGCTCTTTTCTAAAACTACTATTTATTAGATTTAAGCACACACACAGGCAATAGGTTTAGAACATTCCAAATAATTACCTAGAATCTGAGATGAGATGAGTAACTAGCAGCAGGTCAGCGATCGCCAGTCACTTCCCTTCCGTGGAGTGTGGTGTCTGGGAAAAGTTTCTTAGGATAGCTTCAGAGAACTGATCCAAAGCTCACTCTATTATCTAGTCTTTTTATAACTTAACTTTTACAAAATACAGAGCTGATACTGGGTCATCACCTCTCCTAACTTCACTAAACTACTTACCAACAAAACATTTCTAACAATCTTAGGCTACATCTACACTGCACTTTCATCAGTAAAACTTTTGTTGGTCAAGGGTATGAAAAAACCACCTCCTTGAACGACAGAAGTTTTACTGATTAAGAGCACTGGTGTGGACCGTGCTCTCTTGGCAGGAGATGCCCTCCTGTTGACAAAGGGGTGGTTTTATTTTGTTAGCACAAAATAGCTACACTACGTTCCTTACAGTACGTCTATGGTAGGGGCTCAGCTCTGCCACTGTAAGGAGCACAGTGTAGACATGAAGCTTATTATGACTAAGGCTTTATTAAAGGCACCCAAACGAAGATTTCCAACCACTTACTTTGTCTTAATTTGTTGACTTTCTTCTCCCCTCCTCTCTTTCTGATTAGCAAAACTGCAAGCCTGCAGCCAACATTTGACCTTGCCTCTAGAAGCCCTGCTTATTCAAACAAATCCTTATGTGATCTATTTCATTAATTCATGGTAGCTGAATGCACACAATAGGATTGCAATTAACTTGATCAAATTCTGGAGTAGCTTTACTCCCAATTGCAGGGCAACATCTGTGTCATGCCACCCTAACAGTTGTGTTCTTACTGCAAGAAAATGAATTTGTTTAGATGTATTTGCTATTTGTAGGATGACCTTATCTGACGTGTCTAAAAATACTGCACGTCATGATTTTATCAATTAACCTGAGAAATGTTTGCTTATGTTTAAAATAAACAACCACCAAAACTGGACCAAAGATCAGAGGATACAAGTGATAGAAAAACACTAGATAAGCCTGCTAATTCAAACATGATCAAAACTGTGCACATAAATGTCCATCTTCTGTCCCAGGACAAGATGTGTTGAACTTTGTTCATAATGTGCCCGTGTGTGCTATACAACACAAATATAAAGGAGATCATCCATATAAGGGAGGAATAAGAAGAGGAGATCTCAGACTTTCTTATATCTCTTTATGACTGTAGTCTTCCTTTTCATTAAAGCTTAGTTAAAAGGATCCTAGATTTCTCAGAATTGGACCATGTTTGACAGAAAAACTCTTGAAGAGTTGTGCTCACAAAGGGGACTGTCTTAAGAAAATCTTCTCTGATCAAGACTGAAAAATCTGTTTAAAAGACAGTGACTAGAAAGTAGGGTCTCCATCTTCCACTGTCCCAGATACAGTGGCTGTAACAGAAGCAGCTAGAACACTAGCAGTGAAAACAAACAGCAGTTAGAGCAGGGGTGGGCAAACTACGGCCCTTGGGGCCACATCCATCTTACAGGACCTTCCTGCCCGGTCCTTGAACTCCTGGCAGGGAAGGCTCCCTGATGTTCCCTGACTTCTGGCCCTAGCTGGGTTTTCTGACCTCTGCCTTTGGCTAAGATTCACCTGGAGTGGTTTTGTGGTAGGCAGTAGGGATCATCTTCCAGTCTGTGTTCTGATTGGCAATGACATTTATAACTAGGGTACATCCAGTTAATGTCAGAACTAGGTCCCAAGGACTGGGCGATTATGACACCTCCATTTTGCCTGTTGTTGGGTAAGGATATGACAACTTTTGCTTCATCAGGTTGATATCATGACCAGGGCACAAGGAAGGCATGAAAGTGATTGGATTGTTATCCTCTACCCTTAGAAAATTGTGACAAGGAGGGAATTGGAGTTAATTATTAGAATAAACCACCAGTTTTGAGGATCCTCTACCCTATTCTTTGCTGTTTGTCCTGACTGAGCATTCTCAGTATGGCCCCTTCAGCGACTGTGGGCACAACCATAATATGGGGGAATAATTATAATCTCAGCTGAACAGTGGCAGTGAATCAGTCCTAAATATCTGGGGGGATGGAAAATCTGACCAGGAGAGGAGATTAGCTTTCAGCTGTAAAGGGAAGAGGGGACAGAAGTGTGCCTAGTCTGAGAGGACACATGCAATATCTTTGGTGGTTCAACAAATATCATTTAATAATGTAGATTTCTTTTTTGGGTAGGGGGAGGAAGGGTGGATGTGTGTACCCTCGATAGCTTTAAAAAAATCGGTGTGGGGTGTGTTGCCTTCTATGATGAGATAACTGGCTCTGTGGATGATGGAAAAGTGGTGGATATGTTCTTCCTTGACTTTAGGAAAGCTTTTGATAAGGTCTCCCACAGTATTCTTGCCAGCAAGTTAAAGAAGTATGGGCTGGATGAATGGACCATAAGGTGGATAGAAAGCTGTCTGGATCATCCGGCTCAACGGGTAGTGATCAATGGCTCCATGTCTAGTTGGCAGCCAGTATCAAGTGAAGTGCCCCAAGGTTGGTCCTGGGGCCAGTTTTATTCAATATCTTTATCAATGATCTGGAGGATGGTGTGGACTGCACCCTCAGCAAGATTGCAAATGACACTAAACTGGGAGGAGTTGTAGATACTCTGAGGATAGGGATAGGATACAGAGGGACCTAGACAAATCAGAGGATTGGGCCAAAAAAAAATTGATGCAGTTCTGTAGGAGCTGAATTTTATAATTGTACTAATTATTATAAGAATTAATGTAAACTTTAATTTTATTTTATAACCGAAAGAAATGACTGTTTGTTTGAAACTGTGATGTTTCCAATATGCATTACAATTAGCACCTTTTGTTACAAAGTTAGTAAGAAGGGACAGGAGATGGTTAATAGTTAGTAAGAGAGGATTTTTTTATTGTGTGTTTTATGTTAAATAGATTAGAGGAATGTTGAAGGCTTGAAGCCAATGTGAATCATTTAAGCTATAAAGGCTTAATTTACAATGTGTTTTGTTACCTTGACAATTTTAGTAAGATTGTCTATCTGAATGAGGAATGCATGCATCAGGAAAAGAGAATCATTATTCTGTAAGAGCCATTGTTTTAACCAGCTGGTTAAAAAAGGGGTGAAAAGGCATTTATTAAAAATATAACACAGTTAGCATATGTGTTTTTATTTTCACACACAAGTTCTGCCAGTTAATGTTTATAGTTACCAGTCCAAAGTCTAAATCCGTCTTGTCTGATTTGTCGCAGAGGGAAGCTGGGCTCTTGTCTGTCACAATCCAAAGCTCCTGTGTATGGCAAAACAAACCCAAAGTCCCATGGCAAAAGCACCCCGTCTTTATAGTTCCTTTTCTCTGTTGCAGTCTATGAATTTTGCTGTGTCAGTTTGTGACAGGTTAGTCCTTGATTGGGGTTATCTAATGTTAACATTTCAAGGGTTTCCTGTCCAAAATTAAGGTAATCTCTTGTCTTTAGGGGTGCCAACCTTCACGTAGGGTTGTCAATTTGCCCTTCCTCAATTATGAATGCACTTTAATGGTTTTGGATAAATCCTTTTCGTCCCTTCTTTTTTAACCATCATTGGCTCTTACAGAATAATGGTTCTCTTTTCCTGATGCATGCATTCTTCATTCATACAGACAATCTTTTACTAAAATTGTCAAAGGTAACAAAGCACATTGTAAATTAAGCCTTTATAGCTTAAATAATTCACATTGGCTTCAAGCCTTCAACATTCCTCTAATCTATTTAACATAAACAATAAAAAATCCCATCTCTTACTAATTATTAACCATCTCCTGTCTCTTACTAACTTTGTGCTAATTGTAATGCATATTGGAAACATCATAGTTTCAAACAGTCATTTCTTTTGGTTATAAAATAAAATTAAAGTTTACATTAATTCTTATAATAATTAGTACGATTATAAAATTCAGCTCCTACAGGTCAACAAGGACAAGTGTAGAGTTCTGCACTTAGGACAGAAGAATCCCATGCACCGCTACAGACTAGGGATCAAATGGCTAGGCAGCAGTTCTGCAGAAAAGAATCTGGGGGTTACAGTGGACGAGAAACTGGACATGAGTCTATAGTGTGCCCTTGTTGCCAAGAAGGCTAACGGCATTTTGGGATGTATAAGTAGGTTTGCCAGCAGATCAAGGGACGTGATCGTTTCCCCTCTATTTGACATTGGTGAGACCTCATCTGGAATACTGTGTCCAGTTTTGGGGCTCACACTATAAGAAAGATGTGGAAAAATTGGAAAGAGTCCAGAGGGCAACAAAAATGATTAGGGGCCTGGAGCACATGACTTATGAGGAGAGGCTGAGGGAACTGGGATTGTTTAGTCTACAGAAGAGAAGACGGAGGGGAGATTTGATAGCTGCTTTCAACTACCTGAAAGGGGGTTCCAAAGAGGCTGGATCTAGACTGTTCTCAGTGGTACCAGATGACAGAACAAGGAGTAATGGTTTCAAGTTGCAGTGGGGAAGGTTTAGGTTGGATATTAGGAAAAACTTTTTTTCACTAGGAGGGTGGTGAAGCACTGGAATGGGTTACCTAGGAAGGTGGTAGAATCTCCTTCCTTAGAGGCTTTTAAGGTCAGGCTTGACAAAGCCTTGGCTGGGATGATTTAGTTGGAGATTGATCCTGCTTTGAGCAGGGGGTTGGACTAGATGACTTCCTGAGGTCCCTTCCAACCCTGATATTCTATGATTCTATAGGGGGAAAATTACATATAAAAATAGTAAGACTGCACTGAAATGTGCAATCAAAGTTATACAAAAGGGCAAAATTGTGGTTGCATGTGCTGATAACTCTGGAACTGCTTGACTTTCTGAGCACTTATCCATGTAATCTTAATAGCTGGTTATACATTGACAAGCGACTTTATTATAATACTATTGTGAGGTTCCATGTTTCTATGTAAACTGCAGATTTGAATCACCATTGGCAGTGATCCATAAACTGCTTTCTTGGTCATTTCAACAGAAAATGAACTGCCTGACAAGGTCATCTGGGTGACAGGAGCCTCAAGTGGAATTGGAGAAGAGTTAGCTTATCAGCTAGCAAAGATAGGCGCTCTAGTTGTGCTTTCTGCAAGAAGAGAGAATGAATTGGAGAGGGTGAAACAAAAGTGTCTTGGTAAGTAAAAAAGTAACTTCCATGTTATTGATCTGGCACTTGCCATGATAGTTGTAAAAAAACAAACCCATAATCCATACAGCAGGAATACATTCATAATTAAGACAGTTATGGATTTACAGTTATTCTAACCTAGATGCTTTTCTTTGAGTGGTGTATTCTTAGAATAGGTATTTTAGAAAGCTCCAGCTGAAGGATGCAATGTTACAGGAGCAGTACATGCTAATGTTGCAGATCCATGTGTAGACACCTAGTGGGATTGTCAAACCACTTGTCTGCATTTTTAGGCAGTTTAACAGTCTGGGCCTTTTTCTTTTGAAAATAAGAGGTTGTTGTCAAAAGAAGACTGGCACTGTGCCAACGGGGTGAGGTCATGTGGAAATTCTGTCAGGCTCTTAGTGTAAAGTTACGCAATATTTGATTCATCCAAGACATGCAGCTAAATTTGCCTTTGTGGCAGTTTGTAATCTTCAGCACCATTTTATAGCATGTAAACTTTCTGGTGGCTGTAACTAGCTCCTACTCCCTGTTACAGATGGGTATGAGGCTATGTTGCTATAGTCCCTGTTGCATAGACATGGCCTCACTAAAACAACAAACATTCAGGGGTAAAGTCTGCCTTCAACATGTTTGAACAGGGTAACAGCCAGGCTGCACAGATGTCCCTGAGGAAATCATTCACCCTGCAGAATATTTTACTGGTGTTGATGAATGAAATGCCAGCTTGAAATGCCAACAGCAGTGGCTTCAATCCCAACAGAATGGGGTTACTGCATCCAGGTGCACAAGCGGGGACACAATCTTTGCTGCAAATGCAGTGTCCCCAATGAAAAAATATTTGTTGGGGACAGAGACAAGGTCCAATACAGTATGTGCCTAGCACTGTGGAAGCAAGATTTAGTCGAGCCTGCATATATTGGATTTCTATAAATATAATCCTTAAAAAAAAATCCTCTACTTAATATATATAATAATATAATATATATTTATATTCTATAAATATAATCCTTAAAAAAAATCCTCTACTTTCTCTCTAGTGTGCAGATGATGGAAGGAGAAAGATGAATGTAGTTATGACTCAGAAACAATCAAAGATGGAAGAGAATTAGTTACCGGGTGGCATCTAACACTTAAAAAGCACAAAAATAGACATTTGTGTGTGGGGGAGGGGAATCATTTTGTTGCCTTTGCGGCATGAAGAAGACTCACAAGCAACTATTTAGGAAGCAAGCTCAGTGCAATGGTGAGAAAGGTCAATTCAAAACAAATAGAAAAGCTAACGCATTCACCACGAAGACTTGGCATTGATGGCACTTGGCTTTGCTAACATATTCATCAGCCTGAAAGCATCCCGAAGAGCACTCAGTGTAATAAACACACATGTGATGCAATAGTGAAAATATCTCATGAGATGCATTTAGGCCTCCTCAAATCCTCCTTCATAACAAAAAGAAATTGACAAGCAAATGTGTTCTGCTTTACCGTAAAGAACTATTAACAGAAGAAAAGGCAGCTTGACAGTGAGGGACTGGGGATTGGTCCAGGAGGAGAGGTGGTGTCTAGAGTCCATTCTCTGCCCTCTCCGGAAGAGTGTGGCTCAATCTGAAGAAGCTGCTCAGAATGGCAGGGCTGAGTTAGAAGTTTTGGCATCTGTGATTGGCATGGAACAAACACTGGCTAGTTTTACACTAAGTCATTCTGCTGCTTAAATAGAATCAGAAAGTTGTCAGCCCCATTTTAAGCCATATAATCTGAGCATACTTGATGGGGAAACAGACAAACAAAACCACTTTTGAGGCTGGAACCACATCTTAACGTATAAGAGGGAAGCCAGTTTATTATTGAATGCCTATGTTGTTTGCTTAGTACTTGGTTTGCCAAGTAAACTCTTAAAAAATAGTTGGGATTTTTGTGTTTACATGCTTCCTTTCTCTCCTCTTGAAAGGAAAAGAGACTGTCTTCTGAATGGCCTTCCCAGTAAGACTAGCGGATGTGGTTCATTAATGATTAGATTGTGATAGGATGTCTTGAAACACTGCATGGCCTTCTGGTGCTTTCCTTGTGGGAAGATTTAAGATCATTCACATGTTTCCCAGGCATTAAAAATGGCCACTGACATCACACCAACCTTCCCTGACTCTCAGGTTCTTGTCAATTAGCCTTACAAGTTTACTGGGCTTTGATCTCAAGTGACCCTAATGTTCATTTTATATATGTCTCTCTCTCTGTAAAACTTCAAAGTAACGCTTAATATCGGAGGGCTTTCCCACATGTCAAATGAATGTGTGGCAAGCCCAGGTGTGAATCTACTGTGTACCAGCTTGCTGTACACTAACTTGCCGTGTGAATGAGGCCTTACTTGCTATGAAAATCAGGAGCTTACTCTGGTGGTTATGCATGTGAATTTTCCACCGTGCCTTTATATAACATTTTAAAAAAATTAAAATGTTGAACTTTAAATAGACAGACCACTAAGTGTCTTTCATTTGTTTAATGCCCGAATAATGTACCTATAGATTTTATTTTAATCCTTTTTTCTGCCTGGAGGAGCTGTTTCTGTAGTCATCTAGCAGTAACTATATTCAAGGTTCTCCAGCCTTTGGCTCAGGTATTGTGTGTGGAGGTTGGTCATTACTGCCCCATGGCTGTCTTGGAGAGGACAATACCCAGCATACTCTCAAGGATGCACACAGCTGAACAATTTAACCTACAGGTGAAATGTGGAGGATCATGATACTCTGTGCTTCTGAAGGCCTTGGTTAAAATCCTAATTTAAAAAACCATATTGCAGTGGTTATAAGGAACTTGTAGACTGGCATGTATTGGTATGTTCAAGGTACACAAACCCATTTAATAAAATAGTACTCTGTATTGGTACAGTTGTTATGATAGCACTCCATTAGCTGATTCTTTGTTTCAGAAAACAATCTGTTTCCTTGCCACTCAATGGCATTTCCTTTTTGGAAGCTGTTCGATTTACTTATTTTAAAATGTGCCTTATTGGTGTTTTGGCTGGAATGCTCCTTTTAAAATACTTTCTTTTACTTTAGAGATCTCCAACTTGAGCAGTAAAGATATCCTTATTTTGCCCCTTGATTTGACTGATAGAAGCTCCCATGAAGCTGCAACTAAAACCGTTCTTCAGCATTTTGGCAGAGTGAGTTGAATTTTGGGCTGCGTCCTCCTTCCCTGCTCCGAACTAGTTTATACCTACCCCTATCCCTCCACCTTTTATTCTTTGGTTTTGTTTTTATTTCCAGTAATTCAGCAGAGTTGGGGTGTGTGTGTGTGTATCAAGTCCTTGATCCATCAATTGTTTGCTTGTGGGCATCTATTGACATCAGTGGGGTTCCTAATAGGTGCAACAATGAATGAATAACTTGAGTAAGGATCTAAGAATCTAATTTTGATTGTTCCTGATCTGTGGTTGTATAACCTCATTTCTAGACCCATACTGAAAATGGAATAGCCATAGCGGTGTGTCTGTTGGTCTGAAAGTTGAACACTAGACACAGAATTCAGAGAGCTTTGTGTTGCAGTGTTAGTAATATCTGTGTAACTACCATGCACAACAGAAGTGTACCTAACGCAAAAGCTGATTGTACATATCAAGAATATGGGGGAGGGGGAATTGGATATTTTCCTGTGCATAGGTGTTCTGCTCCAAATGCCTGGCTCTGCTGTTGACCCTTCAACTTCAAACAATCTGAAATCCAGGCTGTAATAAAGTGGGAAGCTTTAGTACTGCGCATAAGCCCCCGTGTCATTTTATGCTTTTACAGTCCTGTCTTTTTTATTACCCCTCTCCCTCTCCCTCATTGCTGTCTCCTCCAGTGGAACTTGGGTATGGTGACTAGATGTCCTGAGTTTATAGGGACAGTCTCAATTTTGGGGTCTTTTACTTCTATAGGCTCCTATTTCCCCCCCCCCCCCTGATTTTTCACACTTGCTGTCTGGTCACCCTAAACTCTGGGCAGACCTAAGAGTCAGCCCATGTGGACCATCTTGCGAGACCAGGGCGTTAGATGTTACTTGTTACTACCTCAATTTGGACTTTAATTGTTGTGGGTTTCTACCACTAAAGTGACTAAAACCTCTCCTGCAGCAGCTAATAGTAGCCCAATGCTACAAAAGGTAGAAGACATTAGGAAGAGAAAAGTCGGGCAAGACTCGTGCTTCCTCAGGGGAAAAAAAAGTTGGTGGTTAAGATATGTGTATTTATTTGTTTCTTTTCTGAAGATTGACATTTTGGTGAACAATGGTGGACGTTCCCAGCGCTCCCTGTTTGTGGATACGAAGGTGGAAGTCTATGCTGCCATAATGGAACTCAATTACCTGGGTACAGTCTCCTTAACTAAACATGTCCTGAATCATATGGTCCAAAGGGAGAAAGGGAAGATTGTAACTATGAGCAGTGTAATGGGCATCATGGGAGCCCCCCTTGCCACCGGATATTGTGCCAGCAAACATGCCCTTCAGGTAAGCTAAATTCCACCTGGCTTGCTAAAGTAGTGGCCTTGGAACACAGTGACCTTGTATCTCTAGGAAGCTTTATTGCTGTAGAAGCTAGTCCTTGCAGAAACTTTTATTCTAACCAACATCCATCAAGGAGAGAGACTTGGCTGAAGAAGTGTACGCGTATTATGGGTCCCCTGCTCAAATATATATATATATATTTAAAGCTCCTCAGAATGAACAGAAAGGGCTGGCCATGGACGACAGTCCTCTCCCAAACCTGGACACAGATGGTGACCAGGAAAAGTCTACTATCCATCTGTCCTTTCCTCTTTGGATAGCAAACAGCTCTCTGTGGGGGACTGCAGGTAGCGCTAAACTGATTTTACAATTGAAATAAGATCACAACAAGAGGCACAAGACCGTTGTCAGCTGTTACTGAAAATACTTACTGCTGAAATCCTGGGTGGAGGTTTGAGCTGTCAATTAAAGGCAGCTTTTGACTTCTACACTGAGGAGAGCTGATCTGGAAGTCACTGAGAGAAAATGCATATAAACATGAATCCCCTCCCCCCAGGATCGTTTTGTAGTCTCGTTTGACTCTAAACTCTATTCTTAATGCTTTTTTGTGTAAACGCAATTCACCCATTGCACAGCACCATGTGCACACACAAGGCTCTGTAAATCCCTAGATGTAGAGCACTTTGCTAAGTCGTGTTAAGGTTGAACTATTTATAACAAAAATAAGCCCCAGGACAGTGAAAGTTAATCTTGGCTTAAGCTAACATTTGAAAATATGGAAATGAACAATTAAATCACCCCAGCAGCCGTAATCTATACTAAAACAAGCCTCAAATTGTCTTTCCTCTTTCTTTCACAGCTAGAGCCTGGTTCTTCAAACTGCTATTCACATAGTTTCCTACACTGTTGCAAAGTAGAGGACTTGATCTTATAAGATGTAGTGTGTTTTGACCAAAGGCTTTTAAGAAATTCAGGATAGGGTAGTGCAGGGGTGGGGAACCTTTTTTCTGCCAAGGGCCATTTGGACATTTATAATGTCATTCGCAGGCCGCTCTTCTCCTCCTCCCCCCCGAGGAAGCCCAGGCTGGCAACGGGAGCTGAGACCCCAGCTGGCAAGGGGCCAGTGGGGGAAACCCCAAAGCAGTGGCAGGCGGAGTGCTTAGCCCTGCACTGCTTTGGGGTTTCCCCCACTGCCCCCTTACCAGCCAGGGTCCTGCCACCTGCCCCAGTCAGCTCCCGCTATCAGCCTGGGTGTAGGGGGTGATCTTCCTTTACCCCCGCCCAGCCTCCCCCCATCTAACCACCTTTCCTCCCCCACCCCTGCCTGGCCCTGCCCATCTCACCGAACCTAACCTCCTCCCCCCCTCCCACTCCCAACCCAGCCTCCTGACCCACCCAGCCCAGCCCAGCCTCCCCCCCACCAAACATCCTTCCCTCCCGCACCCACGCCTCGCCCACCCCATCCAGCCTAGTCTCCTGCCCCCCTCCCCGCCCACCCAGCCTGGCCTCCTCTCCCCCCCCCCCCCCTTGACCGTCGGCTCCCCGCGGCTCCTCCTGTTGCTGCCCGGCTAATGGTGGCCGCGCGGCGCCGGCGGCTCCCCCAGGTGCTTCCCGGCTCCTTCGCCGAGCGTGGAGCTGCCCCCGCCTGGCGGCCTGCGCGCATCCCGCCAGGCGGGGGCGGCTCCGCGCTCGCCGAAGGGGCTGGGAAGCGCCTGGGGGAGCCGCCCCCACCTGGTGGCCCACGCACGTCCCTGGCCGGCGGCTCCCCCAGGCGCTTCCCAGCCCCTTCGCCGAGTGCGGAGCCGCCCTGGGCCGCCAGGCGGGGGCGGCTCCGCGCTCGGCGAAGGGGCCGGGGAAGTGCCTGGGGGAGCCGCCGGCCAGGGACGCGCACTGGCCGGATGGAATGATTTGGCGGGCCGTATAAGGCCCACGAGCCAGAGGTTCCCCACCCCTGGGGTAGTGGATATCTTCTTGTATGAGTCAATCTATTGATTCATTGACTACCCCACCAGCATCCTTGTTTTGTCACATCAGACATTTTAAGAAGTCTGCATTCTTTAAAAGCACAAACCTTCAACTTCAGGACCTGGTATTTGTAAAGACTTGTATGTATAACGCTAGCTAGTGTGATGGCAGAGGAGCACCTTTTACCTTAGGGTTTGAAGTAGCATTAATTCCACGATCTGGGTCTAGGAAGTTCATCTACATGTATTTGTTGGTTCTTAACTGGTAGCACGTGGGGGTCTTAATGAAGAATGCAGAATGATGGGCTTCAGTTTGCTCTTCATACAAATTCCTAATTTGATAATTGGTAGCACATAGTGCCTCAATAGGGGCAATGACAGCCTTCAGTATTCATCCTAATTAGGAACTTGTATTATTGGTGGCACATGGAGTTGCACTAAAGAATGCGCTATGATGTCTTAGCATGCTGTCATCAAAAGTTTCTAAAATAGGTGTCCTTGCTAGAAGGAAAGGCTGCTAGGGCTGGCATAATAGCAGTGCAATTAGGAGCAGAACATCTTCATGTTGGTGGTCATTGAGTTGAAAGTGTGTATGGAGGGACAACACGGTCCTTCCTCTCCCCAAATGCACTCCAGCGAGGGTGTCACCGGGGACAGAGTTAGGGTTGCTGGGTGGCTTAACTGTGTGTTTCCATACTTGCAAATGTTGGGCTTCTTTTGAAGCCCATCCAAATATCTAGGTTTCTTTTTGACAGTGCTTGTTACTTAATAGCAATAATATTTATAAAATCACTGATCTGTATTCTCAGCCATTGCAAACACACACCCCCAACACCAAAAATTATAAACTACGGCAGTGAGTCTCAGGGCCCAGGTGAAGGGACTCAGGATCTGAGATTCTGTGCCAGGGTTTTTTAATGCAGTGTAGGCACTATGTAGACAGACTGTAGTTTAAAAATTCTGTTATGAGCCAGAATAGACTCCAGCTCACTTCTCTGCAGAACCAACAGAAAAAAGGGGATAATGTTTAAGTAAATGTGACTTGGAATACTTAAGTAGCAGTTCTGAGTAAGAATCTGCCTTTTTTTACATTGTTGCTCTTCATAGTAGAAGAGCATTTCAAACAGTGGTAAAGGGGAGAACCTAACCAAAGATGTGGAAGAAAAAAATACTTACTTGACTGTCTCAAGCAACACACTGTAATACTCTGTACTGCATCCCTTATTGGACACACCTGCACTTTCCCTTTTGTTAAGAAGCTTCTTGATGCAGTTAAGTAGAAGAGGCTGATTACATATCTCTTCTGTTATGAACTATAAACTAGAGGTCTCTCAAAGCAGTAATCTAATAATAAATTTACAGTATGTTGGGGGATATTATTTGGGCCTGTTCACTCCCATCACTTCACACCACAGTGTAATGGTAGGATATGCCGTGTGGGAAAAAAATTCTAGAACTGCAGGATACTTCTACCAGGAGGGGTTATACCGGATTCCGTTCATCTGGCATTAAATCAACTAATTTTCAACCATGTACTCCATGCAGCACACATCTTTGAATCACACATTCCCCAAAGCAGCTACTGTACAAATGTTAATAGCTACAGAGCTTAGGAAAAACTGCACTCTTACCTTGAAGATAAGTGGGATGCGTCTACCCTGCACTTGGGAGGTGTGATTGCGGCAAGCACAGACATACCCCAGCTACCTCTGGATCAAAGCAAGCTCAGGTAGTGGTAGCAGTGAAGTCTTGGCAGCACAGGCTAGCCTCATCCACTCAGGACTCTGGGTACGTCCTTTGAATGGTCACCACCCAGGCTGCTGCAGTTTCACTGCTATTGAAAGCTAGCTTGAGTAACCAGCTAGATCGTGCTACACGTGCTGCCAGAACACCTCCTGATTACAATGTAGACATACCTCTAGTGTTTGTAATTAAAGCTCCGCTTCACTCGTGCATTTTTCTGCAGTGAGTTCAAGTTGGAGCCCAGTCCAGCTCCAAGTGAAGCCAAGGACAAAATTCCCTATCTAATTTAGTGATACAGAATCGGACCCTTTCAGCACTTGGTCCAAGTTCTTGTTGAACAGTTTCCCTCTGTGATGATATATCATCTTCATTGTGCCATATTCATATTATGTCTTATGCAAGATCAGTTATGTGAGGTATCATTGCAAAGGGTATGATTTACTGAATGCATTTATCCAACTTGTATGCAAATATCATTTCTGTATCTAAAGTTAAGTAACAATTACAACTGTGTGGGGTTTGTGCTTGGAAAACATCCACCAGACAGTAAGCAAAGACAGTGGGTGTTGAAAAGATGAGGGGGCCACATCTTTCAGGAGTTCTTTCCTGTGGACCTTGTAAATAAACATTATCTCACAGTTGCCTTGACACAGCATGTGATGTCACCTGGTACAAAATACCACCTTGGGCACTGCTGGTACTTTTCCACTGGAAACAAAGGCTTCCCACTTTATGTACATTCTATTTAAGGCTGGGAAGCAAGGCAATCTCTTCTCCATTGCCTGCCCAGGAAGGAAGACTGCTTTTTTTTAAAAAACAAACACCTGAAGGGAAAGGCAGAATTGAGTCCAGGGGTCCACTCTGTAAAGAGAAATAACTGGAACTCCAAGCTCTTGAAACTCTGTAACTTTCCTAAAACAACATTTAGGGTGAGAAATTACATTTTGTAACCTGTTTCTTGAGTGTATTAAGCTTAGTTTGTGTGTTGTTTGCTCAGTAATCTGTTTTGTTCTGTTATCCCTTATCACTTACAATTTACTTTTGTAGTTAAACTTATTTCTTGTTCATAACATAACCTGGTTTATGCAATTCATAGCTGGGGGGAGGGGCAAGAAGCTGTGCATCTCTTTCCCCATTGAAGGAGAGGGTGACTTTTACGAGCTTGCAGTGTGCAGAGTTTTCTATACAGTGAAAGACCATATTATTTGGGGTTTACTCCCCAACATGGTTGTGCACATGAGTGCTGGGTGAATCCCTGAGCTGATTCCTCCCACACCGAGCTGATCTTGGTGTCTGTGTCCATTTGCAGCTGAGTGTGTCTCTGCCTGTGTGCTGGAGAAAGCTTGAGGGCATGACACAGCTCGGACAGGGTGAGGACACCCAGGCTGGTGGAACCAGTGGGACACACCCTCCTCCTTGTCCCTTACTTAAAGCATCATAGAAACTGTGGAGTTTGGAGAAGCGATATTCATTTGATTGCAGTGGTCTACTTTCCATGCTCCTGCGTTCTTATTGCTGCATAGCTCCCTTTGATAAAACACCAGGGGCCTTGATTCTCTGAGGCACGAGCACTATGCACTGCCAGTAACTTCACTTGGTCGGTATGCTCAGTGCCTCTAAAATTCAGGCCCCACAATACTTCGTTGGTGGGCGTTGTCCAGACCTAAGAGCTGCAAGAGTGGAGAAAGCTGCTGGTATAGAGACCCTCGTGCTTCTGAGTGGATGGAAAGAGGCATTAGTGACTGCAGACAGTCTTATTATCCGAGCCCTTTAGCTCTAGTCTGAACTAGGATAAGCATTCAGACTGGTCACTCCACACGAAAGACTGAAGACTGGTGGTGGGGATCACATTTCGTACAATACCTGGAGCCTCTACAGCAGAGCTAGAGCTTAATGATCATTAAATAAGTTAAACCTCACAATACCATAGTGAACCACATAAACATTTATCCTCATTCTATGAATGGGGAAAGTTAAGCAGGGGGCAATAACATAACTTCATTTCTTTTAGGGTTTCTTTAATTCTCTGCGGCCTGAACTTAGTGACTACCCGGAGATAATCGTTACCACCCTCTGTCCAGGACCTGTCCAATCCAAAATTATACACAATGTCTTTACTGAAGAACTCTCAAAGGTAAGGAGCAGATAGTTCCCTGCTGAAACTCTGCTACAGTAGAAGCTAATTCTGTTACAAGCCCAGTTAAACCTTTCATTATATTTTTAATGTAGGACTGAGGTGCCTCCCTGCTGGCAAACACCAAGCTTCCAGCAGTAGAGAATGAATAACCTACAGTGTAATACAGGAACATTATATAGGCCCACATTTTTAAAGGTATTTAGGCACTGTGGTGCTCAGTGGTGCAATGCCTAACTGATTTAGGAGTCTGTCTCATTGTTCAGAAGTGATTTAGGCACTTAGGAACCTAAAAATCCCATTGGCAATGGGATTTTAGACCCCAAAATCAGTTAGTCATTGCAACACAGAGAACCACCATGTCTAAATACCTTTACAAATCTGGGCCTTTGTCCCTAACTTCATATAGAATCACACCATTACTCACCTTTGCACAGGTTGTACCTTCCCTTTCCTACACGCACAGGTGCGATAATTCATTTGTAGGTGATTGACTTGGTGCATACTAGTGGTTGCAAACTCACCTTTTACTCACAGACCCTGTTCTGCTGTGGAGAAGCCCTTTTGCAGCTGCAAGGGAAGGGTCTGGATTAGTCTCACAGAACATTGAAATGCAGAATACATTAGCTGCCATCCAGGCAACTTCTGTCTGCTCAACTCCGAAAGTTCCCTATTCTCTTTACCAGTGATTGCACTATAGAGTCAAGTTTGTCATCAGCTTCCAGGCATGCCTTCTTATTTCCTATGGAAAGCCAAGGAAAATCTCTCCAGTTTCAAAACTGAAAAATGCCCCTAGTAAGTGAAATGGGTGAACATTTTTTTGTTGGGGGTAGTTTGGCTTGGTGTCTACAATATAATACCTAAGGTAATTCCATGCCATGCGGGGAAAACGCCACCTCTCCTGTACAGTAGAGCCAAGCTCCAGCAGATGTTTGTGTAAGGTGTATTTTCACAAAAAATAAAACGCTGTGGCTAAAGCTGTCTATTCTATTAAAACACCGCTGAGACCAAAACACCAGAGATCATAATCTTCATTTGATTCTTTACAAACAAAAACAATTCTCAGGCTCCTTGGGATAAGTTGTCTGATCCTGCCTCCCTCCACAACTACTCAATCCGGGAGTGTTTTTCCTTAGCAGCCTTCCCCAGGGTCCTTTTCACTCTTGGAATTGGAAAGCAGATTATTACCAACAGCTTCTGCTGCAGCAAAGCCTGGTGCTGTTGACCACCTAATGGTGCAGTAAACTTAATTTCTCAGGTGCAAGATAGTAAACTTAAAGATCTACTCTAAAAGCCAGTGTGCACTCTTATTTTATACCAAATTATAAACCATATTTATGTCAGATGTTGGACCCAATTGGATTTTAAAGAATGGTTCAAAGGCTGGTAAGTATTTAAATTTTATCATAGCATTAGCATGTAAGAGGTGATCCTGGCAATTACAGACCAGTCAGTCTAACGTCCGTACCGGGAAAATTAGTTGAAACAATAGTAAAGAATAAAATTGTCAGACACATAGAAGAGCATAAATTGTTGGGCAAAAGTCAACATGGTTTCTGCAAAGGGAAATCGTGTCTTACTAATCTATTAGAGTTCTTTGAAGGGGTCAGCAAACATGTGGACAAGGGGGATCCGGTGGACATAGTGTACTTAGATTTCCAGAAAGCCTTTGACAAGGTCCCTCACCAAAGGCTCTTACGTAAATTAAGCTGCCATGGGATAAGAGGGAAGATCCTCTCATGGATTGAAAACTGGTTAAAAGACAGGGAACAAAGGGTAGGGATAAATGGAACTTTTTCAGAATGGAGAGGGGTAACTAGTGGTGTTCCCCAAGGGTCAGTCCTGGGGCCGATCCTATTCAACTTATTTATAAATGATTTGGAGGAAGGGGTAAACAGTGATGTGGCAAAGTTTGCAGATGATACTAAACTGCTCAAAGTAGTAAGGACCAAAGCAGACTGTGAAGAACTTCAAAAAGATCTCACTAAACTAAGTGATTGGGCAACAAAATGGCAAATGAAATTTAATGTGGATAAATGTAAAGTAATGCACATTGGAAAAAATAACCCCAACTATACATACAATATGATGGGGGCTAATTTAGCTACAACCAATCAGGAAAAAGACCTGAGAGTCATTGTGGATAGTTCTCTGAAGGCATCCACGCAGTGTGCAGCGGCAGTCAAAAAAGCAAACAGGATGTTAGGAATCATTAAAAAAGGGATAGAGAATAAGTCGGAGAATATCTTATTGCCCTTATACAAATCCATGGTGCGCCCACATCTTGAATACTGCGTACAAATGTGGTCTCCTCATCTCAAAAAGGATATACTGGCACTAGAAAAGGTTCAGAGAAGGGCAACTAAAATGATTAGGGGTTTGGAACGGGTCCCATATGAAGAGAGATTAAGGAGGCTAGGACTTTTTAGCTTGGAAAAGAGGAGACTAAGGGGGGATATGATAGAGGTATATAAAATTATGAGTGGAGTGGAGGAAGTGAATAAGGAAAAGTTATTTACTTGTTCCCAAAATAGAAGAACTAGGGGCCATTCAATGAAATTGGCGTGCAGCAGGTTTAAAACAAATAAAAGGAAGTTCTTCTTCACACAGCGCACAGTCAACCTGTGGAACTCCTTACCTGAGGAGGCTGTGAAGGCTAGGACTATAACAGGGTTTAAAAGAGAGCTGGATAAATTCATGGAGGCTAAGTCCATAAATGGCTATTAGCCGGGATGGGTAATGAATGGTGTCCCTAGCCTCTGTCTGTCAGAGGGGGGTGATGGATGGCAGGAGAGAGATCGCTCGATCATACCTTTAGGTTCACTCACTCCGGGGCACCTGGCACTGGCCACTGTCGGTAGACAGGATGCTGGGCTAGATGGACCTTTGGTCTGACCCAGTATGGCCGTTCTTATGTTCTTATGTTCTTAAGATTGCAAAGCATTCTCAGTGGGCTTTTTAATTGGGAAGTGTCCTTGATGTGAACATAGGGCTCAGTGGTGTGGGAAAGTAGGCCTAAGGCAGGGGTAGGCAAACTACAACCTGTGAGCCACATCCAGGCTCCTGAGCTCGGGGGAGGAGGGGAGCCTAGCCGCTTCCCCTTCCTCTGGGGAGCAAGGCTGTGCACTCCTGCGGGGCACTGTGCTAACTCCAGCCAGGCTGCACAGCTGCCAGACACACTGCTCTGCATGACCTGGTAAGGGGGCTGGGGTTGGGGGATTGGATAAGGGGCAGGGGGGCAGTTGGGATGGAGCAGAGGTTGTGGGGGGGGTAGTTAGGGGATGGGAACAGTGGGGTTGGATAAGCATGGGAGTCTCGGGTCTGGCAGGGGTATGGGCTGGGTTGAGGCAGTCGGGACAGGCAGCAGAGGTATGGGGGGGGGGCTTTGAAGAGGGCAGTCAGGGGACAAGGGTGTTCATAGAATCCGAGAATTTCAGAGTTGGAAGGGACCTCAGGAGGTCATCTAGTCCAACCCCCTGCTCAAAGCAGGACCAATCCCATTTTTGCCTCATATCCCTAAATGGCTCCCTCAAGGATTGAACTCACAACCCTGGGTTTAGCAAGCCAATGTGCACACCACTGAGCTATCCCTCCCCCCGTTGGATGGGTCAGCTCTGAGGAGGGCAGTCAGGGAGTGGGAAGGGGTTGGCTAGTGGGTGGGGCTAGGCTGCTTGGGGAGACAGAGCCTTCCCTATTCTGTCCTCCCTACATTTTTGCAATCCTGCTGTGGCCTTTAGGCCAAAAAGTTTGCCCACCCTGGCCTAGGGCATAAAGGACACTCAAAAAAAGTGCCCATCTCACCTTCATCACAGACAGATACAACACATCTCAAATGAACTAGGACATCTATAATATCCTGGTCAAGAGCATCTCCTGCTTTCTGTATGCTGACAGTGTAAGGCAATACCCCTGCCAGCGGTGGAAGCCTCCACTGGGACATCACCACAATTAACTCTGAGTTTTGTGAATGTCATTCACATTAGCTTCTTCAGAATGCTAGTCCTCCGGCCTGCAGGGGCGTGGGACTGCTGTCCTCTGACTTTAGCACCAGTAAATCCAGTTTTATTGAGCTCTCTGTATCAAGATGTCTAGCACATGCACTGACCTCAGTGACTGGACACTTAATTTATTAGCACAATGTCTCAGCTTAAAAACCACCATAAAGGGAGGAATTGGCATAATAAAAGACTAGTGTGTTTTACTTATTCATGATTCTTAAATGAAACTGTTCCCACCCAGAAATCAATACAAGAGTAATATTCTAGAATGAGGGGGGTGGAGTAGCCCCCCCCCCCCCCGAAGAATCCAGCTGATTCTGCTGTGTGGAAGAGAGGCTGAAATGTCTGAATGTGTAGCAAGTGCATACACTGCAGGGAGCCCAGTTCAATGAGGTGTTCCCTTTTCTGCTGGTAGCAGGTGAGGGGGGGACATGGCCCAAGGACCGATTGCTTTGCACATCTTCCAGCTCACTGCCATGCAGTAGGGTGACATAGGGCCAGGTAGCTGTTGGGATGAAGTAGCCTGGTAGAGCACCTGTAGCCTTTGGAGGGAAATTACTTCTCCTTAGCACACGTCTAGCTGCTTGGATGGGGCTTTGGGGCCAGGTGTATTATATAGGCTTCATTTACCCCACGTCCTACACTGTTCATCTAAAATAGAGGCCAGTGCTAGGGCCAGCCTACTTTGCCAGAAGCCCCAAGAGACTTGATATTATCCTTAGGGATACATATGCACTGAGTTGTGATCCATTTAAACACAAAGTATAACTCCCCCTTAAGGATGTAGCATAAATGAGGGAAGGGAGAACAGCACTGAGGTAGAAATTTTGTTTTAAATGACATCCATGGTGCCTAACTGCTCTGCTGATGGGTACACAGGAAATCCAAAGATGGGGGAATGAAGTAATTTTTCTCCAGGCAAAGGTTCTGTAGCATTTCCTCATTCCTCTTTTCTTCCCAGACACTAGAGAACACCGGTGACCAGTCCCACAAAATGCCTACTGCTCGCTGCGTTCGACTTGCGTTGGTCAGCATGGTAAATGATCTGAAAGAAGCCTGGATCAGTGATCACCCCTATCTAGCAGTCTGCTACCTTTGGCAATATGCACCCACCTGGGCATGGTGGCTTCTGAACAAGATGGGCAAAATAAGAATACAAAACTTCAAGCGTGGAGTGGTAAGCCATTGCTAAGCGGGTGTTTTTGTATATCCTTTCCTCTCGCTGTAGAGAGACTTTAGCCAGCAAGGTAGGCTGCATTCTGGGTCTGCTGTTCATCTTCCTCCCTGCTTAGTACCACATCTGGACACTACACAAGACTGTACAGCCCCCGGGGTTAGTGCTGTTCAAACAGCAGAACAGTGAAGTCAGTATTCTTATGACAAAACATTTCACCTCAAATGTGTCTAGTCTGTTCTGCAGAAATGTAGGTTCAGAGCTGGATACGGAGCAACTGCTATAGACCTGGCCTGCACTAGGCTCTGTCACTACTATAATCTTTCAAGTGACTTGAGCAATATATTTGGAATTCAGACAGGCTGAATCTCTCACTTCCTTGCACGTATTGCTTGTGTCGCATACTTTAAGCTGCATCTGAGACAAAAGCCTCATTTTAGGTAGAAAAACCTATATTAAGCAAATGGTTAAGCACTCAAGTCAAGCAGCAAAAGTTTCACATGCACACTTAAAGCTCTCCTCCTGCACCACTGGAGTGTCAGCATCTCATCACATACTAATACAAGTAGAATGAGATTTTTTTTAACTCCATCTTGTTTGAAGGATTTCCACATCTAACAAATAGAAAATGGAGGAAAATATTACTTAAAAAGGTGTTGTGTTCTTATTACAGGATGCTGATGTCTCCTACTCGCAAAAGAAGAAAGCTTGAGGAGAAACCTGCACAAAACCCGATCAAACCAAACTAATAGCTGTAGCTGGGGGAGTGTTCTGACCTCTATTCATCTTTGCAAGTTAAGGCTTTTATTTTTTTAATTCCTTACTTTTTTTCTATCATGTAACCTGACAAATGCAACTTAATGTGATTGTAAGAACATTTCTTGAATAAAAGCATGTCTCTAAAGAGATCTGCTTTATTTTTGCAGGGCCTTCTATAAATTCATTCTTTAGGTTTATAAAAACAATGGTAGGAGGACAGGAACTCTATTGTGATCTTTCTGTTCCATGAGCTTACCCAGTATATGGAGGATAGCTACAAATCATAAGCTAATTGATCCTATTTCCACAGTTCTCACACCTTCCAGACCCCACCCACCAGCCCAGATTCTTCCCTTCCTGGAGCCTGAAAGCCCCTACCCACTTGTCTACACTGGCACTTTATACCACAATAAAGCCTCCCAGAGCACTCTACCTTACTACCTATCCACACTGGCAAGGCACATAGAGCACTCTGACTCCCTGGCTGGAGCACTTCTGGTACTCCACCTTGCAAGAGGATTAACAGCTGTTGCGTATTGGGTGAGACTGCAGCTCCAGTGTAAACGGGTAGTAAGGATACCACACACTGACTGACCTCCGGGAATGCTCCCTAATCTCCTTAAGTCAAGCAGCCTCTCCTCCCTTTGTTTTGAACTCTGCTGGAGGAATGTGTTAGTGCCTGTTCAGAGTGGGACAATGGGGCGGGGCAAAGCAAAGCAAACATTTACCCAGGGAGTAAGTGGGGGGGGGGGGTGTCTGAATTTACAAGATAGCATGCTAACCACACTCTCGGCACTCCAAAAATCTGCTCTCTCCTCCTCCACATACACACAACACACTCCACCCCATCCTCCTCGTTTGAAAAGCATGTTGCAGCCCCTTGAATGCTTGGACACCAAGCCAGCAAGGACTCTACCTCCTGCTAAGACAGGGGTTGGCAAACTTTTTGGCCCAAGGGCCACATCAGGGTTGCAAAATTGTATGGAGGGCCAGGTAGGGAAATCTAAGACCCCACCCCTTAAACCGCCCCTGCTCCCTGTGCCTTGACTGCTCCCCCCCCCCCCCCCCCCCCGGGACTTCCTGCCATTTATCCAACCCTCCCGCTTCCCACCCTTACCACGCCACTAAGAGTGGTAGCCTGAAAGGAGCTAGATGCACTGCCACGCAGGAGCACACAGCTCTTCTCCCCAGAGCACTGCCCGTCCGCAAGCTGAGGCTGCGGGGGAGGGGGACGATCCTCCCTGGCTGGGAGCTCAGGGTCCGGGCAGGACGGCTGTAGTTTGCCCACCACTAGGTGCTAGGACATCTCCTTCCTATTACCACATAGGAAAGTGGAGATATCGGACTGCCCTGCTGAAGGGCTTGGCCACTCAAACAGGTTCAAGTGTAATAGCTTTGCACACCTAGATTGTCCAGCAAAGTAGTTCTCAACCAGGAGTCTAGGGGCCAGAGGGCCCTAGGGCTGAAGTCTAGTGCCCCGTTGCCCTCCACAGGGCTAAAGCTGGGGGTGGAGTTGGGAAGGAGGTGCAAGGGGAAACAAGGACTGCAAGGGGGAGCTGTCCTGGCACACAGCCCCTAGTTACCCCTTTTCCTGCATCCTGAACTACCCCCCTGCCAGCATACAATGGTTTGTTTACACAGGGGGAGGGGAAAGCCTGGAGTAGCTCGTGCCCACGTCTATAGAAACACTCCCAAGGCTTCCTTTGTCAGAGGGCAGCTGGTAATACACATTAAATAAAATGATTTCAAGTTATACATTATAACGAGTTCTATCAAAATACATCAATATATAAAATGATCAGAATAAAAATTTCATATATTCATATGTACACTTTGGTTACCAACCTACGGTTCACGATACTACAAGGAGCTGTAACCTGCCTACAAATGCAAGCCACCTGTCAAGCTATTTAAAAAAAAAAAGCACCAACAACAGTTATTGGCCAGACTAAGAGTCTCTTCTCTGAAGTGGACATCAAGACGTGTAGCAGCCACACAGGGAATGGGGTTTAAGTAGTTCCAGCAGTGGAAAAAAAAAACAGATTCTAGAAGTTCTGGCCTCCAGCTAGCACCTTTTCTGGGCAAATTAGGTTTCCTTGGTTTGGCAACTGCCATCCAATGCCACTCAATGAGATCTTCATATTTCTAGTTGTACAATTGCAGCATTAGTGTTTGGATTCCTACTTACAGATAGGGTTGGGGTTTTTTTTTGGTATATCCTTACAAATCAAGAGCCTACAACAAAGGCACATGGAGAGATGCAGATGAATAAACAGGGTAGCCAAGCGGTGGGTCTGCTGCTTGCACAGTAAGGTTTCTCAGAAGGACTGGGTGAGCTTGTATACTGTAGCGTTCTTCATCATCATTGGTAGCGTACAGCAGCTCCCATGAAAGATTTGCCCATTGACCTCGGACAGCTTCGTCATTGAGCTTGCCAACCTGCACTAACAATTCCTGAAGGGTAAGCACTCTCCCAGTGTAAACGCCCTTTAAAAGGAAAAACATTTGATTTTCAGTACACTGTTGAATGAGAATTCAGACAAATAAAAATGTCACAGTTACAGAGCATAAAGGGAATAGTTAGCATCATTCTGGGTACTGTCTTCTTAGAACTGCCTCTTCCATAATTTCAACAACAGGTGAAACTGTGGAGACTGCAATTTAACAAGTGAGACTTTCTTTCAACACTACAGTGCTTTGAACTAAATCATGTCACATGCAGTGGTTCCTTCCCAATATTTAGTGTAAGATGAAAGGCATATAGCCCTCTAGACTATGTTGTTGCATATAATTAACTAGAACCGTTGAATCTTTAATGGCTGTATGCTTGAATCTCCTCATGTCATAGTTAACGAATGCTGCTGCATTTGCAGAACAACTGTCTAGCAATTTCCAGCAGTACTAATGACAAATTTTGTCAATCATTCACTTGTTCTTTGGATGTAAAGTTCTCTGTAAAGTCTTGGAAGTAAGACACACATTAAAATAACGAACAGTGGAAGAAACACAATGTTGCTTGCTAGTACTTTTTTTCCCCACCCTTACCATGTTAGGATCATGTCCCAAAGAAAAAAGGTATGGCTTTTCCTGTAAAACTGCTTGTTGCCACTCAATATCGGATACTAAACCAATGTACCAGTCACTTTCATATTCTTCCAGATAGTTAATCAGCTCTTTGAAGTTCTCTACTGGACCCAGGCTTGCTTTGTCAACCATGAGCTTAAACGTATATCTGAAAGATGCATAACAGAATGCCTAGAGTAAGTATACACTTCAGAGAGAGGGACAAAGCAGTTATCAAAAGCAATGTAGCTATAACAACCCACTTACAGGGTGTTATAGTTGTTTCAATTAGCTCAAACATTGGCACTATTGATTGATCATGGAAAATGCAAAATATTTAATTTCAGGACTAATTTGCTATACTATTTGGCAATGAATATGATGACTTACTATCACTTAGCATATATCTTTTCACTACATACAGTTTAAAGCCAACTCTGAAAGCACAAATACTCTCTTCTGACAGTGTTAGGCTATGTTTTAGAATACACATGGCTTTTTTACCTGAATGCTTTCAGTGCTACTTGGAATAGTTCTGGTTTTCCAGTTAGCCAATCCAAACCAACAGACCAGGGAATGCCACCAGTGTACGCTCTAAATACATGACTAGGAGCAGGAACTGTATTGTCTAGTCCAAACAAACCAAAACAACAAGACAATACACCATGGACATACAACTCTTTCAAAGCTTTATCTTTAGTAATGTCTTCAAGTAAATTGGAAGGTTTTTCTTTCAAATGAAAAAAATCCAGTTGACTCAAAACGAAATGGTACCAGTCTTCTGGAAACCTCTGCCTCATCTCATTGAGTTTGGAAGCAGGTATGGGTGCCGTTCTCCACTCTTCAGGTATGCTTAGCAACTCAGAGTAGGAGCAGCTAAATTCAACTAAAGGTAAGCTTACAACTTCCTGCTTCTTTCCTTTGTCTACAGCAGGGAGTCCAAGCACAACAGCTCTGTAGAGTTTATCTTCAGGTGCTGTCTCTTGCAGAGCACCAACTGTGCTCTCCATTTCTACTGACCCTGGGACAGACAAAAGTGTTCTTGGTGCAGCAGCTAATAGCTCGGTTTCTTTTCTTTCCCTTGTTCTGCTGGGCTCAAGATCAAAAAGGTCACTATCATCGGTCCAATCCGCAATTGTATCTACACTAAAGCCATCTTCATCCTTTATGGGCCCGGGTTTTTCTACTGCCCTGTCAAATGCTTTGGGCTGGGTTAGTGGAAATGACCCTTCTTTGTTCTTGGTTGTTTTGTGCAGCTTCTCGCACATTTTTGATTTTTTATAGCAATAATGGACAAGTATCCAGACAAGTACTTTAAGGAAATCATCTTTGAGTTGCTTCAAGTTCTCATGTGAATCAATGATTCCAGACAAGACATTCCTGGCATCAGAGTACAGTCTCACAGGTAGAGCGGTACAAGGGGTTAAAATGTTTCCAAAATGATGATTGAGAGAGAAAGTCTTTGCATGCTCCTGGTGTTCAAAGGCCATTTCAAAAACTTCATCCACTCTGTGTGCTTCAGCAGTGTGGCAGGAAGTTTCCTGCAATTCTAGCCCCTATAGCACAAATGGAAACAAGTCATCTTTGCTCTTTGGCCATACAAGCAATGCTAACAAATATTATTTTCTTGTATTAAAGATTATTCCCAGCAATTGAAGACACTTCCATTTCTAATATTTCTGACACCAATGAAGTTAAGATTTTTTTTTACAGCCCCCATCATGCTATCTAAAATTGACTACAGATGTTAAATACAGACACGATGAATCTGAACTTTCTTTAGAACCTTACATTTTATTTGCCATGTTACCTGTGCCTCTTACAGATCAACTGCATACAAGTTTTTTTAAAAAGTGTCTTGAGCCACAGAACAAGTGATGCAGTATTTCCGAACTTACTAATCTAGTAGGTTCCCCCCCCCCCCTTCTTTTATGTCATAACTTCCTTATGTGCTTCGGATTGTTTCAAATGTATTATTATGGACTTAATGGTACAACACAAAAGACCCTATCAGTTGTAAAACTAAATTAGCTACCCACCCAGAGTATGTTAACCTTACACTTCGGTCCTAACACTTATGTAACCTAAATTGTGTTCCTGTAATAGCACAAGTTACACAGAAACAAATTTGTATGTTACTAAAACATGACTAGGTAAGTTTTCAGTAAATATTCACCTTAATATTAACACAGCAGTATGTGAAGCCTCTTTCTAGTACTAATATCCACATCAGTCTGTCCTGAAAACGGCACAGGTAGTGTGATCCAGGTAAAGAGAGACCTAAAAAAAGATGCAGAAGAAGTTAACTTTTACTGTTGGATTCTGTTGATTAAGGTTTCTTTTGTATATTAAGGAAACCATTGCAAAGACACTCTTGTATGAAATAGTTTGTGGCCTTTGATGTCCTTGCAACAGCCTAGCATATTTGCACAGCAACACTGATCCTGCCAGAACCAGTTTGGATTAGCCAAGCACAGTACAGGTGTTACTTCAGTGGATTCCTGGCTTCTTGATGTACATATCCCATAGGACCCGCACCATTGCTAGCTTGGCTTTGGGGCAACTTGCCAGTGTGAGGCATAGTCTTGTGGAATGGGGTTAGAATGGCCAGTAGAACTAGGGCAGTTGCAATGCTTGTGGTTTCCTCTTGCAATATGAAGAAACTACTGTATACTACACTGGTTGAGCCGGAGATCTATTCCGGGATGTTACAACCAGCTGGAACAACCAGAACTTGTAAAACGTCTTGAAATACGTGGTGAATTTGTGTACACAGAGAGCTTTCCAAGCACTGCTTTTTGCCATACTTTCGTCGGTACAGATTGAGCCTTTCTGCATTAACGTCCACAACTTTAGTTAGATTATGGACTGCTGCTTATATTAAACTTCCTTGCGTCAGGTCAAGAACAGAAACCAAAGCAAGTAAGGTGCAAATCTGGATCCAAATACTATGTCCAGAACAAGGACTATAGTACATTCTGAAACACTTTGGTAGCGTAAATAGAAATGATGAGGCAAGCTGGGAAAAGTTGGTGGAAACCAAATTAATTTTCTTGCCTATAGGGTTACGTATATACATAAGCTGTATAATACTACTACTACAATGCACGTCTATAGAACCGTTCAGCAGAGCTTCTCAAAGTGCTTTCCAAATATTAATTCAGGTTCATGACAACCTTATGAGATGTTAACCTCTTTACAACAGGCAAATGAAGTAGATGGCTTCGATGTTAAACTAATCCAATTTCTCCATAAGAATTAATGTAAATTGGGAGGGGGGGGGGGAGGGAAGGGAAGGGCTAGGTTCCAGGGAAATTTTTTTCACCGGGCAAAAAAACCCTATATATAAACATACACACACAGTATATGTTTTAAACAATTTAATACTGTACACAGCAATGATGATTGTGAAGCTTGATTGAGGTGGTGAAGATAGAGGGTGGGATATTTCCCAGGGAATACCTTACTGATAAATGATGAACTAGCTTTTGGCTGAGCCCTCAAGGGTTAACACATTGTTGTTAATGTAACCTCACATTCTAAAAGGCAGCATGGCAGACGGAGACACACTGTGTGTGAGAGAGAGAGATGTGCATTGCCCCTTTAAGTATGCGGAGCCCACTCTTAAGTACATTGTCTTTTTAAGGGCTCAGGAACTTGAGACAGCAGCTGCTGCCCCCAAGCACTCTCTGTCTCTTTCAGCCGTGTCCGGACCCTGCTCTATATGGAGAAGGGGTAAGTGGGGTGCAGGAGTGGGGGGAGGGAGACACCCTGACATTAGTCCCTTCCTTCCCCCCCCCTCCCGCCAGCAAGCAGGAGGATTCTGGGAGCAGCTCCAAGGCAGTGGGCAGGAGCAGCACATGGCAGTGGGGGGAGGGACAACTGAACTGCCGGCAGTGGATAACCTGCTGGGCGGCTGCCACACAGAGAACCTAGGGGAGCTGATGGGGGGCTGCCGGTCCACCCTGGTTCCAAGCCCCTCCCAGCTAGTGCCAATGGGCTGCTCTTCCTGCAAGCAGTGGACAAAGCAGGCTGCTGCCAAACGACTTTATAAGGGAACATTTCACAACTTTAAACAAGCATGTTCCTAATTGATTGGCAACTTAACATCGAAACAATGTTAACCAGGGCGACTAAGTGAAGAGTTCCTGTATTAAGCCCATAGATTTTAGTTAAGCCTAGGTATATCTTTTAGAAAGACATCCTCTCTTGTTCAATAGAAGGAATGCCAAGTGCAACATAGTTTTGCCATCACTGTTTCATTGTATTAAATGATAGAATTCTCTATTAAGAGAATGCAGCAAGGTCAGAAACTGCCCATTTTCTTCTTAGCTGAATAAGCTCTGGAACAATGTACTGTTTAAGTTTTAATCTAGATAGTGGGCGCATTTATTTAACGTAGAGGCTACACAAATTAAAACATTTAATTATATTATCTGCAAATTATTTTATACAACTGCTTATTTTATACAGTTACAGTTTACCTACCTAGACTACCAGATGCTAGTGCAGCCTGCAGTGCAGTGGCCAGACTCGGAACCACCTGCTGGTAGTACATGGTATCTGAACAAACACATGCTGTTGCACCCACAGGTCCAGGCCAGCTTCGGATAGGTCTAGGAAACCCAATCAAAAATATTGGTAGAGTGAAGAGCGGCAGCATGGGGGAAGAAAGTAGTGCAGAGACAGCTATGAAGGCCAATACAATTGGGAAGAAAACAACGTTGAGTGTTATTAAGGTGGCTGTAGATTTCCGACGTTGCTTTTTCTCTGTCCATGATGTCAAGAGAACAGCTACAGCAAACTGCAGTTTTGAGATAAACTGAAGTAATCGATCCCGAATGACACCAGCCTGTTGAGATACATAAAATAATCAAATATTTTTCTTAGACATCTGGTCACATTCAGCATTGCTCGAGCTCTTTTAGGTTTACATACATTAATTATTAAACCAAGAGAAAATCCATGTCTACAGAGTTTCAGTCTCCATATCCATAAGCCCTGAGCCCTAATTTTGGAAGAAGTGGGGAAGAAAAGAATAGGATGTAATAACTAGCTCCTTAATCAAAATTAAAATTAGGTTTACCAGTAAGAGTCTGATCCCTGTATCAAGGCTTCTGTTCCACCACACATCTGTATTAAATAGCAACATCTGCACTATCGATACAATCACCATCTCCAACAGTGCATTCTCTGTATTTTGCCAAACCTAAAATAGAGACTGATTATTTGTTGTACCAAGCACCTGCCCTTTCGCCCTCTTCTTGACCTGGAGTATTTCTTCCAAGTCACTTCTTATTTTTTTTGGAAAAAGTTTCTTCTACAAGGTAACAAATTAGAAAAAAATAAAAAACTTACCATTCTAAAGGTTCTTGTGAATCCAATGCTAATAGATACAGAATGAACACTTTGTAGGGAACTGTCTAATGAAAGAAATGCTATCATAGCAAATGGAGACACTGCAATTAAAAAAAAAAAGAGAACACGAGAGAAACATCAATGTTTTTTTTCCTTTACAATGTCTACCAAAGTCCATAAATTGGCTCCAGATCCTGCAGTGAGCTCATTGCAGAATGGAAATCTGTTTGTGAATAGGAATTGCCACCACTAAGCCAGTAATTGTTTTCATGAACTTCCTTCTCCCCCTCAAAAAAAAAAGTTAAAATTAGGTGGCATTTTCACACAAAGGACCCATTCCTGCAAGCACTTACATCCATGCTTAACTTGTGATTAGTCTCTCTGAAGTTAATAGGAATACTCAAATAAGTGAAACATGTGAATAAGCACTGTAGCATTGTCCCCAGACTGGTAGATCTACACAAACTCAATCTGGGCCAAATTGTGTTTCCATTGAAGAGAGTGAAAAATGTGTTATTGACTTCAATAGAAGTAGGATTAGACCTTTTATTAGGAAGTTGCAAGGAACAAATATTTTGACTGACTTCCAGTGTTAATTCAGTTTTCTTTTAGAATTATTTTATTAAAGTTACAGCAAAGATTTTCAAAAGTGACCAGTGATTTTTGGGTTCCAAACCTACACTTCCTAAAGGGGGCTGGTTTTCTGAAAGCACTGAGCACCCACTCTCTGAAAGTCAGTCCCTCAGAGCACCCTAAAATTCATGCACCCTAGATCACTAGTCACATCTGAAAATCTGAACCTATTAATTGTGCATACAAGGCTAAGTAAAACTTCAATGAAAAATTTAAGTCATTTAAATCTTCTTAGCACATACATTTTAACTCAGATAAAGAAATGTAATTGCCATGTTTTAATCATCTTACATATAGTATATAGAAGGTATTCCTACCTAGTGTTAGTAAAATCCTTCTGACAACACCAACTTTCATAAGTCTTCTTTGCGTCTCCATGAACACAGTCACAGTCCTGACATCCTTTGGATAAAAAGGGTTTCGGAAGGTTCCAAACAAGTACACTCCCTGAATCTCTCTAAGAATCCACATAACTATAAGCAATATGATCAGAATGTAACTCACTATAGCCTGGGGACTGGCTTTGGAAAATGCTGAAAAACCAGCAAAGTGATGCAGCAAGCTGGCTTCTAGGAGAGCCAATATCAAGACAGTCAAATAGAAAAAGAATTCCCTCCACCCAAAGTATATCCTAGGACCACTGGATTTAGACCACGTAGACTTGTTGGAAGCTAAATGGCTGATCATGGTGTGCTTGAAGGCTAGACCAATCTCACTTAGGTTAAGACTGAGTATGAACCCAAATCCAGTCATAAAAAGGACCACACCGACAGTGCTGGGAATGAAATATGATGCAATAGCTGTTCCAGCAGAAATGAGAAACATTACTAACAACCTGCGAAGGAGAAAAAGAAAAAAGAAATTTGATTGAAAAGAAAAAAGGTTATAAAACTACAATGTTATATCTGATCATTATGTCAATAAAACTTACCTTATATTACTTGACATGGGTGAACCTCCTAGGCCAAACTCCAACACTTGTTCCATTCCCCATAGAAAAAGTGCATCAAGTGGGGGCAGAATCCCCAATGCCCATAAAAATGGCAAAAATAGAAATATGATGTGCAAAATCTGATTTGTCTGTTCTAAAACTGGTATGTTAACAGTAAACCTGGATGAAAAAGAAAATGTATTTGACTCCTCTGAAAGGAAGATACTGCATGTATAGATGCACTTCAAGTTTAACACACATGATAAATGCAGAAGTTATGTATTCCATATTCAAATGTCAGAATAGCCAGACTTTTTTTAAAAAACCCACAAAATAATATACTTAAAATTAATCCCTGGATATTATCAGACTGATAACAACTAGAAGCAAAGTTTGAATCCAGATCTAATGTTTCTGAAGTTCAGTGTTTGAATCTACAATTCCAAATCAGGCCTATTTCTAATTTAAAAGTACTATATTTGGTACAATTATTTTAACACATTTAAAAACTGTAAAAATATATTCCTTGATAACTGATCTTTAAAAGGACAGTGAGGAAAACAGTTACTTCCAATAGTACTGAATTTAAGACCGAGGGTGACTATTTTAACTACGCTAATGTTATAATTTCTCAGTCTCCCACCTAATGTTTCTTAAAAGCTATCAGATTCTTAATTTTCTATAAAAGCAAAATAAAAGCATTAAAGTTCTATTGTATAATTTTTTAGGCTTCTTCTGGATTTTTCCAATTGACTGACATCTCTAATACAAATCTTTCAGGAGAGTTATTTCATAGCATCTACCAACAAACTGCATACATAAGCCAACATTAAAGTTATATAAACATTACAGAACTTTACCTGTGTGCAAGATCCACTGCAATAAAGACAAAAATATAGAAAGGTCTCATCAGCGCAGTAATTTCATAAGTATCCAGTGCTTGAAAAGTAGCTGTCTCGGTAGCTGTGTTTATGATTAAAGAATATTCTCCTATACAAATAGTTACCCATCCAAACACAAAGATCACAACAGTTCCTCCAATGTTACTATACAGCAAGGTTATTCTGTTTGGCAGCAAATACCAAGTTCCCAACCCACACAAAACCCCAGCAAGAAACGAATGAAATACAGTGTTCACTATATATTTCTTGCCTGGAATAATAAATTTAACTGTCTCTGAACTGACACAGCTGGAAAATTCATACTCATCTTCATCTCTCAGGGTATTCTGAATTTGCATTCTTTCTACTGTCACTGTTTTCTGTCTTGCATACAGATTTGTCATCTGGAGAATAAGTGCTGTAACAAGCATTAGTCCTCCTGAAAGTGCTGCAGTGTAATAGTCTTTCATAATGTCTAACTGGTACAAAAGTGTTCCTACTCCTCCCAAAACCCATGGCGTCAGGAAAAGAATGATCTGATTCACATATATGTAAGGAGGCGCACAATATCCTAATTTAAATCGGGGACCTCCCAAAACAGTTTGTGGAAAGCGCTTCAAGACGAACTCCTGTTTGTAATCATTCAGGAGAGGTACATCTGGACCCATTCTTATTACTCAGGAATCTTGGATGAGCTGCATCTTTCCTGTAGCACAACAACAGCAGATAAAGAAAAATAAGGTAGGGTTACTAAATGCCAAATTCAAAACTTCACAAGTAGGCAATAAAGATCTTTTTTGGGGTCCTATTTCATTTGTAAAATCATAGTGGAATTTGCATGTTAATAATTTCAGTAGACATCTTCTATCCTATTTGCAGAATACACTGAACTTTAAGGACTATAAGTCAACTGTTAAAATGGGAAAAAACTTTACAACATATTTTAAAATACAGAATATACTGACCATTGCAGAACTTATGTGAAGAATTGTGGGACTAATTTAACATGGCCTCTACTCTTTGGAGTTAATAAAATTGTTTACATTCAGGACAGAGCACTTATCTAGAATTGAAATTTACATCTAGCTCCATTCCAGCTTATGATTAAAGCCTCTATCCTCAAAGGACTTCCAAATGGGAGGCCACCCATGCCAGAAGGAACCCCATCAATCTCAATGAGGACCCACGTGGGTGCAGGAGTTCCACATAGAGTTCCTTGTAAAATTAGGGCTGTATAGATCAAACATATAACATCTTAACTGTTAAAAAAATAAATGGTAAAGCCCTTTTCAGTTACCCTGATGCTTAGGAGACCGACTCATTCACCAGGAACCCAGTTGTGCTCAGCACTTCACAAACACAAAACAAAAAGATGGCCCTTGCCCAAAGAGCTTACAGTCAAAGTATAAGCTAAGAGACAGATGGGGACGTACAAGTAAACAATGCAACAATATTGGTCAGTGCAATGGGTAGTAGCCTCAGCACACCACTAGCCTAATTGTTGTCAACGTTTTTGTAGGTCTGGCAAACAAGAGTTTTAAGGAGTACAATGAGGTAGCTTTGTGGATGTTTATGGGGAGCTCCATGCAACAGCAAGGGACAGCATGGGAGAAAGCACATGGTGCTTGTTCGAAAATTTAATAAGTAGACAATGAATGCCATTGGCTGACATATCCCCTTCCCCATCTGCAATGTGGGAGAAAAAAAACGGAAGAAGTAATTGTAACAGGCACAACACGTCTTCTGCATATGCTTGTTAATTATATGAATGAGCAAGTCCAGCAAACCATTTACAGGGTTGTTGCTTCCATTTGGATTTTTTCTGGGCCAGCTGTGAACGTCGGTAGACATCCAAAAGGAATTACTCAAAGGGTAAGGAAACATTTAAAAGGAGAGTATCTTTGTACTCTACAAACATAATGATAGAGCAAAACACACATTTATCTTACTGATCACAGAAGCAAGGATCTAGAGGCAATGGACAGAAGTACTCAGTCTGAGGGCCTGGATAGAGAACAGGACTCAGAAAAAACTACTGAGTAGCGACTCACAATTTTTGTTTTAAATAAGGTACCTGTGGGTGTAGCTAGAAGATTTAATACAAAAAGTGATATATACTAGCTGCCTTCTACCTGACAAGTAAACTGCACAACATTTGGAACAGCACTACAGGTGCCACTAATATGTATCCTCTCACTACTATATTTAATATTTGTAAATGCTTTAGTGCACAATGCAGTTTACATTCACCACGGAAACAGTCACATGGTCTGCAGCATACACTGGGCAGACATTCCATCAGAAATAATGAAAATAAGAGGCACCCAGATACTCTAAATTAGAGTTACTGACCAATAATTGGCATTTTCTCTAAAATATATTAGGCTAAATCAAGACATTATACTGAATAATAAAATGTAGAGCCACGAGGTTCTGTTGATGTGCTGCCCTTATAACACAGAGCACTCTATATAGTACTGTACATTTCTTTTTTCTGTTGTAACTTTGCATGTTGTTGTGTTACTTGCATTCTCTTGCAACTGAGGTGAAAACAGCAATCATGTCTGAAAGCAACTAAAAAGTAATGTGGAAATACTGCTAATCATACAGACATTGGATAGGGCATTCATTACAATCAGTTCTACAGTTTGTAAATGCAATATGGACACACCCTAGTAAAAATGTTCAAAAAGTACATTTAAAAAAGTACATTCTAAGCTTGCTCAGAAGTCACTGGAACTTAATAAATAAAATTAAATAGCATGTTTTAAGTACTGTGTGTGCAACAGTGCCAGGTTAAAAAGAGTTTGATAGGTAAAAAATTGTGGGGGCATGTAAAAGAAATTCAGTTTTAAAGGAAACATAAACCAAAAGGTAAAGTTTTACTTTTTTATTTTTTAATAAAACTTCCCCTGCAGCTGTGATTTTACTGTTTTCCCACAGTTATTTGTTTCAAGTTTAGTCTGCATTCTTGTTTCTAAGTATATATTTGCTAACCCATAAAACAAAATATTAACCAATAAAACATATTTAGCAATGTTTTATTTGTTACACAAACATATTTACACTATAAGTTTTGCATAAATATATTTGTGTAGAATTTAAAATCTATGTTTATAAACAAGACAGTCCTCCTGAGTGCAACGCAAAACAACAGAACATTGTAAGTCACTATAAAAAAAAGGAATAAACATATTTATAAGAGAAATCAGAGACTAAGCCCAACAAATATTGGAACCCATGTAATCTTAAATACCTCTATCTGACCTCTGAGTTGATAAATATGTTGGTGCCAGATTTTCAAACAGGAGCTTACATACCTATAGTTACCTCTGCACGAGTCCCAGCAAAATTAACTGTTTGCAGGATCTGCCCTTAGTAAGTTTGCATTTCTAAAGTATGTGGACAGTTCTCTGCTAACCACATTGCCTGGTTACCCCGTTGGCCTGGGTGACGGCAGTCACATCAAACATAAGCTATCTTCACTTTCAAAGCCCTTCATGGCCTAGCTCCAACCTACCTATTTTCTTTCTTTCATTACTGAAGCATCAACTCTCATCTCTGATCAGCCCATTATGTCATTTGTTAAATTGTCAAACAAGCACCTTTGTGTTTTCTCCCATGCTGTCCCGCATCTGAGAGAAGTAGCCCACAAAATTTCTGCAAAACTACCTCATTAGCCTCCTTTGCTGTAATGCCTACAAAAAAATTGACAATAGGTAGACCACTGGAGTGCTGCCTATCATACTGATCAATACTGTCTCATTATACTCTCCCAATCTGTATCCATCTGTTGTTCCTTGTCTTATACTTTGATTCTAAGATCTTGGGGGATGGGGGGTTGCAGCTTTTTGTTCTGTTTGTACTAGGACAATGGGCTTCTAAAGGTCCTACTACAATACAAACATCAGGTATAAGCAGGGTAGTTCTACACCTATATTTCTCAGTTATTTATTTCATCCTCATTATCTGAACCCCATTAAATATTTTAAGGTGTTTATCCCCACAATATCCCTCTGAGGTAGACATGTGTTATCCTTATTTTACAAAGGGAGAATAGAGGCACAGAGACTTGACCAAGGTCATATAGGAAGTTATTGGTGGACTCAGGACATGAATCCTGATCTCCCACATCCCAAGCTAGTGCCTTATGTATGAGTCCATCCTTCCTCTACAGGCAATGTTCCCTCTAATTTTTGACAGGCCAAGTGCACAAAAAATGTCTTCTATGCAAATTTTTGTGCATGCAGTGTTTCGTCCTGTGTGCGGGGTTTAGGATCTATGTGCGTGTGCACAGCTTAGAGGGAACAGTGTCTGCAGGACTTAGATTATTAAGTGCAGCTTTAAATTTCTTGGAGAGGCTGAAAGGGTAAGGTGGATAAATGTCTACTTCTAATATTTCACAGCAAAACATAGGGTTATATTTGTATCATTTTCATTTTTTAAATTACGTCATATAAGGCTTGGGGTTATTTAAAAGTTATTTTCACAATTAAAATTGTAACTATCTTCTTACTACAAGCCAGGCCACAATACTCAACACATGAAACTATCAGTCAATAAGATCAACCAACCAACCAGAAATAAACAAACAAACGAACAAATAAATAAATAAATAAGCACACCCTTACCCCCAAGTAGATGTTTAATCCTGAGAGATTTCATGAAGTCCACTAAGGACTTAATTACTGCTATGAGATTTTCATAGAAGATGCTCTGATACCATGAGGAAGAGGTGGCAATATAAAACCCTAAAATCAAAAGTAGATTTTGTGCTTGGATTAGCAACTGATCCTGACAATTTTGGAAGAGGGTTATGAACACTACAGCTCCATATCTGCACACACACTAACCCCTTGTCACATCAAGGGACACCTACAGGTTGAACAGCCTTTGCACTAAAAACTAAGACAGACAAGGTCAAGTTTGTCTTAGTTAAAGTGCAAGGCCTGGGGGAGATCAAAGCCTTAGTCCTAGGGCCAGTATTCACACCCCCCTCTCGGCTCCCACAGCAGCATCCCAAATGTCCTTTGGGGGAAGGCCCGGTCTCTTTGTCGGTGTTTGTACAGCGCCGAGCGCAATAGGTTCCTCATCCAGTACTGGGTGCCCTGCCAATGTCTGCAGCGGCCCCCCCGCCCAGGGACACAGCCCTACACCCCCCCCCCCCAAAAAAAACCCTGACACAACCAGTCCGGTGGGGCTCGGCCTCAGTGGAGATTCAGGCCGCGGGGGTCCCAGCTCGGACCTCGGGGGCTGGCGAGCCTGGCACCCCAAACTCCAGCTCATTGGCGGGTGCCCGGGCGTGGGGAGCGCTCCAGGCTGCCCCGGAGGCAGCACAGCCCGGCCAGCCCCTCTTGGAAAGCCGCGTCCCTGGGGGCGGGGCGGGCCCCAAGCAGAGCGGCGGCGACCCCCGGCAGCGGCTCGCGGGCCCGAATCCCCCCCGCGTTGGTTTCCACAGGGAACCTGACCGAGGCGGGCACCGGCTGGCGGGGGAATCCCCCCTCCCCCTCCGCAGCGAAGCGGGGGCGCGGGCTTCAGACGCGGCGGCGACGCTGGCTCCCACTCTCCCGGGCGCCCGGCCCCGCGCGCTGACGGAGGGAGCTGCGTCTCCCCCTCCCCCTCGCCGCCATTTTCCCGCCTGACGCAGCCCTCGAGTCCGGGGAACCGGCCCTCTCAGCCGCGCCGCCCCGAGCAACGGCCCAGGGTCGCTGGCTGCACGCGCCGCACCTCAGCGGCCGGGGGCTACTCCCAGGCCGTGTCCGGAGGGTCCGTACAAACAACGGCTCCCGCGCGCGGGCGGGTTTTGCGGGGCCTCTGCACGCTGGCTGGGTTTTAACGCTCGTGTTGTTCTTGTCGGGCCCGCACTGCCCCCTCTGCCGACGTTGGTCACAAGGAGCAGGAGCCCGGCTCTGGCTGCGCCCCATGCATCGGCCGGGTCTCCCTCAGGACACCCGTGGGCTGAGAGGGAGGTTTAATGGGGGCGATGGGCATCGCCTGCTGCCCTGCCTCTGCCGTTCCTCCTCCTCCTCTCGTTTTGTGGGCATGTCCGTCGGGCTCGCTGCAGACGAAGGGAGCTCGTCCCAGCCAAGCCCTGGTCACTCAACACTTACTCCCAATATACATTTGCCCCCCCCCCCCCTTAAGGCCCGGCAGAGACCCACTGTTAGCATCTTGGGGCCCCGCTTATGAGTTAGGATCACATTGTGCTGGGCACTGGTTCATTGCCCCCTGACCCTCTTCTGATAACAAAAATGACCACATGACCCCAGGAAGGGGGACCAAAGCCTGAGCCTGCTGGAGCCCTGCTACCCCAGAGTGGGGGGATGCCTGAGGCCCACCACCCATAGTCAGGGGGGAACAAAGCTGATGCCCAGGGCTGTAACCTGAGCCCTGAAGCCCTTGGGTTTGGGCCCCAGTGGTGAGGCTTGGCCCCGGACTCCAGCAGGTGTAAGCCAGCCCTCGTAACCCCATTAAAATGGGGTTGCAATCCACTTTGGGGTCCTGGCCCACGGTTTGGGAACTGCTGCACTTGAGTATTGCATCCTGACTACAGGGATTGGGCCAGCTCTGAAAAGAACCCAGCCTTCTCAGTCTCAGGTTGGCTCTGATCTTCTCTTCCTTCCCAGGAGGTCGGTATGGTGGCAATTGTGTGCCCTGCTTTTGCTGGCCACCACCATCTCACTGTGCTGTGTGCGTTGTGGAGTTAGCTTGCCAAAGAGTCACAATGTCTCTTGTTCTACAGTGAGGTGACAGCAATGGCCACGCAGGTGCTGTCATGCCAGCCCCATGGGCAGGCAGGGGCCAGAGATGTATTTGGAGTACAGGTAGCTGGTTTGGGGGGAAGTACAGAGGTACAAGTAAGCTGGTATGGTCCGGTGTGGTGTAACATCAAGAGCCAGTGTGCTATACTGGACCGGCTTCCTCAGGTGGCAATTTAAAGGGTCTGGGGGTTCAGACCGTGATTTAAAGGGCCCAGGGGAGTAGCAGCTGCAGGAGCGCTGGGCCCTTTAAATTGCCGCCCGAGCCTCACTGCCAGAGCCCTGGGATAAGCAGCGGCAGCAGGGCTCTGGCAGTGATTTAAAGGTCCCCGGGCTCCCAACTGCCACTACCATAGCCGAGTCCTGGGCCCTTTAAATCTCAATTTAAAGGGCCCAGGGCTCTAAAGGCCCCAGCTCTTCTAGTTGAAGCCCACCCCTTCCTCTTGAGGCCCCACCTCTGCTCAGGACTCCAGCGTATGGGTAATTCCTTTAAGTTACTTTCACCCTGGGGAAGTGTCCGGGTCAGGTCAGCTCTGAAAATAACTTGATACTCTTGGCTGGAATTTGGATCAGCTGTGCTCAGGTCTGGGCTGGGTCTGGATCAGGCTTTAACATTAGGCCTGAGCAGACCTGTACTAAGGACTATACAAGCTGCATAACAAAGATGGTCACTGCTACAATGTTCATACCATAAGATAAGACAAGAGATGGATACAAACAGATTGGGGGGCCAGACACCTTGCTGATCTACATACTCCAACTGTCTCCTTACCCCATCAAGTTATGTTTTTTAAAAAATCACTGTTGCTATTTTCAGATACATTAGTTACTACTACCAAAATCATAGGCATTCCCAAAGAAAACATTAGTTAACTAACAGTTAAGTTGTGACTTGTAAGTTCCAATATTATTCATCACTGCAAATATTAAACTCTGGAATTCATCAGCTAAGGTTAATAATTATATAACTCTTTCCCAACTGTAACACACTATTGATAAATACACATCTATTCACTGCTCCAGTTCATCTGCAAATTCGACACTCTTAGGTGTGGACTTAACATTAGCTGTGAATGGCTCACCAATTACAAAAGCAGCTTCTCCTCTCTGGGCGTTCACACCTCCAGATCACCTGCTGAAAGTGGGCTTCACCACCCCCACTGATTGAATTTACCTTGCTTTCTTGCCTGCATATTTATGCCTGCCTCTGGAAATTTCCACAACATTCATCTGATGAAGTGGGTCTTAACCCACGAAAGCTTGATCCCTAAAATCTGTTAGTCTATAAGGTGCTGCAAGACTTTGTCGCTTTTGCAGATCCAGACTAACACGGCTACACCTCTGATCTATTCACTGGGCATTTTTGGCTGTGCAACACCAAGATAACTTTAACTCTGCCCCAGCAGTAATTATGTGGGAGATAGAACAGAGAGGGGTCTTTGAAACAACTTTATCCATCCATCCAAACACTTCCATTTGACCTGTCGATGCTTTTCTTTCATCTCCAAAGTGGATGTGATGAGTATTTTTTTTACGCCTATCCACCATCCACTTGACAAATATTGTATAAAATCCTTAGTAGACAAGCAGCATACTAAAGACCATCATTCTCCATTCTTCATTAAGACTCCATGTGTTCATCTCTCTATAGGTTTTTCTAAGGCACTTATCAGTGTAGTATCTAACCACAAATCTAATTGATGTGACATTTCAATTCAAGTATCTGTATGTACAGAGCTAATGTATCTATATATGCAAACCTCCTAGGCCCATATCATGAAATTATAACATTCACATAAAAAGACTCAGTTTTAGCCATTTGACAAATCAAATACTTGTAACTGGTTTCATACATTGGTACCTGTACTGGTACAGTGTTTTCCTAAAATTTAAGAATTCTGCATGCATATCCTGCAGACTTCTTAAGTCTGTTATGAAATTACATGATGAAGAAAAGATGGCTATTGGCTACTCTAAATTTACGCTGTTATCGGTCTTTCTAAATGTAAGACGTTGATAGCCATAGTCTGCACTTCTTAAGCTATTGATTCCTGCCTGTCTTTTCATCCCACGAATAAGAGTTAGCTGGATCAGGCCTTAGGTATGAAAGAAACAAAGATGAGAGGTTGGTGTCACTGCAAGAGGAGTGTTGATTGTTTTGCTGTTGGCCAGACAAAAATGTTCATTGTATGGGTGTGTTAATGGGTGTGCAGACATAAACAAATGTATAGCTATTGTCAGCCTTACATAGTATACTATACATTTAAAGTTGTCCTTAGCAGGTGATTTTCATTTGTAAATGTTAGTCTATGTTTATAAAAATATTTTTAAATGTATTCTAAAAAAAAGTAAATTAAACAAGAAAAACAAAAACTAATTTAACATTACTAATTAATTCCAGATAGACTTACACATAATAATATGAAATTATTAATTATTAATTGAGGAACATCTTAATGTTATAATTCTATAGCATCATCAGGTAAAATGGATAATCAGCAACATCAATCTACAAGTAGTCCTAGAAGAGAGATTTACATTCAGAGGGTCGTTTTTGTGAAAGAGAAGACTATCTGAGCTGCTGAGTTGCCAGTTATTGTAGTATTGTGTAATGGGAAGGAGTTTGTATCTGAGTGCCTCTATTCTGTTCTGTCTAGATTCTTGTACTGGGCTTATAACGCTAGGACGAGTGCTTCCCACTAGAGCATTAAGCAATATGACTAACAGCTGTCATGTGTTTGTTCTCTCATTCTCTTCCCCAGGAGGAAAATTGTGTGCAAGTGTTTTGTGCATTTTAAAAAAAATAACATATACACCTGCTACTATATGTTTGTGTTAAAGAAATACACCTTGCACTTGGAGCAAGCTGCTCCTTATTTCCTGTGGGAGTTCATTCCATAGTCTTGAGCCAGCCCCCAAGAAAGCGCTGTCTCCTCTCCTAGCCTGCTCTCAGACACTCTTAACACAAAAAGTGGAGTCCAAACCCATCCCCTTCCTGTAATCTTATTTTATTTACCCAGAAATTAACAATAATGTAACATAATCAGCTCTTTCTAGGCCCCCCATAACCTAATACCTGATCACCTTATAAAGAAATTATAAATACATAAATAAAAATATTATTTTATTATCATAATGCATAGGCGCCCTAGTCAAGGACCACACAGAACCTGATTGTGGTAGGCACTGTACAAACACAGAACAAAAAGATGGTCTCTACCCCAGAGAGCTTTCAGTTTATCCTCACAACTTTGCTGTGAAGCAAGGAAGCATATGTTTTCTATTTTACAAGTGTAGAACTGAGGCATGGGGACAGTCAGCGCTTGATTCAAAGCCCAATTAAGTCTATGGAAAGAGTCCTATTAATATGTCTGCGCTCTGGTTCAGGTCCCAAGTGACTTGCCCAAGGCTTCACAGAGAGTCTGTGGCAAAATTGGAAACTGAATGCAGATATCCTGAGTTTCAGTCTAGTGTCTTAACCACAGGAGCAGCCAAATGTTTCCTAGGGCCAGCTGCTCTCTGTATTCCACCATCTAAATTGCTAAACCCATTCCCCACATCCTCTCCGTTCCTTGGACACCTCGAAACACCCGTTTTGATGGGGTTGTCATATCAGTTCCTCATGATCTGGATTCAGTTATCCCTATTTTTTCCAACTGTCTTTCCCACTTCCTAGAGGCCTGGAAACAGGTCACCTCGGACCGCTGTGTTCTAAACACAGTGGAATTTGATTATACCCTCCAGTTTATTTCAGCCCCACCTTCCCATCCACCTTCCCCGTCCCTCTTCAGGGACTCCTTGCTAGTGCAAGAAGTTCAATTCCTCCTCAGCATGGGAGCAGTGGAGAAGGTTCTGCTACATCTAAGAGGAAAATGGTTTTATTCCCATTATGTTTTGATACCCAAGGCAGGTCTCAGACCCATCTTAGACCTGTGTCGACTCAACTATTATCTCAAGAGGTTGAAGTTTTGCATGGTCTCCTTGGGGTCGAACATTCTGTCACTGGATCCAGGGGATTGGTATGCTGCCTTTGACTTAAAAGATGCAGACTTTCATATATTAATCTTCCAAAGACACAGAAGAATCCCGAGGTTCATGGCAAACAAAGGCATTACCTTTTTGTGGCCTTGCTGTTTGGCCTCTCGGTGGCCCCGAGAGTCTTCACCAAATGCATGTAGCGGCCTTCCTCAGGAGAAGATGACTGGCTCATCAAGGGCAGGTCTCAGGTGAAAGTGCAGTCGGTCATTGCTCTCATCCAGTCAACCTTCCAGGCATTGGGCCTTTTGATCAACATTCAGAAATCAACCCTGATACCCATTCAGAGAATGGAATTTATTGGGGCATTTTTCGACTCCCAGCTGGCGAGAGCTCTCCTCCCAGTGAGTCGTTTCCAAGCAATCATAGAGTCAGTATATTGCATTCTCCTCCCAGTGAGTCGTTTCCAAGCAATCATAGAGTCAGTATATTGCATGCAGTCTCAACCAATCACCATGGTCAAGCTTTGTTTGAACCTTCTCGGTCATATAGCTTTGTGCACATATGTCATTCATCACATGAGGCTGACTCAGACCATTCCAATCCTGGCTCACTATGGTCTACTCCCTGCTCCCTGTTATGGTGGCTGGATCCTCAAGTGATCTGCAAAGGAATTCCCTTCACAAAACCTCAGCCAGTGGCACACTTGGTCTCCATCTAGGGATGCTCAAGACCCAGGGTTGTTTGTCTGTGGAGGACCTATTGTTTCATATCAATGTCAGGGAGCTCAGGGCAGTCCGACTGGCGTGCCAGGCATTCTTACCCCATATTGCGAACACAACAGTCTAGATCCTCACGAACAATACATCGGCCATGTACTACATCAACAGACAGGGAGGAGCTCATTCTTTCCCGTGTCAGGAAATGACATGTCTATGGAATTCTGCATTGGACACTTGATTAAAATTGAGGCCTTCTACCTGCCAGGAACCAACTTACAGACTGGCTCAGCAGGTTCTTGACTCATCACGACTGGTCCCTACTCTCAGAAGTTGCAATGAGCATTTTCCACAGATTGGTCTTTCCCCCATAGACCTGTTCACCAGCCTCCTCAGCAGCCTTCCTAGCTCAGGTCCCAATCCAGTACATATGCAGGGCAGCAACCTGATCCTCAGTACACACGTTCTCGACGCACTATGCTATCACACAACAGGCTAGAGATGATGCCCCCTTTGGTGGAGGGGTTCTATAGTTGCCTTGTTCTTAATCTTTGAGCTCACCTCTGAGACTACTGCTTGCTAGTCACCTAAATCTGAAAGGACATGTGCAAGCACTCGAAGAAGAAAAACTGGTTACTAACCTTTCTGTAACTGTTGTTCTTTGACGTATCTGGCACACGTCCACTCGAAGACCTGTCCACTGGCCCCTCTCTCAGAAAGGTTGGTAAGAAGAAACTGAGGAGCATGGGCTTGGTGGGGTCCCCTTAAACCGGTTCTATGAGCATGTGACAGCACCGAGCCAGACAAATGCCACTAGGGAAAAAATTTCCGATAGCTGCGCTCAGGGCGCACACACGCCTAAATCAGAATGGACATGTGCAACACATCTCGAAGAACAACAGTTACAGAAAAGGTTAGTAACCGTTGTTTTTAAAGATAATAAATGTTGGGTGAACCAACAGTTTCTGGCAGGTTGAAATAGGGAGTCAAAGATTTTCTATCTTTTTCTCCTACCCAAACTAAAAGATATTTTTTAATCTGTAAATTAATGTGTCTGAGTGAAATCAGAGATGTGTTGCAACCCTAATTTGTTCCCATTTTACATAGACTTTACATAGACTTTGTTCCCGTTTTACATAGACTTTTTACATAGACTTACATAGATTCTAGATGCCATGCCCACGCCATATACAGTCCTGGAAAGGTGCACTCATGCCTGCTTCTCTATCACTGCATTGAAAATAAGTCTTGTAGACAACTTGACTCTGGTACGGCACGTACATATGTTAATTTATATGAAATAAAGGATCCAAGAATCAAAGATGTTAACCCAAAAGATGTCCAACATGAAATGGTTTTAAACAAGGTTTTAAACAAGAGACCTTAGCCTGATTAATAGCATGGCAAACACCATTAACAATTCTTTTAAACCATTTATTAAAGACAGAGAAAACTAGGGAAAACAGTTAAGGCATTTGAAATCTAAAATATGAAATGAAAATAAGACTTCTATTTTAACATCTTTTTTTCCCTTTCCCTTTGGCTGTAGAGAGTTTTTGGAAAAAACAACGGCATTGTTTTAAGAACATAAGAATGGTCAGACTGGGTCAGACCAAAGGTCCATCTAGCTCAGTATCGTGTCTTCCGACAGTGGCCAATATTGGGTGCTTCAGAAAGAATGAACAGAACAGGTAATCATCAAGTGATCTATCCCCTGTCGCCCATTCCCATTATTTGATAGTCTTGTAGATTTTATGAAAGATGATAATAACTGTCTTTTATGGGAAAAAGAGACGAAGGTAGTAATGATGGGCTGGAGTTGTCTCACATGCCAGGTAATGTTCAGGATTTAGCTGGTGGTGATGGCACTGTCATCTGGGTCCTTCTCTCTGGCCTGATTTAGTCAGGACATTTTTTGGGATCCTGATGTAGAAGGTCCAGAGTCCCAGGAGAAGATGGGGGTGGCAGACAAGACAGTGAGGCTTGCATCTTTCCTTTTCTTAAGTAAGGCAGAGTCAGGTGTTTGTTTTTGTGGACCCCAAAAGGAGTGCTGGGTGAAATAGCCTGTCCTTTCCCTATTTTGCCCCCCAATTAGGCCTAATTTTTGACACACCAATTTTGTTTTATTGATATTTGGTTTCACACTTTTTTGTTTACCTGGCATGCTTTTAACATAGTCCTTGAATTATATTAGTAGGCTTTTTAGTTTGCACCTTTTTCCATTAACATTTATTTTTATAGGTCATTGTGAGACTTCGTAAATTTATACTTATTTTTTACAGTTGAGCTTGCAATTAGGGTGAACGTGTAGGTCCAATTATTAACACACACACTAGGGAGCTTGTTTCTTTCCAGCTGATTTTATTCCATTAAAATAAACCCACCTTACAAGTAATTAAACTTTTCCTACAAGTGAGGTCTGTGACTGGTATTGTAGTTGCAGATGGTTTCAGTAATATTTCTAAATTATCATTTAAAAAGTTGAGCAAGGTTTAGAATTTACATTCCTCCAGTGTAAGGAACTTTGTTGATGAAAGCTTCAGCTCACTGACAGCCTGTCTACTAAGCATAAACACTGAGTTGTTTCATTAGTTCACAGCTAAATAACTAATCCCATATAGCATAAAATGAAATGTAAGATGGAAAGTATTCACCCTATCAAGGCAGGATGTAAAGTGTTTTGGAATTTACAAACAGAAATATATTCTACCACCAATGTTGTTATTATCACATGGAGTGAGAATAGACTTGTAAATGGACAAAGGACCACTTAAAAGTTTGCAGTTCTCTTCCTTTTGTCTTCTCAGTTTTCATTTAGAATGAAAAATGATATTTTTCGTTGATTACATCGCTAGATTTTTTTTTTCATTTCCCTTGCTTGCAGTTATTGCAAAAATCTCCAATTATGGAAGCAGTTTTGTTAAATATTTTATGTTTTGGGAAGGACTCTCCTGTCTTGGAAATCTCTTTCAATTGCAGTGTTTTGAAAATCTATCACTGATCACAGCGAGAATTACAGACTGCAAATCTGTGTGCTACTTGAATCACAAGTGACAACCCAGTATTGACTGAGGTATATTCTGTATCTTTAGTTTGACAGGGTGTAACAATTCTATGGATGCACAGACTTCACAGTTGTCATTCATACCCTGTTTCATGGCCACATAGCCTTCATGGTTATATAACTGAAAATAGAATGCAAGACATTCTGCTCCAAGAACACATACTGCCACTACTGGAACTTAAGGACAATTTGTAACTGCAGTATTAGTATTAGACAGAGAGTATTTATTTGTGTGCAAGCTACTACAGCTCTCGAGCACTTCATTCAGCAGAGGGCAATAGTATACATACACTCTAGGTAGTAAATTACCAAACTGTGTAATCCATTTCAAGCTACCATATTTATGATTGGGTTTCCCACCTGCCTCAATGTTCTAGAAAAGGAGGCCAGTGATGCTTTCAGGAAGCCTAAAACTGACATACAGCATACTAGGTTGATGTTTTCCTTCAAGTGTTTTAAGTTGTTTTAAATTTTTCTCAGCAAGTTTAGTTTAGCTAACCAGCATTAGAACATAGCTCTGAATTGGTTTGCTTTTGTGAGTTACTAACAATTAGTAAAGAAGTGATCATTTATTTAAACCAAAATGAAGTTAAACAAATCGTTTTGGGTAAACTGTGCTCCAGACCTGGTCCAGTCTGAGTCCTGATCTTGCACGATTTAGGCACACAGTCCCAGATACTTCCTTTTTAGACATTATTTTACTTTCCTCGTGCAAGATAACTAGTGGCAGGTAGTATGTATAACACACATACACAGTATATAGATACAGTAGATTCTAGAACATCAGAGTTACAAAAACTTTGCGAATGGAGGTTGTTCGTAATGCTGAGCTAAACGTTATGGTTGTTCTTCCTAAAATTTACAACTGAACATTTTGACTAATACAGCTTTGAAACTTTTACTATGCAGAAGGAAAATGCCGCTTTCCCTTTATTTATTTTTTAGTAGTTTACGTTTAACAGCCCTGTACTGTATTTGCCTTTTTTTGTTTGTTTGTTTGTTTGTTTGTTTCCACTGCTGTCTGATTGCATACTTCCGGTTCCAAATGAGGTGTGTGGTTCACTGGTCAGTTCATAACTTTGGTGTTCCTAACTCTGAGATTCTACTGTAGTTGCTTGTGTTTTTCATACCTAAGTTGATAGTTAATACCTACCTTCTTCTTCTGATTATATCCCCCAAACAAGCGGTAGAATAAGGGTATAATCTCATTAGAAAAACCCTTAAATAAAATTCCCAAAATGTTTAGAGATCAACCATTGTATTCCAATCCCCATCACACTCTCCACTTGCTTCCATGACATCAAAAACCATTAAACCGACTGGTAAATCTGCAGCTTTGTCTAAACACATTTCTGCTATAACACCTAAAATACTCTTAAAGAGCTATGCTTTGTCATCTAAGCAACAAGGAAGTCTTATATTTTTTTTTACTCTGCTAAAATCATTAAAAAAGTCCTAGAAAATATGACTGAGATGAAGACGACTGGAAGAGTTTGGAGAAGTGAGTCATTGTTCAAGAAACTGAGGAACAAAGCACCAAAATGCTTGCAGATATTAAAAAGGTTGTTTAGATCTCAGATGGATAGCCACTGTAATATTAAAAAAAAAAATAAAAAATTATTACATGGGTTGCTTGCACGAGAGGAAGTTCCTGAGTAAGCAGATTGCTATCCCGGAGATGCAGGAGGTATCCCTATATATAGTTGCGTACAATGGAGCCTTAATGGTAAAAAGATATATTATAAAGTACTCATTGGTCATGGTCTGGTGCTTAATGTACTGTAGTAAGATTAAATAATCTTTGTCAGGTTGATCTTAATTTTTTCCAAAATGGTCACGATTTCTTTTTAGTCTACTCTTTAAAGCTTAGAAAACACTGCCTTTTTGTGTGTGCGAGTGAATTCAAAAATGGATTTTCATAATTTCTTTGTATCTAACTTCTCTAATAAGGTTGGACAGATTCTCACAGTTTCTGTTGCTAATACAATTCCCTGCAAATAGAGCAGAAAGTTGAGAACACTTCAGTTTAGTGACTATGTTTGGTCCTAATGCTGATGATACCACTCTTGAGTTAAGTATGGTAGATATGGATAAGGGAGCTGTGTAGAGAGAATTGTCTAGTGGTTAGAACAGGGAACTTGGAAACAAGACTCAGATTCTGTTCATAGCTCTCCAAGAACCTGGTGTATTATATTGAGCAAGTCTCTTAGACTCCATGTCCTTTGGTCTCCATTTTGTTATGGTTTCTGTATACATCAGCTTTAACATTGTAGTGACATTGCTCTTAGTATTTAGGACTCTTCTGTATATGGAAATGGCCCCTTGGAGTAATGCGGTTTAAAAAGTGTAGAGAATGAATGATGTGCGGCATAAGCACTATGTCTGTTTCACTTTCTTGACAGTTATGCATTAACAAGATCTAGTGTAAACACCATCCATGCTCATAAGATGTGCCAGCTCCTTCCAAAAATAGTGTGATATCTGATGCCTCTCTGTGATATAAATATGATGGCAGAGTGCACATCTTTCCCATCCTCACTGTCAGCTACTTTCCCCATATTAAGATATTCTCACTTAAAGGTTTCAGTTGGACATTAGAAAAACCTTCCTGTCAAGGTGGTTAAGCACTGGAATAAATTGCCTAGGGAGGTTGTAGAATCTCCATCATTGGGGATTTTTAAGAGCAGGTTAAACAAACACCTGTCAGGATGGTCTAGAATAATACGTAGTCCTGCTATGAGTGCAGGGGATTGGATTAGGTGACCTCTCAAGGTCCCTTTCAGTCCCATGATTCTGTGATAATCTCAAGTGATTTTATAAAAATCAACTACTCCAGCTAAGGTTGTTTCTGTTTATCAGAAAACGACAAATCTGAAATTCCATGTAATTCTAAATCTCATTTATTTTAGCCATGCAACTTCTTTGTCAAATTGTGGTTTGAGTTTCAGGAGTCTGTTGCATACTATAGCTGTAGCAAATTTAGTTGTTGAAAAACAAATGGCAGTTTATTTTAGTCCAGTTGCTACACATACCGTAGTTTGCCAGGCACTCAGGCACCAATTCAGCAAAACACTTAGAGCTGTGCATAATTTAAGCATGATAAATCCTACTGATGTCTTAACTTAAGGCCTAGTCCTATTGAAGGGAGTGGGATTCCTCACATGCTTAAAGTTAAGCGTGTGTTTAAGTGCTTTACTGGATCAGGACCTCATGGAATAGTTCCAACAAGCATAAATTATGCTGGCATGGGTGAAGCTCTCTCTAAGTCTGAAGTCTCTGTCTACTTTTATTTTTACTCAAGTAACTTAGGCTACTTCAGAAACCTTTTATCCGGCGGCATCATGTTTTTTTCAACAGATGAATGTAGTGTACTCCCTTTTCCAGTCACTCAATATAAAATTTGGCCTTTTTTCTTGAGTTTTCTGCAGCAAATTCAACAATATTAATGAAAGCCACTTACCAATGCACCCTTATTACCAAAAGGGGAAATCTCAGAACTGTCTGATGTGTGTATTGTTATGCAGCACCTTGGTTTCCCTGTGCTGGCAACTGTCTTGGAGCATTTCAGCATTCTACCAGCAAAATACATGCGGAATGCAGGTGAACCTTTCCAGACTACTGTACCCCTTTCAGGAGTCTGATTTCTCTTGCGTACCTGCAAGTTCCACCTCACTTAAAAATGACTTGCTTACAAAATGGGACAAACATACAAAAGTGTGACAACATACTATTACTGAACAATTGCTTACTTTCTCATTTTTGCCATATAATTGTAAAATAAATTGATTGGAATATAAATATTGTACTTACATTTCAGTATATAGTTTACAGAGCAGTATAAACAAGTCATTGTTAGTATGAAATTTTAGTTTGTCCTGACTGCTAGTATTTTTATGTAGCCTATTGTAAAATTAGGCAAATATCTAGATGAGCTGATGTACTCCTGGAATACGTCAGCATATCCCCAGGGGTATGTGTACCCCTGGTTGAGAACCACTGCTATAACACAAGAGTTATATGGTTGGGTAAAGAAAAAAAAACCTCACTAAAAACAGAGAGAATAATTTGATCTTACTTTCTTATCCTTTTCTGTCACTGAATTTCTAGTGCTGTAGACCCCAACGATTTAAAAAGTTCACATTACCCAAATCACTCCTAAGAGAGAGAGCATTCAAAATTCAGATCCAACTCTTGCAGCTAAGGACTATCTCTACATTAAACCACTCTGTAGTTCGGTGCTGTAGTTTTCTCATTTGTAATACAGATAAAATACCCACCTTGCAAGTGTCCTGTGAAGCTTAATTAATTAATGCAAAAATGATTTGAGATCCTTGAACGAAAGAAGCCATGAATGTGCAAAGTATTATCATATTAATGATCTGTGCCAGTAAGACCAAGACAGTAGACACCAGATTAACCTCAATGCACTATACTTTCCTAAATCTGTTTCATTTAATTTTGGTAACATCCTTGGTGAACTGGTGAGCACCTAAAGTAAGACTTAGAGGTCTCCCCTCCTACCTTGCAACTAGAGTAACAAAAAATTATTACATATTCCCTTGTGACAGGTAACAGTGGGTTACAGTTTGTGAGATGCTTTCGTAAGTCCGCAAATGATACTGAATTCACAGTTGGGCTGAATGTTGTCTCCCCCTCTCCCCAAAACTATGAAATGTGGGACAGTTTCTAAAAGAAGTGCCCATTCGCTGAGCCTAGAAGGAGTCTTACTGCTAACACGCTTTACTATACTCTTGTTATGCACCCTTTCACAGAAGGAAGTAATATTTTGACAGGATACAAATCTGTCCCTCTGGTTTTAATTAGGGGAAACTGCAGACTCTTTTCTTTGGGGAGGAGAGTTGAGGGACCAGCCGGTTGCTATGAGATTATTTTTATTTACAGTAAATAGAATATTCTCATTGCTAGAGTGTTTCTAGTCTGAGATAAAGTAGATCTTCTCCATTTTCCCCCAACTGTCTTTTAGTGCCCTCTTGAGGACAGAAAATTACAAAAAATATAAGGTTCAAGAATAGCAGATGTGTTAGTCTGTATCCGTAAAGAAAGCTAGGAATACTTGTAGCACCTTAGAGACTAACAAGCTTATGCTGAAATAAACTAGTTAGTCTCTAAGGTGCTACAAGTATTCCTCGCTTTCTTTAAAAAATATAAGCACACTTGATTCAGTCACAGAAGCTTGCCATACACAAAAGCTTCACTGAGAAAAGTAGTAAGGTTGGTGAAGTGTGATGTCGTCACACCATAAACCCTTAAAAGCAAGGAAGAGCCAAGTTATGGGCCACCTCTTAACTGTACTCTAATGCCCAAACAGCACATTCCCACTGAGAGTAGCATTAAGACTCTGCATCATTGCGAAGTACTACATTCTGCCTCTAAAAGCTAAGGACCCATTTTAAAAACAACACAGTAATCGCTCCCATTTTGGCACAAAAATCTTAATTACAACCTCAGCAGCATTAGCAACTATTCAGTGTTGACATGTATGTACAGGTTAAATGAGTAGTGGGTTTGTGTGACTCAGATCTATGGCCCCCATGGCTGATGAAAGCCAGTGGGAAGGTATTGCGTTGCATATGATTGCCGGTATTTCTTTTAGGGAGTACAAGCTGCCAGCTTCTCGTAAAGAAATTGTTCTTAGCTCTGTATTCCAGAAACCAGCTCTTGCCACAAATAATCCCTCCAGATATTGCCTAGCCTTGAGACTGAGTTAGGTATGATAACGGTAGCAAAATCTGGAGTTCGCTCAGGCCTCTTTGAACCAGACCAGTTAGGTTTTAGGCTGGGCTAGGGTTTGTATGAAGATCAGGGGACCAAGCGGATTTATTTCTTTATTTGCTCTATCAGCTGCTTCCAGCCTAGTTGACTATGTGGCATTGCTGGCATGACTGAAGGCTCGCAGGGGCAGATGGGACTGTTTGAGTGGCTCCACTCCCTTCTTTTCAAAAGATTCTATACCGGAATAGTGGGCAGTTACTCACTGTTCCCGCTCAGTGTACAAATGGGCCTTTTAGGAAGTGAGTAAATGTGTGTGGGCTACAGTGTTTTAAACGTGTCAAACGCCAGTCTTCATAGTCCCCTCTCTTACTGTCTCCACTGGTGCAGCTGGTGACTTACTCCAGTTCCTTCTGGATATTCAGGCCATAACAGTTGTGAAGAGTCTGTAATTTGCATTTGGTGATACTGTTTTGTCCCTTTTTTTCAAATGTGAATCTTATTATGGTTACTCATATGTTTGTCACCTCACAACTGGAGTACTGCTATATGCTCAAACCCCTTGGAAATTGCAGCAAGTACAGATTGTGGCAGACACTTAGATATGATGACAGCTGCAACCAGCAAAGCCCAGGGAGCAGGATATCCTCAGCGAGGGGTTCTTGCCTTTAGGATTCACTTACCCCAAGTGCTCTGCTAGAGTCAAGAGTTGGGGTCTCTCTACACTGCTGTATGAGCCCAGAGTTAGTAGCATTTGAGTTAGCAGACCTTGGGTTTGTTACCTACAGCTTGAACATCTACACCCATTTGTAACCCCAGGTTAGGAATTATTGTACCCCAGATCCCAACTTGGGGCACCAGCATCTATATTGCATTATGTCTAACCATGGATACCCTGGACTTCCCAGCTTCCTCACAGAATATGACTGCTTTAACCCTTTGTTTATGGTGCAGTGTGGGAAAACTTGACTGTCCATCAAACTTACCTGTCCAGAGGAAAAAGTTGGTCTGTGGAACTGAGAAATACTTTTGGTAGATTCCCAGCATACAGATCTAGTGGGGCTGCATCTACAATGCTTAGCAATAGGGCTTGAACCCTGGGTCTCAGCTTGATTCAAGCTCAGACTCTTCACCCAACAGGATCCTGGGACCCTGGGTCTGAGCCCTGTATTAGTGCAATTTGTGTGTATATGAAAGGGTGGGGATAGGCTTGAGCCCGAGTTCCAACCCTGGGCTTACACTGCAGTGTAGGTATACCCTTGGTGACCAAAAGGACATCTAAAAGGTGCTTCCTTTCCTCTCCCTCTGTGTTATGTGAGGGAAACACTAGCACAGAGATCAGTTTGGGGATTAGGAAGGTTTTTTAGGTTTGCTTGTTAATGTCCTTTAGGCCTGTTTTTGATGCAGTTTCGTATTTTAAACATTCTCTGGGAAAAGCAGAGATGTAATAGTCCCAATTAATTTGTCCAGTTATTCCCAAAGAGCAACTTTCCAAGTCAGAAGACACAAATTCCCCACAAAGAGCCACTCCTTTCAATTTAGACAGCAAGTTCCTGTTGCATTGAAGAGGGGTGTATTGGGCCCAACAAGAGATAAGACATTAATAAAAGCCTTGGTTATTGCTACAAGGAACAGCTAAGTGTAGTTTAGGGTTTCATGTCAAATTGTCACTGGCTTATTCCCATTGTACCAACCACCATTAAAAATCTCTTTAAACTTTTATTAAATGGGAAGGGGAGGAAAAATAGTTAATACTTTAGCTTTAGGTGCTTTAAGTAAGGTTTTCATTTTTAAAATATAATTTATTTCCTTTTCCTGCATAGAGCCTTTTATAGGGAGAAAGTCATGCTTGACAGAGTTTTTGACTATATGGACTGTCCCTTTGAGGGGAAAATTTAGTGAGATGGTCAGCTGCTTCTGTTGGTGTCTGACCCTGTTTTCCTTGAGACAAAACAGGACAAACACCCAAAACAGGAGAGAAAAGAACAGCAAAACTAGAAAATGCAGCTCCTGTCTGGTGCTGATTTTTATTTGCAACCTCACTGCTGGAGAAACACAGGCCCAGCATGTGGTCTGATCAGCCCCTCTGAGAGCAGGCAAACTTGTACCGGCATCGGCCTGTTTAAAGTACTGCTTTTATCTTGCCTCTGCGATCACAGGTCCCCGCAGTGTTGCAAAGGGTGGAGTCTCAGTGATTAACCCAGGCTCTTTTTTTTTTGGTTGTTGCCTTTATTTAATATGAGAGAAATAGGAAAGAGAAGAAATAAGATGAGGAAGGAAAACGACACATAAGGAAGTGGGTGACAGCAGGCACCCAAGACTCACGTGCCTGGTGTTGTCCAGGATTTAGATGAAGCCAGGAGAGGGTGATGTTACCTGTTATCCTCTCTCTGGCCCAGTCTGGGAGGATGCCTTTCAGGATCACTAAGACCCAGTGGTGTCACGCTGGGTGCTAGAATCACAGGAGACAATCAGGGTAGCAGCCATGACAGTAAAGCTTGCTCCCTTCCAGTCCACACATCCTCCTCTAGTCTGATTTAGTGACCTCAAGCTAAACAATATTCGAGAAGGAGTGGCAACCTCATTCCATTAGAGGTAGCCAAAGAAAACACACATCAGTGATTTCAATTATGAACATTTCCTCCCATTTTTAGAATTTTTCTGCTTGTTGTCTCATCAACCTGTCACTTTACTAGAAGCCTTAAAGATCCCTTAGCATGGTTCTTTTAACTTAATTTCCTTCCAGTCTTTCTCCAACTTTTGCTGACTTTCATGAAGAATTTTATGTAACAGACTGAGTTGGACTTTTGTTGCCTTGTACAACTTAGGACTTGGTTACACTTACAGCTTTATGGAAGTTTTTTCTATACCTGCCCTCCTATACAGCTATAGGGATAGCGCTAGAGCGTGTTCACACTTAGACCTGCCAGCGCTATAGCGTGGCCACATTTGCGATACTTCAAGCGGCACGGGAGTGGTGCATTATGGGCAGCTATCCCAACATTCAGCTGGGTGCAACGTATTTTTCAAACAAAGTGGGTGAGGGGGAACGTGTTGTGTGTATACGGAGGGAGAGCCTGAGTGGATTTTTGGCGTGCTGAGAGTGTGTCAGCAGATTGTCTATGAAATGCAGAGCCTAAAAACCTTCTGCTTTAAGCTCGCTCACAAGGTAAACATTTGCATTGCTGATTTGCCGAGTTAAAGACAAGCTCTGAAAACGTACTTCACTCTGCTGTAGATCCAGAATAGCTCTCTTCTTTTCAGAGGCCAAAGTGGTCTCTTTGCATCCTCAAACACCATCAATCTTGGCAACACCCACTGCTGTGCATTCCCTCGGTTAACTACTTGAATCCTTCATGCTGCCCAGCTCATTTGCCCAGGAGTTGGAGAGCTCTCTGATTTCTTCCATCTGACTAAACATCCGGTTTGAACTACAATAATTTACTTTTAAGAAAAAGATTTGGAGTGACACAAGAACACAATTTTAATGTTTCCTGTTCACCAAGCTCAGCATGGCTAGTCATGGCTTTTGTTATTTTTTTAAGATGGGCTACTTTTCTTGAATAGATGGAAGAACACTAAATCAGAAAACACAATCTGAACTATAACTTTATTCACATGAACAGGTTCCTTGAAGTCACTGGGTTTACTCATGTGAGCAAAGCTATGTGTGTGCCTAGATGATTGTGGGATCGGGGCCTGAGATAGAAAGGCTTTGGAAGCATAACAATAGCTCTGCCTCATCACTCACAGAGCAAGTCAAAAATAATGGTACCATGCGAATAAAGAACAAACACAATCATCAAGCCCTACATATTTCTAGAAAATGAGCACCTTTTCCATAAAAGTAACTGCTCTTGGGGAAAAATGGTACAAAATATTAACTGTCATCTTGTGTCCCCCATTGTAATCAACATGCCTGGAGCACCTCTGATGTGTTCTCGAAACTGTTACTTAAATAGCATTTAAGGTCAATTAAATAAACAAAATGTTAAAGCCTGATGACATAAATAACATAAAGACCTGTAATGGTCAAATGATTTGGTGTTTAGCCCTTCTTGATTTAAAACACCAGTGAAAAATGTTGGAACCCTTGAAGGTGATTTTGAAGATGGAGAAGTGACTGTGCTGCACAAACAGCAATCAGAGACAATTAAGTGAACTGGGACAAGTGCCTTATTCTTTGCAGAGACTGCATGGGAAATTGCACTTTACATTTCAGTCTCATTGCATTTAAAATAAGGCCCCCAACTAAGTCATTTTTCAAGTCCAACTCCAATCAAAAGATATTGCTTAAAATCTTCCTATTACTGTAGAAATGAAAAGAATGATTGTCTATGCTGATGAGCCTAGACAATTGTCTTGGAAAGAATTTGACAGTGTTGTCTAACAGTCCCATTATAATGTTATTACAGCCCCTGAAGAATACTGACAAGGCCTGAATACTAGAATGAGTGTCGGGGCTGTTTAGGATAGCTCTCTGTGTATGGTTTTTATATGGTTTCTCTGATACCTTGTTCTGTACTGTATATAGATTTTTCTGTCCAGGTTTACTCTTAGGCTGATTCTCAGACAGCTCTTATAGTAACTGATTAACAGATTGGTGTAAACTTTAGCGAGGCACAGAAAATAGAAAAGTGATAGATTTCACTGGGACTGCTTATGGGTTAAGGTACCTAAGGCTGACCGACCCAGGCCCAATCTAAATGAAGGATTTAACTAAGATATTTAAAAAATATTCCTTAGTGGACAAAATCTGGTTTCAGTAGGGGTTTTCCCATTGACTTCGGTGGTGTCCAGATTTGTCCCTATTGTATTAGAGTAGCTATATAGTAAGATTACAGGATTATCTTTCTGTTGGTGTGTCACTCTCAGCCTAGAATGTCTGATGAGTTAGTTTGAAGTGATGAAAAAAGTTAGAGGTATGGCTGAAAGCTTTTTGTTTAGAACAGCACCAGGTTCAATCTTACCAAGCTTCATTGGCGTAACAAATTACGCTCATGTGGTGTACAGCTATAGTAAAGCACATATCTGTACCATGCCAAGAGTCTTAGATCACTGTGATATCAGCGGGAGATATCAGAGCTAACTCAGCCAGTCACCAACCTCACTCCGCAGCTGATTTGTATGTAACAATTTCATTGGTTGTATGAGGCAGACTGCACAGATGGTGGATTACTTGGCCCAACTGCCATGTGCTTGCGACAGCATGGGCTTTCATCTACTAGTACAATAATAAGTATGCTTTAGCTTTTTTTAAGCCTTCATGGGAACCTTGAAAATGTAACTGTTAAATATAATTATATATTTGCATATAATGGAAGTAAACTCCACCCATAGCCAGTGTCAGCCCTTGGTGAAAAAGGAGGAAGGTTGGAATCAAACTGGCAGCCAGCAGTAAATCTTTGCCAAAGAAATCCATGAAATGAGACCTTTATATACCTCATATGAAATGAGGGCATTCCTGGGAAATGAAGTGTAGTAGAGTGTTACTGCGAGGGTTACTGCATCATTTTGGACTGATGCGATCAAGGAAAAGAATCCAGAAAATAAGACTGGTATCTAGTAATATGGGACATTAAGTGGAAAAAGTGCAGAGCTGGTTCAGATACTGATGAAAAGGAAAGTACAGACTGTATGCATTCAAGAGACCAAATGGAAGGAAGTAAAGGCAAGAGATATCAGGGAAGGCTATAAGCTACTATACTATTGCATGCTGAATAAGAGAAGTGGATTTGGTATAGTTTTAGATAAAGTGATGCAGGAATGCGTAGTGGTTGTGGGTATGGAAAGTGACAAGATAAGTTTGGTTAAGTTGCTCTTGAAAATAGCCTGCTATGTGTTATATATGCATATGCACTCCAAGTGCCAAACCAAAAAAATCAAGGGTTGCTGGGGAAAAAATGGACACTGTTGTACACAAAGCAATAAAAAAAATGAGTAAGTCATCATTAGAGCTAACTTTAATAATCACTTGGGGAGAAATGGTAAATGCTTCAAGAAGTACCATAGCAGCCGTGGATATGGACATAGGAAGAAGGAAGGGAAACTACCTTACAGTATGACCAGACTGTAGTTCAAGTATCTAGGCTCTATAGTACTGGATAATGGTGAATTCAATAATCAACTTATAAACAGCAGGAAAGGCATGGATTAAATGGAAAGACGTCAACAGAGTGATCTGCAATAGGAGAATACCTGTCAAGTCAAAAGGTAAGATCTACAAGGCCTGCAATTTGTATGGCTCCAAATGCTGGGTTTTGAAAAAGAAACAGTACATTTAAATACAGTGGAACTGAAAATGGTAAGATGGATGCTTGCAGTTAGAAATGAATGAATTAGGGGGGAGTGTGAAAGTGGTACCAATTATAGAAAAGCTGAGGGAATCTAGGCTTAGATGATTTGGGCATGTGAAAAGAAGATCAGAAGACTATATGGGAAACAGAAGGTAAACTCAGCAGTAAAGGGTAAGAGAAGTGTTGGAAGATCAAAAACTTGATGGATACATGTCATACAAAAGGATTTGATTAGCTGTGGAGTTTTTGAAGAATGGAGAAGGAATGGAATGGAGAAGGAGGACTCAAAATGTAGCTGAAGGACCAATGAAGCAAAAGATACCAACATGACTTAACACTCTAGCAAGAGGAGAAATGTCACAGAAGAGGGACTTCCTGCAGAAGAAGCAACACTTGTGGTTATATGGGCTGTATGATGGCTTGTACCAGACCCCTTGTTGCCCCCTGCTGCAGAACATATGGTCCAACTCAGCCTGCCAGGAAAGGTGCAGCAAAGATGGGTCCTAGAGAGGACCCATGGAAGTAGCCTATCATAGCCCAGAGCAAGTTCAGATAAAAGGAGCTGCAAGGCCTTAGTGGGTCAGTTCTTGGCTGGAACCAGGGGCAAGGAAGGGTGCTCCTCTCTGGAGAAAGAAGCGTCAGAGATAACCAGAGTTTGGCTGTGGTTCTGATAGAGAGAATTGGAGAACTTTAACCTGAGTTAAGGGATGAAGATAAAGGGGCCTGGTTGGAAGAGGCTCAGGAAACCAGCAGCAGCATACCAAAGTGAGCAGTATCTGGCAGCTATTGATATGGTCCCTGGGTTAGAACTTGGAGTAGTGGGCAGGCCCAGGTTCCCCCACCAGCTACTGGTGAAGTGGCTTAAGCCCTGAGAAGGGGAGAAGACTTGTTTTGAAACCTGAGAATAGGGCTGAATTTAAAGACTACAGAGCTGGGACTGAAGATTGTGGTGAGGGTAAGATAGACAATTTTTATTGGATTTTTTACTACTCTGTTGGATTTTATGACTTAGCTGGAGGGACAAGCTAATGAAGATCTGCCAAGTGAGGTCAACAACCTACAGAGGGTACCAGGAGCAAGAAAAGGATGGCAGTACTGCCATAGCAGGAGGTGCTCAAGAGGTTAATGCCCCCTTGTAACAGGGTCTGCTGGCTGCCTCAGAAAAGCTCAGAGAGGCCTCAAGTGTGCAGTACCTGTGACTTTATTTACAAAGCATTGTCCCACCACCAGTGGTGAGCTCTATACAGAGCTTACCAGCCTAGTTGGCTTCTTCCACAAACAGACCAGCCCTCAGGTAGGAGACTAACCTTACCCTGGCCATTCCCCCTCCCAGCCTTTATAGCCCTTAGGCCCTCAGGTGCAGCCAATCCACAGACCAGGCATCAGGCTTTTCCCCAGCCCCAATCTATTTCCCATGATTGGGGCTGGCTGAGTAGGGGCTAATTGGGTGCCTTTGCAGCAGCACCCTGCTACATCCCCATTACAGGTTGTTAGTTTCTTTGGCACCTATGCAGTATGACAAGGGTCTGACTAACTTGTGAGCTGGCAACATGCCATTCAAAGAGATGGACAGATCTGTAAGTAGCTAAGAAGCCATGTAGGAGCATTGTGTGTGTACCAAAGGTCGGATTTCAAGCTCGGAGAATCCAAACAGCTGACCAGTCTGAATTTTTAACACAACTTCTGTTTTAGAACTGTTGGCTTGTTTGTACTGGGCAAAGTCAGGGATTGAATGAAGCAGGAGTGGGAATGGTAGGAACATAGTTCCTATTGTTAATTCATGTTGTTAAAGTTGGCTTAATACACACAAAAAGAGGACAGTCAAGAAGGGGAGTTTCCTTTGAGCCCCAGAGAGAGTGGAGAATGAAAAAGGTTAATGGTATTTCCATATCCTTTTGTATCTTCATGGTAGGCCAAAACCAGATTTCAGACAAGTCTGCAGAACAGATCAGAAGGTGCAATGTCCTGTTCTGCAGTCTCCCTGAGCTTCTGGTTATGTAAGGGGATGATAAAATTTACTTTGCAAACAGGTTGAATGCAATAGCTGAAATGCAGTAGAAGCTAATACTGCATCTTTTCACTCACTCAAAAAAAGTTCCAGCACTTTGGAACTTATGGGACTATACTACCTGCTAACATGTGTGTTCAGATGAGTTTGTCTGCATCCTGTAACACTTGCCCATACTGGTATTGCCCTGGCCTCTTCTTTTGTCATTCAGTTTCGCATGCATTCTATAACAATGTGCATTTCCTCACCTTTGGGGGCGAAGCCAGACTTTGAGGCACCTGCTCCCCTACTTGGTGTAAACTTTGCTTGTGCCAATCAGAAGCGAACACAAACAAGTTTTGGGCCCCGTCCCCTATGACACTTCTGTGATGTCATAGTTGGTACTTATGGGTCTGTCTGCCATGTGCAGACAGAGAGAGGAGAAACGAAAACGAGTCCTGTGTATCCGTGTATCCCTGTAACCGAGCTTGATCACCTCGAAGCCTCTCTCTCAGCTCACGTGTTTTCAAACAGAGCTTCCACGTTTGCCGGTCGTTACGTGTTGGTTTGTATTTGTAAGTATCAATTATTACTAAATGCTGCATCTTTGTTTATAAATATTGTTAGTATGTATTTTAGTCATTGTGTGTTTTAAGTTTCATTAAGTCTATTAGTTAATCAAAAAACTGCTCCCTTACCCCTTGTAATTATCCCCAATAAAACTTTAAATTGATTAATTTTAGGTGTGTGTGTGTGTGTGTGTGTGTATCTGCAGCTCACGTCCTGACCCACACTCCCCTTGCATCTCTTACCTATATAGTCTGTTGCCACGTGCGGCCTGGTAAACAACAGGCCTGCAATTTTTTTCCGCCCCTGCGAGTCCGTGGCAATCCACAATGTGGAGTAATGGTCTCAAGTTGCAGTTGGGAAGGTTTAGATTGGATATTAGGATATTAGGAAAAACTTTTTCACTAGGAGGGTGAAACATTGGAATGGAAAGAATCATCTTCCTTAGAGGTTTTTAAGGTCAGGCTTGACAAAGCCCTGGATGGGATGATTTAGTTGGGGATTGGTCCTGCTTTGAGCAGGGGGTTGGACTAGATGACCTCCACAGGTCCCTTCCAACCCTAATATTCTATGATTCTATGTGTGCCTTTGTGAATTCCTGGCTCGTCACCAGCTGGAAGCTTGAGATCCAAGAGTGAAAATCTCATGCCCCTGTATATCTTTCTAACAGCAATAGTTTTAAATTACAGCATGTCCTAAATTTAACTGTATGGAAAATTTCCAAATTCAGCTGAAAAGGACCCCAACCTTTAGAAAGTAAAATTAATTTAAGTGATGTAGATCCTCACATCAAAATCCTCTTCCTACACGTACACCCTCCCATCCATGTTTCATCCCTTCAGATTGAAGTACGACTAGAGGAGCCAGATGTATTTGTTCTTTCATCCAGAATGCATTCGAATCTATGTTCTAATAATTTACCCAACCTACTTTTCACATTCCACCTTCTTTTCCCTGTCTTCTCTAACTTGTTTATTCTTCCTTTTGAAATACTCAGCTGCGCCATATATTTTCTCAGGTGTTGATGTATATTGGACAGCCAGGTCTGGAGTCATCCCAAGTTACTCTTCTCTGTGCTTGAACTCAGCCTAAATTTAAACCTGGAAGAATAGTCAAAAGAAGTCAGCACAAAAGAAATAAAGAAATGTGCTCAGGAATATTTCTCAGTGATGGTGATCCTTACTCAGTCACAAATTTGAAAACAGAGAACTGGATGGCTCAGGGGATTAGTAGTGGCATATAGTGGCATTTTCAGTTCTAGGCGCTCATTTCGAAACCAGCCCAGGTTAGAAGTATTTGAAAGCGGTTCCCCTTTCTGAGAGCTGTTCAGTGGGATATCAGTGGTCTATCCTTTGGCTTGTTAGTTGTTTCAGAAGAGAGATCTAAGATTTAATGGTCATGGAGCAGGAACTTATAGATCATCAGATCAGGAATACTGGTAGGGCAATGTAGGGAATCTTACACTGCATCATTTAAGGTCAGTATCCATTCTGTTGACAAATATGGGACTTGAGTCTCTAGGCCTGTAAACCCAGCACTTTTCCTGATTAGTAACATTAAATGTTCTCTTTTAAAAAAAAATTTAGTGGATAAAGAGGACCTCTCTACTAATGCATGAAACCACAGCTCTTGCTAAGTCTGTGGTGTATTATATTAGTGCCTCTCAGTACCTGTTAATTTTGCGCTTTGATGGGTCTGCAACTGCACTTTAAGAGCTTCTATAGGTAATGCTTAAAAGCTTAATAACTACTACATGCCAAAAGTGAACTAAAATACATTGAATGAACATTAAGGATATGACAGAGCCAATGAAAGCAATTACAGTTCAGGATTAAACCTTTATATTTGAGAACTCTAAGGTGTTCAAGGACTTCCTTACTACATGACTTTTTGCCCTGTAGTGCAAGGACCGAATACTGAATGTGACCCATCTACTATTACCAGGGGAAAAAACAGTAACAGCAGCAGCAACAATCTGATCCGAACACTAAGTCAATGGAGTTCAAGTAGGGGTTGAAGCCGATCAAAGATGTGTCAGACTTCTTTTTTATTTTATTAACTCAGTCCAAAGAAACGAGGCAGTCCACAAACACACGTTCACACAGAATAATTAAAAGAATTAAGACCGGACTTAGTTTGTACTGCAAACCAACATGTTCTTAAATGGCAGTTCACCATATGTTCTCCAATACCTAGACACAAAGATGAGCCACCTTAACCTCCTTCTTAATACGCCCCATTTTGTTATGCATTGGCGTACACATTGCTGTACATGGCTGGTTTGACTCAGAGCTTTTAAGTCTTTAAATATCATTTGTTGTGACTATTAAATTATATCCACATTACTTGAGTGAATTTTTTAAAAATTTCTTGCCCTCTCCATTATTCTGCCACATTTTTGGTTTTGAGGAGAAAGTAATGCAAATAACAAAATGCTGGAAGTGCTAGTAGATTTAATGCAAATATTTTTTGGGGGGATGGGTGGAATTATGTCTTCCTTTTTTTAAAAACAGTCCTATTGTGTGCCATGTAACTGCAATCAGGCTGACAACTACCATATGATGGAATATCTTGTAATCCGGTTGTAGGTTTCTCTCTATAGAGACAGTCTTCAAGTAGATGAGTTTTAAATCTCCTTAGAATTAAGAAGGGTTTGGCAACCAAATGAATTGTTTTGGAAAAAAAAGAGGATAAAAAATGGGGAAAAAAACATGTCTGTGGTGGTTAGTCAGATGTTCTTTTGGAGTTACAATGATTTCCTTCTTAATTCCTCTGCTTGTTGACATTCATGTTAAAAGAATAATGAGTACTATGTGCACTACCCATCCTTGTATACATTATGAAATCTTTACATTAAGCTAACCAAATGGATTGAATCATAATGTAAGGCAGACACTAAAAACAACTGTACTCAGCTGTAAAATGGCATAAAAGCATAGTATAAATGGATACACTACAGTACAAGTGTTAATAATTGCCAGTACACTATATAATAATTTGTTTTAAAGAGATGATTGGACCCAGACAACTGAGAGCATGCATCATACTGGCTTAGTGAATCTGAATTTTTTTTGTCTTTAGATTTCTAATGTGTATGTACTTACCCTTTCACCGGTATAGCTGAGACGCTCTAGAAAAATGTGTTAGATGTATTAGTAATGCCAGGTTTAAATAATGTGTATGTACTTACCCTTTCACCAGTATAGCTGAGACACTCTGGAAAAATGTGTTAGATGTATTAGTAATGCCAGGTTTAAATAATGGTACACAATTGAACAATCAGCAGGTGATAATTTCCCAGGTATATTTCTATTCATATATTTGTAGATATGTGATTTATTCCTGCAAAGGCTACATTACTTAATTATTCAATTTTTAAAGAGCTTTGGGGTGCCCCAGAAAATATATTTATTATTTCAGAGGGGTCATAAAGGAAGCTGTAGGCTAGTACTAATAATGCTTTAATTAATACAGAAAACCAGGAAACCGTTCTTTACATGGTAAATTAAACAGTAAAATATACCAATTTTGACTTGATTTCCGTCCCATTGAATTACCCTACATTTATTTGCTTCAGCTTTAAATCCTTCCATTCTGGTGCTCTCCAGCACCCGTTATAGAATTGAAGCTTGCTTTTCACTTATCTGCTAACAGTTTAACATAGATGTCTGGGTCCAGTCCATTGTTCCAATTGTATATAGTTTAAAAAGCTCTGCAGTATTTTACTCTTTCCATTGTATCTTGGCTTCCCTGAGTGCTCTGCTCGCTGCATTTTACTTGTACTGGCTCTGTTTTCTAAGCCCATTTATGCCTCCTCCCCTCCCCCGTACACACTTGTTCACTGGGGAGCTTAAATTGACTTCTCTCTATTCTGTATCCTTAACTAAAAATGCACCATTAAGGTTGATTGAAGTCTTTTGAAAACACTTCATAAAAAATGAAAAGCCATAAGAAATTAGGCTACCAGTGTTTGCAAATACCTGTTTTCAGCCAGATTGATGGGATGGAATAAGAAAAAATTGAAAACTTAAAAATGCTATTGATACATGTTTATATGCTACCTATTTTTGTGTGAACTAGCAAAGTACATGTTGAACATTTTGGGGAATAAAATAATTGAGAAATGTGCCATCCTTTAGGTTTTTGTTACTTAAAACCTTTTAATCTCTTAAAAATAAGGCATAGCTCTAAAGAGAGGAAATTTATTAACTAACTTAGATTAATTAACTTAGATTATCCTGTTATTATTTTTTAAAGAGAAAAATAATTCTTGTTCTCAAAATGTTTCTCTTTAGTTAACTATTGCCAGTTGCCTAATTTTAAGTTTACACAACATATTTTTTTTCTGAGGGTTAGAAAGAGTGGGTAAGATTGCTTTAAAAACTAAAACAAAAATGTTCAGTAAAACTGAAACTTTAAGGCTTCTTTCAGTGAAAAGACTTAAGTGCAATGGCTGAAAACATTAGGCATGTCTAATGTTCAGTACATGTGCAACTAATTAACAGAGAAACCTTATTTGGCAAGTCCACCCCCCAGGAGGAAGGAGAGTAATTTCTGGACAGCACATAATTTGTAAGAGAAAAATTGTATGAACATATGGAAATGAATCTTACTTTAAAAAGAGAAATATCCGGAGGGATTTGCACAAAAAGTTTAAAAGAAAACGTGCTTCAGAATCACAAGTGATTAAATTGAAAATGGCAGCGAGGTTGTCAAAGCAGCTGAGACTGCTCCTTCCAGTGAACAAGATACCAACCAATCAAGCTGTTTCTAAGCTCTCCCAATGTTGCTCTTTATTACCAATAAATATATACTTAAATACTTTAATGATTATCAAAATGAATAATTACTGGATTTTAAATCTCATATTCCTTTTTTCAAACAGTTGCCTTTTGAGACCCATACGTTTGATCTACAAGCTAACAGTGGGATTAAAAAAAAATATTTTGAAAAATGCTTCTTATAAATTCATTTTGGCAGTAGATCCACCAAACTGAAATGTCTAAAATGCAGAAGAATTTCTCAAAATTAATTGGCATACAATAGGTTTAAAAACTCCCCCAAACTAGTTCTTCTCACCAGGGACTATTAAAATAAAAATAAATATAACCCATGATCAAACCTTCTGTTAAATGAAAGCATAGCCACAGCAATGTAACATTGTCTTTAGCAATACAATTCATGTAAGGTTTTTAAAATTATTATTACTATTTTATATAAGCAATGGAAATACTGCCAGACCTAAACTATGATTTTTTTTGAATACTATGCACACACATTGCAGCAGAGTGCATGTTTTCCTTTAAGAATTCTCCCATTAATGGAGGAAAAGAGCAGCAAGATCAACAAGAAAAGTAGCTAAGTACACGGAGGTCATTCAGAAGCTATGAGTTCTATAGCAGAGGTACAAGAAAAAACTGTCAGTTTCCATCCCATTAAACAAGCTATGAGCTATGTGTTAGACCCATTGGGATTACCAGCAAACCCCTACCAAGATGTGTGCTAGTTCCTGCTCACACAGCGCTATAAATTATTCAATTCCTTTTATGCAAATAATGTTTCACAGAAGCATAGGGAATCCATAATGGGAGGAAGAGTAACATCCATTTAGAAGAATTAAATGCTAGGTGAAATATATGACACTTTGCAGACAAAAGTTATTGAAAATAGCAGTACCTTTTAAAAGTCTCCACACACACAGAGAGAGAGCTTCCAAGTTTTTGGTTTTTATACATATCATGATCTCTGTACGTGTGTATGTAATGCAGCAACGGTCGCCCTTAGAGACACTCATTCCTGCGTTAAGAGGGATGCACAAGGGTAAAAGCACAGAACTGAGGACTCCCAGAGCACTTCTCTCTGATCTTCAAATCTAAGCCTTCATTTTTAAAAAAGGGAATGTTTCTAGGAAGCCAGGCTGGAAGGAGTGTTTTTATCAATGAAAACAGATTTTTTAATAATCCTTTGGAGCCAGAAAAACCAAGGGCCATTTCTTCACTACTTTCTCAGGTAAAATCTGCCATTGACTTCAATGGACACACAGGGCCAAATTCATCTCTAGTGGAATTCCACTAGAATTCCATGGGCCCAATCCATCCTTGGCATAAGCAGATGCAACACCATTGATTTCACTGGAATTAAGCTTGCTGGCTGTAATGAAGGAGGTATAGGAAAGCTATGCTGAGCACACTGTCTCTTTAACACCCTTCTCCTTACAAGAAGTGATAGATATGCACAGAACACTATGGTGCCTCCAGCCAGGGAACCGAGTGTGACTCCGCTGTCCGACTTTAAATCCTTGGTGTTGGCTCTTTTTGAGGTTTATCCCTTTTTTACGAGTAATCTAATCAGTCTCCCGTGTTGACCCACCTGTAGGTTGTCTGCCCAATTAGGCCTGTTTTGTGCTAGCAAATCAGTCTGGCTTACCTGTGTGATAGCATTATCAAAATCAATATTAGATAACTTGATAAGAATGTGTTTAGTGTTTTATATACAATGCTTGTAAGATGTTGCATGTATTGTTCTCACTCACATATACCCCATGTTATAAAGTGATAACAAGCATTTGCATTGTAAACCTCTGACTATGTATCTCAAAGGGTTTCGGGAAAGCCTTGTGTAATGCAGATGGCAGTCTAACAAGAAGAGATTAAATTCTGTTCATTACATGCAAATGAGCCATTGTATAAGATCAAAAAGACTTTGATAAGTTCATTCTTCTCCCCGACTCCATGAAGAAGGGACTTGGGTGGAAACTGTTGCTCTTGGCTTGACTTCTGAGAGAAGAAGATATAAAAATGTCTCACAAGGAAAAATGATAATGCTATCTGAACTCTCACAGGGCCAGAGACTCTAAACTGAAGTAAGAGATGCCCCAGGGTTATCCCTGGGTTTTCCCTGAAAGACATTTTGAATTGACAAGAGCTCTACAACTTTGTCACTCTTATGATTTAGTTTGCAACTAATTTGTGTTATATGCTTGTTTACTTTAATCTGTAAATAACTCTCATTTCTTTTTCCGAGTTAATAAATCTTTAGATAGTTTATTACAGGATTGGCTACAGGCATTGCCTTTGGTGTAAGATCTAAGTACCAAATGATCTGGGGTAAGTGACCAGTCTCTTGGGACTGAAAGCCACCTGAATATTTTGCAGGGTTTTTTTTGGTTGGTGTAAATGACTATTTATCACTAAGTCCAGCTTGACTGAGTGGCAAGACAGATTGGAGAACCTAAGAGGACTGTCCGTGACTCCATGGTAAAACTTCACAGTGATCCCGGTGTTCACATTTGTTACTGGGTTGGTATAATCTAATTATAGAACACACCACCAGTTTGGGGTGTCTGCCCAATGTTTGACTGTTTGGGGGCACCAAGACTCTGCTTCAAGGCATGGGATACTTCCATTCAAAGTTATAGTCATGGCTTCCCAGATGGTTCACAGCTTGTGCACAGTCCACGAGTGTCCCAAGAGCAAGGATCAGTACTGAACATCCTCTATGAACAATCGTGTGCTATTATCATTGTTACCCTCATTTTCTCTTCCCCTTCTCCATCCAATTGTTGAACCCACTTATTGCATCTTGCCTTAACATCAGATTGTTAGCTTGTACAGGGCCAAGCACACTGAGGCCTGTGCATATTACCTTACTCCATGAGTAGCCAGACTGAAAACAATGGGATTATTCCCTCTTCTCCACATCCAACACAAACTATTAGTCCCTCCACAGTTTGTCCACTCTCATAACCAGTGTTCTCTCTGATTTTTGACAGGCCATGTGCACAAAAAATTTCTTCTGTGCAAATTTTTGTGCACATGGTGTTTCACCGTGTGCATGGAGCTTAGGATCTGTGTGCGTGTGCACATGCACACAGCTTAGAGGGAACAGTGCTCATAATTTACGTGGTCATCTTCCATTCCTTTTGTTCCACTAATACCACCAGCCTTCAGTGGCTGCTTGTGGCCTTCTTCCTCAAGCATCTTCTTCCACATTGCCCTTATGATGGAATGATCCCCCCCAAAGCAAGTATCCTGTCCTCCCTGAGGTCCCTGTTCCCTCTCCCACAATGCTCTTGAGAGACTGCCAGCTGATAATAGCTAGGCAGGTTAGCTAAAGAAATTCATTAATCTATCCAATTTATCTAAAAATACCCAACAACCTTCAGACTGGCAAGTTATGCACACAAGACCTGCTCCGAATGAAGTCAGTGGCAAAAGTTCCCAATGATACCAGTGATGCAGGATCAAGCCCATAGATAGTCTGTGTACTATGCAATCTGTGTTCCCATTTCTGCTACCCTTGTCTCCTCTCCTCATCCTCCTTGTTATCTGCTACACCCACCTGGTACATCATGTCTTCATCCAGACTGCAAGCTCTTTGGGGCTCGGGCTCTCTCCATATAGGCCTTTCCATTGCTTTTAACCGGCTTTGGATCAAGCCCCAGGTTTGTATAGCTCCAGCATGATAGGGACCAACATAATACAAACAACAATGGAAATCTGTATATGACATATGTTGCTACATAGTAACTAAGGCCCTGACCCTGCAATTTACAATGCAGGGCAGATTGCCCTGCCTGTGCAAAACCCTACGGACTCCACACAGATGCTGCAGTCTGCCCTGTAAATTGCATGGCCTAAACTGTGATCTTCCTTATCCCAGTGTAAATCCAGAATAACTCTACTCAAATCAGTGGAGTTACTCTGGATTTACATGGGTCTAACAGAGCAGAAACTGATCCAATTTCTAAACTACTAATGTGTTGTGGCAAATCTCTAGAAAATCCACAGTGCAACAAAGACACCTGGTGGCTGTCCTGCAAACTGCACATCTTTAAAATGACTACAAAAACCAAAGAACAATGCTACCAAGAAGAGCTATCTGACAATTGCATATAGTGGTGGCCTGATAAAGAGTCTTTGTTTTTATCAGCTATATATTCATCTATAATTAAATGTAAGAAACACCACTTCTTTCTTACAAATTTACAGTGCTTACAAAGGCAAAATAAAATTATATTTTAATTTTAAACATTTTCTAAGTTATACAATTCTCAAGAATTACACATTTCCAAAATTCCAGAATTGCCAAAATATTAACAGAACTGATGAAATTTTAAGAAAATTCATTAATTTTTAGTAACCATTTACTTTGGGCCTGACGTAAAATATATATTGTGAAAATTACACAAAGCTCTGAATGGTATATTTTATTAAAATAAACAAGTGCTATGGATTTCTTTCACTGCTTTAATTTCAAAGTATAACATGGCAGTTTACTCAAACAGTCATGCTAAGTTTTTAAAAAACAGAACCAGTTTAATGGAATTTTGATGGCTTTATAAGTGATGCTAGTGATATAATCTGGTATTTTAAATTTTTGTAATATAACTTAAAAAAATGAAGTTAAGGAGCAGGTACATTTGGGTTCTAAATACTAGAGGCCATATTCTGTCTTCAGCTATATTTGCAGGACTCCTGCTGACTTCAGTGGTCACAAATACATGTGTCTGCGAAAGGCTCACTAGATAAAATAGGTACATGTATTATAACTGAGTGGTAGACTGAGCGGTAGTCATATTTTCAGATCAGTTACCCAAATTCTGCATGGGAGTTTGGTCAGAGTAAGAATTTGTAGGATTGCTCCCTTATTTACTGATATTGTTCCTTCTCTTTTACCATTGCAAGATGCCGTACCATACTATGATTTTTTCCAGTGCAGTTAAACCAAAGAGCAGTTAATTCATATTTTTCTGAAAGTTTCTGAGGTTGTTGAAAAAATCCTGCAAAAGATGGAAACACCAAATTCTGCCTGCAGCTACACCAGTGTAAATCTGGAGTAAGTATTTACTTCAGGGGACCTTTTCCACTTAATTCAATGGATATACATCGGCATAATTGAAAGCAGTATTTGTCTCAAGGTGTATCTATTGTTTGGATCAAGATATTCTATGTGCATGAATGTTTGCTTCATCAACCACAGGAACTTAATTATTTAATTCACACTTCATATCAATCACTATTAATTTTTACCTGGCAACTGTGAATATAAACAGAATGGGCCGGATTCTTCCGTGGTGTACCTCCACTAAAGTCAATGGAGTATACCAGGGATGAGTTTGGCTCAATATTTCACTCATGTCCATTTTTCTTATAGAAGTTTACATTCAATTTGGCCTGGAGGGGCTATTGGCTGGCTTCCTGCAAGAAAGAAATATTACAAAGTCAAACCATGGTGACAGCTTTATAAAGGAGGAATTAATTTAGAGCAGTAATGGAAACAATAACTCTCGATTTTGCAGCACACTAAGTAATCTGATGTTTATCCCTATCATACGTGTAAGTAATAGTTACCTTCCTATATATATGGGTGAAATTTTGGCCTTGCTGCGCACAGGAGGAAATGTACCATTGACCTCACTGGGGCTTGGATTTCATCCTCTATGGTCTGTGAATACTTTCCTAGATAATCCTATGAAGTAAGGATTATGAGTCAAATTTTCTAATGCACCTAAATCATGCAGGCCTAGATTTGCAAAGGTATTTAGGCATTGCTTCACTCAGCATTGTAAGGTCTAAGTGATTTAGATGGCTAAATCCCATTTTGAAAAGCTCATAAATTGCTCAGGAGCCTAAATCCTTTTGGTTTTAATTTAGGACTTAGCTCACAATTTATGTTGTGATGGTGCATAACTCACAACAGCAGGGACGGAGTTAAAAGTGCCAAGAGAGGCCAATTAGCCTTAGCTCACACCTGCTGTGGAGCGAAGGGGCAATGAGACTGAGAAGGACGCTCACCTGGGCAGGAACATGTGGGGCTTCTATAAAGCCTAGGAGTTGAGGCTGGAATGGGGTTGCAGGGAGGTGAGTCTCTAGTTATGCTCCCTGATGCAAGGGGGTAGTAGGAGCCTGAGAATGGCAGGGTAGGAAGCAGTCCGGGGAAGATGCAGCAAAGTCCAAGAGGGATAAATCTGAATTGCTGATTCAAGGGTCCCTGGATTAGAACCTGGTATAGAGGATGGGCCTGGGTCCCCCTACCAGCCACCGTGGAAGTGGTACAGTCACTGTGGAGGAAGGAGTCTGGTAATACCCCGGAAGAGGCAGACGACGATGACTTGGCCAGAGGGCTAAGCCATGAAGGAGAGGCACTGTGACTTCGGACTAACGGGAGAGCGGCTGCAGTGTGAGTGACTGAAGTAACAGGCGGAGTAACTGCCAGATGGGGTGTGGACTAGGGTGAGGTAATTCCCCAGCTCAGCCGAACAGCGAGCTGGAGACCCCGTGACATAGCCGCTTCTGAAATTTTTACCCTACATATGTAGGACTAGCTCAGTGGTTCTCAATTAGTGGGGCGCGCCCCCCTGGGGGGGCGCGAGGCTCCGTAAAGGGGGGCGGCCCGCCCGCTTCCTCCTCCTCCACCAGCGGCGCTGCCAGGAGCTTGCGCTGCCCTGGGGCGGGTCCCGGGAAAGGGGCGGAGGCGGGAAAGGAGCGGAGGCGGCGAGAGGAGGCGGGAAAGGAGCGGAGGCGGCGAGAAAGGAGCGGAGGCGGCGAGAGGAGGCGGGAAAGGAGCGGAGGCGGCGAGTCGACGGCTCAGGTGAGTGAAGGGCGCGCGGCGGCCCCGGCCCCTCCCCGGCAGCGCTTCGGGTTCCCCGGGCAGGGAGGCCCCAGCGACTCCCCGGCGTGGGCAGCCCCCGGCCTGACTTCATCCGTTCCATGCCCCACCTCTTAACCTCTGGCCGAAGAAGGCATGGGGAGAGAGCATGAACAGTTCTTCTAGGTGGGAAGCTCTATAAACTACCTCCTACTCCTTGCTGGACCTGTCTTAGCTGCAGACTTAACTTGAGTGCAGATAAGTTGAGTTAAAAGAGCTGCACACTCATTCTTCCGAGCACAGTGGGAGGGGAACCTTAGCACCACGCAGTCATAAGGATCTCTCTTACACATGGCTCCAACCATCCTCAGATATTGAGGGAGATGGTGGTCCATAAGAAGGGAATTCCATGCAAAATGGGATATGGAGTTTTAATGCATTGATTGCACACACACACAAACTACTGTAATAATATCTCTGTGGCTGCAGTTGCATAGACATGGATGATTATTGTTATTTAAAGTTAAACCCAAAACGAAGTTACCAAGTGTGTCCTATGTATGTTCATAAGATGCAGCCTTGATGCCCAATCACCTTCCTAGGAAATATGTCATGGGGAGGAAGATAGTGTAAGAAGGAAGAGGAGGAGAAATGAAAATGGCCTGTCCCCCAAAACCTGTGGGCCATGGGCTGCTGAGTATGGAGGACTTGAAGGTGTCCAAGGTTTGTGGCCAAACTTTGGGTCTTCTTTTTCCTTGAAACCCCATAGGAATTTACAGCTACAGACAAAACTAAAAAGATAAACATGATTTTAAAAAAACCCAAGAGAGTGATGGAGAATGTGTACTTATAACAATTTTATAGACAAATGATAGTATTTACAGTCGCGGGGGGGGGCGCGAAATGTTTTCTTCTTCCTAGGGGGGGCATGACAGAAAATAATTGAGAACCACTGGACTAGCTGATTCACAGATGTTAAGCAAATGAAATGTGCCATGACTCGCTTATAAATGACAACATTCAACATCTGATTGTATGTTCCACTCTGATGGGTTTTCAACCAATTCCAACTTGGTGATGTCTCTGGAGACGGAGGGTTCCCCTTAGCCTGAGCCTGCTGGCACTGGGTTCACGCCAGCCCCGGGTGTCTAATTACAGCCTAGACATACCCTGAGAAAGTACTGATTTTTTTCCCCCCAAAGGTGCAGCTCCCATTGACTTGTCAATACCTCTTTGGCATGAAGTTTCTTAGACTAAATGTAAATTAATAAAATGTTGAAAATTTGCCACATTGAGGCCTGGGATGCTTTAATATTCAACCACTCTAGAGAACAAAGACAGGAAACAAATTATATTCTAAAGGTGCTGTTTGGGATACCACAGTTGAGGTTAAGTTCCATTTTGCACCTAAATCAGGGATTCAACCTCTTTGCTTTGTATGAAAAATAGGGTACATCTTCCCCAAATATACAGCACTTGCTCTCTGACTACAGAATGAATTTTTGAAAATTGACAAGTCTATTCATTAATTTATAAATTAAAAATAATTAAAAACTGTCCTTTGTGAGGCTTTTCTTTCATCCATGTTATATTAACAGCAAAACAACACACTTCAATTAATTTTACATATATGAAAAATTTGAAGTCTATTGCATAGGCTGTATTTGAATAAATTAGGTTGTAATTAAGCTAAATTATTACTGCTTGTTGTCTGTAATTGTTATAATTCTGTAAACCATGGATGGCTCAGGTCAACAGCCCAGGTAACTCTTAAGTGGTGCTAGTGTGTCAGAGGTAAATCAGCCAATCATTCTACTACAGTTAATTATCATGTAAATAGTGTTAATGACTCATTGGTATAAGGGAGACTGCACACATGTATCTAAAGTTCTCATTGGTAGATTAATTGGCCCAACCGCTCTTGAAAGATTCTGTTGCTGCAGGCTAGTTTGGGCAGCAGTGCTTGAGTGGAGTGAAGGCAGCAATGCAGTGGGGAACCCCTGTGCACTGAAGTACACTGTCAGCGGAACTGACGGGAGAGCCTTTAACACGTAGAGATTTTGGGACTTGGGCTGGGCTTTCCACGAGTCTTTCACATAGTACAATCTCACTCAAATGCCCTGTAAACCAATCGGTCAATTGTAAATTAAGGGCCTCATTCACCAGCACCCTTCAGCTGTTTTCTGCTACTCTGGTGACGCAAAGCCGCTATAACACACAACTTCATTGGCTGGTTCACTGTGACTTCTTTGGAGTACTGGGAAGCTGCCCATAAGAGTTAAAATAAAAAAATGATTTAAAGTTGATCTATAAATTTTCAAATTAAAAACCCATTCTCTTTGGGTTTATCATTTATTGTTGTATGCGTATGACATTTTTAATACATTTTAAAAAACGGAAGAAATCCCCAGGTAAAAAATTATGGTGAAATAGAGCTAAGGTCAAAAGTGTATGTCGTAATTTAAATGTAAAAATCATTACAGAGCTATCGTAATTATCCCCAAACCAAGCGTTATAAGCCCAGGAAATTCAGTTAAAGTTATACTTCAAAGAACTCTAGACACAAAGTTAACAAATGTACAGTTAAGGCACACAAAGAACCTTAACAGTGCCCTGTAATGATGTCATGGGGGAGGGGGAGAGAAATATTTTAAAAAATCTAATATGTCTTTAGATTCTGTTTGATCTAATCCAGGATCACAAATATTAAAATCATGTGGCTCTTGCATGATGCTATGCAATAGTTAAGCAGTTTGGGTGCCTTCACTATGCTTTTCTTACCTTAACAGGGTTAGATTTCTTTGAAGTGTATCCTTAAATTTGACTTTTCTCATTTTACAATGCCTGGTTTTGTGATGTTACTTGTAATGCTTTTTCACTGTTCAACTATTGAAATGTCCTCTCAACCTTAATCCATTTTAATGTATTTATGAATTATACTACAATAGCAAACAGATAACAAATGGTCTTAATATGTTTATTGTCTTCATAACAATAATAAAGAAACCCATCAAGGAAAGCATGGCCATCGTGCACAATAGCGTGAAGAGAATTTAGGAACAAATGTGCCATTTCAGGTAGAACAGACATTTCTGCTAATGCCTAATCCTTCCCATATCATCTCCAAGATTTAAACCATTTCCACCCTCTGTATAGTTGGGCTTTTTCAATGACTGGCGTGACTACCTCCATTCTAGTGTAAGACAATCCATATGCCAAGGAAATAATAATGCACACAACTTTACATGAAAAATACTTCTGTCCCAAGTAAAAATAAGTGCACATATCAGAGCAACAGCATTCTAACTAAATAGTGTAGGAGACATTTAGTCCTGCACAGAGGGCCAGCAAAAGGCCTACATACTGGGGCGTAAAATTCACCCTTTATGAATTAGCTATGCATGTCCGTTGGTCATTTCCTCTGACCATTTGCCCTGGAACATCTGTTAGCATGGAACTATTCAGGCAAGGGAGCCCACCTGCAAGGAAGTATAGGTTTGTGTGAGACTCCCAGAGCTCACCTTGAAATAAACCAAAAGTTGTCTAAGGTTACAGGAGTACCTGAGCCAGTAGAACACAAAGTGGACCTATTAACACTAACTGTTCCTGAGGTGCTACATTACACAATTCTTACAGATCATGTACAAGGCAGAGTGGAATTGGCCAGACATTCTGGATTGTCCTCATGGAATGGAGCTGCACAGGATACTATGAGCAGTGAAGTTGCTCCATGGACTCTGAACAGCTCTGTGAGTAGTGCTGGACCACTGACTCCAGCAATTTAGCTTTCAATATCACGCTCATCATTGGATATCTGAGCTCAGGCTACCTGCGGTCAGGTGAAAATCCCACAGCAGTCCCTGAGTGGTGCAGACTGACCGAAACTGCTTGAGGAGCTATGGTGGCATGGAATCAGATATCTCAAAGGCACTGGTCCCTGATAAATCAGCTCTTTTCTGTGGCTAATCTGACACACCAGTTTACCATGAATGTGCTTTTGGATCAGTCTGTATCTTTGGATAGGCTGCAAACCACATCTGTTCAATAGGGATCTTGGAGAAGGCTATGGGTTTGCTTCCCATGTGCTGAAGGGGTGGGAAGAAGTTCTTTTTTGTAGGTGGCAGGCTGCCCTTTCCTTTTAAAATCATTTGAATGCTACTGAGGTTTTGGAGTACTATTAATTATGTATTGGGTCACTCAGAGCTCTGCAGGGGCTTCTTTTTATTATTTAAATTTAAATAATTTATATCGTGCTTATTTCTCAGGAGCCTATCACTGTATTGTCTAAGTGCCAAACATGGTTGATAAATGGGCTCTACTGTATAGTCAGGTCAATATTCTGTTCAGCAGGTGCCCCGGAAGCTGGACAGCAAAGGAGTACAGGCATAGTGGCTCAGAGGAGGAAGTTGCCTACAAATGGCAGCTGGTTTCCTGTCCTCCAGGTTTCTTTTCTGTGCTAGGTTGTTTCAAAAGGGTTACCATGCCAATTGTACCCAGTCAGTACTGCTCCTTGGCATTAGAGCCACTTATCAGAACAGAGGAGCCCAGGGTTTCCCTGGATAAGCCCCTGGTGCTTTGCTGCTCTGGATGCTTCAAGTCAATCCCTTTCAGAAGTCTGCTCCATGTGGTGTTCTAGACAGTAACCAAAATGCTGTTTGCCAGACAGGGAAGGTCGACTTCAGGCCCTGCAGTCTCCCATTACTCTGAAATTAGTGCCTTATGTGGAGGGTCTTATGCAGATCTAATACCTCAGCACCAGACTCTAGAACTCAGAAGTTCATCTTCCAAACACATCTATAACCACAACATTTTCATGATCCTCTCTGGACTCCTGTTTCTGGTGTCTATTTTGTAAGACTGGGTAACCAGATTTGAACACACTCTTCAAGGGGAGTGCCACCAACTTATAAAAAGGCAATGTAATATTTTCAGTATTATTTTCTATCCAATTCTTTTTTTTACTTCTCAACACTTTGATTGCCAGTGCGCTTTGCACGAGGGGCAAATTGTGATCCTCCATCTTCATGCAAATTTTTCTAGTAAGAAAAAGCATGGAATTAAATCTCCAAGAATGATAGGCAGAATCCTGAGTTTTTCTTTGAGCATCAACTGATTGTGTACTGTAGTGCTAATCCAATGACACAAGAAATAAGATTTGAGCTTCCATAGAATTGCATGGTCTTGTGTGAAATTTGTGCTAAGACAAATGTTCTCTTGGGACCGAATCTTGGGGTATGTCTTCACTACAGGACTAGGTCGATTTCCCGTAATTCGATTTTCTAAATTCGATTTTAGAAAATCGAATCAGTGTGTCCCCACCAGGACAGCAGGTCGACACTGTCTGTCCTAGAACTTTTGCAGGGGTCGACATAGCCTGCATTGCACTGTGGGTAGGTAGCCCACAGTGCAATGCATGCTGGACCCCCCCCCCACCCAAGCAGCCCCGCGGACCCCCCTGCCTGCCTGAACAGCCCCCCCGCCGGACCCCCCCCCACCCGAGTGGGGGGGTGGGTGGGGAGCCAGCGCGGGGCTGCTTGAGCGAGCCGGTCAGCTGCTTGGTCAATTTCAGGTGAAACTGACTAGGCAGCTGACCGGCTCGCTCAAGCACCCCCGCCGGACCCCCGCCCGAGGGGGGAGGGGGGAGCCGGCGGGCTGCTTGAGCGAGCCGGTGAGCTGCCTAGTCAATTTCACCTGAAATTGATCAAGCAGCTGACCCGCTCGCTCAAGCAGCCCGGTGCGGCTCCTCCGCCTCGGGCGGGGGTCAGGCGGGGGAGGGGCTGTTAAGGTGGGCGGGGCTGCTCGGAGGTCGGAGGCTTAACTTCAGATGCCTCTTCACTGCCTCACAATAGACCAGTGATGGCGAACCCGTGGCACGCGTGCCGCTGCCGGCACGCCGAGCCGTCTCTGTGGGCACGCCGTCAAAACGCCGGAGCAGAGGGGCGGGGTCAGTAAGAGGCGGGCGGGCGGTGGAGGAGGAAGTGAAAGGACGGCCGGAGCCCGGGAAGGAGAGCGGAGGCGGGGCCGAGGCAGGAGGCGAGGCAAGGCAAGAAGGAGAGCGGAGGCGGGGCCGAGGCGCGAGGCAGGAGGCGAGGCGAGGCGCGGCGCGAGGCAGGAGGCGAGGTGCCGCGCGGCGCGAGGCAGGAGGCGGCGCGAGGCGAGGCGAGGTGCCGCGCGGCGCGAGGCAGGAGGCGAGGTGCCGCGCGGCGCGAGGCAGGAGGCGGCGCGAGGCGAGGCGAGGTGCCGCGCGGCGCGAGGCAGGAGGCGACGCGCGGCGCGAGGCGAGGCGAGGCGACGCGAGGCAAGGCGAGGCGAGGCAAGGGGGGGGAGGCAAGGCAAGGGGGGGGAAGGCAAGGCAAGGGGGGGAGGGAAGGCAAGGCAAGGGGGGGAGGGAAGGCAAGGCAAGGGGGGGGAGGCAAGGCAAGGCAAGGGGGGAGGCAAGGCAAGGCAAGGCAAGGGGGGGAGGCAAGGCAAGGCAAGGGGGGGAGGCAAGGCAAGGGGGGGGAGGCAAGGCAAGGCGAGGGGAGGGGAGGCAAGGCAAGGGGAGGGGAGGCAAGGCAAGGCAAGAGGAGGGGAGGCAAGGCAAGGCAAGGGGGGGAGGCGAGGCAAGGCAAGGCAAGGGGGGGAGGCGAGGCAAGGCAAGGCAAGGGGGGGAGGCGAGGCAAGGCAAGGCAAGGGGGGGGGAGGCAAGGCAAGGCAAGGCAAGGCAAGGCAAGGCAAGGGGAGGGGAGGGGAGGCAAGGGGAGGGGAGGCAAGGCAAGGGGAGGGGAGGCAAGGCAAGGCAAGGGGGGAGGAGGCAAGGCAAGGCAAGGGGGGGGAGGCAAGGGGAGGCAAGGCCGGGGGGGGGCGAGCCGCGCTGCTGAGGCCGGGGGGGGGGGGGGGTGAGCCGCGCTGCTGAGGCCGGGGGGGGGGGGGGGGTCCCGAGTCGAGCGGGGGTGTTGGCACTTTGAAAAAAAACACGTCGTTTTGATTTGCAGTTTGGGCACTTGGGCTCAAAAAGGTTTGCCATCACTGCAATAGACGTAGAGAAGTCGATTTTAGCCTTACTTCTCTTGTCAGGCAGGAGTTACAAATTCGATTTTGAGGGCCCTTTAAATCGACTTTAAGGGCATGTATGTGAAGACAGGTACACATTTAATTCGACCTAACATCGTTAAGGTCGAATTAAAGTGGTAGTGAAGACATGCCCTTGCAAACAGAAGCTACTAAGTGTAGTTCTTATTGCAATGCACAGTGCCTAGAATAATGGGATCCTGCTCCGTGACTAGGCTTCCTAGGTCTGATGGTAATACAAATAAATAATCATTGCACATTATTATTATTTGTCTCACAGGCTTGTAGTCTCAAGGTAATAGGTCCTATGCTTCGTAGTAACTGTTAGTGGGGTCAGGCCTTTCTTGTGACAGAATCCTTTTTTACCTTGAGCGTTCCTGGTCACAATAACAGGTTCACTCTTGATTGCTGCTACTGTGATATATTCAGTTTTTAAAATAGTGAACAAAAAATGAGGAATTGTGAAGAAAACGAAAAATGAAATCGGAAGGCTCTAGTAAACTACAGTACAGAATCAGCTTCGAGCTGTGGGACAATTGCTTGCTCCTGTTCAGTACATTATGTTAATCACACGCCAAATGAGTCATCGTTCTGGCTTTAACCTTTTTATCTGCATGGGTTTTGGTCTTACTAGTCATTTTAGGAGCTTTATCAGGGGACAGAGGAAAATGTATCACTCAAGGGATGCTGAGAATGATGGCCCAATTAAAACACATCTTTTGATGATGGGAGAAGGGGTTGGAGGAAAGAACTTTGTCAGCTCTGGAAAGAAGAAAGTCAGATTTTCTCAGATGTAGAGTGATTAAGGAGGAAGGGAAGCATGGTGCTAGCAAAAAATAGGAAAAACAATGTTTATTGCTGATAAGAGCCTCACCTGCCATCATTTTCTCTGCTGTTCTGGTGCACATATGCAGTTCGGGTAGTGCCACTCTGTTGTGTCAATTGGTTTAGAAGATTCGCTGTTGCTCCTTTTACTTCCCTAAGAGCTATTTCGGCATGGATGCTTCGAGGATTATTTGTCACCATTCCTGGGTTCTTAGATTTCCTATCTGAATCACAAAATGTATATATGGATACCCTCCAAATAATAACTGTACTCCAGCCAAACCTCACCATGCCCATTTCCAATTATCAAGAACTCCATCCATTCCTCTTTTCCTCTAGGCTTCTAGAATTCTGTATCTTTCTTATGGTTTCCTAACAGGCATAACAAGAACCTTGACGTTCATACCATCACTTTCCTTTTCAGTTTTTAACATAGTTTTCTTTCACAGATTGAAATTAGTAACCCCAAAAAGTTGAAATATGATCATTCTTAAATAAATTCTTCAGATTGACACACCCAAAAATGAAAACTCAGAAAAATGACAAAAAGCTAGGAAAAAATACAAACTTAATTTTTTCTCTGAAAACCTAGGAATTTTTCATAATCATCTCTAGAATGTGCACAAAAATTTAATTATATATAAGTACTACAAAATAAAGTAAACTACAAATGAACTAATGTAATCTTTTTTTTAATGCAACTGAAATACCATTAGTTCCAGCTCAATCTCCAAGACATCTTTGGCAAGTCAAAATATCCTTATTAAAATTATTCTATTTATCCTATATGTCCAGTGCTGGAAAATACATAATTATATTTTACATTCAGGAAAGGAACCAGAATACTATACTCACATTTATTTGCCTCATTCAGTAAAGGTTCTTCAAATACATGAGGAAACACAAGATCAGATCCAAATAAATGGTTGATGCCTTCAAGCAGATTCACATTTGTTACTCTTACGGGAGGATGTTTTGAAAAGGTAATTGGTAATCCATGAAATCCACAGTCCATAGGGGAGTTTGCAACTGGGATTCCCTACATAATAAAACAAAAGGCAAGTAAATAGATCTCATAGTTTGGTCTTTGAGGCAAAACACATAAACTGCATAGATACTGAATTAGGGCACAATCCTAAAAAAACATATGCACAAATAATACTTAATAAAACAGTCTTTGAGAGGAGTCTTTGGTCTTGTGGTTAAGACACTGGACTAGGACTGAAGATAACTGGATTAGGTTCCTGGTTCTGTTTTAAACTCCATGTGACCTTGGGCAAGTCAAATAACCTCTGTTTCTGGCTTTCAAATGGGGATAATAATGTTTTTCTCTCTCACCCTTTTTCTTGTCAATGTAGATTGTAAGACTTCTGGGGCAGGGATTGTCTCTGTGTTAGCACGAAGCAAAATGGAGCTCCAATTACTACTGTGATACAAATAATTCATAATAATAATGTCAATCGGAAAACTTTACATAAAGGATTATAGGACTGGGCAGTCAGTCTATTGTTACTAATTTGAGATTTAACGATTTTGGTTGCCAGTTGAACTGTAGCACAAAAATAGAAGCCGTGCGTGCTGAATGGATTAACGATTATAAATATTTACAAAATCTGGGGATTGATAAAGTTTGGGGAGAATTTTACTACAGTAGCATGCCGGAGCTATTCATAAAAAAGAAGAATACAGCTAATGTGTAAAATGATGATCAATAGAGGGCCTGTAAAATTGCAATGTTGGAAAGGTATTTGTAATACCATGCCAACCAATTCATAAACCGATCTATGTCTACTATTTCATAAATAAAATCTTAGTGTCTGATGTCAGTGCTCATTTGTCTGGTTAAAAGAAATTTACTACAGTATTGTTTTTAAAATGCAGAAATAAGTTGTAAAAGATCCTATAAAAACACATGTAAATTGACTGCTTGTCCATCATGAAAACCATCTCCACTTCAATAGTGAAAAGTATTAACTATAGGAGATAAATATAAACATAAAGACAAAAAAGAATGGTATACTATGTACAGAGTGTTCCAACATCAACCTAAAGTAGTAGTAAATAAGGTGCTAACCTACTTTCTGCTGAAAACATGTCTTTTGAAGTTTAACATCAAAAGCATTTTTTCCACTTAAATGACACCATACAGTTTCACTCCTGACTTTCTAACAAGGACTTGAAAAAGCACAACTAGAATGCCACTGACAAACTTGAAAATTCTTTTGTGTGTTCCACTTCAATGACCTAATGAGATAATGGCTCAGTTGTGTTCTAGCTAATCAGGTATAACATCTTCACTGAACCTGAACATAAAACAGAGATATCTCTAAAGATATTGCCTTAACATACTTCTCTTGCTTTGCTAATCCTGGTATGTTTTTTATTTAAGTGATGTCCAATGTATAAGAATACAGGTCAGTTTTGAAATAAAACATTTACACATGCAGTGACTCAATCCACAAGTTCCTTGAACTCTAGTACACAAGGACTGTGGCTTCAAGTGGCAAAAATGCATTCACTAGCAAAGTAATTCACTAAGGCCACAATCCTAAAACTGACATGAGTGTACCCATAAGGAGTCTGTGATTGTATGTGTTTGCCAGGTCCGGTTTAAGGTAGAACCTGATGTACAGGAATTTTGGCGTATCTGGATTGAGTGTGATTTACTATCAATGTTACCCCTAACATCAGGGAAAGCAATTACACCTTTATTAAATTGACACCCTTATTATTTGTATTGCAATAGCACAAAGAGAGCCTTATCGCAATAAAGCATGTCATACACATACGACAAAAAGCCTGTTTCCACCCCCAGGAGCTTATAGTCTAAATGTATGATGAGAGAACGGGTAATTACTACAAGCAGATGGGGAGCACAAAGCAACGGTGAGATGATTAGGATTAGTGTAAGCAGTGGTCACAGCAACTGCTTAGCCATTGTCAAGTGTTTTGTAGGTATCCTGGCAGAGTTGAGTTTAAAGGAGAATATTGGAGTATAATGGCTTTGTAGATGTTACAGGGAGTTCCTCTCATACATAAGGGACAGCATGGTACAGAGGTGTTTGGGAGAAAGTTGGACTAATGGTTAATAAAAGCTGACTAGTGATGCCTATAATAATCCTAACTACTTACAGTGTTTTATCCATAGGGCTGGTCTTCACGTAGCTGACGTTTGCGTATCTGCAGCCGACGTACCTGCCGTCCTCACAGCGGCGGCAGTCGGCGGCGCGCTCCCCTGTCGACTCCAGCTTGCGCCTCCCGGCAAGCTGAAGTTCCAGAGTCGACGGGGGCGCCGCAAGCGATCGATTTCTCGCGTCTTCACCAGACGTGAGAAATCGATCGCCAAAAGATCGATCGCTACCCACCGATCCGGCGGGTAGTGAAGACCAGTCCATAGACTTCAAAATGCTTTACCCAGGTGAGAAAGTGGTGTTACTGTGCTTTATAAACAGGGAAACGGAGGCATACAGGGTAAGTGGCTTGCCCAATATAAAGCCACATAGCAAATAAGTGGCAGAGCTAGGAAATGAGCCCAGCTCTCCTCACTATTTTACACATATGCTGTGGTAGGGCTGCATGGTTAAAATGTGTACTACCTTCTGGACAGCAGGAAAATAATGGATCAATTAAACAAAGATCTGAATAAAGTGCACCCAGTGATATCAAAATCACTGGTCTGCATGGCTCGGAGGTAACTAGCAGGACCATAAAGACAATGGGATGCACGTTGGCTTAGTCTCCTGTTTGGACCATATTGATATTATCCCTCACCAAAGGCTCTTAAGCAAAGTAAGAAGTCATCAGTCAAGAGGGAATGTTCTCCCATGAATTGGTAACTGGTTAAGATAGGAAACAAAGGGTAGAAATAAGTGGTCAGTTTTCAGAATGGAGAGAGGTAAATAGTGGTGTCCCCCAAAGGTCTGCGCTAGGCCCAGTCCTATTTAACATACCCATAAATAATCTGGAAAAAGGGGTAAGCGGTGAGGTGGCAAAATTTCCAGATGATACAAAACTATTCAAGATAGTTAAGTCCCAGGCAGACTGTGAAGAGCTACAAAAGGATCTCACAAAATGGAGTGACTGGGCAATAAAATGGCAGATGAAATTCAATGTTGATAAATGCAAAGTAATGCACATTGGAAAACATAACCTCAATTATACATATAAAATGATGGGAGTCTAAATTAGTTGTTACCACTCAAGAAAGATCTTGGAGTCATTGTGGATAGTTCTTTGAAAACATCCACTCAATGTGCAGCAGTAGTCAAAAAGAACAATGTTGGGAATCATTAAGAAATGGATAAATAAGACAGAAAATATCATACTGCCTCTATATAAATCCATGGTACATCCACATCTTGAAAACTGCATGCAGGTGTGGTCACCCCATCTCAAAAATATATATATTGGAATTGGAAAAGGTTCAGAAAACGGCAACAAAAATGATTAGGGATATGGAAAGAGATTAATAAGACTGGGACTTTTCAGATTGGAAAAGAGATGATTAAAGGGGTATATTATAGAGGTCTATAAAATCACGACTGGGGTGGAGAAAGTAAATAAGGAAGTGTTATTTACTCCTTCTCATAACACAAGAACTAGGGGCCACCAAAGGAAATTAATAGGCAGCAGGTTTAAAACAAACATAAGGGAGTATTTATTCACACAATGCAAAGTCAATCTGTGGAACTCCTTGCCAGAGGATGTTGTGAAGGCCAAGACTACAACAGAGTTCAAAGAAGAACTAGATAAATTCACGGAAGATAGGTCCATCAATGGTTATTAGCCAGGATGGGTAGGGATGGTGTCCTTAGCCTCTGTTTGCAAGAAGCTGGGAATGGGTGATGGATCACTTGATGGTTAGCTGTTCATTCCCAATGGGGCACCTGGCATTGGCCACTGTTTGGAGACAGGATACTGGGCTAGACAGACTTCTGGTCTGACCCAGTATGGCCGTTCTTATGTCCTTATGTCTCCTGTTCTTTTCCTAGAGGTTGAGCTCTAAGTGTCCCCAGATGTGCACATCAGCCTATCATCAAGACACATGTAACTATGGGTGTATTTGGGGGCAGGGAGGGTAGGAAATGAGCAAAATGTACAACTGCACAAACATTGCTCTGATCTGTCCACTGCTCTGGGGACGCCAGCACTGCCAGAGGCACCCAAACTAAAATGTGCAAAGAATGACAGTTTGGGCGTAAAACCAATTTTAATCTTCCCTGAGGAGTATGGAGACAATCTCACATGCCAAATGACATAAGTACAAGGGGCCATGTGGAGCAGCAACTTCAAACCTATCAGGCTGGAGAGAGGGAGCAAGATTTGAGTGCAGGCATAGCTGGTGAATCGTCTGAAACCACTCCTTCAGGAAAAAAGCCAACAAACTTGTAGAGTCGAGTAGGGACCCAATGGACTCTATTTTCTGTGTTGAAACTAATGAGGATTTTCATTTGTATAGGATGAGTCCCAGATGATCAAACAGACATGGTATAAATTGGACATGACTAAGGACTTGGTCTTCTGATTTGCCCTGCACAAGCCAATAGTCCCGTTAAGGGAGATATTCCCTCCCTCCTGAGATACGGAAGTAAAGGCACTATGCATTTGGTGAATACACACAAGGCAGAGGACAGGCAAAAGGAAAGTACTATGTATTGCTAATGTTGGTCTGCTACTACAAGTCTGAGCAACTTCCGGTGGCTCGGCAAAAGTCCCATATGGAAGTAGGTGTCCTGAAAACTAAGGGCAGCAAACCAGTCATTGTGATCTAACAAAGGGTGGGTGAGAGGGGAGGGTCACTAAGGTGACCATACGAAACCTAATACATGTGACGTGTTTATTGCAATTTCAAAGACCGAGTATGGGTTTCAGACCCCACCTTCAAAGGAGCCTAAATTAGTTGGGTGCCCAAGTGCCTCTGAAATTCAATGGCTGTTGGTGATCCAATTTCTCCACCTCAGCTCTTGTCTATACAATGCTGTATAATAGTAACAGGAGTACTGTGTTCATTTCTGTGCATCTCATTACTAGAAAGCTGTTTACAAATTGAAAGGAACATAGGGCAAGCATCAAAAATGATCATGGGCTAGAGATTTTTAGGAGGAAAGATGAAGAGTCCACACAACAGAGTAGAGAGGATCATGCTAAGACTCTACAAATATCTGAGGGTGGAAAGAGGAATTATTAGAATAGTAAAAGTGGGTAGAACTAGGGGCAACGGGACTAAATTAAGGTTTAATTTAGGCTGAATATCTGGACAATTTTCTGCCAATACATTCTACAGCGTTAGGTTTATGCAATAGCCTCTCAGGTGAAGTGGTGGAAGTTCCACTGCTTGAGACTGAATAATTGGTGTATGTGAAAACAATCATTCAATAAAAGCGAGGACCTAACCGGTCTTTTCATTTCAAAGTTCTAAGATTTCAGTTTGACTCTAATAATGTTGAATTTTGCTTTACTTGTTGTTCTATTAAATGAAGCTCAGCTCTTGCCCTCTCCTCCGTGCTCACTGTAATTCCATCTAACACTTGCAGTTTGGGCAATCGAAACACAAGCAATGGACGGTGGGACATCTTGCGAGTAACCTGAGGAGGGAGAACATAAGTTATCCTAAAAGTGGAATCCTGATCCAGAAGGATAACCTGAGAATAACTTGCCTCAAAAATAAATGTCTAAACAAAACTACAGAGCCAAAAATGAATGGAGATGACCATGTTCCTGTCCCAGGCAATGTTACAGACAGAAGAAGACATAAAAATTTATATTCTATAATTGAGCACAAAATAGGATTGAAAGAGGAAAGAAAAATATGTTATTTGAGGATCTGTAAATAGGGTTCTCTTGTTATTCCACCCTATTAGTGTCTGAACCCTGTTGACAGATGCTAACGATGCTTGCTGATTCATGGTAGCAGGTGTACCTTGTTACCACCACCGTGGATATGAGAGGTGAGAGTGCCCCTCTGAATGATGCTTTTAGGGTTTGAATCCTAAGGAAGGAACACCACAAACAGCCAAGTCTGGAGAGAAAGACTGGGTAGAAGTTAATGTTGCTTGGTTTCCCGCACTTCGTGTTGGGCTTTCTGCTCCTAGAAACTGTTTGCCATTGTTCCAGGTTCAAGCACCTGCTCAGAATTCTGCAGGGCTCATTTTAATACCACTACTGTGGTATTTAGCACATTTCTAAAAAAAAGCAAATCATAATACCTTTACTTTTTACAGTGTCTTTCATCCAAGGATCTGAAAGGGTTTTTGTAGGTATCCATATTTGTAGAGAGAGAAACTAAGGCAAAAAGAAATTAAAGCCCACATTTTTAGCTCCTGACCTTAGTTTTTATAGCCCCAAACTGTAGGAGCAAATAAATGTGTAAATAATTTTGTGCCTGAATTATTTGCATCCACAATTTAGATCATTTAGATGTCAAAGTTCTTTAAACTGCAGGTCTAAATAAACAGAAGTCCAAAAAACAGGCCTGAAATTATTTGTGTCCACAAATTTGCAGTAGCAAAATCAAGGCATGGTTGAAGTCAAAACTGAAAATTTGGCCTGAGAGATTTGCACATGATTACATAGTGATTCAGTGCCATAGACCAGACTAGAATCCAGAAGTGAGAACTCTTATTGCTGTGCTAGAAAAACTACCGAGAGTATGTCAGCATTTTAATAGATTCTGAATGGTCCAAAACCAGTGTAACAAACATTGGAGTACATTAGTAAATTAAGCTTTGGTAAAGTCAAAACTCACTTCACACTATCCAGTGGTTGCTTGATGCAACACTCTAGCATTCCTTCTGCTACCACGCTCCTCCCACTGGGCCTGCCCTTTAGTGGTCTAAAGGAATCCCATTTTTGGCATTAATATTTCTCTACTCAATATTATTTGTATATCTTAAAGGGTGTAAAATAAAATATAGTTAATTAGAAAGGTTAATTACCACACCATAAACTTAAATATACACCTAGTTTAAATGATCACACAAAGTAACATACTCACTGGATTTCCATATACTGAAAGCTCTTTAAGACTAGGAATAACTTCAAGTTTTTCCAGTTCAGACAATTCCTGTTTGCAAGTTAAAAAATAAGTTATATGCTATCGCATTTCAAAGCCTCTGTGCCAAATTTATTTACTTTGGCCAAATGCAGGGGTCTTTACCAGGCAAACCCACTGAAGGTAATGAGAGGTTTGTCTGAATAAGGATCTCAGTATCTGGCCCACTGAATCTATAGTCTCAACAACAATATATTTTACCTGAATTTTATTAAGTCCCAGGAAAAGTTTCTGTAATTTTACTAAAGGCTGTAAATTGTTCAGTTCTCGTAGTCGGTTTTCCTCCAAGTGAAGTGCCAAAAGGGAGCTCTGTCTAGCAAACGAGCCCTCTGTAATTGTTTTGACACGGTTATGATCCAATACCAACTCCTGCAGAAGCTGTAGACCTTCAAATCCTTCAATTTGACTGATTTCATTACCTGATGAACCAAGATTATACATGGGAAAGGAGATGAAATATGGTTGGTATTCGATTGTAACATAAAACAAGCTTTAACAAAAACAGCCTGTAGTAGAGAACTTCCCAGATTACCTATACACTGTGTAAAAAGGCATTTCCTTTGATCCACAGAGTGCCTCTTTGTTACTGTGGGCCTTCTCTATGCCATTACAACTACTGCAGTGTTGCTCCTTGAACTTTCTCCTTTGGGAAGTACTATCTTGCTTTATATTCGTCCATGTTTCTAGAGATCTGAATGTCCAAAATTGCTTGGCTAATCTCTATTTACAGCAAATTTCTTTCTAATTAATAGTTAGGCTGCTGAAAAAGACTAAGATCAAATCATTATGGCTGTTCAAATGCTGTAAAATAGCTGGAATTTAATGACACAGTATCATATATGTCTACCATGAGTAGTCCCAATTATGTCCATGGAGCTACTCATTGCAGTAAGTGATATCCAGCCCCTGTGGCATAAAGGGGACAGTTTCTAGACACAAATAGCCAGCAAGGAATTTCTTTGGCACAGGAGAATATCCCCTGACATAAAACTGGCAGAGGTGTCTTTCTGCACTAGCTGTCCCTTCTCTTTTCAGTGTAGATGTGTGTCAGGGTTGGGGAGGGATAATGAGAGAGTGTATTGAGGTACACTATACTATACCTAAAGAACCCTAAACCAATGGCATTAATTAGAGCATCCCCATAGCTGAGTTGAGCTTGGCCCTGTGTTGGCCAGTGTTTGCAGGACTGGAATCAAAGTTAACTTCCCTAGAATGTTAAATACTGGCTGCACAAATATAAACAAATGCTCTTATTACTTACCCTGTAGAAACAGAAATTTCAAATTTATTAGCCTACTAAGCTGTAGCTGGGCCAAGTTACTAATTCCATTGTAGCCCAAATGAAGAACTTCTAAACTTTGCATTATTGGGGGCAGATTTTCACCAAATCCTGTATCCCTAAAACAATTAAGCAAGTAGGAACATGAGGCCAGATAATTTCCAAACATTTTTCCTTGTAAACAGTAATTTAAGCATTTCTCTCCCATTAACATCAGTTATAGACACTTTATGTAGGTAAACAGGAATTTACTAACTGGACCAGGCTAAATATAAATTACACTTGTCTACTACAGAAAGACTAAAAAGCACAGAAAGAAATCTAGTTTTTGAAGTTTCAATAGCTTTATATAGACTTCTACACTTATGCAAGGTAGGTCAGGATTTACTGGATGCAGACCATGGAAATCAAACAAACATGGAAAACCACTCTTCTGCTCACAAAAGGCCTGAGTACATATAATGGGAACAGCTGGAAATTGCTGTATAATTTAGTAAAATATTTATGTAACCTTTGGCTGTATTCTCACAACAGCCATGTGATCATGTGGCATAATCAAATAACAGCATGCAATATCTCACTACTTTACTGATCAAAGCTTTATTTTTGTAACATAGGACCACAATGAGGGAGTGTGGAATGGTAGACTGAGAAAGGCACTGGCAGGAACTCCTGAGTTCTTCTTTCAGCTTTGCTACTGCCTCATGACCCAATCACACTGGTAGCTAAATGATTCCTGAAGGTGTAGAGCAACCTGAATTCTCATAAAACCACTAAAATTAGTGGTTGCTTAGGTGCAAGTGATCATGACTTGATATCACTGTTACATGCTCAAACCAGTGATATATACATACTTATTGCTTTAAAAAAGCCAATTTCACAAATCTAATAATTATTAATCAAATCAGCTGGAAGAGAGAATTTAAACACTGGCCAAGGACAGCAACTGTGAGTGGGGTGCAGAGAAAGAACGAGCACGTTTAAGGGACTTTTGGGTTGTTGGACTTATGAACCTGAGGGAAAAGGATACTGGCCAACTTATTTGGGGTGTGAGTCATCATTTGTTTATGAACCCTAGTTACAGTGTTTTCCCAAATTAATGCTGAGTTATTTCCCTTCATTTATTAAAAGTTTTTGTTACCCTCAGACTCTGTGCTTGCGAGAGGGGAAGTATTGCCTCTTAGAGGTGCCGAGGGGGTGGGGTGTAGTTGTCCCAGGTCACTGGGTGGGGGCTCGAGCCGTTTTTGTGTTGTTTTGTTGAAAATAAACCCCTAGATACCGATCCTCACCATTGTTGCTGCTGGCTCCACCGGGCAGAAAGGTTACATTTGCATAAGTGTCACTGAATTAAAAAGCTAGTTTTCTAGAATATTTCAAAGACTACTACTGCATTCACAGCAGTTACAAAGTAAAGCCTACATAAATGTATATTTATATCTACCCACTATGCAGTACAAACTGGTCAGCAATCTACTGTTACTGGTGTACAACTTTCAGTATGAGACAGATCTCATCAGTACATTTAAATTGAAATGCTTTTGTAAACACTTGGGAGACACTTTTATATCCAAGAATATGCAATGTGAAAACATTAATGTTAGTATACTGCAAAATGTTGATAGTTGCCATTTTTGCTGCATGCTATACTGCTTAATCATTTCTGAAAAAAATAGATTGTCCATGCAGAACAATAAAACACAACATTAAGGTGCTGAAATTAATATAAGCTATTGTCATAGTACACTGTTTTTGGAATTGTGCAAAGAATGACAACTTTCTTATTTTGGGTACCATTGTTTCACCTTGCCTACAAGCTTATGGCACCGCTTGACAGCTCCACACCATACCTGATCCTAGTGTACATCAAATAAGCTTTCAAACAACACGTAATGTGGATGTGTAGGGGGTAGGGGACAATAAACTCCAAAAATATGACCCTTTTTGAAGAATTGCCACACACCTATTTTAGCCAGTACCCTTTTCCCCAAAAAGAACTAAAAACAAACACATGCCTTTTGTACAGAAGCTTCCCAGTCCCAATGAAATCTTACTGTTCCTTAAATTAAGCATGTCCCCTAGAGAAGGAGGAGAGTTTGGGACAAGAAACAAATTCATACGTATGCCAAATGAGCACAAAAAATGAAGCTAGGAAGAACTGGACACTCCTTTGAGAAATATACATATACACAACCAAATCTTACATTTCTCTGTGCTGCTCTGTCACTAATAATATTTCCTAAAAGCATGGAGGGAACTCTGGGTAGCAGCTTGGCAAGTCTTCTCTGATGGGATTGGACTGAAATTAGCTATAGACAGTGTCAAAGTTGTAAAGATCTGACTGAATGAAACTTGACATATTGCTATAGTTTCAGTCCTGTTAGAATGCAAAACTGAGAAATGCAAACTGAAAGCTGATTTGAAAAAGTTCTTCAGGACATAAACTGACCTAATGTGTTGGTGCCAAAAGAAAGGGAAAAAATCGGTATGGATTTCTGCTGCAGGGGATGAGAAAAAGAGCTCTTTTAGAAGATGGGATAGGAGAAGGGATTATTGGCAGATAAAAGACTGCTTTGACTAGTCACAATATTAAGGAAGAAGTTTGGGTGAATATGCAAAAGCACTGCTTGACTTTATTATACAAATAGTAGTGTGACTCAGTTATTAGGGCTTGGAGCTCACTGATTCTAATAAGTGGTTGTAACTGTTATCAGAATACTTGCATGTCTAAAAGTAGCTGAGTTTTCAGTTTAGGTTCAAAGTGGTTTACTATTACCTCAATGCCAAGGTTACAGTCATTCAACATTACAGCAGGACTTTATACAGCTTTTAAAGATTTCAAGCACCTAATGTCCCTGATAGGCCTGATTAGAGACTCATAAACATGCCATATCAGATCAAACCAATGACCATGGAGTCGGGTAACTTGCCTGTGATCAATACCAAATGCTTGAGAGGAAGGCAATATATTGGTCCAGTTATGCAGTGTTGTACAAGGAGAATGAGTGGAGAGAAGACTGGGATAATTCGTTTGACTTCCATGGGTCCCGAAGCTGATGAGAGTTACTGTGTCTGGTGGTTAGAGCAAGAAGCTCTTGTTTTCTATTCCTGGCTTTGCCAGATATTCAATGTGATCTTCACTCAACTTCTTGGTGCTTCAGCAGCGCCGGCTCCAGGCACCAGCGGTCCAAGCACATGCCTGAGGCGGCAATCCACGGGGGGGGAGGCTAATGTTCGTCAGGGCGGCAGTCAAGCTGCCTTCAGCGGCATGCCTGCGGCATTTCGGCAGCGGGGACAACGAGGCCTCAGGACCCATGGACCTCCCGCAGAAATGCCGCCGAATCCATGGTACAATGGACCACCCACAGGCGTGCCACAGAACTTCTGCACTTGGGGCGGCAAAAACCTTAGAGCCGCCCCTGTGCTTCAATCTGAATGAGTGCATGCTAAGGTGTCTCTGAGCCACAGAGTTAAAGGATCAGCGGAAGCTGAAGGAGTAGCCACTGCTATTGCACATTGGGACTAGCACACTTTCCTCCCCTGAACGCAATGGGGAGAGAAGGGGAAACCCTACACTGCCAGTGTTCTTCCCATCCCAATAACTGAGGATGGAAGAAGTGAGCCAAAGAGTCTAGGAGAGAGACCGGCTGAATGCTCCCAATGATGTCAGAGATTCCGGAGTGGGTGCCAAAAGGCCACTGGGCTTCCTTGCCAGAAGACAGCTCCAGTTAGGTGGGGAGAAGAGAGCATCCCAGGCTCATCATCCTCCAGGGACTGCCTTTTTCAGCAAAAGAATCAAGGAATTACAAATTTTAAATTTTAAAATGTGACAGTACCGGTTTCCTTTTGAAGGTCCTTGCTGTCCATAGCCACTAGACGTCACTTTTTGGTACAGCTGCTGCCTGTTTGTTAAGTGATTTTGAGGCTTTTGTCTGGGCAGTACTGATTCAATGCGATTGTAATTCAGACACAAGATCTGTATAAAGAAAACCACATAAAATTGAACAGACACTGCTCTGCTAATATAGTAGCAAAGGTGCCAGTTACAACATATTTGTATTGCCTTTCAAATTCAGATAATGAGCTGATAACAGATTGGTTGCTAAATCACTGGTATTCAGGGCTTCAAAAATTCTTGATGCAATAGATCGGCTAGCAGTCAATTTATTTCAACACATGGTTAAATAAGCGGTTTTTAGTCTTTTCGTTAACTCATTTGTACTGTATGAATATTGCTGTCTGAAATAACTTTAGAAAGCTTTATTTAGTAAATTAGTATATAATATAAGTAATGTAATAAAGATTTCCCCTTGCTCTATTGTAAAAGAAATCTGTCAGGCAGGAGTAAACAGATTTAGAATTTTATATATAGAGAGAAAATACTTACTGTCACTATAAAAATAGGAAGGAAAAGCACAGAATGAGTGATTAACTCACCTTGATATTAGGCAAGAAGATCAAACCACTGAAAGAGGTGAGATTGTTGTTCTGTAAATTCACATTACAAACATTTCTAAACTGGTCTGCTGGTACAAGATCCACCGTTCTGAATTGGATAAGGAAAATAATTATAGGAAAAAATAACATGCGACATAGATTTCCTGAGCAGGTCTACTGATGTTACATTTCTCACCAGAAATCTAACACCTTCCTTTTACAGGAGCATCCTGATAAAACTCTACAATAAATACATTGTGCTGTTTTCTCAGGGTAGTAATACAGAGTTGATATAATTCCTATAATAAAGGCAAAATCCACTTCACCCACATGAAGTCTGAGTATTACCACTTTAAGTGTGCGACATATTAAGAGGTGAGGGCTTGAAGTGAAGTCTACCCCACTGCAGATATGCTGCAGACTCCCATAGCAACCTCTCCAGTGTATGGACTGAAATACTGGGTGAAGCCCCTCCATGCTGTTAGCATGATATAGTAATGCCACAGGATCTGCATTTATATAGACCTTGGTCCCTCTCTCCAGTCCACATCCTCCCCACAGCCTGCTGAAGTACTGTATAGATTGTGAAAGTATCCCAGCTGGATCACATGCCTAGATGTCTGTTATGGCCTGCATCCGACGAAGTGGGTATTAGCCCACGAAAGCTCATGCTTCAAAACTTTATAGTTAGTCTTTAAGGTGCCACAGGACTTTGTTAACTCTGTTATGATACAGTGTCAACTGAGGAGAAATCAGAAAAAGAACAGCTCCCAGATCAGAGAATACCATCACTTGAATGGATTCCCTCACCTGTAGTGTTATAAATCAGCTACTTCAAGAAATCACATGTGGATCATATATCTACTCTGTGGATCAGTCAAAAGGATTTTGCCAATAAACAGAGAGACATATGAACTGATATATCTAAACCTAGGCTCTGGTTTTAATTATATTTTTCTAGTCCTGATATTAAAAGCTATTTGTAACATACCCATGCACATTTGAAAATTACTGCACCTGATTGTAGAGGTTGTCCAATTTAATTCTTGCATTTTAGTGAAGTCCGAATGTCCTAGTCTTTCTGCAATCATATCACAGGTAAGTCTGCCACCAAATAAATCTTTAGCACTCTCAGTGTCTGCTGTCTCCTGTATAACAACATTTAAAATGAATTTTGCTATATTAAAGCAGACCCAGAACTATAATAATAAGATAGGCGTGAACATTTTCAGCCCAAAAGAAACTTGAAAAAGAAGTGCCTGAAAACCAGGGCTTTGCGGTATCCCAAAGTGTCTCCACAACCATCACCTTAGCTTTATACCATCTTTGTTACCTGTATTCTTATTGAACAGATTATGGAAATGTTCATGTGCTCTAATTAAGATTAAACCATAGATTTGTTACATGCACTAAAACGATATTAGGTGATTGCTTTAATAAGGGTCAGAAATCATCAGGATGCCCATGCCATCCCGATTTGTAAAAAAAAAGATGGTTTTAACAACAGTTACAATAATCTTATAATATATGGTATAACTTACTACTGCAATGCCATCTAAGGCCTTGAGAGATGGAAGATGGAATACTACAAACAATCGGTAATTATCTTGTTTCCACACAATTAGATTTCCATACATGTCCAGCGTGACCAGATTATTTAAACCCTAAGAAATAAAACACAGATCAAGGTTTAATAGTATAATTTTTAATGTTTCTAAGGAATGAAACCTAGGCTACTCCCTTTATCTTTAATCATTCTCTTCATCTTAAAGGTGCACGTGTCAAATCTGAAGCATCATTTAATAAAACCCAGGGTATTATTCTCATTTACATGAAGGTGCCTTTACATAACTCTGGCATACGTTACACTCACAGGCACTTTAAAGTCCTTTTACACTTCCAGAGTGCTGTAGGTGAGAATCAGGCCCCTAGTCTCCAATCAAGACAATAATGCTTATATAAATGCCAGCAGCTCCAGGTGAAACGAATTGGGGTTGCTGCATGTGTTCATGCTTGTGCTCTTGACTTTATTCCCAGTGTAATTCTTCTAATTGCAGAGTTAGACACAATAGAGATGCATGGTGCGTGGCTCTACCTGGAAAACTTTGGGTCTAATCCTGTTAGTTACTGAGCACCTCCTTCAAAGTACTGAGCACACTCAATTCCAAAAGAAAGTTCAGACTAAGACTCTTACAAAGGACAATTACCCTGGGCCCAATTTTTAAATGTGGACATCTAAATTGCATATGCAAATACAAGACTATCAGGCACAATTTAGAGACAGGGTGGGTGAGGTATTGGACCAACTTCTGTTGGTGAGAGAGACAAGCTTTCCAGCTACATAGAGCTCTTCTTCGGGTCCTGAAGAAGAACTTTGTGTCTCCTTTTCACCAACAGAAGTTGGCCCAATAAAAGATATTACCTCACTCACTTACTTTTACCTGCAAGTCCTAAAGCAATCAAGTCCACATTTACCTTTAAATGATATATCTCTTGGTAGGTAGAAACATAGTTATTGCTGATGTATAGTTCTATTAGTGCGTAGGCTTTCTGCAAACCAACCAATGAAGTAATTCTGTTGCTCTCAAGAGAGAGGTAGTGAAGATGAGACAAGTTTTCAAAAACGCGTCTTTCCAGGGTAGTGAGATGATTATTATTTACACTAAGTCGTGTTAGTTTGGTGAGTTTTGAAATTCCTGGAAAAATAAATAAGATGTTCTTAAAGCATATATAGTGAGAAACAAACGAAATGGTTAACTTAGATGGTAAAACACAGCTACACATGAGAGATGGCCTGTACACTCAGGCTGTGATGCAGGCAGGATCAGGAGAGATCATTTGTGGCCTGCTCTTCTGTGATAGCTAGAACATTTTACAGAAAGGGGCTACTCACAATCCACTTCACTCCTCTCATTCTTCCTCCAGGAGTAGCAAAGAGCATGGTGAGGGGAACTAACTGTCCACTCATCTCTCACGCAGCAGGTTCTTTTTCTTGCTCCCTCTTCCTTCATATGCTACAGATGGGCTTTCTTTCGCTATACAGAGACTTTGGCCCAGTTTTTAAAAGGTCAGCACTGCAACACCTAACTGATTTAGGAGCCTAAATCTCATTTTCAAAAGGGATTTAGGCACTTAGGAGCCAAAATGCCTTTGACAGTCAATGGTATTTAGATTCCTAAGTGCATATATACTTTAAGAAAATGACATTTATGCTCCTATCTCCGTTAGGCACTGCAACAATGACCACAGCAACACCCAAATACCTTTAAAAATCTGGGCCTATGAACCTAATTTTAAAATCAACTAACAATAACAGTATCTTCCATGACCTATGTGGGGATATGAGGAAATGTAGCAACTACCCAATAGTTTTTGGAATAATCATATAGTGTGTATAAGGTAAATCTATTCTTTTTAAAAGTAAACTTTTGACCCTTTGGAACCATTAGTTTAGTAAATTCTTATTTTAGAAATTAATGAGCTAACTTATGAAAGGACCATCTACATTTAACAGCCCTCTTAGAATTGGTATGCTAATCTACAATTTTTTTTCTTTTTCTTTCTTTCTGTGTGTATAAATGCATCTTACTTCTGTTCCATTCTATGCATCCGATGAAGTGAGCTATAGCCCATGAAAGCTTATGCTTAAATAAACTAGCTAGTCTCTAAGGTACTACAAGTATTCCTGGCTTTCTTTAGGAAAATTTATGGTTCACTCATGAATGTTACACATCCAGTAAGTCGACATGCTAAAAACCATGCACTCTTCAGTTCTGAAAAATTCCTATTAACATAAATAAAATTGTTTTGCTTTTCTGAAACACAAGTGGTCTGTCTTGTCTCTTTTCTTCAATTCCGCTGAAGACTCACCTCAAAGATAAAGAGAAGGCAATTATATATTTTTTAATCTGAAAGCTTTAAAATGGTATGCAACTGATAAAGTTAACAGTAAAAAGTCACCTTTTGAAACAATGGACTATATGGGTATATTTCTGTTGTGTCTAACTTAATGTCTTGATTTTCACTAACTTCCTAAATACAGTACCTTCTAGATTTGAGATGCAGTTTCCATCTAAAGTGAGCTCTTCAAGATTAAGGCAAGATTCCAGTCCTTCTATTTTAGTGAGATTATTGTTGCTAAATGAGGCCCATCTTAAATTCTCCAATTTTTCCAAGTTGGCAATTTTAGAGAGATGTTGTCCATCCAGGTCTAAGACTGTGATCTGTGAGAAAACTCAATTTTAGTATTGAAAGACCTTAGTCAATTAATTCCAACATAGATACTAAAAGCCAAAATATCAAATTGTATACCGAGGACCATACACTGGCTTCACATTCTGCATAGACATTTACCAGTAATATCAACAAGCATTTCTTTTTGGGTACTGGAGATCACAGAGCCCTGATTTAGGAATTCAGGACTTCATTTTTAAAACCCTCAAGAAACCGCAAACCAACACCCAAACCTCAGCAACTTGCACTAGAACAAGCAGTGATTCCACAATATAAACTAACCAGCTTCCAAATGCACCTGTGCAGTTACAGATAAAAAACAGGTATACATTTTTTGTAGTGTAGATCAGTCCTCAGTATTAAGATTAATTTAACCTCATCTACAATGATTATATTATTGATTCGCCTACTTACACACTCTTTCATTCTACGATCTAGGGGTGAAATCATGGCCTCATGGAAGTCAATGGCAAAACACAAAATGACTTCAATGGAATCAGGATTTCACCCTGTATCTAGTAACTTTCTAGCTTAGTGTTCTGATGGAGTTTGAGTGCTTGCTAAGGAAGGATTTCGCCCTTACAGTTTTGATTCACAGACAAGTATTCCTTTCGTTTTAATGTATGGAACATCCCACTTCATTCTATTTCTCTTCTTTGCAAAATTCTTGGGCAGGAACCTTCTTTCACAGACACGGTCTATAAACACTCACTTCACAACACACTCTACAGAAAGAGAGCAACCAATCATGATTCTACCCTTTCTCAGAAAACAACCAGTAAGCCAGGGCTGGAGTTAGGGGGTGGCAAGCAGGGCAGTTGCCCGAGGCCCAACATAACTGGAGTTCCCACAAATCTAAGTTATGGGACCCAACTCCAGGCAAGGCTTGTGAAGGGAGCTCAACCTTCACCCTCTGATTCACCTCACAGGGTCACCCAGCCAGTGGGGTAGTGTCAACCCCAGAGACCATCGCAAATGCCTTCATAGTTTCTGTCCTGGGCCCCAGCAAGTCTAACACCAGCCACGAGTAAGGCTGCAGTTTTCTTCATCTGGCTAACCAATCATGCAATGATGGGAAAAAATGGCCACATAGTTTAATTTACCAAGGTGAGTCTCTGGCGGCCCAGGATATTCAGCACTGTCTCCTACCTATGCCTAGACAAAATTTACAGACTTCAAAGCTGTTTCTTATACAGGCTATGCTAATGGCCAAAGGACAACTTATGTTCTCTCTTCTGTCAGTTGTGATATTTCTTTTGGATAGGATTTTCTCTTTCTACAATAACATACTATATCCCTGTATGAACCCTATTTCATTTTGATGTCACAAAGTGTAACGTTGACACCATATGCTGAAACGTTGGTTCTCTTGGCAATGTCTGTAAACGTGCATTTCTTAATGCACACAGAATAAAACACTATGCTCATCAGCAGAAATGTGTTTTCCTCTAGCTATTCTATACTCTACACAACAAATTGAACTGACAGAGGAGCTTTTAACCTTTTATTCTTGGCACATTAACATGATTTCAGAGGAGAGGTCAGGACATGTATTATGACAGGCTACGGTGAACTTGGATCTTCCTATGTAGTGTTCTATGGCTTTTTGTTATGTAGCAGAGTTGTAATTGTAGGTTGTCATGCCAGACAAGAGGCACTGTGTATAGGCCTGAAATTAGACCTACCACCATTCTTCCTGTAATATAGGCTCAGTATTGAAAATTCAATGCACAAACACTGAATATTAAAATTTCAATATCCTTCCAGCTCACAAGAGCTAGTATGTACAGAAGAGAAAATTGTGATCTGATATGGAAACTCATGTTTTTATATTCTTAATTTCAGGTACTAGATTACATTTTTAAGTGATCAGAAAGATATATTTTTAATTAACATGCATCAACTCATAACAAATTGTGACGGATCGCTCTCTCACCCCCCTCAGGAACACACAGGAAACCCTTCTTTGCTCCAAACAGTGCTCTTTAATTTACAGTGCAGGCCCCACCACCAATATATACAACTTTATACAGTGCAGTCCTTTTAGTTACAGCTCTACAGCTTCAGCTCTGAATAGCTCATTAACATCCAGCTCTCAATAGCTCATTAACATCCAGCTCTCAATAGCTCATTAACATCCAGCTCTCAATAGCTCATTAACGTCCAGCTCTGAATATACCGCTCTAAACAGCTACAGGGGGAGGCTGAGTCCACTACCCCCGGTTGGGACTCCCTCCCCAACTGCACCCGCAGAGTGAATATTAAACAGCTTTAGATACAGCTCTGGATAGCTTTAGCATACAGTTATACAGCTCTACAGACTCTATATAGTCCATCTTACAGTTATAGAGCTCTACAGACTCTATATAGTCCATCTTACAGTTATACAGCTCTACAGACTCTATATAGTCCAGCTTACAGTTATACAGCTCTACAGACTCTATATAGTCCAGCTAACAGTTATACAGCTCTACGGACTCTATGTAGTCCAGCTAACAGTTATACAGCTCTACGGACTCTATGTAGTCCAGCTAACAGTTATACAGCTCTACGGACTCTATGTAGTCCAGCTAACATACAAACACAGCTCTGAATAGCTCAAACCACCACCACCCCTGGGCTTCCTTCCTGGCAGCCTTATATCCCCCAGAGGAGGCTGCCAGGTGCAACTCATGCAGGCTGATTGCCCTGCAAGCCAGGTGGCTAATTACCGTATATACTCGAGTATAGGTCGACCCGAATATAAGCCGATGCACCTAATTTTACCACAAAAAGCTGGAAAAGTTATTGACTCGAGTATAAGCCGATATCAAATCCGGACAAAAAAAAAAAAAAAGCACCTCGCTCTCCCGTCCCCGCTGCGCGGGCGGGCTGCCGAGGTTCCCCCTTCCCCGCCGCGGGCGGGCTGCCGAGGTTCCCCCCTCCCCGCCGGACCAAAAAAAAAATGTGCGCCCCGGTTCCTCCCCTCCCCGCCGGACAAAAAAAAAAAAAAAAAAAAAAAAGCGCCTCGCTCTCCCGTCCCCACGGGGAGGGGGGAACCGGGACGCTCCCGGCAGCCCGCCCGCGGCGGGGAGGGGGGAACCGGGACGCTCCCGGCAGCCCGGGGCGCGGCGGGGACGGGAGAGCGAGGCGCTTTTTTTTTTTTTTTTTTTTTTGTCCGGCGGGGAGGGGAGGAACCGGGGCACACATTTTTCACTGACTCGAGTATAAGCCGAGGCGGCTTTTTTCAGCCCAAAAAGTGGGCTGAAAAACTCGGCTTATACTCGAGTATATACGGTAGCCTTCCTGCAAGGGAGGTTTGCAGAGGGCCTTTCTCCCTCTTAAAGGGCGGGAGGCTGGGTCAAGCCCACCCTGCCACAAAATATAACAAAATAAACATGTGACAGAGATGAATCTAAGATCTAATGCATTATATTTAATAGAGATAGCCTTACCCTAGCATACCAGCTGCTGCTGAAATGTGTTTGTGAATCCACCTTGTTCTTGCTAATTTGAGTCAGAATTTTGGCATAAGGATGTACACTCAGAATACGCGGTCTAGCTTCATCAGTCCTAGAATGTTCTAACAGAGATGCCTGACAAAATGAAAATACTTAAGAGATAATATAACAGTATAAATAATGTACCATAGTGTAACATGAAGAAAAGGGCTTAATGACTTACAGTCTCTGAATCATAAGGAGATTATCATATGTTAAAGAATAGCAGCCGTGTTAGCCTGTATCCGTAAAGAAAGTGAGGAATACTTGTAGTACCTTAGAGACTAACTAGTTTATTTCAGCATAAGCTTTTGTGGGCTATATCCATCTATCTATATATCTATCTATATATCTATATAGATATATATTTTCACATCCGAGCCCACGAAAGCTTATGCTGAAATAAACTAGTTAGACTCTAAGGTGCTACAAGTACTCCTCGCTTTCTTATCATACGTTAGTAGATCTAATACATCTGTAGATCTGATAGGTCTGGTAGATCTGACACATGGTGATAGATCTCATCCATTTTTAACATTTGTTATTCTACTGAAAAAAATGATTGGTGCAAATCTTGAGGCCTTTACTCTATTGTTGATCAGTTCTTAATCCAACAAAGTCTGATTCTAGTCAATGGGGGATTGCTGGAGAATGGACAGAGTAAAACCTGAATAAAGAATAAAATGTGGGCCAAGATTTTTAAAGATTAGTGTCAAATAATTTAGCCCTTTTTTTGCTTGCCACTGTCTGGAATACCTTCTCAGGGCTTGCATACGTGGCGCGTTAGTGTATAGCAACCAAGGGTGTGATCTACAGTGCAACATCTTGCACACACACTAATGCTAAATTGTATTCCAGGACTTTTACTGTGTTGTAGCAGTGTTCACACAGTGAAGTAGTGAGTGGCAAGCTGGTGCGCAGTGGATCACACTTGGCTTGTTGCACACTAACTCACCACATACACAAGCCCTCAGAACCCTGAACAGTTTTTCTGTTACTTGATTTATCCTTTTTTTTTAATTTGGCAAACATATTTAATTTCCTGTGTTTTTAATAAACAAAGATGAAATTAAACAAGGTCATTTTTAACAACTTCAAAGTTATCTAAAATCTAACATTATGAAATATCTTTCATTGTGAACTAGCATCATTACCAATATCAGCAAAGCTCTGAGTGAGAACAATGTTTGTGAAATAATTGCTGCTTCACAGCCAGCTGCGGAGTGCACAAAAGATGGCATTTTCACAGGGCATACAAAACGAGGTGATTTGAAAAGTTCAGTTAAATACAAATTTTAAAATAGAAGTCAGATTGTACGTTTGTGCCTATAACTTCCTGTTTCCAGTCTTGCATTTGCTACAAGTTACGGCAATATGGAACATCAAACCTGAGAAATCTTTGATCCAGCAATAAAACACAAAGCAGCTTCAGCCTCTTCTTCCGTAATCTGGACTCCATCTAAATGAGTAAGAGCCTTTAATCGGCCAATGACACTCAAGCGCAATGAGGCTGGCTTGGAGAAAAAAAGCAAAGTGATGTACTTGAGTTTTTTTAAATTGTCTATATGATTATATACAAAAAAAGGACATATGATTGCGTTCAATCCAGTCTCCCCTCATGTTATGTACATTAAGGGCTAGGTTGTGGTCCATCCTGTGTGCTCACACAAGAAAGTAAAAAAGGGGACATTAAGATGCGCCCCTTGCTCCCATGTCCCAGCTGTGCCCACCATTGGTAGCAGTGTGCATGGGAAAGCAGCCTCCATAAGATTGCTATGTGCTCCCTGCTCATCTGGACTGGGAATGGTTGGAAAGAGGTGGGGAATGGGCTGAGTCTTGCCATACCTGGACAAAAGTATAAGGAATAATGTACATTTGGGCTAGGTTTGGTTACACTGATCTAATGTGACAGTGATGACAATAAATTTGGATTTACATGTGTGTAGGAGATAAAAATCTAGCCCTGAAGGATTGTAATTATACATAGCTATGAAACTATGGAAATATTAGGTAATAAACTCAGTTTTAATAGACAGTCCCACAGAAGGTACTGCCATCCAGATTCTGTCCAAAGTGCCCTTTGCCCCGCAGCAGAAAGCCTGACTGGAGAGAAGTCTGGGTAAGCAACTGAACCTTTGAATGTATATCTGAATCCAGCCCACACTCAGATATTTCCTGATCCATCCACTACAAATAGAATTCAGTACCGTTTTAGTTAAGTGCGGTACAATAACAAAATTGTTAGCACCTGCCTTATAAGCCAGAAGTTTGCAAGTACTACAAGTGTTATTAAATGCAAGGAATTTGATGACCTCAGAGGAGGTGAAAGAGACGCTCGAAAGATTTGGACATGTCAGCCTTAACTCAAGGTGGAACTACAGCTCTATCTCTTATACAGAAACATTTAAAAATTCTTATTAAATTACATATAGTGCAAGAAAAACACAGACTGGATAGTCATACTCATAAGGAAAGTGAATAATAACATCCTTATTTCTAGTTGGAAAATATACTTACTGAAATTACCAGAATAATAATGATCGATGTAATTTTTATAAACTAGATGGGACAATCCACCTGTGTAAGGGAGAATGAAGGAGTACGCACATCTCTTAACTAGGCTACATAGAGCTTGGAACCAAGTATTCAGGAGGAGAGGACTACGCAGGTAGTCAGGGAATGGATGGAGAAGGCGTGAAATGGACTGAGTCTTGGATTGCTCCCCAGTGCCACAGCCAGCACAGCTGGGTTGCCGCTGTGGGGGATGTGTGTGTCACCAGGAAGAAGGCTGGCACTGTATATGTCCCCTGAAAGTGGGGGTAACTGTCTCTGCCCTGTCCCCGTTCACTGGCCAGCACAGCTGAGTCAGTACAGTGGGGGTAAAAGGTGGCTTTTTATGGCTGGCATAAATCATCAGTAAAGTTGCCATCTACTCGAAGCAAGGAGAGGAATTATACCTCAGAATAGTGTCAGAGTCACAATGCTTCTAGGAGCCACTCCTGCAGATTGTAAACAGTCCTGAGCAAGGGGGTGTTCATAAAGTCAAAGAGCCTGACAACGTAAAGCATCCTTAAAGTGGGCACTTGTTACATATACATCCACTTTAAGACCCATTTCACAGCCAGAGTGGTGTAAAGGGGCCTCAATGCAAATGAGAACCAAGCCCAAAATTTAGCGCTATATGGTCTAATTTGTTGTTTTGGTTAGAAGGTTTTCTTGAGAATTTTAAGCACTGACACATACCTTATGCCATGGGTTATGTCTGATATCAAGACTGAGTAGGTTTGAAGTGTGTTTACGTAAGACATTTATTTCCTCTCCAGTCTTTTTCAGTTGATTCCAGCTCAAGTCTAAATACTTCAGTTTGCTTAAGCCTCTAATACCCTCCAGAGTGATCACATGATTGTGGCTTGCATCAAAATACTCCAGATTGGGCTGCAAGAGAGTACTGATTTAAGAATAATTGTACAGAAAAAAATGCAGCAAGGAAATATTTGGTAATAAACTCCGTTTTAATAGACCGCTCCACAGAAGGCACTGTCATCCAGATTCTGCCCAAAGTGCCCCTTGTCCCGCAGCAGAAAGCCTGACTGGAGAGAAGTCTGGGTAAGCAACTGAACCTTTGAATATGTATCTGAGTCCAGCCCCCACTCTGACATTTCCTGATCCATCCACTACAAACAGAAGACAGTACAGTTTTAGTTTTCTTTTCAGGGTGGAATTTATCCCTAGTGTGCTCATCTATGCAAGGCCCTGTGCACTACTTTAGCCAGGGTGAGACAGACAATCACAACATTTGAGAGTGGTGGGATCTACAGAGAGTCCTTGGAAGAAGGGGGTCTACATCTTGTGGACCTCATGGAGGGTGACTCTATACTGGCCCCAAACTAGGCCAAGGAGGGGGTTGGAGGCAGGTTGTGATTTTAGTCACTTGATCTGCAATCACACAGATCCAGTGGCCCAGAAATCCTGGGTAGGAGACACTTAACAGCTTCATTAGAATGGTAGCCCCAGAGGAACAGCACTGTATGGCCTAGAGGTGAAAGTCATCCTTCCTACCCCATAGCCAAAGCCCCACTCCAAGTCTAATCAGCTGGGTGTTATTAGCTGTTGTAAATAAAACGAGGAAGACTTTGTAGCACCGTAGAGACTAACCAGTTTATTTCAGCATAAGCTTTCGGGGGCTATAGTTCACTTCATTTGCTGAAATAAACTGGTTAGTCTCTAAGGTGCTACAAAGTCTTCCTCATTTTATTTACGGATACAGACTAACACAGCTGCTAATCTTAAACCATTAACTGTTGTGTTAGTTATTATTTATTTGTATTAGGATAGTGCCTAAAGACCCCAATCGAGATCAAGGCCCATTGTGCTAAGCGCTGTAGACACACACAGTAAGAAATGGTCTCCAACCTGAAGCATTTACAATCTAAGTAGACAAGAGAGACAAAGGGTGGGAGACAGGAAGTAGAGAGATTAATAGTAATAATACTACCATCTATCTCTTATATAGCACTTTTCATCTGCAGATCTCAAAGCGCTCTACAAAGGAGGTAAGTATCATTATTCCATTGTACAGATTGGGGAACTGAGGCAAGGGAGGTGAAATGACTTGCCTAAGACCACTAAGCAGAGCCAGGAATAGAACCCACATCACCCAAGCCCCAATCCAGTGTGGTATCTACTAGTCCACATTGCCCACTACAGAGCAGAAGGAGAAACAAAAGCTCTGTTCATAGTTAGTGAACTTCACCCATTAGAAATAAGTGAGGCTTGCTGCCATGCAATATACATTAATATATTTAAGTTGTACAAAGGATTTTTTCCAATTAAAATATTCCTTTCGTTTAATTTCTTTTACAAAATACAGAGCAACATTTTCTTACCAAGTGGTAAACATCATCTAAACATGTAAATTCATTGAAGCTGACAATAAGTTTTCGAAGCCCTGTCAGTTTAGAGATGTCCCGCAGTTTGCTCAGGCTGTTCCCATGCAAATTCAGAACCTAGGTCAAACATTAATGAGATTACAACTGTATCACATTTATATATATATATAATATATTTATAATATATATATATAAAATACACACACAAACACATTATGTGCTACTCCATCACTGTTTTCCCAACATTAAAGAGCTTCAACTGCTAGTGTTCAAGAGTAAATGTAACTCTATTCTATAGATTATAAAAAGGGCTAAGAAAAGTTACTTATAAGTGATATGAAGTTTGTGAAGAGCAGTTGCTGAGATCGTGGGACAAAGTATTGCTTTTATTGTCTATTTTGAAAGATATTTGTTCTTCACCTCTACCTTCCCCCTGAAGTAAAAGTGGGATGGGAAGATGGAGATTCAATTCAGAAATGGTTTTTACTGGCCCACGCAAAGGGGTCATGGTAGGAACAAGAAGGAAGGACAGCTTCCAATCCTTCCCCACTAGGAGAAATCTTGTTACTTGGGGAGTCTGGTTGGAAGACTGTCAGCTAGGAATTCCTCCATGGCCGGAATACAGTTTGGGGAAAGTGGCACCCAGAAGGTGGGAGGAACCAGCCAACTGAAGCCAAGTACTCAGGAAAGGGAGTTATGGGTGAGTGCAAGTGGGAGGGGAGAACTGCTACCCCATCAAAGACACAGACAGGAGACTATTTAACAATTTGAAAGGTCAGATGTTCAGTAGGCTTCCAGCATCAACTTTGTACAGACAAAATGAGTAACTGCAAATGCAAAACTGCAGTTAGCTGTGCAATGAAAGGAGTTCTGTTTGCAAATATCTATTTGCATAAAGGATTTTGTGGGCCCATCAGTTGCAATGATATTGAAAATCTGGGTGTAGCTATGTGGCTGTCAAGAGTACTCTCTTTCACTGGATTCATATTTTTCTGATGCCAAAACTGACATATAAAATCACTAGGATGACACAATCACACAGCCAAGAAAACTTTGAGAAGACTCACAGTTAAAGCTGACAGTTTAGACCTTATCCGGGTCTCGCAAACACTCATTTTGCATGTGATTTCAATGGAGTTATTTATACAATAGTAAGTCAGATCAGAATCCTGCCCAGTATTTGTAATTCATATTTTTATGAAAAACAAATAGCATAATTTAGGGACAGAAGAACTTGTTCTGATTTCACACTAGTTTTTGATCTCCAATTACTCCCAAAGCACTGCTCTGATGTAAAAGAAGTGTAACACCAGAATCAAGCCCAAATGCTAGCCTTAATTTGTGACTTCCTACTTCTGATTGGTTTATGAGGCAATCTGAATAACATGACATTGGTTATGTAATAAACTTGTCCTGCTGTAAATTTAACAGACAATACTCACCACTATTTGACTGTAAATATTGGCCTTAGCAACTGAAAGCACTGTCTTTTCATCCAAGCACACAATTTTGGGTCTGGCTTTTACTCTAGGCTCCATATTCATAACTTCATCATCACATTTCAAATCACTAGACAATATAAATCCTTCTGTATTTGTCTTTCTTTCTTCTACAATCACATTGCTGAGCGTAGAAAACAGGGACTGAACTTTGACCTATGCAAAATAATATTTGTCAGCATTTGTAAAATTTCTATTTTGAGTTAAGTAAAGTCTTTAAAAATTAATACAAATATGCAGAAAGAGTTAAGAAACAACCTTTCGGTAATGCAGCACTTTCAGAAGAGAACAGCAATGCTTTTGTTTGCACAAGCATTTACACATTACAGTATGTTATGAACAAAAAGTAATGATGAGTCTATGGGCCATATTCTATTACATACAGAACTCCCACTGAAGAGACAAGAAGTCTGCTTCTCCATCCAAACCCCCAAAGTCTAAGCACTCAGCTCACACAGCTCATTCTCCAATGAAGGAGAGTTAGATGTAGATCCCCAAGAGCTCATCAGTACTGCAATTGTTTTGACAGTGGACTACTCAAATGTGACAGAAAGGGGGAATGTTTCCCACACTCCCATCCAGGAGCTGAATATTTTACTTTGCAGCTCACCCTGCTTCTGCCAGGTAGCAGAGCTCAGGACCTGAACTGAGACCCCTGCATGATTACAGCAAGTTACACAGCCACATAACCACAAGGCCAGTCCACCACATAGCTTATAAAAAATTAACATAAAAGATTTTTTAATTAAGGAAAAACCTGTTCAAGATCTCAATCCAGTAGCAGAATATCTGTGCATGCTTCAAAACTAAATACATCACACATTGAACCAAAACACAAATTGAAAATGAGTTGCTCTCTCATTAAAGACTCTATAAAGCAAGGTTTTGAGCACGGTCAAATCTCATTCATTTTAGTGTCTCATTACCTCAACGGATGATGCATTTAGTGAAAGAGGAGCTAGTTTTCAATTGCGCTTCGTTGCACTGCTAAGGCTTCATTTAAGTCTCTCTGCCTTCCCTGCCACACTTGATAATGTTACAGAATAAGAGTCTGATCTAACTCTCATTGCAGGGTATGAAGTTTTGCATTGCCTTCAATGGGAGTTTTATCAGGCCTTTAAACAGAGGGAACAGAACCCTGGCAGGTAATGTGAGTGAAGGAGGAGTAATTTCAACTAGTTGTTTTTCTCTTGATCTTTGAGATCTAAAGCTTACCGCCTAACATCCTATTAGGGAAAACAAAGTTCATACCAGTGTAGTGTACTCAAATTCAACGACGTATTCAGGCAAGACCAGTTCGTGATCAAACACAAACCACTCACACTGTCGATGGCGACAGTCACAGTTTCTATGTTCCATGGAAGAATACGTTTCTACAGCAAAAGAAATGGAGCAAAACACAAGCGGAAGAAATAAATACAAGACTGTTTCCTGTTCACTGCAGGATGTAGTGAACAAACATTTCTCTCATTTAAAAAGTTTTAATTTGAGTTGTTTACTCAAAGGAGATTAGTTTTCTTAGGATCTTAATTCTCTTTAGGAGCCCTATAACACATCTAAAAATCTTATCAAATCTTACTGCAGAACCCTATAATTCAGCTTTTTATTTTCCTATGGCAACCCTGTTCCTTGCTCTACACATCCTCAGAGAGTAGTAAAGTGCCCTCTTCCTCCTGCACAGCTGGCAGGCTCTAGTATGAGTGTGAGGCAGCCTCTGGAGCCATTACTCCCTCTCCTGCTGGTTGGAAGGAGTGGGCAAGCAGGGATGGGGATTGGGCAAGAGACTTGGCTCCATTCCCTCCCCCCATTCCCAATGTGCCAAATGACATTTTCTCCTGGTACATATTATTTTCCCTCTGGAGTGAGGGGGGAGCCAAGGAGAGAATCACAGCTGTTCTTTCATGGCAGACTGTTGGAAAAGGGAACTTGGCTTCAGCCCCCATGACACAGTCTGCTATGCTGCACTGTTATCCAAAACTAGTTGATCATTTTATGGTGTAATCACCTAACAGGTTGGTTTTTTCGTCTTCCTGCCCATGGAAGGACAGGTACAATCACAGTTCCTGCACTCAAGTAAACAAAGGGATTGCTTCCTTCTAGTATTCCAATGACTGCAATCCCCCCGACTGGACAGGGAAGAGGTGAAGCCATGGCCCTGTTCCCACTTTGCACTGTCCTGCAGAGTTGACTGGTCACATGGACTAAGCAGGATCAACCACTCAAAGATTGTTGCATCACACATAGGTAGTACACAGGGCTAATGTGGATGATCATGACTCTCTCTAGAGACAAAGCATGCTTCTCAGCATTAAAGGAATTCTCTTTCTGCTCAAGTGGAGATGGCTTGGGGGTTTAAATGATGAAGGTGTTTGATCTCCACTGAGGTCTGTGTATGTGGCCCTAGTTATCACACACACACCCCCTGAACAATGCAAAGCTGGGAGAGGGATTGTGTACATCACGTTATTTCTAGTAAGGACTAGTGGCTGAAGACCACAATCTGGTCTTGGTGCTTTCCTTTAAACTCTGTGTGAATTAAACTACCCAAAGTAATCACAAAAACTGTGAGCATCTTTTATTATCCTCTTTAACATTTGTTCAAAACAACATGCACTTGGGCTGGGTTAAGACTTGTATTCTGAGTTCCCACCAGGATCAAAATTCCACAACAGGCTCCTAGATGTGTGAAAGTCAGTTTTTAGAATACAACATTGATACAACCTTCACTTTGTGCTAACAGCAGCCTACAGATACATTACCATCATTGGCAGCAGATGTATCACTTAGTAAATGTTTCCGAGGTCTGAACACTGAATTAGCTCCTGGATAATTGACTTGACTGATGGGATCTTTTTCACGAGCTGGAACACTATGTCCAAGAAAAACTTTTGTAATTATGAGTTTCCCTAAGGATGGAAAGAAAAGAAGATTTAATAATAATGCTACCAAATTTAGTATGAACATAGGACAATAAAATGTTGGTGGTCAGCTTGACTTCATACAACAGGAGAGACCACATTCTGGCCTGGCAGATTAACGATCTAACAAGTACATTTTGGGAAGAAAGACTTCTGACAATTTATTCCCAGAACAGTCGTATTTGGCTAAGATTTATAAGCAGTAAATTCAGAAGTACAAAAATAAAACAGGGTGGTGTTAAGGATCTGTCCTCATCAGAGCATCCCCTTTGATGTTACTTCAAACAAGTCCAGCCCTTCCAACCGCAGAGGTCAGTGTCAGTCTAGCAGTGGCCAGCTCTCAGGCTTCTGACCAAGGCCTTCTGGCTGTTTCTCCCTTTTCAGAGTTTCAGGTGAAACAAACAACCCAAAGTCAGCAAAAGAAGCTAAACAAAAGAGCAAATTAAAAAACCTAACGGCAGTTATAAGCCAGGATATTGGCCCCCAATGTTCCCTCTAAGTTTTGACAGGCTGTGTGCACCAAAAATTTCTTCTTTGCTAATTTCTGAAGCAGAGTTCAAATTTGTGCACCATGATAAAATGCTTATACATTTAAAACAACTTAATTTGCAATTTGTGATGATAATAGTTTTACACCATTTTATTTTATAAATGATATTTTTAAATATTTAGAAAAAGCAAATTTAACCATTCTTCATGAAGCAGAAGTTAGTTCTAAGCATTACGCTTTATGATCTATATCATAGACAATCATGAACATATATCAAGCACATATTAATCATGATCATTATCAATCCATAGGCTTCTGCCCATTGGCGTTCACTTTCACCTTTCATTATATACACGTCCGAAAAGATTTCGATAAACATATAATAATGACCATTTAATAAGTATGCCTCTCTTAGCTGCCTCTGAACCATTGTATGGCTTGGTGGGGTTTCCTAATAGAAAAGGCACTAGACCATATTGCAGCAGGTCTTCAGGGTCCCTCCACAAAAAGACCTGTATACTCTGTCACAACTATCTACTGTATTTACTAGATTTTCTTGTACTTGCAAGACAAAACACTTTGCAGTGCTTTACGAAATGAGCCTTACACCTATCAATGATGTTTTAAACCACCTTTCCAAACTATTACATTACCATGTATGAATGGTTCCTCAAGATCATTGCTATTTTTACGTTCATCCTTGGTTTGTTGCTGCAAAAATTCTATTCTGGGATGTTCACATATACTTAAACTGTTAGAGAGGAGAACAGCTTCTTCTCTTCTTGAAAGCTGCAAAGATTAAAGTAAGGTCTAAGTATGTTTATTTGAACAATGCCCTGTAATAATTTCAAGACATAGATCCTTAATCAGCAGCTTTACAATTAAGGATGAGGTGGAGAGTTGAAGAGGGAGGAGTAAAAAACAAGAAGGGGAGGCTCACTTACTTGTGATATCACAATCTAGTCAGGAGAAAAGAAAGTCAGATTGTAAACTCCTTGGAGCAGAGTATCAGAGGGGTAGCCACGTTAGTTTGTATCCACGAAAACAACGAGGAGTCTGGTGGCACCTTAAAGACTAACAGATTTATTTGGGCATAAGCTTTCATGGGTAAAAAACCCACTTCTTCAGATGCAAACTTTATGCTCAAGTAAATCTGTTAGTCTTTAAGGTGCCACCAGACTCCATTTTCTTTAGAGCAGGAATCAGATTTTTCTACATCTTTGAACAGCACTTCGCGCAATGGGAGGGGGCAGTCCTAACTGGGGCCTTTGAGCACTACCACAATTTAATAACAACAAAGAAGCAGAGAGGGAAACGGGAGAGAGAGAGAGAGAGAGAGAGAGAGAGAGAGAGAGATTTCCGAAGATACAATTCCACCACTCAACAAAAAGCTGTTCACAAAAGAGAGAAACAGGGAGAGGCGGGCTTTAAGTAGGGAAGACAAAATGAGGATGCTGCAGAAAAAGAAAGAGAAGGTTCTCCTATCCCATCTCTCTACATTTTGCTTTTCATGGGTCAGAATGAGACATTTCTTACCTGATAATTCAGTGTTAACAGCTTCTCTCCTCATTCATCACTAATGAGATAATGACCCCCATGTATGGAATTCAACAAGGCAGTCCAATGTTTTTGCTGGAGGGTCCAAGACAAAAGCCCCACCCTTCAGCTCATGTTGCCAGAAGAGTTCTTCCACAGCTGTGGGAACACTCCAGCAACTGATCATTAACATTAAGATAACAACTTGATATAATATGTTTTAAGACAGTTATATGTCTAAGTCTCCCTTTAGAAAAAGAATTCTGTTTGCATTCTGGTCATTACCCAGACTCCCAGGGTGGGCTGAATGAGAAGAGAATCTGCTAACAAAAACAAAATGATCAGGTAAGAATTTATTTTCTTTCCTTTACATGGCTTCTCTTCTCATTCACCAGCAATTGGAAGTACCAGACAGTGATTCACACAAGTTGGAGATAGGGATGGGTGGATAAAGAAGAGTTTCAATTATTATTATAGTAGACGAATAGGCAGGAATGTATGTAGGAACCAACCCAGTAGTACCTTCTTATCAAGGATTACTTTGCAGAGGAATGGGAACTTATTTTGCAAATCTTCCTCATCTGAGGCTTATACTCTTTCTTCCTAGTGCCCTTGTGGACTTCTGTGAATAGTTTCCCAGGTGCCAAGCATGCCAAATGGTGCAGGATTTTAACAACTCACCTGCAGCCACTCCAAATACCTTCATGTTTTGGATAGAATGAAATAAACAGTGTATAACTTGCATGTATATTCCATATGCCCGATCTATAACTTTAGAGCACTTGGACTGCCCATTTATGGCATAATCTTCCAAAGGACTGCCAAGTGTTCAAACAAAATGATAGGAGAATGACTTCCCCAGAGGAGTCCAATGTGCCTACTTACCTAATACAGCGAGGGCTGGGACTGGTACCCATGATTCTATGGCACTTGGTTGTAGGACTCCAATAAATCAATCTGGAGAAATGCAAATGTACCTCAGATGGCCAGCACTTTGTAATTATTATTATATATTTGTATTACAGAAGCATCTAGAGGTCAGGGCCCCAACGCAGTTGGCATTATACAAAGAGGAAGTCCATGCCCCAAAGAGCCTTCTGTTTCCTCTTGCACATAAAATATAAATTTGATCAGATCAATGAATGAAACTTCCTGGCTGAGTTTCATCTGGATACCCTAAACTGTATCAGAGACCAATGGAGAATCCATGCTGAACTAAACTTTTCTTAGGATGCCCAGACAGGTAACTGTAGGTGTTCCTGGTCTGAATGAAAGGCGTCCCTGCTTCAAGAGATCTGGTCTTTACTGTAGCTACAATGTGGGTTGCTTAGCTACCTAGCAAGTGCAAAATGCCTTCTGGGCCAGTGGAGGATTAGAAGAAGGATTTCAACTCTCCCTTTTCCTCTTTTCTATATTCTTTATGTCAACTATCTTGAAAGATAGCAGACTCTTCCCCTCCCGTAACAACATTATGTCCCTTCCAAAATCAGGGAGTAACAAGAGGTCAAATGTAAGTAAACAGTCATGCCTCAATTATAAACCAATCTTTAATGGGAAGACTTCCCCTGTGAGAGACAAAATTGCCTGTGATGTGGTTTTTTGCACCTTCTTCTGAAGTAGGTGGTACTGACCACTGTCATACCAGACTTGATGGACCACTTATCTGATCCCACATGGCCATGTTTTGGAGTTTTGGGTAGGGAGGTTGTTCAGACACACTACCGACAGAGCTGTCACAGTGAACTAAAAGGATGGGTACATTGAGATTTTGGAAATTTGTCTTCCAAGTATGCTCCTCAACCTGAACAGCTTACTTCCTCAGTGAGTATGCAAGGATCTAGGTCCAAATTGGGTTGTCTTTCAGCATGTCGTTTGTACTGACCTGTCCAGAAGGGGATATTTGGATGTGATCTGAGAAAGACACCTAATTTTGCATTGTAGCAGGTGTGTGGTTCCACATCCCCAAAATGAATTTCTTCAGGTACATTTTGAGAAACAACTTGGGGGATGAAGCTGATGCATGCCACCAGCAATCCTGTTCATTGGAGAAAATTGCTAGAGATGACCTCTGTCAGGAAATGATTGGTGCAATGAAGTTTTGGGTCTTTGGAAATCTTTTCCACGATGATAAAAGTGTGGCCAGAGCCAGGCTTTTTTTTAAACCACAAGTGAGCATTTCAGCATTGGATTCAAAAGCTCTTCTTGACTATGAAGAACAGCTCCTGACCTGTAAGTCCGGATGCACAAGTTCTGTTTAGGACGACTGATTGCTATTCGTGGGTGTAACATCCTTGTAATCATCAAGTTAGAAGCCACTGCTTGTCACAAATCACATCAAGGGTTTGTCTAGGATAGAACGTGAGACGTCTCACTCCAAGCAAGGATTATACCCAGAGATTATGACTTTTTACCAGAAGATTTCCTTATTAAGTATGTGATACACCTTTGGTCTGAATAGTTATAGCTGAGGCTCTGAAGTCTTCATGCTGCCAAATACCCAATCTGGGAGTGGGGAGGAGGAGGAAGAAAGGTTATAAGTTGCTGCTGCACAAAAACAAATAAAAATTAAATTATAAAACAATCTGGTTGGGCGAAACTAACCTGCTAACTTGTTACACTGCTGGAGGCAGAAAATCTGGGGGCCTGAGCTGAAGGGCAAGACTTAGTCTGAAGCTTCCACGAAGAATGCTTGACTGCCTCCCAATTGAGTATTCGTGATGAATGAGGACAGAAGCTGTGCAACTGAAAGGGAGGGAAAGGGCAGAGAAGAAGAAACAAGGAAGGTGTGAAACAGGAGTTGAGAAGAAGTAGCAAAGTACTGATCATTCCTGTGCCGGGGAAGGAAAAGCAAAGAAGAAAGTGGAGACAATAGGAGGCAGGACAAGAATAAATGAAGAAAAGGAGGGAAAAGAAGAGTGGGACAACGGGCTAAGAAGAGACGAAAGAAGAGGGGAAAGTAGAGCAGTAGCAATTAGGCCTTTCTGAGGTGGGCTATCAACTACTAAGTAATAAACATTCTTCTGGGCAGATTTTCTCTCACCTTGTGCTCTTCCATTGCCTGGAACCCATCCTCAAGCACTTGTAGCAGTTGCTTTTTCTTAACTGGCAAGTCTGGGTCAAATACATAAAAGAGATATTCCAGCATCTTCCTGTAGTTTCTTAACAAGAATAAGAAGCAGGAAAATATTTCAGTGCTTCTGTTGCAAAAATAATATGCAGCCTAAGTATGTTCATTGTGCAGTGTTCACTAAGAATTAGCTGGTTTGCAATTAAGGCAATGTCCACTTATGTCAGAAGTACAAATAAGATTGATATCAGTGTGTAATATCTGGTGAACACTAAAGATCAAATGAATGGTAAAACAAGCATTTTCCTCCCTTAATGCATAAGAGTGGTTTCCATTTCCTGTGCCAAAAAAAAATTATTTCAAATATCAATATCTTCCTTCCTTCTCTTTGCTGGAGGTTCTTAGCAAGATTACTGTAGTAGCAGGGCAGGAGAGTGGCTAATGGAATCCATGTGGACAAAACATCTCAAAGCATCTCTTCTTTCTAGTAACTAAGTTCCCACTCCTGCAAGCTGTTTGGACATGTGGATCCACTGCCTGCACTGAGCTCATTACAGTATCAGGGTTTTAAACCTTCTTGTTAGAAGGCAGTAGAATGAGTAACTATAATAGTCAAATCTTTCTAAAGTAAAGACTGAAATCTACATACAAGAAATTTGGATACACCAGCATTGGAGTATACAAATCCACTGTATGACTATGCAACCAGGTATCTGCATGTACAATACTGAGATGCATGTTCAATACAGATGCATACATGCATGTATTTTTCCCTGTTTTTGCACTATATCGCAGCCTTTCCTTTAAAAAATAATAATCTGGCCATTCACATCTATATTTAAACTGAATTCACAGCCTTATTCTGGTTTATGTATTGCTGTGTAACATATCTATCATTTAAAATCACTAAGTTCGTATTGTTTCACATGTAACTGCTTCACTAAATTGTCCTTAAAAATCATCTACTCACTCTGTTTCACTTAAAACTTCTTTATCCAACAACATTTGAAACTTCTCTTCAAATATCATCCTCAGGATACGGTTGTGCACTCGAAAGATGCGATTTATTTTAACTCCTGTGATACCATATGCTTTGAAGTCCCAGGCACAAAATCGTGATAGAATTAAATCGTAGCAAGAATTAAACCTGTGTCCAGGAATGAACAATGGAGAGCAATGAATTAATAACATTTTCCTCATCTTTTTTTTTTTTTTTTTTTTGCAACCTGAACCTGATTTTTCTTCTGTTTTCAAACGAAAGGAAAGAAAATAAATGATATTTTGGGGTAGTTTCTCTTTCTTTTATACTTTTAGAAATTATCTCTTTCAACTAGAGATGGATGACCTTGTGTTACTTCATTTTGAACATTACAGATTACATTTGGCAGCAAACACTAATGTTAATGAATTTGTGATCCACCACCTTTCTCTCCTGCCTCTAGGATACCACACTGCAGCACAGATTCCATAAGTTCTCCACACATGCTTATGCCCACAGTTTTAGGCTTCGTCTGGAAAATTGCCTCATGCAAATGAGTAATTCTAGTGGAGTCAATGGGACTACTTGCATAAAGTGAGCAAGGTGAATGTGGACCTATATTACTACACTGAAACAGTAAAAGAGGAACGGCGATTCAGCAGTAAGGGCACTAGCCAAGGACCCAGGAGACCAGGGACCATCTCCCTACTCTCCAAAGCCTTCCCGTGTGGCCTTGGGCAATCACTGAGCCTCAGTTCTTCACCAGTAAAATGGAATAATGGCACCTCCATGCCTCACAGGGGTGAAGATAAATACATTAAAGACTGTGAGGCGCTCAGATACTTCAGTAATGGGGCAATATCAACAGCTTCGATAAACAGCTAAAATACAGTTCTTAAAATAAGTCCATTATGGAAATGTAGTGGTTTCCCAAAAGCTGACAAAACCAAATTGAAAAACAAATACTCTTTATTAATCAGAGGACAATTTTCTAGAAAACAATGAATGCAGATCAACTTGCAATGAATAAAACCACTGTTCTTTCTCTAAAGGACTCTGTGCCATGACCGATTCAAACACTGGACTCATTTAGCATTTTCTCTTTGTCGATATTAAAAATCCTTGACTTGAAAAAGCAGCTTAAAAATAAATAAATTAAATAAATAAAACGACAATACTGACAAAGAATCCTGTTCATAAGGAACGTACAGAGAGAACCTCTGAGCACATCACAACCTGCAGTACTCCAGCAGACGTGTCTGAACATAAGAGAAAGGCACTGCTGAGGCGAACAAGCTTGGAGTACTCAAGCAGAAAATTGTCCTTGAAATAATGCCAACCTAAATTTGAGTCTCCCCACAACAAAGTGTCAAGGTTACTTATAATGAGACAATGTAAATAACCTTTAATGCTTCTTTACAACAAGTAGTAAAGCTATCCAGGAGCTCGCTGTCACTGCTGCCACAGTACTTAAAACAGCTATTAGTCATTTCAGATTTCCATATTCCTCTTTTATCAACTATCTTATTTTATAAAGAATTTCCTGGATGTGAAATAAAAAAACAGATAGCAAATAATTAGTCTCTAGAGCAGGGGTTCTCAAACTGCATTGCCCCGCGATCCCCTTCTGACCACAAAAATTACGGTCTGACCCCAGGAAGGGGAACCAAAGACAAAACCCAAGGTCTTCAGCCCCAGGCAGGGCGTCTGTAACCTCAGCCCCACTACTTGGGGCTGAAGCCTTTAGGCTTTGGCTTCAGCCCCGTGGGGTGGGGCTCAGGCTTCTGCTTCGTCCCCAGCAACTTTAATGGCAGCCCCATTAAAATTGGCATCCCAGCCCATAGTTTGAGAGTCAGAGTTCTAAATGATAGAGAAGATGGAGCAGAACCCTGGGAACCTTTCTTTAGGGGGAATGCTCTATATTACTTCCATACCCTTGTTCTAGATTAGACTGTGCTTTAGGGAGTCACTGAATATGGAAGACTGGATGAAAAATGGATGTGGGGGAGCCTGTAAATCAAGGGAATATCTCTGACTCACTAGACCATGGTCAAAGCAATCTATTCCTCCAGGAACTGGGAAATCCTGCCCCCAAACTTCCATTCAGGGTGGATACCTAAGTGGTCTTTGTCATAAAGAGGGCTTGGGAGCAGCAGGTTCTCCTGGGGCTTTCTTCCCTAGTTGGTTCCACAGCTTTCATCTGGCGATCCTGCTGTCTCTTTCCTAGTATTTCTGTAAGGATGAGGTCTGAAAGGAATGCCTTCATATGAAGGCCAGTCTGTACTCTTTCTCAAAGGCATGGTGTGGCATCAGAAGGGACTGTTAGATTTTGAAGCATTGTCTACTACCTTGTTCAGATGTGAAGGAAGGACCTATAAAAACTGCCACCTTCCACAGGCAGCCATGGAGGCAGAGAAACTGGAAGAAAGCAGGACTAGAGTGGGCATGGCCAAACCATGTCATTTCAAAACTCTGATCTGCCTCCATGCACTGCAGGGAGAGGAGAGCAGCCCAGATGTCAAGAACTGTTGGTGGCATTGGGCCGCAGAAACAGGGTTTAAAATGTAATGTCTAAAATAACTTTACCAAGAATCACTTGGTGAGCCTTCTTCGAAGCGAGTGTTGCCCACTGTTTCCAGTTCAGTCAACAAAAACTGCACTACTAAGCTATTGCTTTTCTTCTTTTTTTTATCTTCCATCTCATAAATTTTCTCAATTCTGAAACACAAACAACAAGGTACATTTTGGTGGGAATATAATAAATGCTAAGGACAGGCACAAAATTCATCTTGCTTTTTTAATAGCAAATTCAGAAAAAAATCAGGATTAGATGACTTTTTATGACTTAATTCTAAGTATAAGAACTTGGAGCCACATTCTTAAATTTTCTTTCCATTTATTTTTCTTAAAAATTGTAAGTGAATTGGATGTTTGTGAATGGAGCTGGCTTTCCATCACTGGAGGGCGAGGTCCTGTAGTGATCAACAAGACTGCTACAGGATAGGCATCTCCAGGAAAGCTTCCCTCACTCCACCCCCAGCATTAACTTGAGGGATCATCCGTAGGCATAAAAAAGAGGTTTAGTTTCTCTGAAGTACTGAAAATGATGCTAGTCTGAAGTGCAGTGACAAAAGGAGCACTGGTAGATCTAGGGGTGACTTTAGCTACCGATATCAAGCCTGTGCCTTCTCAGGACATTTCAGGTTGCAATATGTTCAACACCTCCATCCCTCAGCCTCCTCAATTGTTCAATTACTGAACTGACTCTGTAGAAATATGCATCTTTCTTCTCCCTCCCCACTAAGGGGTATCCAGGACTCTCCCTCTGGAAACCATCTCCTGCTTATCAGTTAAAAAACCTGGCATGATTTGGTTCTCTTGTAGGTCTGATGCCCACAGAATTCTTTATCAATCCACTTTTCATTGCACCCTGGGATGGGGTAAGAGCAAACTAAGCCGTTAGTAGCCCAAGACACTAAAGCACATAAGGCAAGCACTGGCTAAACTGAAGGATCAATGATAGGTTGAAGGACCATTGTCTTGTAAAGCACCATAGAACAGGGGTAGGCAACCTATGGCATGAGTACCAAAGGCAGCACACAAGCTGATTTTCAGTGGCACTCACACTGCCCGGTTCCTGGCCACTGGTCTTGGGGGTTCTGCATTTTAATTCAATTTTAAATGAATCTTCTTAAACATTTTTAAAATGTTATTTACTTTACATACAGCAATAGTTTAGTTATATATTATAGACTTATAAAAAGAGACCTTCTAAAATGGCAGTTCTCAAACTTTCTCCTGCCATGACCCATTTTTACTTTCCTTCAGTGCTCCGCGGACCCTTGTATGTCTGCCAAAAAGCTGTCGAATTAATTAGTTCCACATTCGGCGGCTATTTTCGGCGGACAAGCTGAGCACTCCCAAAATAGTTCGGCATGTCCACCGAAAAGCCGCTGAATGCGGAAGTAATTAATTTGCCGGCTTTTCAGCGGCGCCAGGAGCTCGCAACACTTTGGGAGGCAGCTGGCGACCTTCTGAGGGGTCGCGACCCCCGCTTTGAGAACCTCCATTCTAAAAACATTAAAATGTATTACTGGCACGCGAAACCTTAAATTAGAGTGAATAAAGGAAGACTCAGCACACCACTTCTGAAAGGCTGCTGACCCCTGCCATAGAATATAATAAAATGCTTTTTACTATTGTTAAGCTAGCAATCCAAACTTTCCTTTGGTAACAAAAATTCCTTTCTGAATTCAGTTAGTCATGAGGTGTCAGATTTCAAAAACCAGTTAACTCTCATTATTTATTTTCCCACTTGAATTCTAATATGATTCCCTGAAGAATCCCTAGAATCTGAAGAATCCCTAGAAGCTTTATTAGCATTAGAACAAAAGCTTCCAAATCATAGAGGATGAAATTCATCCCTGTGCAAAGGCCTCACGTAAAGCCTATAGCACCACTTCAGCCTCACTTACGGCCTATTTTGAGGGGTTGTGTTGTGCATAGACCTTGTGGTGGTCTTTTACTCAGGAATGTAAAACACTCAGTTCTAACTAAAGAATGTTAAGAAAAAGCAATTGCTAAAGTTATGCTGGAATTCCAGTGATAATCAGACTGGCATGAATTTTTAAGATTTGACAAATATGTCCTGATTTGCCAGGGCATTTTCTGGACCAAAACATGTTTTCAAGACCTGTAATCTTTTCCATTCACTAGTCCTATATGACTAAGAATTTGTTTTGGTTCCAGCCATTTTTATTCAATCCTTATCCTATCTTTGAGACTGCTAATATTTTTTTTTTAAATAAGTGTGCCTGTCTACTAGGAAGTAGATTGAATCCAGGAACTCAGTTCACAGAGGGTAGTTAATGGCCATTTTAATTACTTTTATTATTTATTTTATTTGTATTAGATGTTCTCAGGACTTGTGGCACATGAGGCAATCAGTGTTTCCACTTCCATCTGTCCAGTGACACTTTTCTTGGTCCACTGTAATCTGTTTCCATAATAGCAGCATCTCTTTCAATGTTTTTTAATGTCATCTGTTGTCCTCCTCTTTTTCATCTTCCGCCATGTGGTGTCCAGTCAAGGGTTTGTCTAGAAACACCTTTTTTGACATCCGTATATGTCCAAATCACTTCAGCCTTCTTTCTTGAATCAGTCTCTGCAGTCTGTTGGCCAGTCCTTTGTAAAACATCAGCATTGGTTACTTTATCCCACAAGTGAACACAAAGGATTGTCAGTAAGCCAAGAAGGCTGAATGCATTACGTTTCCTGCTGTGGGCTTCTAGCATTTGCCAAATTTCAGAATCGCCTGTAAAGCCAAGAGCTTGACATTTTCTTTTACTCCACATAAGTCCTGTATCTTCCTTTGATTTTGTTTTTTTGCATCACCTAATCCATCACAATGCAGAAAAGATGATGCAACTCTGCTCATGCCAATAATATCAAACTAAACAGTCTCTCAATTTTCTGTCTTTATGCAACAGTTTGAACTTTCACATGGCATCTCGACCAGTGACATTACCTTTCTAGGAAGCCCATACTGTTACAAGATCTTCCATAGTGATTCTCCATGAATGCAGGTGAAAGTTTTGGTGAAATCTATGAAGTCAAAGACTAATCTTCTGTAGGCAAGCCATTTCTCAATCAATCATTCCAGGATAAAGATCTACACATTTTTTTCAAATCTGAAGCCTGCTTGCTTATTATTTCAGCACTTCATCTATGCCCAGGTTAATTCTGTTCAACGATATATTACAGAACACTTTCCCGTGTTCTAAAGTAGTTTTTTCCCCCGACTGTTATCACACACCCTTAAAATTGCCTCTCTTTGATATTTTATAAAATATTTCTTTCAGTCCTCTGGGCAGAACTCTTTCTCCCAAACTATGACAAAATAAATTACTTTTGGAATACTATTAGTTTGGTCCTCCTTTGAAATAAATGTAACACAGGCTCCAAATCCTATTATTAGTCCTTTAAATTACCAAACCCATCTCAGTGAGTTGGAATGTATACATATTTCAAATTGCAGCTCTTATACAATTCACTAAACATACTCATCTAGTTTTTTGTTCCAGAATGTGATCCTTTCCCTCAAGGCATCTAATTTCAGAAAGAACTTCTTCTCAAGGTTTGAATCCTCACTGGCTTCATCTGAGTTCTCACTATCATCAATTGATTTTTCAATTTCCAGCCTTTTGCTCTTAACAGATTTGTTATTCTGTATTTTGACTGATGTCTGCAGTTCTGTCAGATCACGTTCCAGCTGTTAAAAAGAACGCATCAGGAGTCAAAGGCAATAGGTGAAGTTAAGTTATGGTAGAAAATTAGAGTATTTGTTTTTCCACAGAAGATAAGTCTTTTAACTATACACTATAAAGTGACCATGAAAATATTTACCAGAAAACTTAATTTAATTTATTAAATTTAATTTTCTTGATTTTTTCCTGACAATAGAATTTTCTTATTTATCTGGTGAAATTATTCTGCAATTTGTAACAGGTTACTTTAAAAATTGACAAACTTGGGACAAGTAAAAACATGTATTGAACAGGACTTCAGTTATGATATATCCTGCAAAGTTGAAACTCCTACTCTTTTAGAACTAAATACATTTCTATGGCCTGTAGTAGCTTATATTATGATCAAGAATATAAAATAATGATTTTCTGATAGAAATTAAAATTGAAATAGAGTAGGCTTTCTCCTTTTGCTTCCTGGATACCTTCAGCTGGCATGGACCTTTATCTCCCTATATCATCATGGCTATGAGTTTTTTATATGAATTTGATACTCATGAAAATGAGTGTGTTAGTGTGACCTAAAGTTAGGCATGGTGAGGGCAGGCACTGTACAAGTTTCCCCACTAAGAGCTTGAAATTGCAGTGCATTGAGAAAAGTGCAGAGGGGAATATGCTCAGCAGGGGTACAGGCAACAACTGCATATTATTTAAAAGATAAAGCATGTTCTGCACTTTGAGCTAGCATCTGCATCCACATGCTCGGTCATGGATCCTAAGCACCGAAAAGGGCATGGGTTGAAGAAATGAGGACGGGTTTACTCTGGAGCAAAGGGGACAACCTCAGCATAGTAATGACGTACTCAGGAGCCATCACCTGGGGGGAAAAAGCTCACTACTTCAGCAGAAGTGAAGCCCAGGTTCCACTGCTCCATTACTGACCGAGATGGCAAATAACTTAGCGCTGACCTGAACACACTCACTGACTTTTTTAATGCATCCAGGGTGAAATCTCGGCCTTGTTGCTTTCAATGAGGCCAGGCTCTCATCCCCCTCCCCCACCCCCCCCAATCTAGGATTGAACCCTTAGCACTACAATGCTGACATACAACTCCCTTGCCATTGCAATCCAGGATTTCTTTTGAGCAGCACTATAACTGAGATTTAGGTAAGTTCATCGTAAGTAGAGTTGCCAGGTATCAAAAAGGGACCCCAGTAGCTCCAGTTAGCACTGGTCAGTGGCACAGTGGGGCTAAGGCAGACTCCCTACAGGTTGTGCCTCTGCATGGCTCCTGGAAGCAGCGCCATGTCCCCACTCCATCTCCTAAGTGTAGGGGCAGCCAGGGGACTCCGCACAGTCTCCACTCTGAGTACTGGCTCCTCAGCTTCCATTGAACAGGAATCGTGGCCAATGGGAGGTGTGGGGGTGGAACCTGCGGACGGGGCAGCACACAGGGACTCCTGGCCATGTCTCTGTGTAGGAGCCAGAAGGGATACATGCCGCAACAGAGGATGGGGGAGGACAGAGTAAGCGGGAGAAGGGCCTCAGAAAATGGCAGGGCCACAGAGGAGGGGCGGGGCCAGTGTGTTCAATTTTGTGCAAGCAGAAAGTTGGCAACCCTAAGTGAAATTCACACCTGTACTGCGGGATGGCACATGTACCACTTAAGTAACAACCGAGACCTCAACAGGGTTTGAGTAAGAATTAATTACTTCACAGACTTTGTGCTGGTCCTTTGCAAAGGGGTAAATTTCACATGTAGTGCAGAAAATGGTTGAAAAATAAAGGGTCCATAAATCCTCTAGAAATGAAAACATTTTCCCCTTCATTTCTAGTATTAATTTACCGAACATTGTAGACAAATTGTACAGTGATTTCACCTTGAGTTGGCATTTTTATTTGAAATTTTATTTTCATTTAAACCTTACTGCAGCAGAAATAAAGGACCACCTGACACGGAGTGTAATACACTATAAACAAACCAGTGAATGCAACTATATGATAGGAGATACCATACATGTGCACTGATTTTGTGAACTGATTTATTTACCGTGCGTTGCCCTAAAAATCAGTGGGTGGGAGTTGTGTAGTTTTGTTTTTTATTCTTTTACTTTCCAGTTCAATTAAAAAGAACAATTACAGGAATAATAATAAAGATACCAAAATGAAACTTCTTTGTATTTTTGTTTCAGCCCTAATGACTTCAGAATGGCATGCATCAGGAAAAAGAGACTACTCATTTAATCACATTTTTGAAAAAGTACATTTCATTTTGAAACTTTTTGGAGGGCATGCTTTAGGGAACCTTTAGCTCGCAATATTTTGGTAGGTGCCTGAAAGCTGGATAGCCAGACATCTGGTAACAAGTAGGCAGGCTCACCACTCACCGACTAAGGATCGGACCTAAACCTTGTCAAAAATCACAGAAGGTTTTCATGTCAAAATCATGCTGAACTTTTTGAGATACTATGGATACTTAGACCAAGATTTTCAAATCTCAGTGCCTAATGTCAGGCTCATAAACCTACATTTAGATGCCTAAATACATGCCTTGATTTTTCAAAGTACTCAGCACTATGTGATAGGGCGTCCACCCCACACTGGCAGAGAAGGGTTAAAAAAGCCCTAGGGAGGCTTCAGAAGGAGCAGCCAATCCAAGAGAGGCAGTGAGGAGCAGCCAATCAGGGCCCAGAAGATCCATATAAAAAGAGCTGCAGACGCAGTTTGTTGCTGCATGTAGCCCAAAGTTGCAGGAAGTTAAGAAGAGGTAGCAGGAGGCTGCTAGTTGAAAGGTCCCTGGGCTGGGAGCCAGAGTAGTGCATGGGCCTGGGTCTCCATCACCATCACTGGGGAAGTGGCTAGACTCTAGAACAGGGGTGAGCAAACTTTTTGGCCCAAGAGCCACATCAGGGTTGCAAAGTTGTATGGAGGGTTGGGTAGGCAAAGCTGTGCCTCCTCAAACAGCCTGGCCCTGCCCCATATCTGTCCCACTTCCCACCCCGACCGCCCCCTTCAGAACGTCCGACCCATCCAATGCTCCCTGCTCCTTGTCCCCTGACCATCCCCTTCCAGTACTCCTTGCCCCAAACCATCCCCCTGGAAGACCATCCCCTATCTAAACCCCTCTGCTCCCTCCCGAGACTGCCCACCCTGACCCCTCAGAACTCCACTTCCTATCCAACCTCCCGCTCCCTGTCCTCTGACTGCCCTGACCCCATCCACACCCCCGCCCCGACAGACCTCCGGGACTACCATGCCTATCCAACCCTCCATTCCCCATCCCGATTGCCCCCAGAACCTCTGTCCTGTCCAGCCGCCCCCTGCTCTCTGTCCCGTCTGCCCCCTGAGACTCCCTGCCCCTTCAACCCTCCTTCCTTTCCCCCGCCCCCTTACCATACCGCTCAGAGCAGCATGTCTGGAGGCCGCACGGCCCACCAGATCCAGACACACTGCCCTGCCGGAGCTCACAGTCCCACCCCCTTACCATGCCACTCAGAGCAGCAGGAGCTCAGGCCCTGCCGGACCCAGCAACGCCACTGCAGTGCTGTCCAGCAGGAGCAGCAGGCCAGAGCACTGGCGGTGCACTGAGGCTGCGGGGGAGAGGGGACAGCCGGGGTGGGGGTCAGAGGGAGCCTCCCCACTCGGGAGCTCAGGGGCCAGGCAGGACAGTCCCGTGGGCCAGATGTGGCCTGCAGGGCGTAGCTTGCCGACCTCTGCTCTAGAACTGAGATATTCCCCCCACCCCGGTCCCCTTGGAAGGGGTAAAACACAAAACGGTGACATGGTCAGAGGGCCGAGTCAGGAAAAGGACCCTGCAGTACCTGGACTGCGGTGGGTCTGCGGGAGTGATGATGACAGATGAGGCATCACCAGAAGATGGCGCACCAGCTAGCAGAGCTAATCCCTGTGACAGCCAGAAGACGACATTCCACTGGTAGTGAACCCTGTGACACACCCACAACACTTTTTAAAATCAGGCCATTTCTTTAGATAATAAATATATGGATTTAAGAGCCTTGACTTTTGGCACCCAAATTTGAAAATCTTATTCTGGGAAATTTACAAATGGGTCTACCATGTTTGATTATATCAGTCACGTAACTCTTCTTCACTCTTTAGCTGTGGTTTAACACTTTTAGATTATTCTACCATGATAGCTGACTTAAGCTAAGGTGACCAGACAGCAAGTCTGAAAAATCGGGACAGGGGGTGGGGGGTAATAGGAGCCTATATAAGGGCTGGTCTCCACTATGGGGGGGTTGGGAGGAAAATCGACTGCAGATACGCAACTTCAGCTACGTGAATCACGTAGCTGAAGTTTGCGTATCTGCAGCCGACTTACCGTCCGTCCTCATGGCGGCAGCAGTCGGCGGCGCACTCCCCCGTCGACTCCAGCTTGCGCCTCCCGGCAAGCTGGAGTTCCGGAGTCGACGGGGGCGCCGCGAGCGATCGATTTCTCGCGTCTTCACAAGACGCGAGAAATTGATCGCCAGAAGATCGATGGCTACCTGCCGATTCGGTGGGTAGTGAAGACATACCCTAAGACACAAAAATCGGGACTGTCCCTATAATGATTTTCTCATAGCCTACTGTGGGACATCTGGTCATCCTCCCGCTGCATGGAAAACAGAGCTAGAGGATGCAATTAATGGTAACAACTTTAACCACTGAGATATGTGAGAGTAAGAGAATAACCTACCCCTTATTCCATTGTAACAGTAAGGAAGTATTTAGCTCCCCAAAGTAATATTTCCATAAAACTGCACAACTCAGAAACTACTTGGTCCACTTTGCCTAAGAGCATCAACAAAACTGGTATTCTGAATATTCCTTTCTGCTCAATGTAAGAGTGTCAATCCCTGATCAAAATACTTGAAAGATTTAGATATATGTAAGAAACAAAAGTCTGGGTTAGTTTTAAATAGGCATATTTTAAAATAGATAACAAGGTACATCTTAAAGATTTGTTATGATCATAAAAAAAAGAGTGTAGACTGTAAAACAAAATGCTTTACTGTTTAGGATTATTTGGGATCGATTGGTGTAGCTGAGAATAGACTCTCATCCATTATCTTATTGCTTGTACTGTATTTAAAGAACAGGAAGATAACATTTAAGCCTTAAGATTAGAAAACTGCAATATGAGCACAACCTGTGGAGGGTTACTGAAACTGCAGCACAAGTAATTGCTTTTAAATAGAGCTTCAGTATTTGATTAAACACTGGGTTGTTCTTTTTTTAAGGTAAGTTTTCCATTGACTTCAATCAATTGATCAGCTCCTAACAACTTTGGGCTGTATTCTGCACTCAGTTACATTGTCCAACCCAAATAGGTATAACTGAAGGCAGGATTTAGCCAAATAAGTCTATAAAATAATTTCTTCATCCAAACTCATATCTCCTCCCACAATAGACATTAAAATTTCTTTCAAAGGATGCATTGTTTTCTTGATATACTCAACTATTTAAACTTACATGTTTTATGTTGCAGCTGAACAATTTTATTCGATCTTCTGGCAATTTCTGCAGTTTGCATTTTCTTTCTTTTAGCTTTTCAACCTCCTCATTGAGCTGTCTATAAATGCTCTTTACACGCATGTTATAGTACATTATCTTTTTCATCACTGTAGCCTTCAAGCGTCAGGAAAACAGGAAAAGTTATTTGTCAGAATAATGTCTGCAAAATATAACTGTTCCTTGAGGTTGTTTTCTAATAATTCAGCAACCTTATGACATTAAATTTTATATTTAAGTTTAGCTCTTACTTCAACATTTTAAATGATCACTTCAAGAATTGTACACTAGATTTTTATTGTGTTGTAAAGTCTTCATTCATTTCATTTGGGAGGAGGGTTTCAATCTCTTTGATGTTCCCAGTCCACTTAAATGTAGTATTATTTCAATCAGCACTACATTAATGCACATTAGGGAATCTTTAGTGTGCACCAGCAGGGTCTATATGGATCAATTAATGCACAACATGTTTGTGCATTTTAGAAATCACACCCTGTAGTCCACCTGTGCTCTATGTAGAGAAGCCCTTAGATACAATTAACCATTTCTAGTGTTTTTCCAATGTTTATTGGATAAACACTGATTTCATTTTTGTAGTATCACAGATGTTTTATCAGTGTTTATTGGTTACAACTGAAAAATCAGAAGCCGTAGGTATTGTATACTGCTAGGCTTAGCAGAGTTCAATTTTTACTTTCGTATGAGTTCAGCCATATGCATTTTTTCTATTTTTATCAATTTAATGTTTCTCAGTTGCAGACAATAGTGGGGTCATACAATTATTTTATGATATATGCTGAGATTTAAAAACTTACATATTTATAATCATTAAAACACAAGTGGTTATCATGTCAAAATATACAAAGTAAATATCCTTAAATCAAACGCCATGTTCCTCAAGCAGCATTTTTCTAATTTTGTCTTTCTGTAACTTTTCATTATCATCAATGGAAATATTTTTCACCAGTGTGTGCATGATATAATTGATATTTACCAATAAAAATCTAATCTTTCCAAGCCTATATTATTGCACACTGGAAGATTTGTCTTCTAGTTAAAATATAACTGTTTAAGATTAAATATATAAATACATGGAAACTGTATACAAAAATACTAGTAAGCTTTTTTATTTTTAAAACAATGTCATGCTTGATTTTCAGTTAACTTTCTTGTAGTTATTGCTATTCTATGAACTGTAATCTGTTTACAGAATACCTATCTAAAGGCAGTCTTTGCATTCTGTAATAGATTCTTTAAATTATGAAAAATATACTTAAAAAGGACTTGCAATCGGTTTTCAAAGGGAGGGAATGGCTTCTTTCAATACAATACCAATGCCTCTCACCAACAAAGAAAGGTGGCCAATAATGCGAACCCCAAGCACTGACAAATCATGAGGAGATTTTAAAAGTAATAAAGATTGGGCTAGTTTTATTTGCTCTCAGGTTTTGAACCTTTAGGTTTCACATTTTCAAGTTTTTCTCCTCATGTGGAGTAGAAATTTCTTTTTTTAAAACAACACTGAGATTCTTTCATAATCATTCAATCACCAGATATTCTGAGACTCGTGATAAAACATATCACAAAAGTTGGCAACTCTGCAAGGTATTAATATTGACATACCCGGTAAGCACTTCAGTTTTGTTGGCTGAAGACAGATGTTGGGCAGTGGAGGTGTGTTACCAAAAACTGAGAGATAAAGAGGTCATAAATATTGCTGGCATAGCTGTGTGGTGAAATCTTATCCTTACCTCTGCCAGGACCTTGAGTTGTTTTTGAGACACATCATATGTATCCAGTCTTTGAAGCTGAGGCATATGATACAGCACATGTGTAGCATAATTACAGAGAAGACAAATAGGGTTGGGGTCATACTGTGGATCATTCAAACTCAAATCTTTCAAATGCAGTAGGCTTGCTAAATTAGAGAGTTCCTGGAAAAACAAAATGAAAATAGTAAAACAACAGCATGTTGGTGGTCCTTATTTCAAAAAATTGGGATTTCAGCATGAAGGCAGGTCATTACTTTTAATAATAATTAAGAGGATATATACAACAGAAGAGGGAAGGAAATCAAGTAGATCTGGGGTAGTATTTAAATGCAGGAGTACCGTTCTCCTCTTCCCCCAGCCCCGGAGAAGCAACCCTGCAGGGACTCTAATGGGATCTAGCTCTATTGGGGAGCAATAAGTAGGAACTGTAGAGTGGTCACTATCTCTGGCAGCATATCCTGCAAACCTGTGAATTTTAGCAGGGAATAGCTAACCCTGTAACATTAACTTACCTGTTTTTCTCTTTGGTATTGTGAAGTCATCTACTTACGATCTTCAACTGTAGGGGGGCTACAGTTGTGACTCCTGGTGGACAAAGTCCAAGCCCTAGCAGGCTGCCTCATCCTCTCCACAAAGAAGCAAATTCACTATTTCTTGGGATTAGCAGGGTATCCTCAGCGATTCATTCCAAACTTCGCTACCATTGCCGCCCCTTTGCCAGACTTGCTCAAAGACCTGCATCCAAAAGGGTCTAGATCCCCAGCACTTCAACAGGTACACCCCTCCTGCAGTGACTCATCCCTTAGGCATTCTGCAGCAGCCTATCCCTGGGCAGGGCCCAGGCCAGATGAACCCCCTCAGGCACAGGAATTTCACTCTCACCGCCAGAGTTGCAAGTTAGTCTGTGCAACAGCACCACTCATCTAGGAACCCTCCTGCTGCCTTGCAGTCTTACAGACGCCGTAGGTTTCCAGCCTGCCCTCAATTCTGTCCCAGTTCACGCCATGCTCCAGCCTGCTTCAGTCTTGTTTAGGCCCTGTTTTGACCTTGCTCCCACCCTGCACCCATCTCCTGACCTTCAGACTGACTCCAATCCAGCTTCAGACTGCTTCTGGACTCTAACTAAGATCATGATTTCACTTGTTTACGGATTCTGAGCCAGGGCCTCGACCCCAGGCCCCAGTTTCAGCACTGCCTTTGGCCTGGTCTCAGCTCTACATCTGGCTTCAACCCTATCCTCAACCACTACTCCAACCATCAGCACTGATCAACTAGAATCCAGAGCCTGACTGTTACTGAGACTGAGATGACCAATAAAAGAACATAATGAAATGTGACGCCTCATACCTTGAAGGAACATATTCTGTTACCAGAGAGGTTTAATCTTTCCAGTTGTTTATTGGGGTCAAAGCAAGTTCCTAAAATAGAACACAAGGACAAAAATAATTAATGTGAATATGGTTGACCTACTATACTTGGTGAAGTACACATTTTCATCAGACATATAAATTTTAACCCCAAAATATAATTGCACAAGATTATAATTCATTATTACAAGTGAACAGACCTTATGCTTTTTTTTCCACTCAAAACCAAACCTAACATAAAAAAGAATCTGAGAAAAAATAGCAGATTTACTAGCTGCTGTTTAAAAAATATAGTACCTGATTCTACTCTCACTTAAGTCAATAAAGACCTGATTCTCCTATACACTAAAGCCTATTTATTCTACCAAAGCAGTGTAAAGGAGCCTTAAAGTGGGTGCACATTCCAATGATATCTATTTTAAGCCTCTTTTTACACAGTCGAAACAGTGTTAAAGAGCTTTATGGAAATGAGAATCAGACCTGGAGAGTTTTGCCACTGGTTTCAGTAGGAGCGGCAATGGGCACACAGGGCTTGATTCTGTACCATTGAAGTCAATACGTGTTTTACGTAGAGTTGAATGGGAGCAGAAATCGACAGACTACATTAGACTTCACAGCAATAAGAATTACTATACAGAAATACCAGGTGTCAAGTAAATATCACCTACCAATTTTATGTATTAAGTTTCCAGCCAGATTGAGCTCCTTTAAATTCTGCAGAGTGTGCAATCCCTGTAAATATTTGAAAAGGTAGAGCTTCAGTCTAATCAATATTTCAAATGATGACGTTCCTATAGACTAAGACTTAAAAGGCAGATCATTCCAATTTGTGAATCATTTGGTTAGGGCCTTGTCACATTTTTATTCAACAATATTAGCTTTTATTGTAAGTTTCATTTTGTTCCGGCATGTAAATAGACAATGAATGCTGCTCAGAATCAATTACTTTGGAAAAAGCCTTGTAATTTATACTAAAATTAAAAATAAACTTAGTCTGGAAGCTCTTTAGCTTCACAACTGATAATCAGAAACCTAACAGAATGATGCCCCATGTCATGAGTATTCACTAACTTTTGGCCCATATCTCAGCCTTGGGACATCACAGTGGGATGCAGTAGTGATGTCAATCATTTATGTGTGTGATGGAGATCATAATGTCCTGGGATGAGATGCCAGCATTATTTATTGTGACCCATCTAATAAATAACACTGTTAATGTACTCGGTCTCCTTTCATTTTGTTCTTCCCAAACCCTAACTCTGCAATCACTACTTTCTCTCTCTCATTTTCCACAGCACTAATCTCCCCTTTTTATCTTATCCTCTATTTTCTCACTCCCTACTCCTATCCCCTGCCACTAATCTCTCCAGTATTCTATTTTCTACCCATTTCCATCAGTCTTTCCTCTTTCTCCATTAATGTCCATAAATGGATTGGGTTTCAATGGAGTCTAGTAGGTTGTCTCAGACTCCAGATCAGCCCCATTCTTCCTTTCACTAGGATTCACACCGGTTTTCCTTTCACTTTATCTCCTATGCCCAGGGTACTTCAACATGCATCAGACAGCACCAGTGATTTGTGTGGTGTGCTGCCATTTTACTCCTTTACCTAAGGTGACCAGATGTCCCAATTGTATAGGAACAGACCTGATTTGGGGGGTCTTTTTCTTATACAGGGTTCTATTGCCCCCCACCCCCATCCCAATTTTTCACACTTGCTGTCTGGTCACCCTACCTCAGAATTTCTGTACCCTCTGAATTCCAAGGCTCCTCGTTTAATCTGCCATGTCAATTTCTTCCTTCTCTCTAAACCTTCATTTTAGCCTAGAATCTCCCTTGCTTCTGCTGTTTCTCTCACTCGTATGAAAGTGGGGATTGAGATTCATCTCTTGTCTCTCCAGGCACAGGTGTGTGTTCTTCTGGCAGAAGGGTGTGTGTATGCCTTTTTCCTCTCATTACATAGCTCCCTCTACAACACTCTCTGACTGTAAGTTTTCACTTGCTCGGTGATGAGCACTCCATCCCAAAGATTAGTTGTGGACTGGCGTTCTCTGGCATTATTCTGTAGAACTTGTGCATAGGAACTGCTTTGACACAACAGCATAAGGAAAGGAAGCGATAACTGCAAAACGTTCTTCCGATATTACCACGTGATAGTAAGGACCACAAGGCACATGGACATGCTAAAGGCTGCAAGTGTCTTTGGACTGTAAAGTGAGTGGCAAAGCCAAATGTTCTTATATGTGAAAAAAGGCTGAGGCTATTAACAAGTATCAGTTTTTTACACTGAAAGTGACTGCCCTTTGCTAACTAGAATTCTAAGGGTTCCAATCCAGCATAAATCGGAGGTCCTGACAAAAACCTGCAAAAACAAGAAAACTCAGATTTAAAGCTCAAGTGCCTTCTAGAAATCGACTTGGTGTGCCTAGGAAATGCAGAGGTCTCAGAAAAATGGGTGATTTTATTTGTTATGTATATTCAGCATACCATTGCAAATGCCATTAGTTCTTGATGTTTCAGCCCTAACCCTTTATGATGGCGGGTTTAAGTCAGACCTTTTGAGTAGTCTTAAAAGATACCTAGTTTATAAGTTGTATTCAAATACTATAGGATCCATGTTGCATAAATAGAATGGATTAGCTAGAAGAAAAGCAAAGTGGGAAAAACCAAACAAACAGTCTCACCTGTATCTCCTTAATTTGGTTGTTATTCAACCAAATTACCTCCAGCTTCATTAGGGTCTCCAGATTTTCAATTGTAGAAATTTCATTGTAGTACAGGTAAAGCTTTTCCAAATTAGTGCAGTGTTGTAGATCATCAATTTTCTGCAGCAGAGGAAGATGTATTAGTTCTCAATGAGCAACAAGGAAGAAAAGCATCCTGCTTGTCAACATACCGTATATCTATACAGAAAATCAGAGAGCAACATGGCAAGTCAGTCTTGGAGGGTTTCATTCAATGCTCATTACATCAATGAAAAGACTCCCACTGACTTCAGTGGGCTTTGGAGATGGCCTACAAAGAAAAAGCAGCAGCTGCTAGAGCACTTCTTGATGAACGTTGAAGTGGTTCTTTTAAAATGATATTATTTTCAAGAAAACATTTTTCTTTTCAGTTTCCTAAAAAATGGTTTGTACACCGTATTGTCAGTTTTTAAAAAGTTGTTTTAGAAACACAACAATGGGATTCCACAATGCAAGGATATTAAAATTATCAAAAGAGGTAACTTGATCATGATCTAAAATAGAACCTTTTCTGATCAAACAAAAAATAGAGGGCCAGATTCTGAACTCCTTACTCACAGTGAATGGTACCTTACTCCTTGAGTAGGCAGATTGACATCAATGGGACTACCTGTGAAGGAATGTGCTTTTCAGTGTGAGAAAGGGAATTAGAATCTGATCAGTTACCTGAAAAAAAAAAATCATAATTAACTTACTGTTAAGCAACATTCAGCAATCCATAGGTTTTTGAGTAATGGACAATACTCCAGGTCTGAAATGTTCTGAATGCTTTGTCCAACAAGTGTGAGGGTTGTTAAATTTGGGAAAAATGACATGCCTACTATCTTGGGATAACCTGAGAAAAACATCTCCAGAGTAGACGTTTCTGGTCCCTCTTGATCAAGTTTCTCATAAGACAATCCATTACAAGTGCACTGCAAATAAAACACAACTGTTATTGCTCTTTTTATTTCTCTGGTATGAAAAATGCATTTTGGAGGAGAATGCCTAACTCCCACTGAAAGTCAATCGGAGGTAGATGCTTAATTGTCATTGTGCCCTTGAAAAGTTCACACCTCATGCCTCATCTTCTAATATGTATGCAATGCCGTAATGTTTTTGGCCACATCCAGTATATTGTGTTTAGTTTTTCATTCACAGAAGACGAAGTTCAACTCTAGCCTCAAAATGCACCTTCTGTTTCATTATCAAAATATTCAATTGCATCCTAATGTAAGCAGTCAGGATGAGCTCCACCCTGACATCTGGTGGTGAATTGCAGGAATTGCAGTGAGTTTTGGAAAATAACATCTTATTTGCATAGACACACCCACCACACCTAGCCTGCGCTCTAACAGCCCAAATGGTCACTTTGGCTACTGTGGGACCCCCAGTTTCTCTGATATTGGGGCAAGAATGATAAAGTGTTGATTAACCTGTTTATGTGAATGAGGGATTGGGACATGTATTTGGCCTTTGGCATGCTGGAGGGACTCGCCATCAGCTAGGTAGCACTCACTAGCCAAGGGACAGGGGTTCCAAAACCCACTGAATTGAGAGAGGCAATAGACAAGCTTCTATTCCTTATGGTGAGGGCCTTGTCTAAGGACACTACAAAAGCCTATTGCACACTGTTTCCCTCCCCTGTGGAATGTCAGAGCTAATGTTTGATTCCATTAGGACTCTAGGTTTGGTCTGCTAAGCTGAACTCACTTTGGGTCATGTAGGGTATCTGCACTATGGACCCCCTACTATGAGCTGAGATCACTTGAGTGCTGAGATCACTCAGCCCTGTAGGGGGGGCTGAAATTGTATTGCTGATCAGTGAATGAAGTGGAGCCATTTGGGTTACCACTAGCGGAGTAGCTGGTGATGAGCAGCAGATGGAGTGGAGCCGTTTGGGTCACCACTAGCAGAGTAGCTGGTGATGAGCAGCAGATGGAGTGGAGCCGTTTGGGTCACCACTAGCAGAGTAGCTGGTGATGAACAGCAGCCGCAGATAGAGCGGAGCCGTTTGGGTCACCGCTAGCGGAGTGGCTGGTGGCGTGCAGTGGCTGACAGAGCAGAGCGGCTGGTGAAGCAGTTCCTGGGCACCTGATGGAACGGCCCATGGTAAGGACTGCAGCACAACCCCATGGAGAGGTGGGGCAGTCGGCCTCTGACCACGTAAGGTGCCCCTTAACCTGCCCCCCCCCCATTTCTACCCAGGTGGGGAGGTAAAACTCTGCTAAGGAACTCTTGAACTCTGCCGGGGCTGTTGGACTTTTGGGACCTTGGGTGACTTTGGGACTTGCGGGACTCAAGAACCCCAGGGAAAGGACACAGCCCATTTGCTTTTGTGTTTTGGGGGGGGGGGGGGGAGAGGGGATTCTGGTTTGTGAATCCTGTTTGTGGTGTTTACCCAATAATATGCCAGTGTTTCTCTCTGTTATTAAAAGGGTTTTGGTACACTCAGACTCTGTGCTTGCGAGAGGGGAAGTATTGCCTCTTAGAGGCACCCAGAAGGGTGGTATATGGTTGTCCCAGGTCACTGGGTGGGGGCTCGAGCCGGTTTTGTATTGTGTCATTAGAATGGAACCCCTGGATACTGAACCTGGCCCTTGTTGCTGCCAACACTGATGGGCAGAAGGGTTACACTAATACAATTATAAAAAGCACCAAAATACATTAAACTCCATTTATATGATAAAAGGAATATATGGTGTAGTGGATCAGTAAGCTATTTTTTCCAGTTCTGGAGTACTTGGTTCAAATGAACTAGAGGGTACGTCTACACACGCATCCTTCAGTGGTGTGTAAAGTATATACTTGGGTAGCCACCCAAGCACGGATATAAACAGCAGCATACACAGGGAGACACTTGTTAGGCAAGTGTAAGGATAAGGCCTTTTCCTGTAGCCATATTGTAAGGTCTAAGGCAGGCCTGCACAACATGCGGCCCGGGGGCCACATGCGGCCCACACGGGCTCACTGTGCAGCCTGCGGGGGGTGAGTAGGGATGGGGCAAACCAAGTGTGGGGGGAAGCAGATGGGGGCGGGGCTTTTTGGCCCACAGCTGGTTTTTTCAAGTAATACGGCCCTCGCTGCTTTCGAGTTGTGCAGGCCTGGTCTAAGGCCTTTCTCTGCAGTCATACTAAGAGAACAGCAGCCAAAAAGCAGAAAGTCACATCCTCATATTCCATCTAAATTACATTAAAACAGTGTAATATCAGGCTGTTAAGGAGACCCTGTCCTAATAGTATCCACCATCACCAAATAAAGAAACCAATCTTAATGTGGTTTAAAGAAAACTTAGTTTGATTGCTTGCCAGCCAGAATGCTATCACTTATCAATAGTTGTGGTTGTAAAATCCCCATTTATTGTTTTGTCTTTATGATCCCCACTTCCCTATTGTTTATGAGTGGTCTCTTGTTCTTTGATTGTTTCTGTCTGTTACAAAATTAATTTTGCTGGGTGTAAATCAATTAAGGTGGGGGCCTATTATCGGTTAGAGAACTGTTTAGTAATATTTTAGTAAAATGATTGGTTAAGATAGAGCTAAGCGTGACTCGAGCTTCACTATATAAACTGGAGTCCAAAAGGAACTTCTTGGGAACAAACTCCAGGACACAGCCACAAAATCAGAGCTGCCAGACCTCAACACCCTGCCGACCACACTGTGCAGAAGCTGGAGTCTCCCAAATGACCTGATCGGCCATCAAGAAAAGTGGTGAGCATTGTATGTTTAGCATGTGCATTCTGTTTTGGTAATTCTTAATAAACAGAGGTTAAGTAGGCTATTACTGTATAAGGCTCATACTCTATGGCTTTTCAGACTCTTTTACAACTGAAAGGTTACAAGCCCACGGAAGGGTAAGAGTGGGTACCTAAATTAACAGGGTTATGCCTGAGCCTTGGAAACAGGATAAAGGTGAGTGCTAATCAATTAAGGTGATTTATTATCAGCAGGAGAAAAAAAATGTAATGATAATCTGAAGGGCCCATTTCAATCAGTTGACTAAAAGGTGTGAGTAACAGCAGGGGGATACTTAACATGGGGCAATAGATTGCAATTTTTTTCTCCTGCTAATAGCTCACCTTAATTGATTAGCCACTTAAAGTTAACATGGCAAGCCCCATCTTTACATGTTCTCTCCGTGTGTGTACATATAGTAGGGTGACCAGATGTCTCGATTTTATAGGGACAGTCCTGATTTTGGGGTCTTTTTCTTATATAGGCTCATATTACCCCCCACACACACACACCGGCCCCGATTTTTCACATTTGCTGTCTGGTCACCCAAATACATGCATATATAATCTATATCTTCCTACTATATGTTCCATTCTATGCATCTGATGAAGTGGGCTATAGCCCACGAAAGTTTATGCCCAAATAAATTTGTTAGTCTCAAAGGTGCCACAAGTATTCCTCATTCTTATTACCAGATACTTTTGGCAAAAAATATAAATAGTGACTGATATTTTGAGTTTAAAAAAACAACAAAAACAAACTTACCAGCTCTTTAATTATTTCCTCTGTGTTCTGATTTTGGTTATCACTTTGGATCATTTTCTGAGTATTTAAAAGTAATAATCATAGTAGAGTATCTGCTTGAAAGAATGATAATATAATTATCTGTTGTGTATCCACCCACGTAATTTAAAAGCCACAGAATTTGAAATAAGCTTGGGAAAAAATCTGTTCCAGATAGATACAGTTCCAATAAGCATGTCTTTCAAGGATCACAGTTACGTTAACGGAAGAAAATTAGCAATGTCCTGAATGTTTGGAATAATTACTTTTTTTAAAATTTATATTCATAGATATTAAAGTCAGAAGAGACCACAGATTTTAAGGTTGATCATCTAATGACCTCTTATGTAACATAAAATTTTTGGGTCTATCCCGTTAACCGTGTAATGAACCCGATAACTCATGTTTGACTAAAACATGTCTTCCAGAAAGCAATTAGTGTTGACTTGAAGACATCAGGAGATGGAGAATCCACTACTCCCTTTGGTAGTTTTTTTCCCCAATGGTTAATCACTCTCCCTATTAAAAATGTGTGCCTAATTTTGCCCTTGAATTTGTCTGATTTTTTTAAGTTCCAGGTATTGGTACTCATTATGCTTTTCTCACCTATTTTAAAAAGGCTTTTACTAGTTGTTATTTTCTCCCGGTGAAGGTACTTCTACCTCTCAATCTTCTTTTTCATAAACTAAATAGATTGAATTATTTAAGTTTCTCACTGTAAGGCATTTTCTGCAACCCCAAACTATTTTAGTAGCTCTTTTCTGCTCCCTCTCCAATTTTTCAACATCCTTTTAAAAATATGGACACAAGAGCTATATGCAGTATTCCAGTATCAGCCTCACCAATGCTGTATACAGAGGTAAAAATCTATGAGGTTTTTAAGGTCAGGCTTGACAACGGCCTGGCTGGGATGATTTAGTCGGGGATTGGTCCTGCTTTGAGCAAGGGGTTGGATTAGATAACCTCCTGATGTCCCTTCCAGCCCTGATATTCAATGATTCTATTCCCACTCACTGCTCCCCTGTTTATACTTTTAAAGTCCTTTTCCCCACATTACCTCACTGGGAGCTCATGTTCAGTTCTGTGAGAACTAGGCTACGGGCTTCACTCTTTATTCCTAGATGTCTGACCTTGCATTTTGCTACATTAAAACACAGTTCTGTAGTATCTGCCTTTTTAATTTTTTGCTCTTGCTGTTAATAAAAGTAAAGGAAAGGCACCTTAAAATTAGTCAGATTGTTTCATAAATTCATTATTCCTCAAGAAGGAAATTCCCAAAGTAAGAGGTAAAGAATCCACAAGCAGATATGAAAATATGCTGAAGACATCAAAACATAAGAGATGCCCTGCTGAGAGGAACCACTTTTTTGTAACATACATATTTTAAGTGATCATATAGAGTCACATTAGCTAATCCTTAACATTATCAGTTTGATATTAGTATAAACAATGTTGTAATTTACATTACACCTTTCTTCCCCAAGAATCTGAAAGCACTGTACACATTTTTATTTAATAACATATGTACAGACTACACACAATGGATCGTTCCAGTCACCTTTGAAATGCTGCTGCAATTTTTACCAAAAAGTATCTCTACCCAACAGTTTAAGGCAGGAAATAAAGAATATTTTATCTAGTTGAAACCACTGGAGAAATTGAAGTAGGTGGAACTGAATGAGATAAGAGCTAGAACATAGATAAAGCGAGGAATACTTGTAGCACCTTAGAAACTAACTAGTTTATTTCAGCATATGCTGAAACAAACTAGTTAGTTTCTAAGGTGCTACAAGTATTCCTCGCTTTCTTTATGGATACAGACTAACATGGCTGCTATTCTTGAACCTAGAACGTAGATAGAATCCCAAAGCTAACCCTGCTACTCTTGGGATCTTAAAGAACTACCAAGAATCAATACTGTGTTTCCAACTCAGTCAAAAGAGGATACACCCGGCACCAGCATAACTCCTGGCACAGTTTTGGGGGCATCACTTCTGTACTACTAAGACTGAGGGATAAATGCCATCTACTTAATCTCTAACATCACCTCTACCAGGGCAATGTCCCGCTGGCACAATGTCAGTTGGTATCATCAGTTCAGGGCTGATGCAGAGGGGAAAACTAACTACCGCACTGAGTCTTCCATCAGCAACCTCCCACAGTGCTGTACCCTGGGGGCACCGGGTCAGGAGAGGCAAGCATCCCCACTCCTTCACAATTTTGGATTTCGTGGAGAGGGGGCTTAATTCAGTCGAGGGGCACAGCTGAAGACAACATAGGCAGCAGGGGCTTGAAACCCTTCCTGGGAGAAGATAGTCATCGGGTGTGAGGAGAGGATACCCCCTTTGGAGAGGTGGGTGCCATGCAAGGGATCCCAGGCTCTGCAAAGGGCGTAAGGGTGTCAGGTGGGGGACACCCCCTTTGGAGGCAGAAGGCTGGGAATGGGGGGCCCATGTGGGGAGACACCCCTTTGGCAGTGAGGGGTAGGAAGGGGGGACAGGCAGGGGACCCCCTTCGGGGGTGAGGGGTGAAAGGGGTTGGCAGGCGGGGGACACCCCCCTTGGGGGGTGAGAGGCGGGAAGGGGGGCCAGGCGGGGGACACACCCCTTGGGGGGTGAGAGGCGGGAAGGGGGGCTGGGCGGGGAACACCCCCCTTGGGGGGTGAGAGGCAGGAAGGGGGGCTGGGCAGGGGACACCCCTTTGGGGGGTGAGGGGTGGGAAGGGGGGCCAAGCAGGGACATTCCTTTGGCAGTGAGGGGTAGGAAGAGGGGGCAGGCGGGAGACACCCCCTTGGGGGGTGAGGGGTGGGAAGGGGGGCCGGGCGGGGGACACCCCTTGGGGGGAGAGGGGCGGGAAGGGGGGCCGGGCGGGGGACACCCCTTGGGGGGTGAGGGGCGGGAAGGGGGGCCGGGCGGGGGACTCCCCTTGGGGGGTCGAGAGGGGGGAAGGGGGGCCGGGCGGGGGACTCCCCTTGGGGGGTCAAGAGGGGGCCTGGCGGGGGACTCCCCTTGGGGGGTCGAGAGGGGGGAAGGGGGGGCCGGGCGGGGGACTCCCCTTGGGGGGTCGAGAGGGGGGAAGGGGGGGCCGGGCGGGGGACTCCCCTTGGGGGGTCGAGAGGGGGGAAGGGGGGCCGGGCGGGGGACTCCCCTTGGGGGGTCGAGAGGGGGGAAGGGGGGGCCGGGCGGGAGACTCCCCTTGGGGGGTCAAGAGGCGGGAAGGGGGGGCCGGGCGGGGGACACCCCTTGGGGGGTGAGAGGCGGGAAGGGGGGGCCGGGCGGGGGACACCCCTTGGGGGGTGAGAGGCGGGAAGGGGGGGCCGGGCGGGGGACACCCCTTGGGGGGTGAGGGGCGGGGGACACCCCTTGGGGGGTGAGCGGCGGGAGGGGGGGCGGGGGACACCCCTTGGGGGGTGAGAGGTGGGAAGGGGGGGGCGGGGGACACCCCTTGGGGGGTGAGAGGCGGGAAGGGGGGGCGGGGGACACCTCTTGGGGGGTGAGAGGCGGGAAGGGGGGGCGGGGACTCCCCTTGGGGGGTGAGAGGCGGGAAGGGGAGGCGGGGACACCCCTAGGGGGGTGAGAGGCGGGATGGGGGGGCCGGGCGGGGGACTCCCCTTGGGGGGTCGAGGGGGGGAAGGGGGCCGGGCGGGGGACTCCCCTTGGGGGGTCGAGAGGGGAGAAGGGGGGCCGGGCGGGGGACTCCCCTTGGGGGGTCGAGAGGGGAGAAGGGGGGCCGGGCGGGGGACTCCCCTTGGGGGGTCGAGAGGGGAGAAGGGGGGCCGGGCGGGGGACTCCCCTTGGGGGGTCGAGAGGGGGGGGGGCCGGGCGGGGGACTCCCCTTGGGGGGTCGAGAGGCAGGAAGGGGGGGCCGGGCGGGGGACACCCCTTGGGGGGTGAGAGGCGGGAAGGGGGGGCCGGGCGGGGGACACGCCTTGGGGGGTGAGGGGCGGGGGACACCCCTTGGGGGGTGAGCGGCGGGAAGGGGGGGGCGGGGGACACCCCTTGGGGGGTGAGGGGCGGGGGACACCCCTTGGGGGGTGAGAGGCGGGAAGGGGGGCGGGGGACACCCCTGGGGGGGTGAGGGGCGGGAAGGGGGGGCGGGGGACTCCCCTTGGGGGGTGAGAGGCGGGAAGGGGGGGCGGGGGACACCCCTGGGGGGGTGAGCGGCGGGAGGGGGGGCGGGGGACACCCCTGGGGGGGTGAGCGGCGGGAGGGGGGGCGGGGGACACCCCTGGGGGGGTGAGCGGCGGGAGGGGGGGCGGGGGACACCCCTTGGGGGGTGAGGAGGCTGCCGGGACGGTCACGTACTTGGTCCTCCGAGAACCCGGCGTGGGCAGGGCCGGAGCGGGCTCTGTGTACCGCGGCCTCTGCCGTCGCCTAGGAAACCATCGCCCCGCCGCCGCAGAGGAGCAGCAAAGCGGAGGAAAGACGATGTCACATGACAGCGATGAGAGGCGGGGCTTACACCTCTGCGTCATGGCGCGCGCGGGGGGAGATTAGCTTTGCCCCCCCCACCGTCTCTCTCCGCTGGGGGAGGAGTCAGAAGCGCCCCCCCCCCCCCAGTCTCTCGCTGTGGGGTGAGAAGGGACCTGCCCCCCAGTCTCTCTCCGGGGCGGGGAGAGGGACTCAGACCTGCCCCCCAGTCTCTCTCCGGGGCGGGGAGGCGCTCAGACCTGCCCCCCAGTCTCTCTCCGGGGTGGGGAGAGGGACTCAGACCTGCCCCCCAGTCTCTCTCCGGGGTGGGGAGAGGGACTCAGACCTGCCCCCCAGTCTCTCTCCGGGGTGGGGAGAGGGACTCAGACCTGCCCCCCAGTCTCTCTCCGGGGTGGGGAGGCGCTCAGACCTGCCCCCCAGTCTCTCTCCGGGGCGGGGAGGCGCTCAGACCTGCCCCCCAGTCTCTCTCCGGGGCGGGGAGGCGCTCAGACCTGCCCCCCAGTCTCTCTCCGGGGTGGGGAGAGTGACTCAGACCTGCCCCCCAGTCTCTCTCCGGGGCGGGGAGAGTGACTCAGACCTGCCCCCCAGTCTCTCTCCGGGGTGGGGAGGCGCTCAGACCTGCCCCCCAGTCTCTCTCCGGGGTGGGGAGAGGGACTCAGACCTGCCCCCCAGTCTCTCTCCGGGGCGGGGAGGTGCTCAGACCTGCCCCCCAGTCTCTCTCCGGGGTGGGGAGAGGGACTCAGACCTGCCCCCCAGTCTCTCTCCGGGGTGGGGAGGCGCTCAGACCTGCCCCCCAGTCTCTCTCCGGGGTGGGGAGGCGCTCAGACCTGCCCCCCAGTCTCTCTCCGGGGCGGGGAGGCGCTCAGACCTGCCCCCCAGTCTCTCTCCGGGGTGGGGAGAGTGACTCAGACCTGCCCCCCAGTCTCTCTCCTGGGCGGGGAGAGTGACTCAGACCTGCCCCCCAGTCTCTCTCCGGGGTGGGGAGGCGCTCAGACCTGCCCCCCAGTCTCTCTCCGGGGTGGGGAGAGGGACTCAGACCTGCCCCCCAGTCTCTCTCCGGGGTGGGGAGAGGGACTCAGACCTGCCCCCCAGTCTCTCTCCGGGGTGGGGAGAGTGACTCAGACCTGCCCCCCAGTCTCTCTCCGGGGTGGGGAGGCGCTCAGACCTGCCCCCCAGTCTCTCTCCGGGGTGGGGAGGCGCTCAGACCTGCCCCCCCAGTCTCTCTCCGGGGTGGGGAGAGTGACTCAGACCTGCCCCCCAGTCTCTCTCCGGGGTGGGGAGAGTGACTCAGACCTGCCCCCCAGTCTCTCTCCAGGAGAAGGGCTCAGCCGTGCCCACCCTTGCACACAGTGTCCTGTGATGAGGCCCAGTCCCAAGGGTCAGTGGGTCATTCCCCGGGGTGAAGCACTCACACCAGGGGCACTGGCAGTGCAGAGGGGATATGTTGCCAACCCCACCTTCCTCTTGCTGGGGAGGACACAAAGCGTGCTCCTGTCCCACCCCACCTCTGAAATCCTTCCTGGAATCCCTACACAGAATCACCTGCCTTAGAGCCAAAAGCAGCACTAACCCTTGTGGAAGGTGAACAAGGAGTCTCATCCGTCCGGCTATGGCCTTTCCCCAGGCGTGAGTCTAGTGTTGTATCTCCATTAGGATGAAAAGAATGGTGGGCCTTGATTCTCTCCTGAGACCAGATTTACCCTGGTATAAGTACTCTGATTTCAGTGGAGTTACTCTAGGTTTACACCAGACCAAGCCAGAGAAGAATCAGGCCCCAGGTCCTTCACAGTGAGAAGAAAAGGGAACGTGGTAGCATCCTTTACTCTAAAAATGAAAATGAGTTGCACAGGTTTAACTTCAAAAGTGAATTTAAACAGTTAGAGTCAAACTGGTGCAAAAAGCTATGGAGACACTATTTTCAGTTAGAATGGCTTATTTGTTCTTCATTCAAATTTATTGGAAATTTTAATTTAAGTTTAAGGTAAACCAAAATGATCCATTCCTAAACTAAAATAAGTATCCACATAGCCTTTTGCACCCATGTAACTGTATCTATTTAAAAACTAAATTAAATCTGTAACTCTCTTAGGTCGACAGTAGGACTGATTCAAAATTTTCCATCAAAACTGTTTTTTGACAGAATTTTTTATGAAGAGTGTCTTTTCTCTGGAAATTTTTGAATTTTCACTGAAAACATTTTTGTCTTAAAACATGTTTTTAATTTCTTTTATTTTCATCAAAATTTCCCACAACTCTCCCATTTTCCAGCCACCCTACTAGACAAACCCTAAACTTCAAGCTCTTTCATGTTTGCATTGCTCTTTCATGTCACCAGATGTCACTCTGATTCCATATAATGCAACTTTCATTCATTTAATGTGATTAAAGATTTTCTATTCAGGACCTGCATACCTCCCAGCTATCAGCATTGCATCTGACTTATTAGTTCATGTAAATGTGGTAGGCTTTTTTGTACCAAATAAAGTGAATCTATCAATTTTATATACCCTTTTAGCATTCCACATAAGAAATCATAACTCACATATAACACTTACATAGAAACACAAAACCTTTTTATATAAAATGAGGTTAAAAGCGTGGTGGTTATGACTGGTGATAAAAAGAATGCTTGTTTTTTCACTTCAGATTAAAAACAGCCATCGGTTATCTACCCTGCCTAGTCTAGTTTATTTTTCCGCTGCATGAATTGAAATGCTACTACACTGCGTTCTGCAATAAAAGTCTGTCTTGCCTAGTAAGTGACTTTAATTTATTTTCTAAATTAGTGGTTTTCAACCTGTGGTCTGCAGATCTCTGGGGATCCACAGACTACGTCTAAGAGGTTCACGAAAGGTGATGATGAAAATAAAGTTTCAGATCCCAGAAATGGCCGTCCATTTCTGGGATTAGTCAAAAGTATGAGAATAACCCCACCTACAGGTCAAAACCTGGAAGTGTTGTCATTAGTATAGAAGTCCACAGTTTAACACCCTTTCTCACAAGCTGCATTAAATGCCATGCCATGCAAAGTAACAGTTATAATTGAATTCTTTTCAGTCAATTTTCAGTCTAAGACTTCCATGGTAGAGGTCTGCGGGCCTCAGGTTGAATTTCCACAGTGGTCCATACCTCCATTTGACTTTTTTTAGGTGTTCACAAATGGGAAAAGGTTGTAAACTACTGTTGTAGACCAACAAACAAGGTACCAAAGGACCAGATCCTCAGCGGGTGTAAATCAGCATAGTTCCATTTTAACACCACCAATTTACAACAGTTGATTATCTGGCTCATACTTTTAAAACAGTGATTAGACGGCCACCCATTAAAAATAAGCCCTTGTGTCCAAAACCGAATGGTTAGTAGTACTAATAGTAATAATAAGTAACCACCTTTGGTTTTGAGCCTGCAGCTGAATGACTCATCACTGGAATCTGTTTGCATAATATGTCTAATCTCTTCAACTGCTACAGACATGCAGAGAAGCACTGCAATATTAATTATGAGCACAACTCAACAAGAAGCAAAATTGACATTATGGCTAGATAATTTCCTGCATGTTTATGACGCTGTTAACACTTAATGTTCACATGTACAGCATTTTCAAACTGTAAGGCAGCAGCAGTTAGGAACTCTCTTTTAGTGTAAAGGATTTTCAAGCCTCTCTCAAAATGACTGAATTAATCATTTCAAAGTTCTGCAGTGTGTTATCTTTTACCATCTGCTCTGGTATATTCTGCTCTAAATCTGCTAAAACATTTTGGTATAATTTGAGATCATTTCATAGGATAGTGAGGGAATTGTTTAAGTGCTGATGATGCTTTACTACTGGATGTTTACTTTCAGGCTTCTCCCTGTTATGGTTTTGCTGACTGCTGCAGCAACTTTTGAAATCATTGATCACAGAGTCTCTTGGATCACTGTGCATCCTGGGTATGTGTTTATGCCATTGCCTTTTACTGCTGTTGATATTTTTATAAAGCAGCAGACAAAGTGTTTTCACTAGGAATGCTAAGTAGACATCATTGTATTTGTTTCTGGAATCCTTAGCATCCTTAAATCAATATAGTTTGCAATCTATATGCGGCTCTATATGTAACTTGTAAACTGTCACGTGTATGCTTCTGACTTCCAATAACAAAATGAGGAATACTTGTGGCATCTTAGAGACTAACCAATTTATATCAGCATAAGCTTTCGTGGGCTATAGCACACTTCATTGGATGCATAGAATGGAACACACAGAAGTAAGATGCATTTATATACACAGAAAGCATAAAAATTTGCAAATTACCATACCAATTCTAAGAGGCTGTTTGGTTTGGATGAGCCATTATCAGCAGGAGGTTGTTGTTGTTTTTTTATCCTGCTGATAATGGCTCATCCAAACCAAACAGCCTCCCAGAATTGGCATGGCAATTTCCAACTTCCTATGGCAGGGGTGGGGAACGTCCGGCCTGCAGGCCGTATAAGGCCCGCAAAATCATTTGGTCTGGCCCTCTGGCCCTCCTCCAGGAAAAGGCGGACACTAGGACCCTGCAGCCCCCTAGGCACAGGAGCGGCAGGAGAGTCTCTGCTCCCTGCTGCACTTACCAGGAGCATTGGCTACATTGTGGCCAATGGGAGCTGCAGGCAGAGACAACCCCCCCCCATCAGCTTTCAGCCAATGGCAGCTGGCGCCAGTTCTTCTGGCTGGGGCAGCACGTGGAGTGCAGACCCCCACCCCTGCGGCTGCTGACCCTGGGAGCCAGGCTGGAACTGCCAGCTAAGCAGTGGGGGCTGCAGGTGGGAGCCGGGGTCCTGGGTCCCCAGCCCGCAGTGGGGCTGCACCCGAAGTTTAGGGGAAGGAGGTGCCCCTGACCTGCGGCACGGCTGCCTGTGCCTGGCCCCGGGAGAGGAGGGAGGAGTCTCGGTGTCCCTGACCCCCCGCAGGGCTGTGCCCGGCCTCGGGGGGGGGGGGGGGGAAGCTGTGTCCCTGACCCGCAGCAGGGCTGTGCCCGGCCTTGGAGCCGGAGGGGGGCCCGGTGTCCCTGATTCGCAGCACGGCTGTGCCTGACCTCGGATAGGGGGGGTGGCCCTGACCTGCAGCGGGGCTGTGCCCGGAGCCAGGGGTGGGGGGGGCTGTGCCCGGTGCAAAAGGGGGGGGGGTCTGTGCCCCGGAGTTGACTGCGCTCCAGACTGACCGACGCAAACCTGGAAAAGCAGTTGCGAGTAGCAACACCAGCTAACATCACACGCCTCACTGAAGAGAAGCAGTTCCAGCCATCACATTAGGGGTGAGTTAGTTAAATGTTTGACCAAATATAGCAGGCTAATTTTTAAGTTGATAATTTTGTATGGCCCGTGAATGATGTTATAAATATCCAAATGGCCCTTGGCAGAAAAAAGGTTCCCCACCCCTGTCCTATGGGTTTAAGATTAGTGGCTGTGTTAGTCATAACAAAATAAGGAATACTTGTGGCACCTTAGAGACTAACCAATTTATATCAGCATAAGCTTTTGTGAGCTATAGCCCACTTCATCGGATGAATAGAATAGAACACAGAGAAGTAAGATGCATTTATATATACAGAAAGCATAAAAAGTTGGAAATCACCATAGCAACTCTAGGAGGCTGTCCATGACTTCCAATGTGTCTTTCATTAAGTGCTTAGATACTATGGTGATGGGCACTGTAAAAATACCTAAAACAGATTACATTTTAGAAAACAGATTTTCAATGAGTTGACTGAATTATAGTCAATAAGACTGAAGAAATTCTAGTGGACTCAGTATCAGTTAAGAAATGTGACAGCTGTATGCTTAGTTTAGTTGGCTCTATTTTTAATGAAGTTTAATTGAGTAAGAAAGTTAAGTCTTTGGATATATTTAAAACAGATTTTTCCAAGTAAGTCATTGTGTATACTAGGAAATAGCACTGTTTCAACAATTAGCTTTGGTGAAGAGATATTGTCCATGGCTTATCCTTCTCTATATTTTAGCTAAACTATCAACACTGGCTCACTTGAAAAGACTGGTGACATATTTGTGGAAACAGTGCTGTTTTCTAGGGTAGAGAAAGCCCTGATTATTTTTAAACTTGGTTGGGTTTTGGAGTGTAAAGCTATGGAAACTAATGCTGTATCTACACAGTCATTTTTGGAGAAAACTTCCACTATTGCCCTCACTCCTTTCTAGTTCTATCAGTGGTAAGAACAATGGGAGATTTAGTGTAGACTGGTCTCAGATGGTTTTACCATGATATTAGCTAATCCTGCTCACAGCAGAGCTACACAACATTGTGGTAAATAAGCCAACAGCTCGTCTACACTAGCACTTCCACCATTACCTACCATGAGTAATAGTGGAATGGTGGTTAATTTCTCAAAAAGCAACAGTGTAGACTGGACATCATATATATTATGTGTTTATTTATCATCTGGATTACTGTATCCTTGTCCTCTCTAGTCTCCCTGCTTTTTGGTTTTAAACTTTTATAGACACACTGAATAATTGGGCCATTTTAAGCGATCCGGTTGACTGGTGTTGTGAATGAATATTTTGCTGCTCCTTAGAGTCACTTACAGGCGAAAGATCTAACTTTAATCACCTAGCCCTACTTCAGTGACAGTAACACCTCTTATAAGAAAACCTTGTCTATACTACAAACCCTTCTGCTGGCATAGCTGCATCTATGCTGCATAGCCAAACCAGCAAAACCCCAGTGTAGACGCAGCTAGGCCAGCTGAAGAATATTTCTGCTGGCATAGCATCAATTAGGGAGGTGGTTTTATTATGTGGACAGAAAAACTGCTTCTGCCGGCAAAAGCTGTGTTTACTCTAGGAGGCTCTGCTGGTATATAGCTATACTGGCAGCACATTTGTAGTGTGGACAAGCCTTAAGATGTGCTGCAAGAATTTAAATCAAATTTGCCTTTTATCTGTGGTCTTTACAATTCCCTTCCAGGCGTTAGACACTGTTCCCAACTGTGAAATGGTCTCATCTGACAAAAGGGATTGTTTTTAGGAATTTATTATAAAACCAGGCAAGATCATTCTTTGGGCTAAATGAAGAGAAGTGCTCAAGATTAGTCAGTCCTTCAGGTGCAAAAGGATGTGGATTCTATCCTCTTTGATTTAAAATTGAGAACTGGTGTCTACTGTTGCCATCAGGGTGAACATTTTGGCAGTAATTCTTGTACAAGTAATGGCCTGAACTGATTATAACTTTGAATGAAAGAGATGACAGGGTGAATCTCTCTTGGCTCTTGTTGGTTATCTGAAGGTAGGCATCTTTGATATCCACCTAATAATACATAGTCATCACTCCCACTGGAATAAATCAAAATGTTGCTTGAGCAAAAACTGAGGACAGAATTTAGAATTTCCCCAGTACTACCAGTGTAATAACTATATTCATTCTTTTCTGGACTTCTCTACATGGATACTTACTGTGTGATAAGCCATGTGGTAAATCTCATTGCTCTAGCCCGCTGAGCACTAACTGGCCAGGTGAACCCTGCTACTGTGCACTAAAAGTTCTGTAGTGCACTTTGATGTACAGCTGTATGAAACAGGAGTATATCAAAGCACACTATGGAATTTTTAGTGTACCTGTAACAAAGCGGCCTTTGGCGGAACACTACTGAGAGTATCAATTCAAGACAAATTGCTTAGAGCAGGGCGGTCATAGCCCAAAGCTGGGGATCCTTCACTACTCAGGGTGTAAGGCACACCAAACCAGCCAAACAGAGAGGACTTCAGTTTTACCCCACTGGCTAACCAGAAGTCATACAAGCAATTCCCTCAGAGACTCCGTTTCACAGTATCACACCAGCACCACTCATTGTGGGGATGAATGGTTATGAAAACATGACTGCCTAGAACCCAAAGCCTGACAGGGGATTGCTCTAAAGTGTAGAGGTTCAAGACTTTTGGAACCTTCTTAATTGGCAAGGAAGGAGTGGACAGAATTGTTCCTGTCTTGTCCTAGTAGCATCTCTACAAATGCACTTTCAGGAGCAGGGTTATAAGAGGGTTTGCTTGGGGGAGTTAATGAGTAATGGTAGCCTATTATTTAACCACTGGTGGATTACCAGCCAAAGAAGACACTGGGGATAGGGAGGGTGATTTTTACCTTAGCAGCAAGCACCGGTGGAACAATGTGCAATAGTAAAAGAATGCTGCAAGAGTGTTATATCACAGCCTGGATTTCATGATCAGTTGGCCCTGTCACAACATCAGCTTAAAGCTGGTGGTTTTAAAGGTCTTCTCTCTCTGTTGGGTTTATTTGTTAATTGCATTTTTTTTATCAGATGGTGTATTTGTTCCACAACAGGATTTCATATAAGTTTTTAAAAACATCACCAGGAAAGAAAAATGATAAAAGTTGATATTTATTGGTTGAGAGAAGCAGCAAATGTAAGAGACAGTTGCAGTGTGCACGACAGCTTTTTTCTATGCTGCTATTTAGATTTTTGCACCAGGAAACAAAAACCTGGAAGCTTTTAATGTTCTGTTAATTAAGATATGAGAGGCTTTCATTTTTCTGCATTCTCCATGCAAGTTCTCATGATGAAAAAGCTAGTTATCCATCCATTTATGCTGCATAATGCACCCATTTGTAGCTCAGATTCCTGAATTAAAGGTTGATACCAAGCAATGGGATGTGTGCGCCTTAGGTTTATTTTGGTGATAAAGATAGCTGATTTATAATTTTATGATACTATGTATCTAAAGGCCCAAGAACTTAAATTCATTTGCTATTAACATCTACTAGGGAAGTGCTAAGCTATTATATTGCATTTCATTATTATTCAGCATCATTACATCCACATTATATATAAATGTGCATCAAAATATAGTTTGAAGAATGTGACTTAATTGTAATTTGAGGATAACATTCTGACTAAATTAATGTAACATCCTTTCTAATGTTACTATTCCAAAACGTTATTAAACAAACTATATACTTTGAGCAAAGGAAGAATGAGAAAAGGAAAAAGATGAATTAGCATAACTAAACAACAATTCCTTTCTCCAAAGAAGCACTCCAAATTCATGTTTATGTTAGTTTAAAATAAGATGTTTTGCTAACCCCCCTGCTCTTCTTTGAAAATCTTAACTCATGTATTTTTGCTAGGAGGATGTAGCAAAAATGGCTCTTTTAATCTTCTGGTCATGTATGTGCACCTTAAAAATGTCCCAGGCTGACAAGTTAGGTATCAATTGCTAGTATGGTGGTAACTGTTCTAATACTTGTGTTAAGCCTCTAACCGTGCCCAGAGCAACAGAAGCTTGCTTGGAGTCAGACTGAAAGGGTTGCTTATCTAGGCAAAAAACATTCTATGTCTGTGTCAGACTTCTGAGTACTTATTAAACGTGACATAGGACTTCCTTTTGCATCCAGACTGGGAATACAACATCAGAAGTATCTTTAAAGGAATCCAATCATATGTCTGAAGAATTATTTTATTGTACAGTATTTTAACAATATGACAACATTCCAGTTCTCTTAGTTGGATACCAGAACTGGGGGCCCAGCCTCTGGAGACTTTCTGGAGTGAGAAATTAGAGCATGTCATGGTACTTCTGTCAGTTCTGTGACGTCAGATGTAAGTAACGACTTAAGTTCACATCATCTCACAACCCTTATCTGGCTGACTCAGCCTCCATATTTAATAATGAAATCAAATGCACAATTCTTTTGAATAAAAAGTTTGTCAGGCTTGCATGCTTTGTGGGAGCTTCATTAAAATTCCTCTGAGGAGAATGTAAATGTGGTGGGAAAAGAATAAAGGCAGCAAGTAAACAAAACAACAAAAAGCGTGGATTAAATTGAAATTGGCTCAATATGGCCTAATGCCAATAAACATTTATTCAAGGAATGCTCTATATGAAGGACATGGCTCTCCTTGTAAGGACTTCAGTGAGTGCAACGGGGGAAGAAAGATGCCTATCTATCCCCTAAGAACAGAGAATAGTCCCTACTGGCGAAAAGAACTTTATTATTTGTTGCTTGTTATTGCTGGCAGAAAAGCCAAAACATATTGCTCCCAAGAATGTTGTTTTCAGTACCTGCGCTGTATTTTCAACCCATCCTTGGTCCAGCCATAATTAAAATGATTCCTTCTGTTAAACCAAACACCACAGAAGGATGGGGAGCAAACTAACAACAGTGGCAATGAATAGATTCCTGCTGGGCTTAGTATTGGCAGTGTCAGCCGGAATACCCGCATCTGAATATCTTCTGGAATTAATGGAGAGAAGGAAAAAGAAGGGTAGCCTGAAAAAAACATTGTTTTAGTGGGCTTCCCACAAAGCAAATGTGGTTCTACTTAGGAGAAGACCCTTTCAAAAAGAAACAGAAGAGTGGTGGTTGGGCAGCTGCTACTACAGCTCTGCTCTAGTTTCCATGTGTTAATCAACAGATCTAAGAAAGAGCCAGCTGTCAAAAGGTACTATGCAGTGCAACAATTGCTACAAGAAAAACGAAGCTAAATGCTACAGCTAGGATTAAAATCCTGGGATGAAGCAAGGTAGTAGGGAGCAATAAGGAAGAATAGAAGTGGAAGTGAGATGTTAGAACAGAACAGAGGGAGAGGGAGGCATCAGGATGGGAGAAGGACAGGGTAGGAGGGGAAGCAAGCCAGAAGGAGAGAGATGAAGGAACGGGGAAGAGATAACAAAAAGATCAAGGAGTTGCGCCTGTAGTTTATATTTTCAAATAAGGAGAAGGCTTGGAAGAGGAAGATAAAAGATGGAACAAAGAAGAGGAAAATAAAATAGAGTTAGGGAACAAATAAAAAGTAAGAGAGAGTGGGAACAGAGAAAGAGAGCTAGAACTAGAGGCATGTCTTCACTACCACTTTAAATCGATGTTAACGACGTTAGGTCGAAGTAAACGTGTACCTGTCTTCACATACATGCCCTTAACGTCGATGTAAAGGGCCTTAAAGATCGATCTTGGCACTCCAGCCTAACCAGTGGCATAAGGCTAATCTCGACGTTCCAAGCTCGACCGTGGGCTAGTGAAGACGGAACCCGACATTAATAGCCTCCAGAGGCTGTCCCACAATGCTCCATTCTGACCGCTCTGGACTGCCTCACTACTGCTCCACTGTGACCGCTCTGCACTGCACTCTGAACTCGCTGCTCTGGCCAGGTAGATAAGACCCGGGAACATTTGAATGCCATTTCCTGTTTGGTCAGCGTGGCCAGCTCACCTGAACTGATCAGTCGTCATTCAGAGCAATCAGCACTAGCCGCCATGCAGAGCTCAGCATCACAGGAATCCATGATGAGCTCATCTACCCTGGAGACCAGCCAGAGGAGAAGAGCTCCAGCATGGTCCACTCGTGAGGTGCTGGATCTCATCGCTATCTGGGGAGAGGAATCCGTGATGTTGGAACTACGAAACAACAAACGGAATGCCAACACCTACGGAAGAGTCTCCAAGGCCATGCTGGAAAGGGGCCACAACAGGGACACCACACAGTGCCGCGTGAAAATTAAGGAGCTGCGGCAATCTTTCCAGAAAGCCAAGGAGGCAAACGGACGATCAGGGGGCGCGCCACGGACATGCAGGTTCTACAATGAACTAAATGCCATAATGGGGGGCGCCCCCACCACCATCGCGCCGGTGTGCGTGGACTCCACCGATGGGATCATCGTCAGGGAGGAGACTGATTCCGAGGAGGACGAGCATGAAGAAGAAAATCTCACGGAGCAGCAGGAGCCCAGCGGAGAACCCTTGTACCCAGAGAGCCAGGAGCTGTTTGTCACCCTGGAGCCAGTACCCTCCCAAGCCTCCCAGGGGGGTAAGTGTTTCTTTTTTAAGTGATTACATGACGCGTGATTTTGTAAAGGAAGCATTTATTAATGCTTGCCCTAAGGCATTAATGCTTGCCCTAAGTAACTTGCCCTAAGGACTTAGCGTGCTTTCATTGCTGGTCAATTTCTACTCAAAGAGTTTGTCAATATACTCCGGGATTGACCATAAGTCCTCCGCGGACATTTCAAGGAAGCTATCCAGGAGGTAGCGATGAATCCAGCGCAGCAGATTTCTGGGGAGAGCTGCCTTATCTGGTCCCCCGTGATAGGACACCAACCCACGCCACGAAAGTAGTAGGTTGTCTGGTATCATTGAGCAGGCTAGCATTGCGGCGTATGGACCAGGACTTTGCATGGACTCAAGGAGCATGCGCTCCCTATCTCTCCGAGAAATTCTCAGCAAAGTGATGTCATTCAGGGTTGCCTGTTTGAGATACGGACTGCAATTAGTCGGGAGATAAAGAGTCCCAGCTGCAAAGTACTCTTTTCTGCTGAGGACCGACGAACCGAACCCGCCCCCCCCCCCCGAACGCTGACCGCCGCCCCCCCCCCCCCCCCCCCCCAGCCCGTAGCGTTAGCTGGCAGGGAATCCGAGCCGTCTGCACGCGGTCTGAAGAGCCCCAAAAAGACCTTAGCCCTTAGGCATTTGCTTTGCAGTTTGCGGTTTCAGTGGGAGCCAGCCACGCGGTGGGGGGAAGGGGGCGGGGTTGCTCTACAGTATGCAGGCGCCACTTTTAACTTACCATGGCCGGCTGCACGGTGATTTCAGAAGCCGTCTTGGGCTGAGGCACGCATATGTGTCTGAGATGCTCTGACTTTTCTGTGAGCTCTCCTCTCCTTTTAGGTGTAGAACATGACCTTGTACAGAAATCATATCAGGCCTCTGAATACTGAGGTTGCAAACAGCATACTACTCCCATTGTGTACCGTCCGAGACTGCATCTGCCTCCTAACCTTGAATGTATCTGTCTCATAACTTTCAACCTTTCTTTTCCCACACACTTGCCCACAGATGAACAACAACAGTTGAACTCCCGCCCTGCCCTGCAGAAAAGAAAGCGTAAAAAGAAAACGCGAACGCGCGATGAGATGTTCACTGAACTCCTGGAGAACTCGCGCGCTGAGGCAGCCCGCCAGACGGACTGGAGGGAAAAAATGATACAGGCAAGGGAACGAGACAGAGAGGAAAGGAATCGAGAGAGAGAGGAAAGGAGAGCCGCTGCAGAAAAGAGGGAAGCCGCTGCAGAAAAGAGAGTAGAACGTGAGGAAAGACGCATGGATGCTTTCCTCCGCATAATGGAGGACCAGAGCGACATGCTGCGATCTCTGGTGGAGCTGCAGCATGCCCAAAGACCACCTCTGCAGCCCCTGTGTAACCACCTCCCCCCCTCCCCAACTCCCATAGATTCCCCACCCAGACGCGGGGTGAGAACACGGGGGGGGGCAAGGCCCGTGGGCCGCTCCACTCCACCCCACAAGCCAGCAGAAGCAGCAGCAGCAGCAGGCTGACTTTCTCAGAAAACTTTTAAAAGCTGCTGTGTCTTGCCCACCCCTCCTCTCCCCCCTTCCCACCCCCCCCTCCTCTGTCCACTCCTCCCCCACTGCGACTGCCGGTTTCCCTCCAGGATACCAGGACAGTGATCCCCTGTATTTGTATTTCCGATTAACCAATAAAGGAACCATGATTTTTCAAACAGTGATTTTATTTCCTCTGCAAGCATGGGAAGGGGGGAGGGAAAGCATGGGGAGGGGGAAGGGAAAGAGGGTTCAAGGGCAGCAGGCTTAGAGCACAGCAAGGGAGCAGATTCTCAAACGCCATCTCGGGCACTGAGAAAACTGTCTTTCAAGGCGTCCCTGAGGCGCAGGGCCTCACGGTGGGCTCTTTTACTTTCCCTGCTGTGTGGCTGCTCATAAGTAGCAGAAAGTAAATTTGCCTCTGCCTCCCAGCCCGCCATAAACGTTTCCCCCTTGCTCTCACAGATATTGTGGAGCACAGAGCAAGCAGCTATAACAATGGGGATATTTCTCTCGCGGATGTCTGAGCGAATGAGTAAGGAACGCCATCTCCCCTTCAAGCGGCCAAATGCACACTCCACGGCCATTCTGCACTTGCTCAGCCTGTAGTTGAACAGCTCCTGACCCCTGTCCAGGGCTCCTGTGTAGGGCTTCATAAGCCAGGGCATTAGGGGGTAGGCTGGGTCCCCAATGATCACGATCGGCATTTCGACCCCCCCCACAGAAATTTTCTGGTCGGGGAAGAAAGTGCCTTGCTGCAGCTGTCTAAAAACCCTAGAGTTCCTGAACACTCGAGCGTCATGAAGCTTTCCCGGCCACCCCACGTACAGGTCGGTGAAACGTCCCTTGTGGTCAACCACTGCTTGCATGACCATTGAGTAATATCCCTTCCGGTTTCTGTACTCGGCGGCCTCGTGGTCCAGTGCCAGGATAGGGATATGAGTACCATCTATAGCCCCACCACAGTTAGGGAATCCCATGGCGGCAAAGCCATCTATTGTGGTTTGCAGGTTTCCGAGGTTTATAACCCGGTGTAGCAGCCGCTCGACGATTGCCCTGCTTACTTGCATCACAGCGAAGCCCACTGTAGACCTACCCACCCCAAACTGATTCGCCACTGACCGGTAGCTGTCTGGCGTTGCAAGCTTCCAGAGGGCTATCGCCACTCGCTTCTCCACTGTAAGGGCCGCTCTCATTTTGGTATTCCTGCGCTGGAGGGCAGGGGACAGCAAGTCACAAAGTTCCATGAAGGTGCCCTTTCGCATGCGGAAGTTTCTGAGCCACTGGGAGTCATCCCAGACCCGCAGCACTATGCGGTCCCACCAGTCCGTGCTTGTTTCCCTGGCCCAGAATCGGCGTTCGATGGCATGAGCCTGCCCCATTGCCACCATTCTTGACAGATTGTCAGTCGCCCTACTTGCAAAAACGGCAGTGTCCATGTCGTCCCCGCTGTGCACGTCAGTGTCCCTGTCGTCCCCGCTGTGCACGGCAGTGTCCCTGTTGTCCCCGATGTGCTTGTCCATCTCCTCCTCACTGTCGTCGGGTTCCGGAAAGCGCAGTTCTCCCCGGATCGCATTCCTCCTCTGCAGACGGTGCAGCAGGAACTCAGCAACCGTGATCGAGGTCCTCACAACAGCCATTACTGCAGCCGTGGTGTCAGCGGGCTCCATGCTTGCAATGCTATGGCGTTAGCACGGCGGAGAAAGGGCGTGAATTATGGGATGCCTACCTACAGTGCACCGCTCGGAATGGGGGTGGGCGGCGCGGAAAAAGGGCGCGAAATTTGGAAATGCCTACCCATAGTGCAGCACTCGAAATGGTGCCTGCTGGGGGATCAGGGAACTGTGGGATAGGTACCCACAGTGCAACGCTCGTCATGTCGACGCTTGCAAAAGTTTTGCGGACAGACACTGTCGACGTACTGTGCGTAGCTGTGCCTAGTGAAGACACACAAAATCGACTTTATACCGTCGCGTTCACAACATCGACATAAAGGAAATCGAACTACTGCTGTAGTGAAGACATACCCTAGATGAAATAAAGTCATGAATAAAGGGTAAAAAGAAAATTCCTTAAAACACACACATAGCTGACATGTTATCATGCTTCCTGACAGATGTTTTGTACCACTGCGCTGTAAATTTTGGGGGAAACCTGTGACATAAAATTACTGCTAAGAGAATTTGAGTCTGATCACTTTGTATCGTTGCTGTTGGTTGGCCTTGTAATTATCATAGTGGGGCATGTCGTTTTAAAAGTCAGAAGCCACAGTGACAAGTAAACTTTCTTCCCTATTTCCAATCTCTAATATGAGACAATTGGGGAGGTTTAAAATTAAATAAGTAAATCCGGAAGGAGACTTAGGCCTTGATTTTGTGACTGATGTGGGTTAAACCTCTGAGCAAAGCCACTCACATGCTTAAAGTTAAGCATATGCTACAGTATTTTTCTGAATCAAGGCCTTGCAGAGAGACAGCCACAAAGAAGGAAGCTTTACTACCTTGGCTGTAGAAATCTTGAAGACTGTCTCTTTTGGTCACCATAATTGCTATCAGTCTGGCAGTCAAGCTTTCAGACTCAAGACTGAGAAAGTTAAGGGGGAAGGTTAATGCATTTGTTAGGATTACGCTTCTTTGGTATTGGCCAACCAAGGAAAAGGGTCCCCACAATCCACAGCAGGTTCTCCCACGGAAACAGATCCAAGACAGAAGTTGGTCCAAGATATTACCTCACTCACCTTGTCTCCCAAAACAAATATTGAGAGAGGAAAAAAAAATCTCCATATATCCAGAGGAGAATGAAATCTAAGCAGCATAGGGACTACACAGAATATATTGAGTCAGGCAACACTGATTGCTTTTTTAATAGAATTACAAATTGAGTGGATGGAGGGAATCCAGGAGATGTCATGTATTTGGATGACAGTAAAGCATTTGATACAGCGCCTCATGAAATCTGTCTTGAAAAATTAATTCCAGTCAGTTCAGACAGTAGGACTATCATTGACCGGGGGGGAGGGGCGAGTGCTAAAGGGGGTGGGGGGCTGACACTCAGATAAATCTCTTGTTGAAAGAACCAGCTTTTTGGGCATGTAAAGGAGACACTCAGTTTTCCTATAAAATAAATATGTCTCTAGTGAAGATTTTTTGCCTTGCAAAGACACCTTTGAAAGTGTAACCTAATGTAATCCAATGCAAACGAGTAGCAAAAGTTGATAGCAACATGCAGCTGGACGCCACTTCTGCTGCAGGAAGCTAGGGGACCCTAATGGTTCCCCATCCACTTAAACACTCTGCTAGGGATTTTCAGAGGCACTCCGCATTGGCCTAATTCTGCTGAATTAATGGTAAACATAGTTAGTCTGACAGCTGAGTGTGGATTGTATCCCAAAGAATCACCTAGATCGTCCTTTCCAAAGTCCTGAGGCCAACCCTGTGCATAATGGTGAGACAGTCATGGACAGAAATTGGTTGCACTTGTGTGGGAAAACAGCAAAAGTTGTTGTGTGGCTTCTCCCAAATTACAGCTCTGCTTGTTAAAATGGCTGCCCTCTCTGACTGCACAAAATGAGGATTGCCATCTGCAGCAGCCACTGCAAGAGGAATACCTTCCTTGTGTCTCCTACCAGTGACTCTGAACTCCCCAAATAGTCCCTGCAAGGCCCCCCATCAGCTGTTCAGCAGTGCAGAAGGAGGAGGAGAGGAGACTGAACCAAGCTACCGCCAGGAGTCTTGTAGCTTCTCCAGCCTGCCTGCCCTCACTCTGAAAAGCTGGTGCTGAGAGGAATCTTGGAGCCCTATTCCCCAATCCACCAACCTGCTCCCACCAGAGACCTGCAGCCAGGGGAGATCTTCCCCCTGTAAGAATTAAGGGGGTCTCTCCCCACAACTGACCACACACCACAGAGACTGAGGGACACCTTGCCAGCCACTACAGCTGCCAATAATGGCTACTGGACAATCCCCCTGCTGTAAGGAAATGCTGCCAGGTAAAGGAGCATCAGTGAGATGTGGAGAGGGGAGTTTGGTGAGTAAAGCAGTACTGGGGAGGAAAGTAAAGGACAGACAAATAGGACAGAAGATTGGTGAGGGTAAGAGGGTAGGAAAGGGTGAGGGAACAGTGTGGAATGAATGGATTTGGGGAGGGGAAAGGGGGCTGAGGGCCATGAATCATAGACTGTGTATGGGCATCGTTTTGAGGGGCATGGGGGAAGTTGACCCCCCCAAATTGAAATACTTGGGCAGGTAACAAATTTGCCCTACCACGCATGGCCCCATATACCAGTCAAACTACACCTGTACTGTTGTCTCATTTGTTTGGACTCGGCAGAAGGAGAGACACTAATGAGAAGCTGAGGAGTTCCTAGACAGCCAGGTTTGGGAAAGGTCAGTACCTCTTGTTCAAGGACGAAAGATTCTGGCCACCCAGGAGTCAGAGAGGAGGTTTGACAATTCATAACCACCAGAGGCCAGAGGTCACTTTGGCATTCTTTAGGGGGGAGATAGACAAGGATGGGCAGGCTGTGGCCACCAGGGAATAGAGGACCAGGAGGAATTCCTACACTTAGAAGTTTCCAATTGACAGCAGATCCTCACCACGGAAATTATGAAAGATAACTCTCAAGATCCAGCTCATCTGACAGAACAGAGAGATGTAGAGGACACACCTATGATAACACTCAGCCTAACCTGTATGAAAATCAAACTTGCCACAAAGAGTTCTCCAACCCTCCAGGGAAGACAGGTGATCTTTGCTGAGGATTCAATACTCAGAAGAATAGAAAGAAAGTCTGCGAGGGACAAGCAAACAATAGGACAGAGTGCTGTCTTCCCAAAGTCAAGACACAAAATGTCACTCTAAGATTGCATAGGCTTCTGAAGTCAACAGGCAAGAATTCACTGGTGATGGTTCATACTGGCACTAATGACTGTGTCGTAGGATCTCTCCCAGATAATAGATTACTTCAGGGTACTTAAAAGTGTGTGGGAAAAGATCATCACCTGGACATTCTCTGAGAGCCTTCCTGTCCCATAAGCAAAGAAAGACAGAAGGTAGAAGATTTTGGAAGTAAACCACTGGCTAGGTAAATGATGTAGAATTCTCATTTCATGAAACATTGCTCCACCTTATATGAGGAGAGAGAGAGCTATATAGTTTGGATGGTCTTCACCTTTGTAGAAGGGGAACCAATATCTTCAGGGGGATTAGAATTGTCAGGAGGGAGTTAAACTAATAACAAAATGCAGGGTAAAAAGGAGGAAGATATGAGCACTCAGCATAAAATCGAGACACTGGGAACATTATTATTCCAGGAACCAGAGGACATGAAGAGAAGAAATTCTTTAATTGCCTATATGCCAGTGCTAGAAGCCTGGGTAACAAACAAGAGGAACTGTTCATAAATTCGAACTAGCTGGTATTATTGAAATCATGGTGGGATGATTCACATGATTGGAATGTTAAAAATCAGTGATAATAGCCTATTTAGGAAGGAATGAGTGGGAAAATGGGAAAGGGGAGTGACACTTGGTATCAAAAATAGCATTGTCTGTTTGAGTCACCAATAGCTCTGAAGAAAATTATCTTGAATGCTTGTGGATCAATGTTGTAACAGATAAGTGGGTATTTGTTGGTGTCTGCTACAGACCACCAAGTCACACTAGGGAACAGGATGATTGCCGTCTTACACACTTGTCTATAATGTGTAGGGAAAAACGTTGCCTGATCATGGAGGACTTCAGTTTGAGTGACACATGCTGGAGGTTTCATGCTGCAGGTACAAAAACATCCTTGGACTTTCTAAATATTATAGAAGACAATTTCCTAACTCAATTAAATATATATATATATATATATATATATATATATATATATATATATATATATATATAATTCAACCACCTGTTTTATTTAAAGGGCAAAACCTCATTTCCTTAGAAAGCAGGAAATGTTCTCTTTTTCATACTGTTTAATGTGAAGAAAATATGTTTGGTCAAATCCACTAGAGCAGTGGTTCTCAAACTTTTTGTATTGGCGACCCCTTTTGAACACTGAGCCTCTGACCGCGACCCCCTCTAGAAATTAAATACACATTTTTGATATTTAATACTGTTAATACTAAATATAAACCCCATTGCTTAAAATGAATTTACCTTTTCTCACTGCTTTTTAAATTTAAGACTAAAACATTTTTATTTCATTAAAAATAAGTGGAAAAGTTATTTTTAAATAGAATTTATTTTAATAGTTGTCCCCTTTGCAAGTTGCAGGCTGAACATACTGAAAGCAGAATGTTTGATTTCATGTGCAACTTGTTGTTGGATATCTTCAGACATCTCACATATTCTGCGTTTCACAGTATCATTAGACATGGAAAGCATATTCAGTTTTTTGGCAGTATCACTACCAATCATAAGTGCTACACTATCTTTGCATGCTGGCAGAATAAGCTCCTCACCTACTGTATGTGGCATTTTGGTACGGGCAATTTGTAGAGACACAACATAAGAGGCCTCCACAACTGAGGAATTTTGCTGTTGGAAACTTCCATCAGCATCAAGCCTGGCCTTCTTTGTTGCTTCTTCTCTGTGGTTGAAAAAATCCACATTTCGATTTTTATGCTCAGGATGTTTAGTTTCAAGATGTCGCTGCACTTTGCATGGTTTCATTGATTCAACAGACAAAACTTCACTGCAAATGACACATTGCGGTTTTTCAATACCAGAGGTGATGATACTGGTAAAGCCAAGTTTAATGTAAGACTGGAAATACTTTCGTTTTTTAGCAGAGTAGTACGACTGGCCATTATTTTCAGCAGAAAGTTTGTACTTGTATGTATGACTGTTAATAAAAGTACCTGTTCAGCTGTGAATGTTGTCTCCTTACCAGGGTCAGTCATAGGCAAAATGGAACCTGGCCAAACTTGTTTGGCAGCCTTAGTTTGCAGGTGGAGCAGTGCCTGGAGTGAAGTTGGGGGTGGAGCTGGGCCGGAGGAGCGTGGAGCCAGTAGCCCGCCATGGGGGCTGGATCGGGGCTGGCACAGGGGCCCACCACTGGGGGTCGGAGGTGGGGTCAGCAGCCTGCTCTGGGGGAGCTGCAGCCTGCCACAGGGGTCGGGATGGAAGCCCACAGCCCGCCACTGGCACGGGGGTCAGGGTTGCGGCCAGAAACCCGCCGCAGGGGAGGGGGTGGGGGGGTCGGGGCTGGAGCCTGCCACCCGCTGGGGTTGGGGAGGGGGCTAGCAGCCCCCTGGCAGGGCAGGGCAGGAGGTGACAGCCCGCCACTGGCACAGGGGTCAGGGTTGCAGCCAGAAACCCGCCGCTGGGGAGGGGGTGGGGGGATCGGTTGGGGAGGGGGTTGGCGGCTCCAGCCATGATCCCCAGGCAGCCCCCTGCAGGAGCTGGGTCCCTGGCAGCTGGGGAACGCGGCTCCAGCCGCCGGCCCCCGGGGATCCCATAGCACCAGCAGCCCGTAGCTGGGGTAGGGGCTGGCGACCCACACAAAAGTGGCCCGTGACTCCTCGAGGGGTCGCGACCCCCACTTTGAGAACCCCGGCACTAGAGAGCACCTTGCATTGAATGCTGTACATGACACACAGGGTAACTTAAATGACCAAGCGAGATTGTTTACAAACTGGAACAACCCGCACAGCTGTTTCAAATGGGTCATGTTTTCAGAAAGGCACTTAACGTGAAGTGATATTCTAGAAAGAACAGGCCACTCGTGCAGGTTATAGAAACACAGTAAAAAATGTTTACACAACCGTAAAATGCTGAGAATCAAAAAATTTTCAAGGTTTTTCATAGTGAAAACTGTACGACTAATGTCAGTTGGAGGACTAGGTGTGCAAAGACTGTAGTACTGGGTCGGTTATCAATATTTTAATTTAAGGAACAAACTAGCCGATTGATAAAACAGATATAAATTTACAGCTCGTTGCCTCCAATTTAAATGATGCAATATGCAGAAAATACTACAAAGCGATTCTGAAATGTAAAGCAATAACTTTTTTTAAAAAAGTATTGATCTGAAGTGCTAAATGCCACATCAATTAAAGGCACAAACAAATCCTGACCCTGCAAATGTTGTATGAGAAAAACATCTTGAAATGTTCAAATGTGATATCGGGCCTATTTCTACACAAGTTTAAGGTTATAAAATGATTAAAGTTCTCAAAGTACTGTAACTCACCCACACAAATTTAGCCTTGTATTTAATGAGTCCAGTCACTCATGAATACTTTGTAGGCTCCCAGTAATGTACTGTAGTAGTGGAACACCTCATAATCTTGTTTATCCTCACAACACCCATGTGAGGTAGAGAAGTTCTGTTATGCTTATTCTACAGATGGGAAACATGGGACTGCAAAGACTAAGATCAAGGCTTTCAAAGGTATTTAGGCACCTAACTTCCATTGAAATCAATTGGAGTTAAGCATCTGTGAGGATCTAGAACTGTCAGTCTGTCACAGACTAAGGAGTTAAACCTGGATTTTCAAAGTCCTAGTAGACTAGTGCTCTAATCACTTCTTACCTCTCCTGCCTTTATATTGAAAGTTAAAAATTAGAGACTTTTTTTTTCATCATTACTTTAATAGTCAGTAGAACTGGGACCTGTGTCTTTAAGGGCTGAGCTTCCTGGAAAGGGACTCTGGTTGGGGATGTACAGTGAAGCTCTTGTTGCACACAGACAATTAGAATTGGACAGAGAATAAACCAGATTTGTTAAAATTACCTGAACGATCACTGAACACCTCCCAACGTCACTGCCAGGTTGTGGGCAACCAGACCTAGTAGTCAGAGTGCGAGCCAGAGTTGGTGGTCACAAGACAGGAATCAGTTGGGTCAGGATACCAGAAAGACAAAAGGAGACAAACTGGAGATCAGAGCCATAAGTCAGGCACCAGAGTCAGGCTGGGTCGGGATACCAGGAGGTCAGAGTCAGGAGACAAGCTGGCGATTAGAATCATGCATCAGATGCTAGGAGTCACGCTGGGTCAAGATGCCAGGAAATCAGAGAGCAGGAGCCACACAGTCCATAACAGGATAGAGCCAAGCTTTTCAGACAGTTTCCTGTTCCTGCTGCTGGCTTAAGTAGGGTGTAACAGTCTGTACACCTGTGTCCACCCTTTTTTCAAGACTATGATACATTTTGTACAAAGTATGCCTTGTGAGGTATCATTTGAAAACTCATAATTTGCTGATCATTATTGTATTGGTAAAATGTGTGGCAACATTCTAATGTAGGATATTACTACAACAAACCAATTCCTCAGAGCCAAAAGGCAAACTGGTGTCTTAGCCAGGTGTCAACGAAATCAAATAGACCATCACCCGATTAAATGACCATTCTTTGGCAGGAAAAAGGGTGTGAGTGAGAAATTTACATCTTGGAAAGAAACCGCTGGGAGGTCCCTGGCTCCACAGAATTTCTGTCTCTAGAACCCTAGCTGAAGAGGATTCTCAAAGAAGAGGAAAAACTACATACATATGGGGGAATATATGTCCCAAATTATCTCTGCCTTCATCTTTGCTCATGGCATTGAAACATTTGGAGAGCAAAAGACTGGGGAGGGATGATGGCAACAAGATTCAGCCTGTAAGACTCCTGTAACTTGTGGTGAAAGAGACCCTTTGCTTTGAATTCACTTTAGCTTAGGATTGCCACCCATCTGGACATTCCGATTTTTGGCTTCTGTATCCGTTTTTGGCTTCTGTGTCTGTGCCATTTAGGATTACCAGGTGCCCGTTTTTTAACCAGAAAGTCCGGTCAAAAAGCAAACCTGTCTGGTCACCAAAAGTCTGTTTACCATGGGGCAGGGGGAGGCATTGGGTCATTTACCCACACCAGCCACCACTCAGTCTGGGCCATCTCCTACCTGCAGGCAGGCTTCTTGTCAGGATTCAGCAGCTCCTGACCCAGCTGCAGAGCAGAGGCAGTCCAGCTGGGGGCAGGTAGGGGGTGAAAATACTCCAGCAAGTGACAGGAAGGGGGGGAAGATGAGCAAGGGCAGAGGACAGAGCCTGGGGAGGAGGGGAAGAGGCAGAGAAGGTGTGGCCTCTGGGGAAAGAGGCAGAGAAGGGATAGGGTCTCAGGGGAAGAGGTAGAGCAGGGGGTGGAGTCTTGGGGGAAAGATGCAGGGAAGGGGACAGGGCCTTGGGTCTGGTTACCAGCAATTAGAAAGGTGGCAACTCTTACTTTAGCTTCACTTTAAACGTACGTATTAGTTGCATTTTACCCTTTATTTCTTTGTAACCAATTCTGACTTTTGTGCCTCATTACTTGTAACCACTTAAAAAAAAACCTCTCTTCCTGGAGTTAATCAACTTGTTCTATCTAAACCAGTGCAGGGCTGGAGGAGAGGCATCTCTCTCCACTGCAGCCCTGAGAGGCACTTAATAGGCTGATGCGCAGCTTAGACGGGACATAGGACCCAGGCCCACCTACCCACTACTTCAGGCCCCAAGCCAGGGGCCCTGTAAATAGCATCCTCCTGCTACTCCTCTGTAACTTCCATCAATGCCGCTCTGGTTCCCAGAACCACTTCCCCATGGCCCCAGCACCTTCTTCTCTGTTATCTCAAAGCCGCAGCTGCTCAGTCCCAGGAGCCGGCTACTGCTCTGTCCAAGGTGCTTATAGTTTTTGCAGTCCTCCAGGTACACAGTTCTTACTCCCTGGGCTCCCAGCAGCAACTGACTCTGCTTTGCTCGGCAGTTGTTTTTATATGGGCCTGCTGGGCCCTGGTTGGCTGTTCCTCACAGCCCCTCTCCTATTGGCTGCTTCCTGCGCAGCCTCCCCAAGGCTCTATTAATCCCTTCTGTGCCAGTGTGGGGTGGATGCCCCACCACATGGAATCTCTTCTATGTTGTTTGATCTAATTTGTAATAGGCTAGAACGGCCAGTAAGAGACTTTCTTTTACAGAGGCTCTTTTACATGTTGCTTCTAGGAGTATGCAATTCTGGCAGTTGAGAATGATAAGGTCTTCAGATGATGACCATACACCAGATAATGACTATACTTCCACTCTTGTTTGTTTTACTTGTTTGGAGTGTGTCTGTCTCTATGGCCATGAGGTGTTTGATACAAAAATTGAAATAAAAATGACACAGGCCCCATGCAAAAACAAATGTGGTCAGTCCAATGGAAAACAGAGTAAATGAGCCTTCCCTTTTGTTCTGAAGCTTGCTCAGGGCTGACCATCCTGGCTGCGAGCTGAAGCTCTCGGAATGTCTCTGGATTCATGGCCACCACTCCGCCTGCAAGGGGTGGCACTGAGCTTGTATAATTTGTGCTGCTTTCCCCTCTGCCTTTCTACACACAACTTCCAGGTGTGTTCTAGAGATGGCTGTAGTTGAGGGAAGTCCATGGAGGCATGATTTCCAGTGACCAGCGGAAGCCGCTTGGCCTGGGTAGCAGAGCAGTCTTGAATGGGCCTCCCACAGAATTTCCATTCCTCACCAAGAATTAGGCAAATCTTGAGGGGGATTTGAGGGAGGGTTCTGGAAGGAGGGGGGGAAATCCCAAAACTGATGGAGTTAGTCAGACATGCTGAGCTTCCTCTTCTGCAGGTAGATAGGCGAGAATGGGGCTTAGGTTTTGAAAATATATACCTACTTTAAACCCCGCCTCTGCTGACATCTCCCTACAGTAGCCCAGTGCCTAGAGATGACCTTGAATACGGACGGTCCTCGAGTTACGTAAACCCGATGTATGCAAATCCAAGTTTACGGAAAAAGTTTTGTAAGCTAGAAATAGGAGTTGGGGGGGGGGAGTTGCACGTAGTGGTCAGAGACACGTTTCCAACTTATGCAAAATTCGAGTTACGCAAGGCATTCCGGAACGGAACTCTTGCGTAAGTCGGGGAGCATCTGTACAATGAAACTAGCATTAAGGCCCATTGCTTGTAGGTAAACCACCTCCAACAGGGAAAGTGCAGGTCTGAAAGTCACATGAATGGGGTAATTACTCCTGGCTTTGTCACTGATTTACCACGTGACAAATCACATGTCCCTTGGGGTTCAATCCTGTGAGGTGACCAATACCTCCTGCAAGATGCTCCCACTAGTTTCACTAAAGGTGCTTGCAGGAAGAACTCATTCTGTTTTGGATCAGGCTCTTAATAGCCATCTGCCTCAGTTACCCCATCCAACAAAAAGGGGGGTGGTAATAATTCCCTAGTTCACAAGGGTCTTGTTCAGTTTCACGTTGACAATCTTGGATAGTGCTCTGTAAGTCCCAGCCATTATTGCATAAAAAGTCATTAGTCTATCACTAATTACAAGGAAACCTGGGTAGTTCCCGGCTAATGACTGGGAAGCCCAGTGTTGTATGCAGTGTGGTTGTAGCCTTCTTGTATCTAGACCTGAAGATGAGCTCCAGGGGTGGCTTGAAAGCTTGTCCCTCTCACCAACAGAAGATGGGCCAATAAAAGATATTGCCTCCCCCACCTTGTGCCGCTGGGAAGCCCAGTGTCAGTTCCTGCCGGTTGTGAATTAGTAAGCAACAGTTTATTGTGACAGCTGTCGTTTAGCTGTAATGAGCTGCGAATCTCATCCTTCCCAGCCTGGCTGCAAACAGACGGGAGTGTATTTTGTAAACACATGGAAATGTTCTGGGAGCAGCGCACATCTTTGGGTGGGTGATGATGGGGTGGGGAGGAATCGCTGGTTGGCTGTGGGCAAATGCCCCCCAGGGCCAGATCCCGAGCGCCTATGCCCCGGGGAACCCACTGGAGTTCTGTGGGACTGGCACTGGCCCCACACTTGCGGAGCCCGGTTCTTCTGCCATGTTACAGTCTCTCGGGCTGAGCAGCGGGTAACAATGCGGGGATGGGAGGCGGGTGGGGGTGTCTTGCAGAGGGAGAACGGGCAGGGGGACACGTCTCCTTTAGTCTGCTCCAAGCGCTCGGTGTCTGCCTGCCTGAAGCAGTTAAATGGGGCAGAGTTAGAGCCCGGCTGGCAGATCGCTGCCCTGTGATATGCCAGCCACAGGGTGACGCAAGGGCTGGAAGGCTCCAACTAAACAAGCCATTTTCACCTGCGTAATCGGCGCTAGTGGAGCTTCGGCGGCAGCAGCAGCAGCAGCAGCTCCGAGCTACCCGCAGCCGCCCGGACTCCGAGCGGCCACCGCCTCCTACCCGCTGCCTTGAGAGCCAGAGCCGGGAAGCCAGCATGTCTGCGCCGCCGGATCGCCAGGGGCTGCCGCTGTCGGGCTCCGGGGCGCACTGGGCTGGGGCCGGGGCGGAGGAGCGCGCAGCTGGGGGGCCGCGGAGGGATGGAGACGGGGCGCAGCAGCAGCTGCCGCCGGCCGGCTCCGCCAGGGAACACCCGCCCGTTACCATGGCGACTGCATCCACAGGTACAAGGCGCGGTACCCAGAGATGCTCAACAAAGGGAGGCAGGCAGCATCCTTCCCCCTCCCCTCCCCCCGATCTCTGCCAGGCTGCTTGGCGATTATCACGAGGGAAATGCTGAGGAACCAGAGAGCTGGGCCTTTAAAAATAACCAGGCGAGGGAGCGCGCTTCTACAGCAGCTCCGCCGAGTTCCCGCCGGCGCTTTGCGGTTCGTGGGGCGCCGCACGCCCTGCTCCGGAGCTTGGGGGAGAGGTTATTTCTGTCCGGACTCCCTGGGCGAGACCGTGATCTCCCTTACACCGGTGTCAATCCGGACTGGTTGAGTTCAAGGAGTTAATCCGCATTTGCTTGGGCGATCCCAATCTGGCCCTCGTTTCATTTCAACATGTGGAATTGATTATTAACTGAACTTCAGTATTTGGGGGGAGGGGAGTGTGTATTTTCTATTTGCTCTTGGGACACAACTTCATGTCAGTATTTCTTGTTGCCGTGTTTATTTCCTCTTTGCTTGTAGGGGTGCATTTCATGTCGTTTGCTTTGGGAATGTATTTGGTTTCCCTAGGCTTGAGAGCACCTTTCCTTTGGTAGCAGCAGGCACACATCTGTTAGCCAGTGAAATCCAGAGACTTCAGCTTCTGGGAGTCCATGGGAGAATTATTTGAGGAAAGTGCTTCTATATTTTCTCTGTGGTGTCCCCCTGCCTTTCTCCGTTGCCAGCTGGTGGGGGAATCTAATTAACCATCTACCTGTGGGAAGTTGGCTGCTCTGATTTAAATTCTTGTCCGCTGGGAAACAGGTGCCCCCATTATGTAGCTGTGAGGTGTTAAACTTGGGTTGACTAAGTTGGAGGTGAGAGGCAGAGGATCAACATGAGTCTCAGTTATGCAATAACCGCAGATGCATCAGGAGCAACGTTTTGGGTTGGGTCCCTGTTTGATCTCCTACCATCCTTCAACGCAAAAGCCTTGCTGTCAGGAGGAACCCATGTTACATGACTATTTGTTGCCGGCTGTATGGTGGAGGTGCCTGATTCCACTCACACACAGCCCTGGCTTTCTCAGTGGGTGTGAGCTCAACATGGATGTTTTGCTGCAGCCTCCCTGGCTGCTTGGTTCTCCTGTGTTTAATAGTGACATGGGGTCTAATGCCCATCAGCTGATGGAGACAATGTCCGACTGTTTTAGAGCTTTGGGCAGGCAGCAAAATCTGCTTGATGTGCTGCTCATTAGCTAATCTCGGTGGTAGGTTGTGAAACGTGACTTTATACTGATGAAGGCGGTACGTGGCTTGTAATGTAAACGGGAGGGAGGGAGGGAGGGTGGCTGTGTGTAATGGGTGGGGTCCCTCGATAGAGTTCCCTTCAAAGTATAATCCTACAAATGGCTATGAAGACCTAATCTTTCTTTCTTCATTTGTGGAGAGAAACATGGCAATTCTGAAGCTCAGACTATATAAAGAACAAAGAGGGGTGGTTTCTTGCACAGCAGGATCAAATCCCCACTCAGCTGAAAAACTGATATTGCCCACATTTAATGAAAGCTTCTTCAGTGTTGAATGTACCAGTCAGGTGCTACTGATGCTCTCCAGAGTGCACTGCATTAGAAAGAGAATAGTTAGCTGGTAAAGAAAATCATGAAGATATTGCATTTGGAATAATCTACAGAGAGGTGTTTATAAATATATATATATTTGTGCCAAACTTGGGGGGGGGAGGAGAGAGAGAACTCAGCAGTACAAATACTAACTGATGCTTACTGGTTGCAGATTGATGAGATCCCAGATTAGCTAATAAAGGTGCTAATGTTGCTCATTATTTTAAAATATTTCCTCTTTCATGTGTATTGTGTCATTTTAAAAAATTGGGGGGGGGGGGGCAGCAAAGCCCATAGCACTGCATTCTACAGTGCTCCATCCAACAAATCCACTGCATTCACACAGTGTTTTCTTTATTTTGTTGCTATAATATCAGTGGTTTCTATGTTCCAAAGTACTTAGATAATTGCAATTGTTGTCTCCTTTCACAGGGAGAAGCATATTGTTTACATACGCTTTCTGTGTGATTAGTTTTAAGTTGGCAAATAAGGGCATTTGCATGTTTGCGGAGTATGTGGAGCTTTTCTTGGGTTTCTTAAAAACAACTGCACTCCTTTGTTTATAGGGTGGCATTTTGCACCTTGAACCTTGCTCAGGTGCGCAATTCCATTAAAACCCAAGAGCTGTGGGATTAGGCCACCAGGGAGCTACGCAGATGCGGCAAATGTCATCATAGAGAAGTTAGCCAGCTAATAGTCACTAGGTTTTGGAGACAGTTGGGGATAGTTTATGCAATAAACAAGACATGCAAGCAAACAAAACAAAAAATAGAATCACCAGTATGTTTCCCAGTCACCCCCAACCATCCTCCTTGTGTGTTCTATATCCCCTTCCTACACCCTGGATTGGTTGTTTTTCATTTGCTAGGCTACGTGCTCCTTCAGGAAAGAACTGTGTCATCTTAAGTGTTTGGAAAGTGCCCTGCACATTGTAGATGCTACTGACATACAAATAACTAAGAATAATAACAGCATCTAATCATAGCTGTGCAAAACTTTTTTGTTATGAAACCTGAAACCCTGCAAACTTTCCCTGGCTTTGGATTTTGCTATAAGCTTGAAATGTAGCCAGGGACTCTTGAAAGCTACCTGAATATTTTCAAGCCAACCTATGCTCAATTTTGAGCCAAACCAGCTGCATGTCAAAATGATGATAGTGGCTTTTATGTGATTTAGGAGTGAGAAGATGCAACAATTTTTACAGGGGTTTCACTCCAAGTGTTTGTGTTCAACCAAAACCAGGGTTGACTGAAACAGAAGAAAAGGTTCACATGAATTCCTGTGTTGCACAGAACTCTCATAATTAGTCCAGAGTTTGCTTGAGAAATCCCAGGGTCTGTGAGGAGCTATAGCTTCCCACACCTGTTAATTCTCCTGCTTGGCTGCTATATAAGAAATCACTGTGGTGACCCCTCATCTCCGGAGGGGCAAGATGAAAGAGGTCCGGTACTGCTGCTTTCGTGTGTGACTCAGCCCTTTATGCTGAGAATAGTCTTCTCTTCCCAAACTGTGAACGTGGTTGAGGGCAAGAAGCATTGTAGGCTGATCTTGCAAGATTAAAACAGCAGTGCGAGATTACTAAGCATTTGTATGTTTCTGGGGAAAGTTTCATGCCACCCAACCCACCATCTGCACATGGATTCTGCTATTTATTTTTGTCCATTGACAGTAATTCAAATTCTTTGGAGAAAAAAATCATTTCCAAAAATATTGCACAGGCTGATATCAAGCGTTTGCTGGGATGAACGCAGAAGGGCTAGGTGTGGATTCTGCCCCCCTCCCATTGGGGTGCATTATTGGGGTGAGGAGGGAGTAGGACACAGCAAGCCCTTTCCACCCTCCCCACCTCAGAACCCTGAGAGAACAAGAAGGGTGTAGATTGGTGCAGCCAACTACTATCTCCAGTGGGGCAGAAGTGGAATTATGGCTTCTGTCCAATTCCACACAGATTGGCATTTCAGGGCTGGCACTGAAATGCCAACGCACTTCATTCCAGGCTGGCTTAAGGGCATAGGCACTGCAGGCCTGTGCCCAGGGCTCCGATTCCCAGGATCACAAGAGTAGGTCATAATCTCAGGTTTCATTATTATTTTATTTTAAAGAGTACAGTTCTAGCCCACATGCTTGTGAAGAAAAGCTTGAAAATGTGGCCTGAATTTAACAGATGCAGGGACATCTGCCTGAGTCTGCAGAGAGCCTGAAGCAGTCACTCCAAGACGGGAGAACGGCTCCCTGCACTGTAGTAGGGTGTGAATTCCAGGAGCCATTGCTCTGAGGTCCCTGCTGATATCACTCCAATAGGATTTGGTGTGTGGCAGAAGAAGAAGGGTGTAGCAGGCCTAACCCCACTACCTACCTAAACAGATATACCCTTGCTGCTTGGTAAGGCCTGGGGCTCACCCCTGTGGCCATTCACACCGCCTTGTGGCGGGAGAGGGGACCCCTTTTGCTAAGTAAAGAAAGGACCCTACTACTGCTCTTGAGGGAAAATGGGGAGCTCAATGTGACAGCGGGGGGGGGGGGGGGAGGGCACTTCTCTTGCCACTACTACTCCCAGCTGGGAGAGGTGGGGTATGGCACAGGCTGCAGAGTGCCTCGTGTTGCCTTAATCCAGCCCTGACTACCCTTGCAATGGTGTAGCAGCTGCCTCTCCTACCCTTAGCCCCCTGAACCCCAGCGGTATTCAGCCTGCCTCTGTCTGCAGACAGTATATGGCCAATAGCTGGTGTATTGCCCCTTATGTCCCCCCTAACCCAGCTGTGGCTTTAACCCCTGCAGCGTAGCCCTTTTGTTTTTACATATGGGGATCCTACTTGATTCCTTTAGCTCCCCATGTGACAAATGTCCCTTGCAGAGTGCGGCACAGCCAGGCTCTTAAGGGCAGTAGATTGCCAAGTAGACGGATGTGCGTATTTGAAAGCTCAAAATTAAAATGGAGGGAGGGAAAATGATGCAAATCTTCAAGCAAGGCTGACAACTGCATCTTGCCCTCTCCAACATATATATGGCAGCCCCCAAGAATAGGCACAAAGCCAGTGGGTCTGCAGCTTCTGCTGCAGCCTCCCACCGTTCCCCTTGGCTCCCCTGCACAAAGCTTGCTTGCTTGGGCTGTGAATGAGCGGGTGGCACCGTTCGGCCCAGAATACGCCTGCCTTCGTGCTAATACAGCTTAGCTCGTAAATCATTTTCATTTGCTCTTTTCCCCTGTCTCTGGGACTATCTGGGTGCCAGAAGCAGCATGATGACTAAAGACGGGTAGAGAATTTTAAATGGCGTTCAGGGTAACAAGCTCTTGAGAACACACTGACCCTGGCCCTGATGCTCGACTCTTAGTCAGGCAAAACTCTCATTGGAGTCAATGAGTTTGGAGAGTTGGATTGCAACCCATGTAGCTGCACTGCACAGGCTTTGTGCACTTACCTCGACACTTCAGCACCCCTGAACATCAGAACATTAGCCAATCAACAGGTTGCTGCAAGGACATGGTCGTAGTGTCTTATGGGTATGTCGGATCAGTGGGTAGCAATCGATCCAGCGGGGGTTGATTTATACCATCTAGTCTAGACGTGATAAATTGATCCCCGAGCGCTCTCCCGTCGACTCCTGTACTCCACCACCGCGAGAGGTGCAGGTGGAGTCAATGTGGGAGCAGCAGCAGTCGACTCACTGCAGTGAAGATGCCACGGTGAATAGGTGTAAGTACGTCGACTTCAGCTACGTTATTCACCTAGCTGAAGTTGTGTAACTTAGATCGATTTCCCCTGCCCCCTTTCAATGTCTGATATTGAAATGTGTTTTCTTAGGAGATTTTTTTCATCCTTCCGCCATTGAGGGTTGCTCACAATGTAAATACTGGGCTCCTGGCAATTTTCTGGTGAATTGTTGTAGAAAGAAGAGCATTGGTAGTATAGTGACACCTGCCCTAAAAACTACCTCCCTGTATCTACAGCAGCCACTTTAAAATATGTCCACAATGTCCACTACAGTCTGGTTCACAACCTAGTTAGAGCCAACAGGGTGAATTAAGCCCTAGTTTGAAAGTGGTTTAAGTGGAGTTGTACATACTTATGCCAATACAGTTTTTTGGCTCCTCTTGTTCTAGCTAACCGCCCAGAACTGTGCCTCGGTTTCCCTAACTGTAAAAATGGGGACAGTGATAACTTGCTCTCCTTGGTAGGATGCTTTGAGGTTTATTGCTGAAAAGTGGTATGTAAGAGCCAAGTGGTGTTGCTGTTGTTATTGTACAAAATCTGTATGGTAACAAGATTTCTCAAGCCCATGAAAATCAAATTCTGGGGAAAACTCTGCCAGTTCCCCACCACTACAGATGTGGATGACATCCTGCTAAAGCTAGCATCAGCCTGTATATATGCAATGGCCTTTTGGTTGTTAAATAAATTGATGACCCTGGGGAAAAATCTGGTCACAGCCAGTTCCTGTATCTGCCCTCACCCCCCCCCCCCCCTTAACTATTAACCAATAAGGGTTGCAAATGACTTGAGGAGGACCAGGAAGAAGAAGGAGACAAGATGGGTAGAGAGAGGAGAGGTCACTCACCTCTGATATATTAATCCCATAAATAAGCAACAAGCTGTTTTATATATTGAGGCGGGCAGGGGGAAGAGAAGAGAAAGGGGAGCTATTTTAGATGTCCCAATTCCATCATCCTGTGGACCAGCAAATCTTGTAACATAATTTAATTTGTTTGGCTCTTTCTCTGGTCAGTGAACTACTTCTGCCCTTTAATTTTGCTTGGAGGGGCATGGGAGAGGGGGCATCTAATCACATTTGTCTGTAGTTGTTGTGGCTGCCATAAATATTTTCATGTCATGATTTGTCCTTTTATAATTGCGCATCAGACTTGAAATAAGGTGTAAATTGTTCACAGAGAGGATAATTCACCATTGGGACAAACTTCTAAGAGAAGTGGTGGATTTTGATTCAAAGAGGAATTAATTCAGGGTAGTTCTATGGCCTTCATTTTGTGGGAGGTCAGACTAGATGATCACAGTAGTTCCTTCTGGCATTGGAATCAATGACATTTAAAAAAAACTCTTAAGATTTGCAATTATTTAGGGATTTTGCCCCAAAAGATCAGTGTACAGGTGGATTCAAGTCTGGGAGAGGAAGGAAGAGTGACATCTGCTCTCATTCTACTTCTAAGGTCTGTATCCAGTTACTTACTGTGCCTTATTACATAAGAACATAAGAACGGCCATACTGGGTCAGACCAAAGGTCCATCTAGCCCAGCATCCTGTCTACCGACAGTGGCCAGTGCCAGGTGCCCTGGAGTGAGTGAACCTAACAGGTATGATCGAGCGATCTCTCTCCTGCCATCCATCACCCCCCTCTGACAGACAGAGGCTAGGGACACCATTCATTACCCATCCCGGCTAATAGCCATTTATGGACTTAGCCTCCATGAATTTATCCAGCTCTCTTTTAAACCCTGTTATAGTCCTAGCCTTCACAGCCTCCTCAGGTAATGAGTTCCACAGGTTGACTGTGCGCTATGTGAAGAACTTCCTTTTATTTGTTTTAAACCTGCTGCACGCCAATTTCATTGAATGGCCCCTAGTTCTTCTATTTTGGGAACAAGTAAATAACTTTTCCTTATTCACTTCCTCCACTCCACTCATAATTTTATATACCTCTATCATATCCCCCCTTAGTCTCCTCTTTTCCAAGCTAAAAAGTCCTAGCCTCCTTAATCTCTCTTCATATGGGACCCGTTCCAGACCCCTAATCATTTTAGTTGCCCTTCTCTGAACCTTTTCTAGTGCCAGTATATCCTTTTTGAGATGAGGAGACCACATTTGTACGCAGTATTCAAGATGTGGGCGCACCATGGATTTGTATAAGGGCAATAAGATATTCTCCGACTTATTCTCTATCCCTTTTTTAATGATTCCTAACATCCTGTTTGCTTTTTTGACTGCCGCTGCACACTGCGTGGATGCCTTCAGAGAACTATCCACAATGACTCCCAGGTCTTTTTCCTGATTGGTTGTAGCTAAATTAGCCCCCATCATATTGTATGTATAGTTGGGGTTATTTTTTCCAATGTGCATTACTTTACATTTATCCACATTAAATTTCATTTGCCATTTTGTTGCCCAATCACTTAGTTTAGTGAGATCTTTTTGAAGTTCTTCACAGTCTGCTTTGGTCCTTACTACTTTGAGCAGTTTAGTATCATCTGCAAACTTTGCCACATCACTGTTTACCCCTTCCTCCAAATCATTTATAAATAAGTTGAATAGGATCGGCCCCAGGACTGACCCTTGGGGAACACCACTAGTTACCCCTCTCCATTCTGAAAAAGTTCCATTTATCCCTACCCTTTGTTCCCTGTCTTTTAACCAGTTTTCAATCCATGAGAGGATCTTCCCTCTTATCCCATGGCAGCTTAATTTACGTAAGAGCCTTTGGTGAGGGACCTTGTCAAAGGCTTTCTGGAAATCTAAGTACACTATGTCCACCGGATCCCCCTTGTCCACATGTTTGCTGACCCCTTCAAAGAACTCTAATAGATTAGTAAGACACGATTTCCCTTTGCAGAAACCATGTTGACTTTTGCCCAACAATTTATGCTCTTCTATGTGTCTGACAATTTTATTCTTTACTATTGTTTCAACTAATTTTCCCGGTACGGACGTTAGACTGACTGGTCTGTAATTGCCAGGATCACCTCTAGAGCCCTTTTTAAATATTGGCATTACATTAGCTATCTTCCAGTCACTGGGCACAGTAGCCGATTTAAAGGATAGGTTACAAACCCTCGTTAATAGTGCCGCAATTTCACATTTGAGTTCTTTCAGAACTCTTGGGTGAATGCCATCTGGTCCCGGTGACTTGTTACAGTTAAGTTTATCAATGAGTTCCAGAACCTCCTCTACTGATACTTCAATTTGTGACAATACCTCAGATTCGTCACCTACAAAAGACAGCTCAGGTTTAGGAATCTCCCTAACGTCCTCAGCCGTGAAGACTGAAGCAAAGAATTCATTTAGTTTCTCTGCAATTACTCTGTCGTCTTTAAGTGCTCCTTTTGTATCTCGGTCATCCAGGGGCCCCACTGGTTGTTTAGCAGGCTTCCTGCTTCTGACATATTTAAAAAACATTTTGTTATTACCTTTTGAGTTTTTGGCTAGCTGCTCTTCAAACTCCATTTTAGCTTTTCTTATTACATTCTTACACTTTATTTGGCAGTGCTTATGCTCCTTTCTATTTACCTCACTAGGATTAGACTTCCACTTTTTAAAAGATGCCTTTTTCTCTCTCACTGCTTCTTTTACTTGGCTGTTAAGCCACGGTGACTCTTTTTTAGTTTTCTGGTGTTGTTTTTTAATTTGGGGTATACATTTGAGTTGGGCCTTTATTATGGTATCTTTGAAGAGAGTCCATGCAGCTTGCAGGGATTTCACTTTAGTCACTTTACCTTTTAATTTCCGTTTAACTAACCCCCTCATTCTTGCATAGTTCCCCTTTTTGAAATTAAATGCCCCAGTGTTGGGCTTCTGAGGTGTTATTCCCACCATAGGAATGTTAAATGTTATTATATTATGGTCACTATTTCCCAGCGGTCCTTTTATAGTTACCTCTTGAACCAGATCCTGCGCTCCACTCAGGACTAAATCCAGAGTTGCCTCTCCCCTTGTGGGTTCCTGTACCAGCTGCTCCAAGAAGCAGTCATTTAAAGTATCAAGAAATTTCATCTCTGCATTTCGTCCCGAGGTGACATGTACCCAGTCAATGTTGGGATAATTGAAGTCTCCCACTATTATTGGGTTCTTTATTTTGACAGCCTCTCTAATCTCCCTTAGCATATCGTCATCCCTATCACTGTCCTGATCAGGTGGTCGATAATAGAGCCCTATTGTTATGTTCTTATTAGAGCATGGAATTACTATCCATAGTGATTCTATGGAACATGTGGATTCATTTAAGATTTTTACTTCATTTGATTTTACACTATCTTTTACATAAAGTGCCACTCCCCCGCCCCCACGACCTATTCTGTCCTTCCGATATATTTTATACCCTGGAATGATTGTGTCCCATTGATTGTCCTCGGTCCACCATGTTTCTGTGATACCTATTATGTCAATATCCTCCTCTAACACGAGGCACTCTAGTTCACTCATCTTATTATTTAGACTTCTGGCATTTGTGTACAAGCACTTTAAAAACTGGTCACCGTTTATCTGTCTGCTCTTCCCTGGTGTGTCAGATTCTTTATGTGAAAATTTCTCATCTGATCTGGCCCCTCCTTTATCCTTTTCCATCCTTTCCTGTCTAGAACCTAGAGAATCTTTAACGACAGACCCTCCTGTAAGAGAAGTCTCTATCCGATCCACGTGCTCCTCTGCAGCAATCGGCTTTCCCCCATCTCTTAGTTTAAAGACTGCTCTGCAACCTTTTTAATGTTAAGTGCCAGCAGCCTGGTTCCACTTTGGTTTAGGTGGAGCCCAGAGGAAAGTTTGGGTAGATCCGGTTGACTCACAGGAGTCTTGCAGCCCCTGGCGAGATAAGGCCCTTGGAATCTATAAACATTACTGGAGTCATTACATGGGGGGGGGGGGCTAGACATCTTTTCTATGACTTGTTTATGGATACATATTTACTTACTGATCAGTTGAGATTGTAATTCTTCTTCCTCCAAAGTAGTGCAAAAGCATATTCAGGTTTTGCATTTTAATGAGGCATTTATGTTCTAGTTTTTATTGTTCTCTCTCTCTTCTCTTCTCTTACTGCAGATCAGAGCAACTTACAAATGCTTGGTTTTTAACTGAACAAATATGACATGACATAAAATTTCCCCCCCCTAAGAATGGAATATTATTTGTGATGAATACTGTAAATCAGATGAAGTAAAGATACATAGTAGTTTGTTTGGCATGATTCCAGCACTAAGAGAGACTTTTCAATGCATTGTATTTTCATGTCTAAATACAGTTTTAATTCAGGGTCAGTTATCTGGTCTATATCTTTCTAACCATCTATAAGAATACTATGTCTGTAGGCAAGTAAATTCGCTGAGACTTACCTACAGATTTTAGATTCTAATATATGAGAGCAGTTAAGCACATGCTTTAAATCCATTTCTGTTGAAAAAATATTTGTGGTTTTTCCTAACTTCAGTGGGGCTTGCGCACATTCTTAAATGCTTTGTGGGATAGGGCATATTTAAGCATGTGCTTAAAGTTAAAACTGTAGGTTGCTGAATCAGGGACAAGGTAATGTTAAAGACTGTGACAGACCGCCTTCTCACCCCCCTCAGGAACACAGGCAGGAACCCTTCTTTGCTCCAAACAGTGCCCTTTAATTTACAGTGCAGGACCCCACCACCAATATATACAGGTTAAAACAGTTCATTAACATCCAGCTCTAAACAGCTCATTAATACCCAGCTCTCAATAGCTCCACAGGTTCTGGCTCTACAAACTCTATATAGTTCAGCCCCTAATACAATAATACAAACTCAGCTCTTGATAGCTCACACAACCACACTCAGCTCTTGATAGCTCAGACACCCCCACCACACTGGGCTTCGTTCCTGGCAGCCTTATATCCCCCAGAGGAGGCTGCCAGGTGCAACTCATGCAGGCTGATTGGCCTGCACCTCAGGTGGCTAATTAGCCTTCCTGCCCGGGGGGGGGGGGGGGGTTTGGAGGGCCCCAAAATGTAAATGAGGGGGAGAAAGAGGGTGGAGTTAATCACAGGCCATGGTTTTCTGTACCATGAAAATCCTGGAAACCCCATATAATGATGCAAGTTCTGGTTTGCATTGGGTCTTATATGGTGGGGTCCCCTGCACTGGATCAGACCCAATTTTCTTGAGTAGTGCTGAATTTACTAACTGCAGTTGAATCGTTATTATTAGCAGTAACATTAAAGACCTCTTACATTCGCTCATTCCTGAGCAGGATGAATGGGGCAGTTTTGTACAGCATAGTAGGGAAAAGGTCTGTAGGGCCCTGTGATACATTTTGTGGTTTCCTGGTCCCAGAGTCCTCTTCCCTTGTAAACATTAGCTGACTTTCCCTTGTAGTCTCCCTAGGAGAGTTGGGGCAGATCTGTTAGATTTTGGTTTAAAACCTCCACCCCCGGATCCATGAGCACAATAACCCTGGCGTTAGAAAGCAGCTCTTCTCCTGCTCTCCCTCTATCACATATCCTTCAATCACCAGTCAAGTGGCCAATACAGCTTAAAAACGCCAGACAGAAATCCCACCCTCAGCCCTCCACCATGAAACAGATGGGCTTTGCAGCGCAATTGTAAGGCGAGTGAATTCAGGTATCCAAGTCCAGGGAGCCCTGCTGATTTGCACGAGTGAGGAGATAGCCCCTGCCTGATGGGCACCTTCAATCGGGACTTAAAAAATATGCAGAGGCCTTTTTCAAGGACTAGAATGAGAGAAGGGCTATATTTAGGGCTTGGTTCTGCACCATTCAAGTTCTAGCAAGTTTGGGCTGGAAGGGACCTCCAGAGCCCAGCCCCCTGCCTTGACACAAGGTCGATCTACCTAGCTCAGGCCTGCACAACGCGGAAAGCAGTGAGGGCCATATTACTGCAAGCCGCATGTGGCCCCCGGGCCGCATGTTGTGCAGGCCTGATCTAGACCATCCCTGACAGGTTTTGCCATTGATGTCAATGGGAGCAGGATTCGGCCCTTAGGAAGGAAGCCAGACTGCCTGAGAAGGAAGGGTTGGTTTGTTTTTAATACAATCCCTCTTCTGTGCTACTGTTTGTTCTAACTGTGGCAGTGCAGCGAAGGAGGAGCCAGATCTACTGAATCCACAGTATGTGAACAAAGTTGTTTGTTGTGTCAGCGTGAGATGGGACTGTACAAAGTGCTGCTTCTCAGGGCTGGCAGGCCCTTGTTGCTCATCTGAATGCCACCCACAGCCGGCACTATGACTAAGCAACCCCAAGATAGCATCTTGTACACCTGAGATGGGAAAAGCACCTGACCCAAGTACGGATCCCAGCACACTCGCATCAGCAAGAGCATCTCTCTCACTGAGTTTGATTTTAAACTAGCACTCAGTAGTAATAGAAAAAGGCCAGATTTTGGAACAAGACTCAGTATATTCTGCCAAAGCAGCACTGATGTTCAGCCTTATTCGGGTCAGCAGTAGTCCCTTCCCTATCTACAGATTATCCCTGCCAGCAGCAGGAATAATCTGTGAGGGCTGCGCATAGGGAACATTGCTGGGTCATGAGGTGTCCGTACACAGGCAGGCAGATAGATTGTTGTGGCCTCTGCTCCTGTTATGGAGTGGTCTCCCCAGATGTTCTGGGCTGGGGGCGGACATTACCAGGTGCAGCCCATTTCTACTTTGCAGAGCACTGTGTTTCTGGCTCCTGTCTGTGCAGCTGGCATGAGGGGGCTCTTCTCTGGTGCCCACAGTTTATAGGCAGAGAGAACCACAAGTGCAATTTAGATCATTTAGACACTTAGGCCCTGATCCAGCAAAGTGCTTAAGCATATAGAAATGTAGAGCTGGAAGGGATGTTGAGAGGTCATCCAATCTGACTAGAGCCGTCCATCCTTTTTCTCCATCCAATTTGACGTGAACACAGTCACCAGGTTCTAGATCTGCCAGTTCTCCGAGTGACGTCTGTTGTAAAAACTCTTTTTGGGTCTGTCCACCCTGCAATTAAACACTGGCAGGTGGCCCATTTCTGCTGCCTTGGGCTCAGGCTATGGGGTGTAGATGTTCAGGCTCTGGGATTCTCCCCCTTACCAGGTTCCGGAGTCCGACTGAGTCTGAACATTTACACTGCAATTAAACAGCCCCATAGCCCAAGGCCCAGGAACCTGTCAGAGCTGACCTGGGCCAGCTGTGGGTTTTTCATTGCAATGTAGATCCATCCTTAGCGTTTGTATTCAGTTTGGCTGCTCTCTTCATGCCTGGTCGCTTTGGAAATAGGTTCTTTTCAAAAGCTGGAATAGTCGTTCTGGGTTGTCCTCCCCTCAGGAGTTGTGCTGGACCATATCCAGTAGCTGCTATTGGTGTGATCTGTAAGTCAGAAGAGCAAGGAATGGATCTTCCTCCTGTAGGATTTTCTTGGCTGTCTGTACAGCTCTCAACCTCTCCATTCACTTGTGAATAATGTGGGCCACAGCTACTCAAACAGCAAAACAGCCTGAATTGGTGAAACAGCAAAACCTTGAGTGTTAAAAGTCATTATAAAAAAACCCCTAACGTTTCATCATTTCAGATTGTTTTGCTATTTGAATAGCTGTGGCGAGGGTTAAATCTTTCTTCAGCTGTAGCTACTGTGAAAGGTTTTTATCTGTGAACCCAATACCTTGAGCTGCCTGTCTCTAATATTTTCATGGTTTGCATTCTGAAAACCAGTTTTCAGCCAGTGTATGCAGAGCTCTTATAAAACATTCAATATTTCCCCTTGGTTCTTGAATTCTCAGATAGAAAAATACTCTATCACAAACCACATTACTCGGAGGTATAGGGTATACATGAAAAATAACCAGAACCCTTTCATAGTCATCTTTGTGACTCTCTTCAGTAAAGTCAAAGGAGTTAAAGATATGCTCTACCTCCTTCCCCATAGCATAAATTTAAAAAGATATTGGTTTATCTCCAGTTTCTTTGTGGAGCTTGGTAGCATTGCAAAATGTTGCAAAATATTGTTTCCAGTCTGTTCATTCTGAGGGTTGTCAAAACTAAGGTTCTCGGGGGCATTGAAGAGTGACATCTTGATGAGATTCTGCAAGCTTTATTGCTTTGTTCCTTCTGTTTCTGTTCTTAGTTTACTCCTGACACCATGTCATGTACTTCTGTACCAATTATGGACTGGTCACAGAGCTTGCTTGCTCACACCAGATGTCTTCATTATAAGATCCTCTAATGCTCTCCCAGCTATGGGTTGAGGTTTGTTTAAAAAAGGTTTTCACATACAGTTCTATCTAATGATTGAACGGTATAATGCAGATTAACATTCCATTCCCCATCAGCCTTCACTGTCCGGTTCCTCTAAAGCTGATTGTTTTATTTCCTTTGGTAACCTTCCCCATTTCTTGGTATCATAATATTGAGTTAATGTTGTAGCTGTTCTCTCTATTGATCTTGTAAAATTATCATTAAAATGTAATGCATAATTGTGTTTTAGGGTTTCCAGGTTGTTCCGAAAGCCAGCAGATACAATATAAAACTCTTAGATCTGCAGGCTGCAAAAATGTTTTGGGTGGAAAGTAAAAGTTCTAAGAAAATGGGTCAGATTCGGAGCAGGCCCCAACGCAATTAACCTTCTCAGAAAACTCTTTCTGAATGAAAGTGTACTTTATTTTTAGAATACGTGGCGGTGGAGGAGACCTCTGTTTATTGCTCTCTCTGCAATCAGAAGTCTTTATTACAAAGTGGCCCGCAGCTACCACCTGCTTCAAAGAAGAAAAAATAGACTTGTGTTTCCCTTGCACATTTTGGACCAATTTTTTAAAAGGTTTTGGTCAGTTCTACACTTTCAAAATTCCATGTGTACTTGTCTACATAAACTGCATGCACAAATGGAAAGATAAGCAAGCAGTTGCTTTCTTGCACAGATGTGGTATCACTGAGCGCAAATGAGTGCATGCTCTTTTTTTCCCCTCATGAACAAAATAAACAGCCAGTGTGAAGGCCCACTGAAAATGTGGACCAACATCCCTAATTATGCCAGTTGACCAGGTCCAAATGTCCTGTATTTTGAGATTTCAATAAAAAAGTAATCACGTGTTAATTTTTGAAATATCCCATTCCTCTGAAAACTTTCACAGGAAATTAGTAAAAAATGTGTTTTGTTTTGACCTAGCTATTGAGATGTTTGACATTTTCAAAAGTCAAAAACCTTTAGAAGAAATTTTGACAGTTTGAAAAAACTGTTTTAAAAAATAAATACATTTCTTGCCAAATTCTCAAAAGTTTTGTTTTTTCTTCTTCTTTCCCATCAGCTCTGGATGTTAGTAAGATTTAGAAATGTACTTGATCTACTGCTGGCCCTATAAGAGAAAATACAATCTTTATCTTTCTAAATTGGAGCAAGATAAATGATATTTTTAAAGCATTAGGTTATTTTGTCCAGTAAATTTCTACATTCTATTTTAGAATTACCATCACATGAAACAGTGGAACGTCTATACTTTAAAATTACTGTAAGGGATCCTAGGTAGATGGCTTTGAGCAGCTATCATGGTTAAAAGGAAGGATACTTTGCCATTTCTTTAGATTTTTGTCTTGTCTTTCTAACATGCTGTAATTCAGTTTCCATATATGCAGGTCAGAGCTAAGGTGACACTTTTTGCTGTGTAATGCTCTATAACCTGTAGGAATTATACTTGCACTTTGATCATAGCAAATGGACAGTGTGTAATCTCCGTCATATTTAGTAGTTCTGCCATGCCATGAAGTTATTCTGTGGATCTTCCGTCTATCTATACATGTTTGTATAAGGTTGCCCCTCATCAGGACATCTGAGTGCAACCGAAAAGCAACCTGAGGAAAGGAGGCTGAACAAAGAGTAAGAAAAAAATAATTTTTCACAGCTCTGCAGTAGACTTTCCCCCCCCCCTCTTGCTTTTAATAGGTCACTCTTCCAACCTATTTTACATCAAGCAGAGAGCATGTTGGATGTTTCACAGATGAATCAGACTGTGCAGTGCACTTGTGCGTGTCTGGTATGCAAGTATGTCAGCTTGTATTTGATAGCCAGCAAAAAGATTTTTCTGGAGAATGGGGAGGTGGAATCATTCACAGCAGCTTCTGTGAAAGAGAGAGTAATGCAACTACTGGTAATAAATCAGCCCTGGACCTGAAACAGTTGAACTATCTTCACTGCCATTTTGATTAGCTTTATCCTCTGACGCGTAAATTAAAGAGGAAAATATATAATCGGTGAAGTTCTACAGAGTTATCTTAAAAAATCTGAACTCAACACTAAGAACTATGCTAAGCAGAGTCCTTTGGTCTAGCCCAGGGGTCTCCAAACTACAGCCCGCGGGCCGGATGCGGCCCGCGAGGCCCTCTCATCCGGCCCGTGGAGATCTTTTTGTCTACGTCAGGGGTCGGGAACCAGCCACGGGGCCGGGACGCGCCGCGTGCTCCGCTGCCGCCGCCGGCCGGGACGCACCGCGTGCTCCGCTGCCGCCGCCAGCCGCAGGGCCGGGATGCGCCGCGTGCTCCGCTGCCGCCGCCGGCCGGGACGCGCCGCGTGCTCCGCTGCCGCCGCCGGCCAGGGACGGCTCAGAGCTGGGGCCGGGACGCGCTGCACCGCCACCCAGTTACAGGCGGCGAAACAAGGAGCCACCCACTGCCAGGCGGCGAAACGGTCTGTGGGGAGAGACCGGGTTGAGCGGGTCAGTTGGGGGGGGGGGGGGAAGAGACCGGGTTGAGCGGGTCAGTTGGGGGGGGGGGGAAGAGACCGGGTTGAGCGGGTCAGTTTGGGGGGGGGGGTTTGGAGGAAAGGAGGTTTTGGGGGGAGAGACCTGGCTGGGTAGGTCAGTTGGGGGTTGGAGGAAAGGAGGTTTTGGGGGGAGAGACCTGGCTGGGTGGGTCATTTGGGGGGGGGGGTTGGAGGAAAGGAAGTTTTTGGGGGAGAGACCTGGCTGGGTGGGTCAGTTGGGGGGTGGTTGGAGGAAAGGAGGTTTTGGGGGGAGAGACCTGGCTGGGTGGGTCAGTTGGGGGTTGGAGGAAAGGAGGTTTGGGGGGGAGAGACCTGGCTGGGTGGGTCATTTGGGGGGGGGGTTGGAGGAAAGGAGGTTTTGGGGGGAGAGACCTGGCTGGGTGGGTCAGTTGAGGGGGGGGGTTGGAGGAAAGGAGGTTTTGGGGGGAGAGACCTGGCTGGGTGGGTCAGTTGGGGGTTGGAGGAAAGGAGGTTTTGGGGGGAGAGACCTGGCTGGGTGGGTCAGTTGGGGGGTTGATGTGTAGTGTTCATGTGTAGTGAACAGGTGTTCATGTGTAGTGTTCATGTGTAGTGAACAGGTGTTCATGTGTAGTGTATCAATGTGTTATTAAATAATAACTGAATAAAATAATATTAAATAAATAATTAAAAACAACATTCATGTTTTGATTCTTTTTTATTTGGACCTCGAGTGTGTTGTAGGCCCCCGAACTGCTATTTGATAGTTAATGCGGCCCTCGGGCTGAAAAGTTTGGAGACCCCTGGTCTAGCCGAATGGTCTAATAGCAAAAGGGTGACCAGATGTCCCAATTATATAGGGACAATCCAGATATTTGGGGCGCTCTCTTATCTAGGCTCTTATTACCCCTCAACCCCGTCCTGATTTTTCACACTTGCTGTCTAGTCACCCTAAATAGCAATGCTGGAGATTTGTTCTGATTACATGTTGGATGATGGGAAGGCACAAGGTTGTTTTTGCTAAAACTGATCACACCCAGTTTCTCACTTTTGATGTACTAAAGGGTCTTGCAGTGATACCCCTGTCAATATTTCATCATAAAAATATTTTTCTAGTCGTATAAAAGCAGAGTAAGTGCCTGGATTGTACTTTTCAGTATCCTAGTGTAAACTGTCCATATACATAAATTTTAATTAAATATTATGTCATGATGAAACCTTAAGAATACATCCAACCAAAATTGACAACCCTGCCATAGACTATATTGTGAACACTTACTGGGACCCCCAGTATCAAGTGAATTGTTACTTTTTTCCGCTATTGGTCTCTGTACTAGGGCCAGTAGGTCCACTGAGCCGCTGGGGGTGGTGGGGAGCTACAGCCTCTCTGAAAGGCCTTGGTCACACCTTCCTGTCACGAGGGAATTAGGGTCAGGAGGTGTGCCGGCAAGTGGCCGTGGCACACCCCTCAGGCAGGGGAGCTCCGGCAGGAGTCTGGGTATTCCGCCGCTGGCAGCTCCGGTTCCCCCTCAGGGTCCGCTTCAGTCAGGCAGGGGTCACTGCTCGGCTCTGGCAGTCCCTCGGGGTACTCCGCGGCTGGCAGGTCTAGTAACCCCAGTCCTTCCTCTAGACTGGGATTCCCTTGGTCCAGGGCCTCCCCTGGCTTGGCAGCAGGGCGTGGAGGGAGCGTCTATATCTGTCTCCATCCCTGGTGCTGCCCTGAGTGAGCTAAGGGCCCCGCCCTTTGTACTTCCTGTTCTGCACCTCTCCTTCCTGGGGGTGGAGCCATGTTGGTCTAACCCCGCCCACTCAGTCTGAGAGAGTGGTTCTTTCCCCTCTGGCTCGGAGGGAGCCCCCGCCCCAGGCTCCCTACAGTCTCTTTGTGTAACATGTTTGTAAAGTGTGTTACATGTTTCCTCTCTGGTTGGTCCTCAGAGAATAACCACTTACCCCTGCTGCCAGCTAATGAACTTAGGCTCATATTGTCAAAGGTATTTAGGCTCCTAACTTTCACTGAAACCAATGGGAGTTAGGAACCCAACTATCTCTGTGGAGTTGGACATTAGTCCTTTAACTAGAATGGTAGAGGAAAGGGTGATGTGTTTGGGCAGCCAGCAGGCTCTAACCTGAGTCTTCATCACCCAGAGTGGGGTTATTACTAGAAGTCCTAGAAAAAATTCCAGTGAAACATTGTTTTTACGGATTCATCAAAATTGAAAAAGCTTGTGCGGATCGTTCAATTTTTATGATGTTCCAAGGTTCTGTTGCTCCCCTGCCTGCCAGGCAGTGTTTGAAACCTGCCTGGTTTTCTGCCACCTCTCCCACCCAGATCCTCAGAAACTTGCCACACAAGCTGCTTTGGAGTGGGGGGACCCCAGGACTTCTGTTGTCCACTGTTCTGGGGCAGTCTGCCCCTCCCTCCCCGTGAACTGCCTGGAAACCAGGGTTTCCTTTCCTTTTGCAAAAAACTTAGACATTTTTGCGTTTCGTTCTGAATCAAAACCAAACCAAAATGTTTGAAATATTGAAATCCACCATGAAGCTGAGACCCCTGTCTCTGCACCGCTCTAGCTCTTATGTTTGTACTTCCTGGAGGACCATTGATTTTATAAGATGTTCTTGGTGCATGCTCTGAAGAGAGGAAAGAGGATTATGTCATGCCCTCCAGCACTTTACATACAAATTGATTTTATTCACTACGGTTTCTGACCCTGTGACACCACTAGATTCTCTGGTCTTTCAGGAAATCATTCAGGGCAGGAACTAAGAGTGCACCAATATTTTAATGCTAAATGCCTTTATTCAGAATGCCCGTGTGTTTCTATGTTCTTTGTTTAGAACTGTTCCTGGCCAATTCCTGGTTTAAGAGGTGGAGGAAAGTGGGGAGCAGTTTTCAGGGAGGGGCACAGAATGCAGATTGGAAAATTATGGTTCCTGGGGTCAAATTCTCTGTTGGCGTAAGTGGGAAATTGCTGACTTAGATGGTGCCATGCTGGGGATACGGCCTTTGGTGTTTAACAGTACTTTCCTCAGGCTGGTTGCTAGCACTGACACTCTGCTGTTCTCTAGGGGATGTTCTTTAGGCAGCCCTATAACTCAGTGGCCTTGGACAATTCAAGACGAGTACAGATGGTGGAGGGTGTATCATGCTCTTCTATGTCAGGGTTGGTTAATCAACTCAATGAACCTGTAGATCCTGGGAGAGTGAAACCCAAAGTGATCCTCTTTCTGTCTTGTGAGATTGTCATTTTAAAAAATATGCTTAGACACTTTTCAGACTGAAATTTGTTACACAGCAGTAACTTCTGATGGGTTGTTACCATGAGATTTTGCTCAGATGTATGATTGATGCATACAGGAAAGGGAACCTAATTAAAAGTTCCAGAAGATAAAATTTGTGTCAGAAGTTCGTGCAGGTGTCTCCTAGTTACAAGCGAAAACTTAAGCCAGAATTTTCAGACTTGGGTATCTAAAGGTAGACTCTTAAATCCATCTTTAGAGACCTCCATGACAATGGGCCAGTGAAGGGCTAAGAGTACCCACAATTTCATAGATATTGATGGGAACAGCAGGTGCTCAGCAAGTTTGAAAACTGAATAGAATTAAATAGAATCCAGATCTCCTAAGACCTAGGCTAGTGCTCTGTTCACTAGGTCACCAGTATCTCATGGTGGGCAATTAAAATATAAGTAACTAAATAATCACAATGTGGGTCCAGATAACTTTTATTTAGGGTTCACGTGGCAAGCCTGGGAGGGAGAGGGAGGAGGAGGAACGTGGAACGCTCTGGGGAGGAGGTGGGGCAGGGGTTTGGGGAGGGGTCCAACAGGGACAGGGAGGGGCGGAGTTTGGGCAGGAACTTTGGGGTGGGGGTGGAGTCAGGGTGAGGATGGGTCCGGGGACGTGTGAGCACCCACTGGCGCCGAGAAAAGTTGGCACCTGTGATTCTGGGATATATTAGCAGGAGTGTTGTAAGCAATACACAAGAAGTAATTCTTCTGCTCTACTCCACACTGATATGGCCTCAACTGGAGTATTGTGTCCAATTCTGGGTGCCACATTTCAGGAAATTGTGGACAAAGTTGAGAAAGTCCAGAGAAGAGCAACAAAAATGATTAACAGTCTAGAAAACATGACCATGAGGGAAGATTGAAAAAAATGGATTTGTTTAGTTTGGAAAAGAGAAGACGGAGAGGAGACCTAACAGTTTTCAAGTACATAAAAGATTGTTACAAGGAGTTGTTACAAATGTTCTCATTAACCTCTGAGGACAGGACAAGAAGCAATGGGCTTGAATTGCAGCAAGGGTGGTTTAGGTTAGACATTAGGAAAAATTTCCTTGTCAGGATGATTAAGCACTGGAATAAATTGCCTAGGGTGGTTGTGGAATCTCCATCATTGGCGATTAAGATCAGGTTGGACAAACACGTATCAGGGATGGTCTGGATAATACTTAGTCCCGCCATGAGTGCAGTGGACTGGACTAGATGACCTCTCAAATTTCCTTCCAGTCTTTTGATTCTATAATCTATCACATATTCAGTTTTGCTCTTTGGTGAAGTTCAGCTTACTCTGCACTTAGTTTTACTCTGCTAAAACCATACCAGGTGTTTCAACTCTGCTAATTGCTCAAAGGCTAGGATCTTCTGCCATTCTTTAGATTCTTTCTTGCCTTCAGCAGCAATGTGGAATCTGCAGTAGCAAAAGATCACAGAGCGGAGAGAATGAAATAACGTTAGCAGTTACAGTAGGCTTGATGCCATGCCAGCAATCAATAAGAATCTTGTTTGTTAAATTGAATTTGGTAGAGAACGGAGCATTCCGTCCTGAAGTCCACATATGAAGGATTCAACAAAATGGAATTAAGAATTCAAAATGACTGTGACAAATTGGAGAATTGGTCTGAAATCAACACCATGAAATTCAATAAAGATGAGTACAAAGTACATCACTTAGGAAGGAAAATCCAAATACACAACTATAAAACAGGGACTAACTGACTAGGTGGTAGTACTGCTGAAAAAGATCAGGTGGTTATAGTGGATCACAAATTGAATATGAGTCAACAATGTGATATAGCTGTGAAAAAGGCTAATATTATTCTAGGGTATTTTAATGGGAATGACACATGTAAGACACAGGTAGTAATTGTCCCACTCTCCTTGACACTGGTGAGGCCTCAGAGGTTTAGAAAACCTGAGCTATGAGGAAAGGTTTAAAAAAACTGGGCATGTTTACTCTTGTGAAAAGATGTTAAGGTCTATTATAAAAAGAAACGTGATCAATTGTTCTTCTCCTATCCTCAGTGGACATGAAGAAGTAATGGGCTTAATCTGCAGCATGGGAGATTTAGGTTAGAGATTAAGAAAAAGTTTTTACTATCAGGGTAGTTAAGCTCTGGAATAGGCTTCTATGGGAGGTTGTGGAAAGCCCATCATTGGAGGTTTTTAAGAACAGGTTGGACAAACCCCTGTCACAGACTATCTAGGTCTACTTGGTCCTACCTCAGCGTAGGGGACCGGACTAGATAACATCCTGAGGTCCTTAACCTTACATTTATGTGATTCTAAATGAAGAAGAATTCTCTCTGAATGAAAATTTTAATATACAGCATGGCAGGAATGATCTTCTGTCCCTCTGGGACTCAGGCTACTGAAATTTTGGCTCCAGAGTTACTATATGAGCTGCCTGGATTGCAGAATTATCTTCCTCCCTTCTCAGATGGATTAAGCGCAAATTTTGCATGTTGAGAAGGTTAGGATAAGTGCAACAGTCCTGATTTATCCTGGCTGCCTCTTCTTTCCTCGGATTAGAGAGCACGTTTTTTATTCTGGCAAAGATGAAAAAGAATGCTTCCTTCTAAGGCAGAACACATTGGGTTGGGGGGGAGGGGAGAGGTACCAGGCCTTCAGGGCCCCTAATGGAGGCCTGCTGTTTTGCTACATCCCTTTCCAGGAAGCAGCGAGGGGGGAGAAAAAGAAGAGCAATGGTGAGTCTTCCAGGCCTTTCTAGAGAAGCCTCACTGGAGCAGCCATCTTGGAAGCTAGAGACACCTGCTACTCTGAGTGCTAGAAGGGCTGGCAATAGCCAATCAAAGTCCATCAAGCTCATATAAAAGGAACTGCCTGGCCTTAGCAAGCTAGTCCCTGGCTAGGAGTAGAGGTGGGAAGGAGGGAGGGGACTCTGCTATGGTTAAAGGAGCCCATCAAGTAGCCAGAGTTTTGAATGGCTGAATTTACACAGCTGGGATTGCAGAGAAGAGAATCTGAGGAGGTTGTCCCTGAGCTAGGGCTGAAGATAAAAGGGCCCAACAGGATAAGGCCCAGGGAAGTAACTACAGCAAAAGGTTGGAGTACATGGCTGCTATATCCCTGGGCTGGAAACCACAGCAGTGGGTAGGCCCAGGTTCCCTGACAGGGAAGAGATTCATTCAGACTTTGTGGCTGGGCCATATGGCCAAGCCATGGAAGACCCACCCAGGTCAGCCTGCCGGGGGGACCAGACGTGAGAAGAGAATGGAATACTGCTCCTTGCTGCTTGGAGCTGCTCAAGAGGTGAGTGCCCCTTTCAGGGGGTCTACTACTATTAAAGCCTGATGCATTGAAGAGCCAATAATATCTGGATGTGAAAAAGTCTGCGGGGACATTCAGCTAGGATAGTTCTCTACCTGGTGAGACTCTGTGCTATGGAGCATAGACCTAGTTTCTGTTGCAGCATAGATTTCACCAAGCATAGGTAGTAGGGCTATCAAATGATTAAAAACATTAATTGCCGTTTTAATCACACAATAATAGAATATCATTTATTTAAATATTTTTGGACGTTTTCAACATTTTCTAATATATTGATTTCCATTACAACACAGATACAAAGTGTACAGTGCTCATTTTGTTTTTATTACAAATATTTGCACTGTAAAAAAGATAAAAGAAATGGTTTTTTTTCAATTCACCTCATACAAGTGATTTAATTGGGGATTGGTCCAGCTTTGAGCAGGGAGTTGGAAGGGACCTCAGGAGATCATCTAGTTCAACCCTGATATTCTATGATACTAAGTACTGTATCCTGAAAATGCAACTTACAAATATATAATTATTTTTACTGCATTCAAAACAATGTAAATCTTTAGAGCCTACAAGTCCACTCAGTCCTACTTTTTGTTCAGCCAATCGCATAGACAAACAAGTTTGCTTATGTTTGTGGGAGTTATTCTGCTTCTTATTTACAATGTCACCTGAAAGTGAGAACAGGCATTTGCATGGCACTGTTGTAGCTGGTGTTGCAAAGTATTTACGTTCCAGATAATACTTAACATTCATATGCCCTTTCATGCAAATATCTGTAATAAAAAATAATATAAAGTGAGCACTGTACACTTTGTATTCTATGTTGTAATTGAAATCAGTATATTTGAAAATGTAGAAAAGCATCCACAAATATTTATGATAATTTTAAGTTGGTATTCTATTATTAACGGTGTGATTAAGAGTGTGATTAATCATAATTAATTTTTTTCAATCAAGTTAATTTGTTTTGAATTAATCGCTTGAGTCAACTGGGGCTGTCAATTAATCACAACAGATTGTAATTTGGCAGTGATCTGTTGGAAGTTCATCCTGCTGATCTCAGGCATTTCTTGGATGACTTTCTCTAGTTGTTTTACGGGTGAGGTTGGCTTAGGTTCCTACACTGCAATATTTCCCTTGCTGTGTTGGTACCAGAATGACATTGACTAGGATCATCCTTGTCAGTTTTGCCTTGTTACTGACAACGCGGTGAAAGCTTGCGGAGCTGAAGCTCCCATCAGTCCTGAGTCTGGTATTTCAGAGACATGCTGTACAGCAAAGCAGCTCCTGTCGGTTCCTCAGCTGCTTGTCCTTTAGAGACGGATGAAAAAGTGGGGAAAGGTACCGAGAGAATAAGTGGTGTGGCAGGGTGCTGGCCAGGAGTGGCTGAGCCAGCCCTGCTGCCCCTTTAAGAGCAGAAAAGCCTCTGCAAAGCCTTCCCTGTGGGGGAAGGCTAATCAGCCACCTGGGCTGCTGAGGGCTCAAGCTCAAGTGGTTACACCTGGCAGCCTCCAGGGCCCGCGAAGCCCTTCCCTGAGGCCCACGAAGCTCCCTGGTGCCCCCCCTTCATAGCAGTTTCCGGGAGGGAGGGGCCAGAAGCGAAAGCTTCTCTGCTGCCTGGCTGGACCGCTGCCGATCCCCAGCTACCAGGCACTGCTGCTGCGACTTCAATGAATGAACTGGGGCGGCGCTTCCCAGGAGCCCTCTGCAGCGGCAGCCAGGAGCGGTAAGCCAGGCTCCCCGCCGCCCTCCTGCCTTCCCCTTACCGCTCCTGGCCGCCGCTGCAGATGGCTCCTGCGAAGTGCCCTGGCTGGGTTGCTGCTGAGCCCCGGCTTCCAGGTGCTGCTGCTGCTGCGACCTCAATGAACAAGCTGGGGCGGTACATCACAGAAGCTCTCTGCAGCGGCGGCCAGGAGCTCACAGGAGGAGGCGGGGCAGGGGCGGGACCTCATGGAAGGGGTGGAGTGGAGGCGGGGCCGGTTGCAGCAAGGGGGGGGGGCATGTCAGTGATGCGGCCCTCAGGCTAGTGCACTAGTCCTCATGCGGCCCTCATGGTCATTTGAGTTTGAGACCCCTGCTCTAGCCAATAAAGGCCTTGGATTGCTTTTCCATGGGTGGCTAAGTGTCTCACTGCTCTGCCATGGTGACCCTTCCTCTTTAATGAGCTCTCTGGAGTTTATGCCCAAGACTGTTCTGCAATAAATGCCCTTCTTTCGTTCCTAGGAAATGAGGGGTCCTTGCAGCAATGCAAGGAGCGAGACTCCTCCCACACAAGAACCTTTAATCTTGCAGAAATGGAGAGAGGACAGGAACCCTGCCAGGATTTGAATTTAGAGAGTCCCCTCTCCCCCAGCCTCTCAGATGCTTTGTTAAAATTATTAACTCCATTATAGCACCCTCCAGCCTCTTTAAATTAAAGGCCATGGTAACGGATACATGAATGTTGGTGGGGAAACAACTTAGATGGCCTGGGGAACTTTGTGAGACAGAAAACTCAATTAGCATTTGATAAAACTCTTTTACTCCTGACAGAGCAAAACTAAGCCTAAACTTAGCCAGGCTAGTTGACCATAGCTAGGCCAAGTGTGTATGTGACATAGGGAACGGGATGGGGGGCAAAGGACGTTTTGATTTTTCTGGTTAAGCAATGCTAATAATGCTAATAAGCAATGCTAGATGTAACTGCTGTGCTTGCCCGTAAAATTTGTAACTGCTAACTGCAAGATTTCAACAAGTGACCTTAAGACAGCCACTGCCTGCAAAAACCCCTAAAATCCCCTAGATGTGGAAAAAGCTTTTTTTTGTTAACACTGATTGGATAAAATTTGTGGCTATTAACATGTTATTGGATAAAAACTTGTTGCTCAAGACAAATGTACACGTATCGAATGTGGTTTGAAAGTATAAAAGCCTGTGTGATTTCTTTTCGGGGGGGGGGGGAGGGCAGCGCCAGGGGTACCACCTTCACACACACCCCCCCCTGCATACTATGCTTGTATTTTACACTATACTTCAGTGAAGACCCTTAGGCTATCTGATTTAAAATACAAACATGTGGTTCATTTCCACGACACTCCTATGGAGGAAATAATCTGAACAAAAGGCACAGGTCCACAATGCACTCGGCCCTAAGGCATGAAGTGGGCAGCCTTCTAGTGTAAAACTGAATTCACAAATGCAATTTTCCAGAACTCAGCCTATACTCATGGGGTCCTAACCTCCTGATATCACTTCACTTCACCTCCTGATATAGCCTCCCAAAATACAATCTGCGGAGTTGTTTATCTGCGTAAAACAAAATTATTTCTAATGCACAAACACCCAGGAATCCATAAATAGGGTGGAATGAAATAAGACATAGTCTAACCATAAATAAAACACGGTCGTATTTTAAATCCCCAAGTACCTTTTGGAGGGAGATTTCTATAAAACGGAGACGTTTGGGAATGGTATTTACAGGCTCTGTATTTGCCAGGCTGCAGCTCTTTTAGATTCCTTTGAAAATCCCAGCAGGATTTCTTTTATAGGGCAGGACAAAAAGGCTTTTCACCACCATACGTAGAACAAGGCCTTGCTTTGAAGACCAAGGGAGAAACCTAGGGCCAGATCCTCAGCTGGTGTAAATTGGGGTCAATTCCCTCACGTTGGAAGGAAAACAAACCCAGGTCTGTACCACGCTCCCTGCAGTCTTTGTTTGATCTTGTGCTTTTCAGAAAGAAGTTATCTCTGCCTGATGCTTTGTCCTTTGTGAGGCTAGGCCTGGGGTTCGGTAGTTGATACTCTGTTGACTTTTCACTGATAAGTTCCCCTCTCCACATCAGAAAATATTTGGCAGCTGCTCAGGGAGCCTTTGGTTTCCCCTTTGTTTTCTTTGGTGTGGAGGTGTAGAAATCGGTGCGCAGTCCACGGAAGACTTTATTCATTTCACACTGTTTACAAGACACTCTGCTTCATGACCTGTAGCAGAGGAAGATTAATCTGGCGTTGACCTTTCTTTAATCTGCAAATTGAAAATTTTGTCCTCTATATCCCTTCATTATGAAACTGTGATTATACCCGTTAGGATAAAAATATGAACACACTCAGCCCTCCAGGATAAGCTCATCACCAGCTGGGAGCAGAAATACATTTTCCCCAGATGTACAAATAGCCAGGTGCATTTTGGGGGGATTTTTCACCTTTCTCTGAAGCTTTTGTGAAATCAACAGTTGGAGACAAGATACTGGACCAACCAGCGATCTGTTCTGGTTGGCAGTTCTAATGTTGCCAGTAGACAGAGTCATTTCCGATCCAGTTCTCTAACACTGTCTCCAGGCTACCCCCCCTGTGATGCACCATACAATTTTTTGCAGGCCGTCTCTGTCTTTGAGGTGGTCTCAGCTGCAAATGACCACATGACTTTGCTTCTGCTAAAGACTGAAATAAGCACAGAGAAGCCTCCTTACCTTCTCCCAACCCACAGCTGGCAATGTCTTTGTGGGGGATCGTTCTGCCTGCAGGTCGAACACACCGCGGCAGACGTTCTCTTAGCCCCTTCTTGGCATCCTCCTCGTGGTTTTCTGGCCACAGCTGCTCCGCAGCCCTTCTCTCCGTCAGCTCTTTTATAGACAGAACTTTCTGACACAGAGAAAATACTTTTCTGATGCCGCCCCAGAACTGATTGCATTTTTTCATCTGTCTCTTGGGGAAAGTGCAAAGGGCAGCGTTGTCTGCCGTGACAGTGCTGAATGTGCAGAGGAAAACTCCCCTCGGAAAGCAGGTGGACAAAGAAGACAATGAACAAGAACATTTCTTAAACCAGACAGCTTTCCCCTCCAGTGTTAGAATAGCAGAGATTCAACACAACAGTGCAATCTAGAGGAAGGGAAAGAGTCTGAGAGGTATGGGACTGTAACTACAGTTTATAGGCCAGATCATCAACTACATGGGAGCTATGCAAATTTACACCGTCTGAGAATCTGGCCCCATAGGTACAGTGTGTTACACTCTGAATCAAGAAGCTGCCTACCAAATAATAAAACCCAATCCACATCCTATACAGAGCCCTGTCCCGTGCCAGGAGCGGCCTCATCTGAAAGCATTTGGCCCTGAGCCGGATGTTTGAAATTCTGATGGTGACATGACCAGGCTCCGTTTTGTCTGCTATATTCTTGTGGTGGTTGTCCCAAACCAGGTGAAGTGGCACTGAACTGCAAGGTAAATACTTAAAAATAAAGGGGCCCATCTGATGGATGGCCAGATTTCAGAACCTTCTCACACCTTTCCTAAGGGTGTCAGCTGAAAGAGTTGCCCCCAAGGAATGTTTTGACAGCTTTGGGGAGAGGCGCTTTCCCAGAGGAGCAACCTGCGTGGAACTTGTAGGGAAGATCACAGGTTGCAGGAGGGAAGAGTTCAGACGGAACCCCAGTCTGTGTACACCTGGTTTGAATGCCGGTCTCTGTTGCAGCATCTCTGTAACTAGCTCCCTTAATAAAGAGCTAGTTTAGTTTTCAAACCATGGAAATTACCCAGCACATGGTACATGAAACAGGGCAGAGGAGGAGTTTGGGAGGGTTTTAGCAGCTTGGATTTGGTGGATGGGAATATGTCATTGTTGTTCTCCCCCCCCCCCCCCCGGCCTTGTTGCTTCCCATTGAAGCCCCCACCTTTCGTCCTTTCCCGGCTCTTACTTTACCGTTGAAATGGACCGAAGAGCAGGTAGCCAGGACCGAAGAGCCAGGACCGATTGCTCCTACCCTTTCAATTTTGGCTCCCTTCCTACCTCTCAACTTTGCTGCTCAAGTCAGACACAGCTGCTGCCGGGTTCTGACTTGATGAGTCGCCCGCTCTTTCTCTTCCTCTTCCTCCCTCTCCCAGATTGTGCTGTGGTCCCATTATAGAGCCTGGCTTGTGACCTGAAACATGGGAGCCAAAATTGAAGTGGTCGGAGCAAAACTAGAGAAAGCAGAACAGGGCACGGGAGAAGTGTCTGGATGGATTTCTAACCAGTTTTACTGAAACTTGGGCAAAGCCCTGATTTCAGTGGAATTGGCTTGGATGCCAGACGTATCACAGAGCAGGGACACTTCCAGTAAAGATGGACACTTGGTCACCCTGGTTATAATGGATAAAAATAGTGGGACCTATTAGAACATTTTTTTCCCTTCAAAATATGTATTTTTTAGTGAAACTTTTTGCAGAACGTTTAGTTTTTTTGCTGGAATTCCCAACCCCTCAAATTTTGGTGTTCAAAAATGGAAAACTCTGGCTTTCAGTTGTTCAAAATAAATATAAATATATATAATGACAGAAACCTGAAAAGAGCTGTTAACTAAGTAGACTTTTATTTTATTTTATTTTTTTAAAAAAGTTTTGATTTAAAAAGTTTTGACCAGTTCGAAAAGCCAACCGGGAATGGTTTTTTTGTTGTTGTTTTTTCCCAAGTGTTTTCTTGCTTGGTTTTTATCTTTAAAATATTAGCTGCAGATCTCCCTTCCTGAAAGATTCTGACAATATGGGAGCTGTGAGTGCCTGAATTTGGCTTAAGGCTGAACCTCCTTTATGCCCTTGGCTAGAAGCTGTGATACCTGCAGCCCAGGATGCAGCCTCTTGTGAAGTCATATTCCCAGTCCCACAGAAATGACTTCCGTCTTCTGGGAATGGAGGATGGAAGGAAATTGGGACCAGTGATCTCAGTGTGTTCCTTTGTCTTCCTCTACAAGGGTCTCAGACATACATAAGCAGTGATGAGGGTCTGGCTGACAGAAGTGCATATTTTTAGCTTAAGCAGTAAGCTTATCCTTTCATATCCTGAGGTCACACGTTCAATCCCCACTTCTGACAACCCTCCCAAGGATGCAGCATTACAAGCAGTGGCTTGTACAGTGATTGAATCCGGGACCTTCAGTGGGTGTGGGTTACACAAGCAGTGTGAGGGAGGAACCCCTTTTTGTGTCATGAGCAGTAAAGGGCACAAACCAAACAAGCTTGGTGATATTTTTCTTTTTGTTTGATTGTTTTCAGGTCACCTTTAAAAGGGTGAGATTGTTGACAAGAATGGCTGCTCCTTTATTCTCAGGAGCCATGAGAGTGCCTGATTCCCCTTGTTAGGGTCTTGTAGCTAAAGAAGCATCTGTCATCTGAAGCTGCAGTTTTAGACCTGCAAGTAGCTCCATGAAAATAGACCCCAGGGAGACACCAGGCAGCTGTAGAAGTTTGTACATATAGAGCAGCTGGTAGGACTGAGACCTTAGAATTTATTCTTGGTATGTTGTCTGACTCCCATTAAGGTTAATGGGAGGTGGGTGGTTGAATTCACTTTAGGGATCTCTTCTCTACCTTTCACATGGATTTGAAATTCTTTCCCTGATGTCTTATTATGACAGATGAATAGTGTCTCCATGTTCATTAGGCTCATTTCTTATTCAGTTTTAAAGTGTTTGTATGGGGGAAGGGACTTTTCAACATGCAACTTAACTCTGCATGAATAGGAAGTGCTTGTATGTCTCAGGGACATCAACAACTTGAAAATCACCAGATCTGGTCATAAAATGAGCCCTGACTTTCATATTTGTTTTCAGTTTTTTATTTTTTCAGCCAGCTCTGAAAATGACATTCTATCTGATTCTCTCCTCCCCACCCCCCCTTCGGTTGCTAACAGCTAAGATCACTGTAATCAAAAGAGAAGAGAGGAAAGGAATTTTTTGTTGTTGTTGTTGTGCATTTTGACAGCAGTTTGTGACTGTGCTGGGCATTTGGGAGCTCATCTCCCAGACAGAGCCTCTGAGAGAGCCTTGTTTTCCTCTCACTGTAACTTCAACGCAGAACGCACTTCTCTGCATGCAGATTACCTGGTCCGCTGCTTTTCCATGCTGCATCTCTTACAGGTAGAATATTCATAAGCATCTGCTACACAGGCTGGAGTTTTCAAAGGGGCCTATTAGAATTAGACACACAACTCCCATTGAATGGCAATGAAAGCTGGGGCCTTAACTCCCCCTGTCTGCAGTGCAAATCCTGCTGTTTTTGTTCCGGGGGGCTGAGATGAAGGGTTCTGTGTAAACTGCATGTGTGAGCCTGCTCTGAAGACCCCATCGGCACACTGAATTCAGGGGCATCTGCATCAGGAAAGGTAGAGTTTCTTGAGCTGGTTTGAATAGAAGAGTTCAGTCTGCCAGCCTAGAGAAAATGACATTTACAGGGATATCTGTGCAGAACCGCACATGTTCTGTCATCAGGAGAACATTTTCTGTAGGTGAAGAATCAGTGAAGTGTGGATTCCATTTGTCCATCAGACCAGGTCAGCCTGACAGACCTGTCTGCTTGGGACAGTCAGAGGAGTGACCTTGTCTTTCCAGCTTGTTTATAGCTTGTACCGCCTGTAAACTGCACAGTTTTTTTCCCCTTCATTAAAAGATAATTAATTTGTGCATGCTCTTTTATCAGCTCTCTGCCCCTCCTCCTATAGTTGAAGGTTGTGCACTTCCTAAGGTGAAACTGCTGCTGAAGTATCATTTCTAGAATAATTTGCTCATTGGATAGGTTAAATCTCTGCTATATAGGAGATTGTCTGCAAATTTTAAAAAGTGCTTGTTTTAGGATTAACCTACTTGACATGTAACCTCTTAATATGACCTGAAACTAAAAATTAAATTGAAGTTTTGGTTAAGTCTGTCTCTTTGACCCCAATTGAAAAGACTGAGGGTGGGGGTATGATGGAGGTCTATAAAATCATGACTGGTGTGGAGAAAGTAAATAGGGAAGTGTTATTTACTCCTTCTCATAACACAAGAACTAGGGGTCACCAAATGAAATAAATAGGCCGCAGGTTTAAAACAAACAAAAGGAAGTATTTCTTCACACAACGCACAGTTGACCTGTGGAACCTGTAGTCCTTGCCGCTGAAATGCCACCAAATCCGCTGCAGCTGTGGACCTCCTGCAGGCATGCTGCTGAAGAGAGCCTAACTGCCGTCCTGACGGCGAACATCAGGCCACCCCCCTGCGACTTGCTGCCCCAGCCATGCGCTTGGAGCGCTGGTTTCTGGAGCCGGCCCTGCATGGAGGATTGGTCCATCAATGGATATTAGCCAGGATGGGCAGGGATGGTGTCCCTAGCCTCCGGTTGCCAGAAGCTGGGAATGGGCAACAGGGGATGGATCACTTGATGATTATCTGTTCTGTTCATTCCCTCTGAGGCACCTGGCATTGGCCACTGTTGGAAGACAGGATACTGGGTTTGATGGCCCTATATGGCTGTTCTTAGGCCCTCAGAATGAGGTGCTGCCTAGGGAACAGCAACATGCCCCTCCCTCAGAGAGGCGGGGCCACACAGAAATTTTGGTTACCAAGAAAAATGCCCCTCAGACCTGTTTCCCCCCAGCACAAGAGAGAGCCAGTGAGGAACACTGAGCCTAGACCGCCTGGGTAAAATGAGCTGGATTCATACCTCAGGATTCCCACATTCTCTGTCCATCCACTGCAGCGTGGTTCTGGCTGAACGGGTATCGCCACATACTGCCCTGCCCACGTTCCTGAACCCTGAGCTAGAAAATCCCCTGCAAAGATTAAAAAAGGTAGTTGGGTCTCTGGGCCCATCCAATTCCTGGCCTTTTACTTAAGTTTTGATCCCAAGCAGTGTGTTCAGGGCTGTGTGAACAAGGTATAGTCCCTCTATCAAGAAGCTTATGATCTAAGCTTCTGCCCAGAACACCAGTCTGAAATGCAGTGTGTGTATGTGATACGTACACCAGTGCACTGGACCGAGAGAACGCTCTCCACACATGCCAACAAATGACCACTGAATGGTAAAGGTGGCTGATGTCTTCTGATCGGGGCCCAGTTCAGATGAGCAACCTGCAGATCAGTCTTTGTAGCCTGTATCTGTTGAGTAGCTAACCCATGTAGCATCCTTTCATCTTTATACACCAAACAAAGATGGGGCACCAGGGATGAGTCCTTAGGAGGAATGAAGCCCTTCGTTTTGCCCTGGTCCTGTGACATCCCGGGGAGATGGGGGAGCGGGGGAATGCACACGTATGGGAATGTTTGCTCTTTCATTTGCTGAGCCTTCATGAAGTGCTGCTACTGTTTTGGGCAACAACTCCAAGGGGTTTGGAGGAGTTGGTTTTTCTAATATATTTTTTCCACAAGAAATGGAACCTAGGTCCCAGTCCTGTTCTCCCTACTCACACGAGTAGCTCTACTGGAGTAAGGTGACGGAAACAGTCCATGCACTGTTCCAAAGCTCAGTACGGTCAGTGGGATTTCTCATGAGAAAGATTTCAGCCCTGACTTAAAGTCCCATGCAGCCCCATTGACTTCAAGTCAGGACAGAATTTGACCCAACGTCTATTACTTGGACTTAATTTTTCACCTGTTTTCCTAATGCTTAAATGCCAGGAAGAATCTGGTCCTAATGCTGCAGGGCACCAGAATTGTTTCTTTACAGACCTGGGACGACTTTGTAGGTCAGACACAGAAGCTTTTTAGCTGTGAGACCCGGTGGAACTGCCACCACTGGAGTGCAGAGGCTTCTCCCTCCCTCCTCCTTTGGGGGCAGATTGCACCAAGGAAATGAGGGATGGCTTTGTCCTCCTCCCTGCTCACCAGTGAGGGGTAATTTCCACCTGCAAGAGGTGTAGAAACACGTGTGCTGCCTCTGCTCTCTGCGGAGTTCCCGCAGGCATTCTGCTTCTCTGAGGCACCATGGCTCCTGGCGCTCCCCCTGGGGTTGTGCAGCTGCACACTGCCCCTTACAATGGGCACATCAAACCCTTTGTTCTGGGATAACATTAGAACTTCTTCTGGCTCTGTAGTCAGTGGGAAAGTTGACTTCTGTTGCCAGATGCTGAGTTGTGGAAGAGCCATAACCTTTCATGACTGGGCAGGAGAGAAAAATGTTAGTTAGATGCCCAAACTGAGATTGTCACAGTTGTCTAGGGGATTTAGGTGTATGTCTTGCATTAATTTTTATTCCATTACAATTAAGAGAAGATAAGTCTCTAGCCCTAATGGAAGAAATATGGCTAAATCCACTAGCCTGCTTTGGAAAATCTAGAGCATCAGTCTACAAAAGAAATTCAATGCTAGCCACACTTCTGGTTTTGAAGTTTTCTTATTTGCCACATTATAAAGAAGGACTAAAAAACATGCTACAACTGACATTTCAAATTATTTTTATTAATATCAAAAATAAGTAGATATTACAAAAAATATGAATAGGTCCTACTAACACAAAATTACTTCAGTGTGACATTTTGCATTCTTTTTCTTTTACCATAACACTGAAATCTGGTATATAATTCATACTGACCTTCCACAACCGCACTAGCGCGTGTCCCACTAGCGCCGTTCTCAGCTTCCAGGACTGCACTAGCACCTGCGGCTATTACACGCAGCACACGCACATATCCACTGTTGTCCATGCTGTTGTCTCCCTTGCACTATATCCTAGCCATGTTAACAAGCTGTATATCAAGGCACACAATCTGTCTTCCAGTACTGCTGTCTTCAATACACCAACGCGTTGCTCATGCATTAGTCACACTTCAATAGCCTATTGGCCACATGTGGCTAGTGGTGAACAGATGGGACACCACTACTCTAGACTCTGGACTTTGGTCTTTCTACTCTGCCAGGAGACCTTCCTCTAAGATTTCTCCTGTACAGAGATGATGTCCCGTGGGCTACTATGACCGGAGTCCCAGGGGAGCCAACTGAGGTCACTCAGTTACGGTGAACTGCAAAGAATGGGGCAGACAATCCCCAAAGCTGGTGGATATTCCAATATCAAGCCAGCACAAAACAGCTTCTATAATACCTCACTGGTTACCCAGAAGACAACCACACCGTTCCTTAAAATAATCCAGCCTCAGGTCTCCACCCAGACACCCAAGTCAAGTATGATGAGGATTACTGAAAATCTTATTCGGCATATAAAAATAGTTCTATTGATCCCAAAGAATCTGACGCATTACCTTCCAGGTTAATGAATATTCCAGATCTTATCCATATGCATGCTTCCAGCCAATTATTATCAATGAACCTAAAATTTATTAAACAAGAAGAGAGAGAGTGTATTTGTTAAAAGATCAGAATACATACAGACCTGAGTACAATCTTGAAATTCAGGTTTATAGCAGAAATGGTGAGCTTTGTAGCTGGAAAGAGTTCTTTTAGAATTTAGTCCATAGGGTGTATCATATTCAGGCTGTTCCATTTTAGGACTGGGATCTCAACCTTGAGACTCAGACTTCCCCTGATGAAGCTTAAGCAGATCTGATATGACAGGATCAGGACCTAAGGGTCTTTTATACATTTTTTTAGTAGCCATTTGACTATACATAAAGGTATGGGAATAATTTTTCATGCAAGAATGCACATGAACAGTTTATAAAATGAGCCCCGCAACATAATGCACCATCAGGAAAGAAATACTGTAATGTTTCAAGTTCAAAAAAAGTGTAATTGGGGCTCACTTGAGTAAGAGAATCCCACCCCCAACAAAACTAAACAGAAATAAAATGAGAGGTAGCATGTCTCTGTGATGAAAGGAACCCACGGAATCAATCCCCTTATGTAATTGTGTGTTTCTTCAGTTCCAAATAAAGAGAAACTCACACTTGGATAACATGTCTCTAACTAGTTGGTTCATCTGTGAATTTTCCTGACAGGTAGACTATGAATAGATCTGAGGCACTAGCAATTCATGTGTGCTTTTTCAGAACACAATACTGAGTCATTAAAGCCACCTACTATAGCACTTTTAAAGATGCACTAATTATTTTAAGTGTAAGACTCCTACCCAAGAAGAAGAGAGGAATTCATGCCTTCAGTTTCTCATTGGGGTTCTTACTGTGGTCAAAATATACATTTTAATATATTTACAAATTAAGAATAAAATGGTATGCTATTCCACTATTAAAGGGTATAGACTTGAGTCTGCAAATTGGTGTGGCTGTGCTGTCTGTAACCACTAGACTATACTCCTTCACAGAGCCAGGAATAGAAACTAGGATTCCTGACTCCCAACATTCCTTTGTCATATAGCTAATTGTTATGTAAACTACAGTCAAGGAGTGTGTCAGGTTCCTCAGGATGGTCCACAGAGAGACTAACATCTTGTTACTGCTACAGATAGGGGTGCTGTGGATTTAAAGGTCTTGGGTTCCAATCCTGATGATGGCCCATCTGAAGGGTCAACATGGTTCCACATGATAGAATTTCTGTGTTTTCCCAGTTTGCTTTTTTAAAACCCTAGAAAACCACACACACAAAACAAAGGCAAAATAAGGGTGCAAAGTCAAACACCAAAAGTTAGGAAATGCCAGATTAAGGTTGCTGTAAGGAGCTGCAACAAAAGAAGCCACAGGGCACGTCCGGAAGTGTTATTAGTCCTACAAACCCCAGGAACTATGCTATATATTTTTGAGCACTATCTGCTGGCACTTTATTCACTATTTACATATTTATGGACACCTCTTATAACATGTGTCACCTTAATTTGGCCCCCTTTTGTGTATACGTGTTATACTATGGTCTCTAATTCCATGATCTCATTCCATTCTACAGGCCCCTGCCTCATTCAGTGCACAGGATGGACAGTGGATGAGGCAGAGGGCTGCAAGAGGAGAGAGGTTGCTGGAGAGAACTAATCAGGCCTTATCCCTGGCTCTCCCATAGACTTCCTGAGTGATACTGGGTGAAACTATCAGAGAGTATTTGCACTAGAGATGGTCCGAAATATGAAAACCTATTTTTGTAAAAAAGTGTAGAAATTGTTTTCAATTCCAACTGTTCAAATCTTGGGGCATTTTTTTCTCCCGTTTTTTAAATTGTGATTAAATTTAAATTGGATCTCTTGTGCTAAGACAGGATCAAGATACTGGTGTTTTTCCAACCTGTTCTTAAAAACCTTCAATGAGGGAGATTCCACAACCTTGCTTGAAAGTCTATTCCTGAGCTAAACTACCCTGAAAGAAAGTTTTCCTAAATCTCCTGTGCTGCAGATTACGCCCATTACTACTTCTCCTACTTCCAGTGAACATGAAGAACAACTGATCAATGTCCTCTTTATAACAGAGCTTAACATAGTTGAAGACTGTTATCAGGTCCCCCCTCAATTTTCTTCTGAACATGCCCACTTTTTTAAACTTTTCCTTGTAGGTCAAGTTTTCTAAACCTTTTATCACTTTTGTTGCTCTCCACTGGACTCTCTCCAATTTGTCCACATTTGTCCAATTCTGGGCAGCACATTTTAGGAACAAGTTCTGGAGCTAAGACCTCATCAGTGCCATGTAGAGCGGGACAGTTACCACCCATGACTTACATAGAACCATAGGGTTAGATGAGACTGCAAGAATCACCTAGTTTAACCACGTGGGATGTAGGATTTGTTGTGTCTAATACAACACTCCTATTAGTGCACCGTAGAATCATATGAGCTTTTTTGCAGCTGCATCACATAGTTGACTCATATTCAATTTGTGATCCACTATAACCCCCCAGATCCTTTTCAGCTGTACTGCCACTTAGTCAGTACTTAGTCCCAGTTTTGTAGTTGTGGATTTGATTTTTCTTTCTAAGGCCACGTCTACACTACCCCCTGATCTGGGGGGTAGTAATCGATCCATCGGGGATCGATTTATCACGTCTCATCTAGATGTGATAAATCAATCCCCGAGCGCTCTCCCAGTCAACTCCGGAACTCCACCGCCATGAGAGGCAGAAGTGGAGTCAATCCCCAGTGTAGACCTGGCCTAAGTGGAGTATTTTGGACTTGTCCTCACTAATTTCAGCTTGTTGAATTCAGACCAGTTCTCTATTTGTCAAGGTTGTTATCCAAATTTCTCTTTTCAGTGAAGACAGAATTTTGATATTTCTGAAAAGAAATAAAAAAGGCATTACATTTTTTGTGGAAAAACAATGGCAACTATTTTGTATAAAAGGCTGTTTTTAAAGGAAAATACATCTTTTTTTTGTTCAAAAATGTTGACCATCACTAATATATATGAAGTGATGAATAAAGGCTGTACACATCACATTAATTCCTAACTCTGGCATTTTCTAGCTTTTGATCACTAGACTTTGCAACCTTCTTTGTTGTTGTAATGTAGCTGTTTGGCTGTAATTGTATATGTAGGTTAAGGATGCCTCTTAGACAGGAATTTTATAGACTGTAGTTCATAGTCAGCCTTCGATCCATGTGCTGAATTGTCCACTCTGACAGGAGGTAATGCAGAATCATCACTTAAAGTCAACCCTCATGAGCACTGTGGAAACCGCTGAGATAAATAATGAGTCATATCCTCAGCTGGTGTAAATTGGCATAGCTTCATTGCCTCAGGGAAGTGGAGAACCATTCAACAGCACTAGCAGTGCCGAGAGGATGATGATATAACACTTATTCAGTTAATACCATAGGAGAAATATATTGTGCTGGAATCTACCCAGTTGCTGTTCTGTTGAAGAATGTATCTCTAGATCTTTAATGACCATAAGCTGTTATGTTTAATGACCTCTGTTTTCATATTTCATCTGTTTAGCACAGCACAATTGTCCCTGGCATAGTTCTCAGGTGACTGACTCCATATATCACCAGTGTTGTTACATTTAAGTACCTGGATCATCCATGTCCGTCAGAAGGAGCCCCGTTCTTCTTGGCTGTAAGATAAGAAGAAATTGCAGCCTCAGTTGGACCAACTGCAGGCCCATATCTTTGAATTGAGTTTTAATAACACCCAGCAGGTGGAATAATTCCCTCTTTCCTTTTGTCTTCACTACGTGCCCGATCAATGATGAGTCACAGTAAGAGCAGCCCTGTGTCTGCTTTGCTGAACAGGTTGGATTTGTGCTTGATCGAATTAGTACCATCTCACTAATACTTCGCTCTCAGTGTAAAATCTAGGAGTTTTGTGTTGTCTCCCTGTAACAGGATGACTTATCCCATGCCTGGAGAGCCTGGGGCTAAGCCAACCCTGAATCTATGATGAACTCCACCTGAGTGGGATCGGGTAATTCTCTGTGAAGGACAGCAGGGGGCTTCAATGAAGAGGAGACGCTCAGGAAGAACAGACACTGCTAGGAGTGAGCAGGCTCCAGCAGAGTCCTAGGATTTGGGAGCCATACTGAAGCCAGGAAGGGCTGGGAGCACCCTGCTAAACCAGGAGAGACCCTGGGCAAGCAAGGGAAAACCTGCAAAAGCTCTCCAGGAAAGGAGGCCTGGGTGTAGGAAGAGAAATGCTGGGTTGGGGGATTTTAATTGGGGACTCTGTGTTATGATCTGTGAATAAACCCAAATCCCAAGGATGGGTCTTTTGACCTCAGAAAAAATGTGTGGCATCTGTGTAAGGAATCCTTTGAGGGAGAAATTATTAGCAGTGGCAGTGGAGAGGCAGGAAGCGTGCTCAGTAGGTGGCCACACCGCTATGCTCCCTCTGAGCTTTTGCAAGGAACTATCCTGGGGAAATTCCCTAAGCTGAGCCATAAATCCCTGTATCTTCCCTGAAAGCTCAAGAGGAAAATTAAAAATAGCCCAGTATTGCCAGGCACTTCTGGTTCTGGCGACAATATCAACCATGGGAGTGTAGCCGGAGTGATTCATACATGTCATCAGCTGCCTGGGTATATATTATGGGGTCTTGGTGCTCTGGACGGGGCAGTCAGGGGACAAGAAGCAGGGAGGCTTAGATAGGGGGTGGGGTCCTGGGGGGTAGTCGGGGGCAGTCAGGAGACAAGGAGTGGGGGGGAGGGTTGGGAGTTTTGAGGGGGGCAGTCAGGGGGCGGGAAGTGGGAGGGAGTGGATAGGGGTGGGCAGGGCTAGGGCGGGGCTCCCTGGGTATACACCCTACTGAAATGTGCTGTGCACGCCTATGGTTCCCAATAGTATCTGGGCAATGGCTTCATTTGAACAGGGGGTATTTAGCAATTACAGGAGAATTTGCTATGCACACCTCATTGGTTATTCTTGTCATCCAGGCAGGGAGCAGGAATAATATCATGTGACTCAGCGACCACTGGAAAATAACAAATATACTCACACAAACCAGGATCAATTCGCAATTTTTGAAAGGGCTTAATTTGTTGGATAACTTATTCAGTTAACAGTCTGACCATATATGATACAGAGGGGCCAGCTTCTTGTTACTGCTAATAATATGTAAGTCCCAATTAAGTGAAATATACTCTGTGTGTGTGTCTGTCTGTCTGTGTGCTTATATACCAGTGATGGCAAACCTTTTTGAGCCCGAGTGCCCAAACTGCAAACCAAAACGACTTTTTTTTTTCAAAGTGCCAACACTGCAATTAAACCTGAATAACGAGGTTTTAGTTTAGAAAAAACAATTCGTACAGTTTTTCAAACTAATTAACAGCTTTTGTTTAAAAAGAAAAACACAATAACAGAGCTTTCCATTAAACATTTTAATTGAAAAAAAAAAAAAAAAAAAAAACAAAAAAAAACCCAATTGTACACCCCCCCAACTGACCCACTCAGCCCAGTCTCTCCCCCCCAAACCTCCTTCCCTCCCACCCAACCCCCAAATGACCCACCCAGCCCAGTCTCTCCCCCCCAAACCTCCTTCCCTCCCACCCCCCCCCCAACTGACCCACTCAGCCCAGTCTCTCCCCCCCAAACCTCCTTCCCTCCCACCCACCCCCCAACTGACCCACTCAGCCCGGTCTCTCCCCCGAAACCTCTTTTCCTCCAACCCCACAACTGATCCACCCAGCCCAGTCTCTCCCCCCCAAACCTCCTTCCCTCCCACCCACCCCCCAACTGACCCACTCAGCCCGGTCTCTCCCCCCCAAACCTCCTTCCCTCCCACCCACCCCCCAACTGACCCACTCAGCCCGGTCTCTCCCCCGAAACCTCTTTTCCTCCAACCCCACAACTGATCCACCCAGCCCAGTCTCTCCCCCCCAAACCTCCTTCCCTCCCACCCACCCCCCAACTGACCCACTCAGCCCGGTCTCTCCCCCCCAAACCTCCTTCCCTCCCACCCAACCCCCAAATGACCCACCCAGCCCAGTCTCTCCCCCCCAAACCTCCTTCCCTCCCACCCACCCCCCAACTGACCCACCCAGCCCAGTCTCTCCCCCCCAAACCTCCTTCCCTCCCACCCACCCCCCAACTGACCCACTCAGCCCGGTCTCTCCCCCGAAACCTCTTTTCCTCCAACCCCACAACTGATCCACCCAGCCCAGTCTCTCCCCCCCAAACCTCCTTCCCTCCCACCCACCCCCCAACTGACCCACTCAGCCCGGTCTCTCCCCCCCAAACCTCCTTCCCTCCCACCCACCCCCCAACTGACCCACTCAGCCCGGTCTCTCACCCCAAAACCTCCTTTCCTCCACCCCCCCCCAACTGACCCACTCAGCCCGGTCTCTCACCCCAAAACCTCCTTTCCTCCACCCCCCCCCAACTGACCCACCCAGCCAGGTCTCTCCCCCCCAAACCTCCTTTCCTCCAACCCCCCCCCCCCCCCAAATGACCCACTCAGCCCGGTCTCTCCCCCCCAAACCTCCTTCCCTCCCACCCACCCCCCAACTGACCCACCCAGCCATGTCTCTCCCCCCCCAAACCTCCTTTCCTCCAACCCCACAACTGACCCCCCTCCCGGTCTCTCCCTCCCCCCCCCCCCCCGCGCTTACTTGTTCGCTGGGTCACGCTGCTTGCTGTGACCCGACTCCAGCGAGGCCCCAGTCGCTCCTGTGACGTCCTGCCCCAGTCGCTCCTGTGACGTCAGTGTGTCAGGTGATAGAGCGGGGGCGTGGCTTCAGTGTTCTCTGGGGAGGGTTCTCCCCAGAGAACTGTGGGAGATGTAGTCTGCGGGAGCCGACGCCGTGACTACAGTGTATGACTGTAGTCACGGCGTGCCCACAGAGACGGCTCGGCGTGCCAGCAGTGGCACGCGTGCCACGGGTTCGCCATCACTGTTATATACACTCAAGGTTTAAATAGTGGGGTGGTAGGATGCCTTTTTAAAGCTATCTTCTCTTTAGAAGCCGTGTCTCAAAATTCTGTTTTGACTAATTCGCAAAAATATGTTAAACTCATGTTGAGAGGCCTAAAAGTGTGTCTCACACTGACAAAGTAGGCTTTGGTTGTCCTGTTGTCTTGGTGCTGCTGCAGGACATGGTATAGGTTGTTACAATCCAGCATGGCTAAGAACATGTTACTGTATGTCATGTGGATACATGAATTGATTAGCTGGTGGTGGTTTGTGTTTTGCACCCAAGCAAGAATCGAGCTCTGTAGTGACAGGGTATCACGTGCTAAAATTCCCTTGGCATTACTAACTCACTTATTCTTTCTCCGTTTTTAAAAAAAAACAAGCTCGAGCTAGTTTTGTGCTGCATCCCACGCACTTGAAGCTCTTCTGCAGGCTGTTGCTTTCTCATATTTACACACACACACATGGAAACGCAAGCCGCACTACAGTTTTGCTGCAAACACTGTTTGTGTCTCTCCTGTGAAGATCAGTAGAATTCCTCCTCCCTGCCTCAGCATGAAGTGTTTATTTTCACATGTGCCCCACTTACAGCCAAGTGTGGTGAACGATCCACTTTACTTTTAACACTTTTAGCACTTTAGCGCTGACCTTCCATTCCATGAGTGAGCGTTGTGGGGCACGAATGTCCCATCTTGAAACATTCGTGTTTAGAAGTTCATTTTTCTGTCCTCCTGCTTCCTGTGAGCAATTCTGGCTGTGGCTGCAGTAGGAGTTCTTTGTCGGTACAGGTATCCCTGTACATGAGTGTGGACGCGGCTTGCACAATCAACTATATTGGCAAATGCTTTTGCTGTTATATCTGGGTCTATACTAGGGACTTTTGCCATTGCAGCTCTATTGGTCGGGGATGGTACCCCTCTTCACATCCCTGAGCGATGTATCTATGCTGGCAGATGTTTATACCATAGACCTCACCCCCATCTCTTTTCAGATCTCCATTTGATAATCACTTGATAGCCCCCGGATAATCACGGACACCATTCGACAGAAACCTAATTAAAGTCACAGTGGAGTTTCTTGATAGCCCAATACTCTACCTCCCATCTGGTGAACTACAATTGTAAACAGATAATATTTAATGTAGCACTTTTCATCTCAAGCACTTCACAAACTATGTAGGTACAAACCCAGTGAGATGAAACCTCCTGGAGGCCACCCAGTGCACAGAGGAAAGGGAATCTATGAGTTTTAGTCAAGGAATCCAGGTGAAATCCTGGCCCTGTTAAAGTCGGTGGTAGAGCTCCCATTAATTTCACCCTGGGAATACTTTACGGGATATTACAGTTAGAGTAGGGAAACTATACAAAATAAACAGATGTTTTAGTCTCCCCCGCCTTTTTGCCCCTAGATTTAAGTTTTTATCTTTTGTCTAACACCTCAAATTTAAACGCTCCCCGATTAGAGCTATTTACCCAAGGCATAAATCCAACATCTGTGATGTTCAGAATCATTGGTGGGTTGGTTGGTTTTTAATTCACATCATAGCCACACATTGCTTTGCAATGAAGGGTAAAGAGAGTCCTGTTTGCTGTTCTAGACGCTTTATGAGAGGCAGCATGGTACAGCGGTTAGGAGACTGGCCTATGATGGAGACTAATCACAGAACAGGTCAGTGACAGAACTGGGATCTTGGTCCTGTCACTACACCCCTCAGTGCCTGTCTACCCCGACCCCTTTCTCTAAATATATTGAGAGTTCTCTGGCCCAAGGACTGTCTTGTATTATGAGTTTGTACAGTGCCTACCAAAATCAGGCCCTGATCTTGACTGAAGTCTCTAGACCAGTGATGGCGAACCCGTGGCACGCGTGCCACTGCTGGCACGCCGAGCCGTCTCTGTGGGCACGCCGTGACTACAGTCATACACTGTAGTCACGGCGTCGGCTCCCGCAGACTACATCTCCCACAGTTCTCTGGGGAGAACCCTCCCCAGAGAACACTGAAGCCACGCCCCCGCTCTATCACCTGACACACTGACGTCACAGGAGCGACTGGGGCAGGACGTCACAGGAGCGACTGGGGCCTCGCTGGAGTCGGGTCACAGCAAGCAGCGTGACCCAGCGAACAAGTAAGCGCGGGGGGGGGGAGGGAGAGACCGGGAGGGGGGTCAGTTGTGGGGTTGGAGGAAAGGAGGTTTGGGGGGGGAGAGACATGGCTGGGTGGGTCAGTTGGGGGGTGGGTGGGAGGGAAGGAGGTTTGGGGGGGAGAGACCGGGCTGAGTGGGTCATTTGGGGGGGGGGGGTTGGAGGAAAGGAGGTTTGGGGGGGAGAGACCTGGCTGGGTGGGTCAGTTGGGGGGGGGGTGGAGGAAAGGAGGTTTTGGGGTGAGAGACCGGGCTGAGTGGGTCAGTTGGGGGGGGGGTGGAGGAAAGGAGGTTTTGGGGTGAGAGACCGGGCTGAGTGGGTCAGTTGGGGGGTGGGTGGGAGGGAAGGAGGTTTGGGGGGGAGAGACCGGGCTGAGTGGGTCAGTTGGGGGGTGGGTGGGAGGGAAGGAGGTTTGGGGGGGAGAGACTGGGCTGGGTGGATCAGTTGTGGGGTTGGAGGAAAAGAGGTTTCGGGGGAGAGACCGGGCTGAGTGGGTCAGTTGGGGGGTGGGTGGGAGGGAAGGAGGTTTGGGGGGGAGAGACTGGGCTGAGTGGGTCAGTTGGGGGGTGGGTGGGAGGGAAGGAGGTTTGGGGGGGAGAGACTGGGCTGGGTGGGTCATTTGGGGGTTGGGTGGGAGGGAAGGAGGTTTGGGGGGGAGAGACCGGGCTGAGTGGGTCAGTTGGGGGGTGGGTGGGAGGGAAGGAGGTTTGGGGGGGAGAGACTGGGCTGGGTGGATCAGTTGTGGGGTTGGAGGAAAAGAGGTTTCGGGGGAGAGACCGGGCTGAGTGGGTCAGTTGGGGGGTGGGTGGGAGGGAAGGAGGTTTGGGGGGGAGAGACCGGGCTGAGTGGGTCAGTTGGGGGGTGGGTGGGAGGGAAGGAGGTTTGGGGGGGAGAGACTGGGCTGGGTGGATCAGTTGTGGGGTTGGAGGAAAAGAGGTTTCGGGGGAGAGACCGGGCTGAGTGGGTCAGTTGGGGGGTGGGTGGGAGGGAAGGAGGTTTGGGGGGGAGAGACTGGGCTGAGTGGGTCAGTTGGGGGGTGGGTGGGAGGGAAGGAGGTTTGGGGGGGAGAGACTGGGCTGGGTGGGTCATTTGGGGGTTGGGTGGGAGGGAAGGAGGTTTGGGGGGGAGAGACTGGGCTGAGTGGGTCAGTTGGGGGGGTGTACAATTGGGTTTTTTTTTTTTTTTTTTTTTTTTTTTTTTCAATTAAAATGTTTAATGGAAAGCTCTGTTATTGTGTTTTTCTTTTTAAACAAAAGCTGTTAATTAGTTTGAAAAACTGTACGAATTGTTTTTTCTAAACTAAAACCTCGTTATTCAGGTTTAATTGCAGTGTTGGCACTTTGAAAAAAAAAAGTCGTTTTGGTTTGCAGTTTGGGCACTCGGGCTCAAAAAGGTTTGCCATCACTGCTCTAGACATTGCTACAATACAAATAACAATTGAACATAGATTTTTCCTCCTTTGGTGCACTTCACCTCACTCTTCAGCATCCTCTTTTTGCTCATCCTGCTTTGTTGAACCTCTGCAGCAAGCTAGATCTACTGTTTCAGTTTTTGTGTACAGTTCAGGCAGATGACATTCTACTCAGCTGTGGTCTCTAAAGAGGACAGGAAATAATCATTTGTATGATTGGTGGCACACCATTGATGATCATCAGAGACAATAGTGTGCGCAGTATAGTAAAGTGTGGCTTACAAACATGCTAATCAGTTCATTTCAAAATCATCAGAAAACAAGGATCTGTCTTTCAGGCCCTGTTTACCATGGTATCTTCAGCCTATCGCTCATTTCTTTCAGTATGTTCTCCAGGATATTTGTTTCAGAATAACTTCAACATCTTTTATGGCATCTCTTTGGAGCTCGCTCCACTGCACGACAGGCATTGGAAGGCTCTCAAAGCTATTAAAGGATACCAGAGCACAGTTAATGTCTGTCTCAGTGCTGCCAGGTTGTTTACTCTCCGTGCTCACTGAATGAGGAGACGTTTCCTCTTGGGTATATTCTTGGGGCAAAGTCAGAGGGCAAAGTGATGGTGTGGATTGGAAGCACTAACAAGTACTGTTTTGTTGCCAGCCTGTGCACTAATTGATTTCTGCCACTGTCTTTAAAAAGCATTGTTATGCAAGACCTCAGTGTCTCTCCTAGCAGAAACTACTGATGTGGACATCATTAGACATCATCTTCATCAGAGGCCTACGGAGAGGCTGCTCAAAAATACCCACTGTAAGTAGAATGCAGTAGCATCTGTAAATCACAGTAGCTATCACATTTCATACATTATACATATCTAGTGTGAAGTCTAATTATGGTAGTAAATCAAGCCTAATGCATCTGTGTCTCTTTGACTGGGAGGTAGGGAAATGCAAGTGAACTTACAAAGATAATTGAGGAGGACAATGGGCTGGCTGTGTCAAAATGTGTGTGTATCCATGAGAAGTTTGGAATCACTGCAGAAAAGCATGAATCCAGTAAAAGAGGAAAGGCCAGATAAAATACATCACTCCGTGTGTATGTCTACCCACAACATATACAAGTACACTTGTATAATATGTGTATATATGCATATCCTGTTTAATAGTTGGTCATTTTATTCTCTGCAGGCAACATCAAATAATTCAAGACATGCACAAGGAGAAATGTAAGGATCAGGCAAAAAGATGATTTTGTACTAGATGCTTTCAAAGACTTCACCATCACAAATGAGACTACAGTAAAACCTCCATTTAACGGACTAATTCGGGCGAGGGGGTGTCCGTTAAATGAAAAAGTCCGTTATTTAATAATAATAAAAAAACCCGAGCTGTCGGAGCAGCAGCCCGCCCGCCACAGGGTCGGGGCGGCAGCTCTGCAGCCCGCCCGCTGCCGGGACCCGGGTGGCAGCTGGGAGCTTTCAACCAGCCCGCCCAGGTCCCAGCTGCTGGGACCCGGGCGGCAGCCGGGACCCGGCAGCCAGCCCGCCCGGGTCCCGGCTGCTGGGACCCGGGCGGCAGCCGGGAGCTGTCAGCCAGCCCACAACAAATGGATTTTGGATGCATCAGACTTGCTTAGAAATTTTGTCCGTTGCATCCGAAGTCCGTTAAATCGAGGTCCGTTAAATCGAGGGTTTACTGTACTGTGAAAATGGAGAGAAACAGCAAAATGTGATGCTATCATGATGGTGTTTGTCAGATCAAGCTGTAAGCAAAGGAACTGCTGAAGCTTCATGTCTAGGATGCACTTAGCATCATGTGTCATTCAGTGCTCATATCTGAAAATAGTGTTTCTGCAATTATCTATGTGAGTGGAAATCTACGGTGACATTCATAATGATACAGTACATTACTACATTACCCCCTTTATATATAGGGATAATGGATTGCGGATTCTATTCTACTCTATCCTGGTTCTTATAACACCATCATCCCCATAGTGTCTGAGCATCTTCCAATAGTCCATTAAGCAACACGACTAACATATGTCACATGTGGTTTGTCCTCTCCTGGAGGAGAATTGTGTGTGCAGACTAGTGTTTTGGTAGGTTGTTGGGGTTTTTGTTTTGTTTGTTTGGAGGAGTGTGAAGGGTGTCAGAGGTACATGCTGCTGTCTTTGTCATAGAAATGTGCCTTTCCATTTGGAGCAGAAGGCGGTGAGATTTTGGGGTTGTCCTTAGTTCCTGTGGGAGTTCATTCCACAGTCTCAGACCCCAGCCCCTGACATAGCTCTGTCTCCTACCAACGAGAAAAGAATTCTTGGAGCAGATGATCAGGAATGCAATGATGCCCTACCTGAGGATAAGTGGCCTTCACACATTCTTGCAAGGTAAGCGTGGTCAACTAAGGGCTTGTCTACATGGCTCAGGCAAAGCACTCTAGAAAGGTGTGATTTGTAGAGTGCTGTAACATGTTGCTCTCTAACTGCCCCATGGAGACCCTGTGGGCACACTTGAAAGGATCCCTAGTTGTGCTGATGTATTCCCATTTCAAACAAGACCATGTTAATGAGAACTAGGTACCTTTTAGAGCACGGGGCAGTTACAGAGCAGCACGTTGGTGAGCTTTACACATTGTATCCCTCTGGCATGCGTTGCCACATGATCTAGACAAGCCCTCAGTTACATTGGACCGTAACACAGTGATTTTTATGCCTGAAGCATGTTTAAGGTCACTAATCGCATCCTCTGTTCTTTGTCCCTTTTAGACAATGATCCAAATAATATAACATACTGAGACTTGGGCTAAATGGGGTTTGGACTCCAACTGAATGAGTATTGCAACTGTCAGATACTGTGTTTGGTTCCCATAAAGTAACAATTTATCATAACATACTGCTGGTGTTTGCCTGTCTATTCATTCTAAATCTGAACTGGGTTTTTCCGAACACCAGGTATGATGAAACCCCATTGAGCTAATGTGGCCTCAGGTGAAGATTTATACCAGGATAGTTGCCAGAGCTACCAAAAAGGAGGGGGAGCACTGTTGGAAGAAGGGGTTGGCAGTCAGATAGTTGAATAGACGTGCTAGTCCCCTTTGCAAAGTCCTGCTATTGCTTATTGAGCAAAAAAGATGCTCTAGACTCTAGAGTGTAAACAGTCGTCTACTTCGTGTATCTGCATATGGCACTTGTGCATTTCATGTGGATTGCATACACTTTGTATAGAATAGATATTATTTTTAAAATGTAGTGCCTTTGCTGTCTATTTGAAATGCCAGAGTCACATTCAGTAACAATTGAAGGCTCTTTGGAACAGTAGGCCCCAACTCAATCATTTTCTCCCTCCCCCAATCACTAAAACTTGGCCTTTCATGGCCGTATGCTGCCAGACACCACCCTTGTACTCATGCACATGATTCCCGCTTGACTTCAGTGGAGATTGCACAGGTGTATTTTTAAGGGCAGTTTACAGGTCTCGCGCCTCGTCCTCCTGACAGTACATCAGTGCTGAAGCAGATTCCTCCAGCCATATCAGCAAGACACGGCATCTTTAAGAAACTACCAGCTCTGTTGTGATTACTGGATCAATGAGCAACTTACCAGCTCTATCTTACCTCCCCATCTCCATCCTTTCTGAGTCTCAGTGACATGTAGGGAATGTGATGGCCTAATGCAGGGCTGCTCTGTTTTCTGCACCTCTCAGGCATACGAGTTATACAAGTCTCCACTTTCCCCCAAACAATTACATGGAGATTCAAAGCAAAGACTCTGAAATGTAAGAAAAATTGAACATTATAGATTTTTGTTGGGGAGGGGGGAATTATTAGGGATTATTGTACCGCATCCATTTAGTTACATAAGAATTCCTCATTAATCATTAATTAGAGCCAGGGATTTGTGAAAAGAGATGACTACATTGCTATATATTTGCTTAGTGATCCACAGTGTGTTTTATTAGGCAGACATTGGTGCTTCTAAACGCCCTGGGGGAGATTGCACCAAGAAACTGGCAAAAATTCATAACTTCCTTTTTGGCTTTAATTTTTTTGTGCCTTTATTTAGCAATTTAGGGCAAAGACGTAGCTACTGAGGTGGCGAAAAGAGACTGTGCAGTGAGAGTTACAACTACATAGAAAACTATCACGGCCTAGACAGGAAAATAGAGCTCCCGTAGGGCTAGATTGGATCACTCTTACCATGGTGAGTATGATCTAGCCCTAACACTACACTGTGAGGGGTTTGGGGGGTTGTGTTCATGTGTATTACACACACTGTACTCATGCAGACCTTTGCACCTCTTTGGAATCACATTACAGGGTGTGGGCCACTACTGTGTGTCACGCCCCCCCGGGAACTCACATTGGCCACCCGCTCTTACAGTGTTTATGGCTCCAGAAGAGGCCACGGACCAGCCCCTGGTAGTGGCCCCAGGGGAGGGGCCGCTGCTTTGTCGTCCCCCCACCCCCCATCACCACCCAGGAAGCTGTAGATGCAAGAAAAGCCCCCTGTGGCTGCATCTGAGAAATGCTGATCCTCAAGGCCCCATCAAGAAGGGAGCCTCGTTGTGTTAGACAACATATAGGCACATAGCAAGAGAGAGACTTACTCCACAGAACGTATAGTCTAAATAGAAGATGAGAGATAGATAAGAACATCACGGGAGGTGAAACGGGGGGGAAAGTGACTTGCCTGAGGTAGGGTTGCCAACCCTTCTGGTTGCATCCTTTACCATCTTGGCTAATATTCATTGATGGACCTATCCTCTATGAACTTTATTATTATTATTATTATTATTTGAAGCAGTTATAGATTTGGCCTGTACAACATCCCCTGGCAATGAGTTCCACAGGTTGACTGTGCATTGTGTGAAGAAATACTTCCTTTTGTTTGTTTTAAACCTGCTGCATATTAATTTCCTTGGGTGACACCTTGGTCTTGTGTTATGTGTGTGTGGGGGGGAAATAACTTTCTCTACACCATTCATGATTTCATAGACCTCTGTCATATCCCCCTCAGTTGTCTCTTTCCCAACCTGAATAGTCCCCGCCTTTTTAATCTCTCCTCATATGGAAGCAGTTCCATACCCTTAATGATTTTTGTCATTCTTCTCTGTACATTTTCCAATTCTAATAACTCTTTTGAGATGGGGCAACCAGAACTGCATGTAGTATCCAAGGTGTGGGTGTACCATGGATTTATATAGTGGCATTATATCTTCTGTTGTACTATCTATCCCTTTCCTAACACTGGTAGCTTTTTTGACTGGTGCTACATAATGAGCAGATGTTTTCAGAGGACAATACACAATGATTCCAAGATCTCTTTCTTGAGTGGAAAAAGCTAATTTAGACCTCATCATTGTGTATGTATAGTTGGGATTATGTTTCCCAATGTGCATTACTTTACATTTAGCAACATTTAATTTCATCTGTCATTTTGTTGCTGAGTTGCTTGGTTTTAAGAGGCCCTTTTGTAACTCTTTGGACTTAACTATCTTGAGTGATTTTTATTTTTTTTGGCCACCTCACTGTTATCCACCTTTTTCAAATTATTTATGAATATGTTGAAGAGCACTGGTCCTGCTACAGATTCAATGAGGACCCTGCTATTTACCTCTCTCCATTCTGAAAACTGAACATTTATTATTACCCTTTGTTTCCTATCTATTAATTGATCCATTATAGGACCTTCCCTCTTATCCCATGATTGCTTAGTTTGCTTAAGAGCCTTTGGTGAAGGACCTTGTCAAAGGCTTTTTGAAAGTCCAAGAACACCAAATTTACTGGATCATTCTTGTCTACATGTTTGACTCCCTGCTCCAAATCATTCTAATAGATTGGTGAGGCATGATTTCCCTTAACAAAATCTGCATTGACTCATCCCCAACAAATCATGTTTATCTATGTGTCTGATAATTTGCTTCTTTACTATAGTTTCAATCAATTTGCCTGGTACTGAAGTTAGGCGTACTGGTCTGTAATTGCCAGGATCACCTCTGGAGCCTTTTTTAAAAATTGGCATCACATTAGCTATTCTCCAGTCATCGGGTACAGAAGCTGATTTAAGCAATGTTACATACCACAGTTAGTGCTTCTGCAATTTCATATTCATCCTGTCTCATGTTTTGCATTAACATAACATGCTGTAAAATGTCAATATAATGATCTCAGTATTCTTATATGTAGTGAGAGAGAGCCTCTGACCTCCAGCTTCCTTCATTTTATGGAAGGGGCCCAGCAACTCATGGATAGAGGTTTTTTCCTACAAAATGAAGAATGGGATTCCAGATTCTTGGGTTCTACTCCCTGTATTTCCCCTGGTTGCTGTGTGCCCTTCAGCCTCCCCATCTTTAAAATAGAAACAATGATGCTCTACCTTGAAAGTCCTCTGATATCTGCAGATGAAAACTGAGGTGCATGGCTTTGTTTATTAATATGTTGGTGAAGTATTAAAGTGAAGGAGAGGAGAAGGTTCTGTGGTTATGTGGATGGAGATGGTGGACAGAGAACAGAAGTGATGGTGTTGGAGAATGGGGTAGGGAGGAGATCAGCTCAAATACGCTTCACTGAAACTGTTTTATGTCAAAAATGTAGGTTTTTGACCAAATGAGATTTGTCACAAGAGGTGTCTGTTTTCCACAGAGAACTTAATCTTTTCACCACACAATTAGCTGAAAACATTCGTTTTAGAGTTTTCATTAAAAAACCTCAAAGTTTCCATGGACAATTGACAACTTGTTTTTTATTAAAAATTTCGGGGTGGTGGGAGGGATTTCAGGCCACCTGTAATAGGGAGAAGGGGTCATGTGATCACTGATGTTGTATCCGAGTCCTTCTATCCAACAGTTCTGGATGGATGGGTGTGCTGCCTTTTCTCCATCTTGACAAGCAGCTGTCCCTCCCACTCCCTTTAATCGAGAGGAAATTCTCTGGGAGTCCTAGACCCAAAGCCTGAGAACTCAATGGGATAATAAAAAATGGAGAACCAGGTCCAACTCTCTGTCTCTGTCTGTCTGTGACTCTGTAGCTTTTCTGCTCCATGCCAAAAAAGCCCCCCCAGAGTCTGTCCATAATCTTAACTAAGGGCACTCCTGAAGGAGCATTGCCAGCTCTATGGCCTTTCCTTCTTATTTTTACCTTGAGATCCACACTCCAAACAGAATGAACAGTGGGTGCTAATTAAGCAGCAGCACATTTTGACAACAGAGCAATAGTGCAGGCGCAGACGAAGCAGGAGCTCATTAAAGCAGCCTGGTATTTAGTCAGTTAGGTTTTTGCAGAGATTAGCATTCCTGGGTTAAATCAGACTTGGAAAATAACCACTTAAATGTAAAAGTGTTTAATATCTCAGTTATTACGCACAGTAGGAACTGCTGAACTGCATTAGATCATTCATCCAGCTACCCAATTTCTTTGGCAATGGCCAGCACCTGATATATCAACAAAAAGGTCCCTCTCTGGACCTCGGCAATGTATTTCTCTGCCTTATCATAGGGTGCACGCAGAACATAACCAATGCCATTGACCTCACTGGATGTTTTTTGCTGGGATAAGGATTTTAGGGTCTGGTCCTTTTATGCGATGTGTAAGTCCTAACTATGTTGTTTTATATCCGAGCTGAATGTGCTGCCATAACAAACCAGCCACCGGCACAACTGCCCAGTTGGATGGCATTGTACAAACAGGGAAATATGTTTGAAGTTGAATCCACCTTGGACAACGCTGTTGCGTTCGTGATGTGTGGGGCATTTTTCAAAATACAGATGCTCTGCCCCCTGTGTACAGGGGAGAGTTACAATGCCGCATGTTGCCAATAAATCAATTATAACAGTAACAATTTGAGCACACAGTTTCAAATGCTAACTGGGAATTTGCTGTTTAACTTTCTCCCGCGTTCCTTGTGAATATTATTTATAGGTGTTTCCCTGAGATGCTCTACAGTGCATTGTAGTAGGGCCAGGGTGGAATGAGAAGATGAAGGAAATTCACCCGAGGCTCAGGTTTGAACATGAAATCAAACTGGGTTGGGATTGTATTTCAGGGCTTCTAGTTTAACCCAAACTGACACCGACTTGACAGAAGCCTACAGCTGCACATTCCTTCCATGCAGTTTTACAAGCAGTAAACTCAGAAGGGCTAAGACAGTCCAGACAGTGGTGCTCCTGTGTTTCCCCAGAGCTCCCTGATTGGACTTTTGGTCAGCACCACCCCCTTGACTCTCCTCTGACACTAACACCATTCTTTTAAGATGCTGAACATACCTAGGCTTAGCATCACCTAATTATGGGGGTGCCTCCCCAAACCCACCGACACCCATTCTGGGCCCCAAACCGGAACAGTCAATGGGCCAAAATGAGGCTGGCTGTGCTTCTGGTGCCCAGGGAGCTGCTGGGTGCGCTCTTCCATCACGACCAGGGCTTCCACATGCCTGCTCGGCTGTCTTCACCCCCACCGGTATCACCTGCGTGCGTCTAGGAGCCCTGCGGCCTGCCTAGGTAACTTAAAAGGACCTGGGGCTCCCAGCCACTGCCACTGTTACCGCAGCAGTGGAGGTGGCTGGGACCCCCAGGCCCTTTTAAATTGCTCAGGCTCCTGGACAATTGCCACCTCCCCCTCTTCCCCGCTCTGAGCTCTGGCTGGGAATTAACTCTGTGAGAACCTGGGCAGTTGTCTGGCTTTGCAAGGCCCCCTCTTAGGGACACTTCCAGGATAAGAGGTGACAGGGCTTTGGGGTCATTGCCAAGGGCTGCTGTAAGACCGTTACCCCCATCACCCGTATCTACGCTGGGAGAATTTGTAAGTGCTGTTCTTCGCTGGTGCTGCTCCAGGAGTGGTATCCATGGTGGAAGCTGTTGTGCAGACAGGGCCCTGTCCTCTAACCCTACCCTTCTGTATTATTATTTATATTACATGGATCCTGCAGGCTGCAACTAAGATCAGGGCTCCCTAGCAGTAGGCACGGCACCCCCCTGCCTCCCCCCACACACAGGGTGAGCCAGTCTCTGCCCTGAGGAGCTCATAACATCAAGTTACCTCCTGCTCGTTCCTCGAGTCCATGCTCTTCCCTTGTGATGACTGAATGACTCCCGTTAATGCTAATGAGAGACTTTTATGATTTTAGGGGGCAATAGACTGCCACAGTGTTTTAATGGGTGAAGGAATCCGCTGCTGCTTAGCATACAGAAGTATATAGGATGTGGCACTATCCCTTTAAATCATTTGGGAGCTCTCTTGTAGGCCTCTTTGTCTTCTCTCGCAGAAGCCACCGGAGCCTAACAGAGCAGCAGTGTGCGTATGTAGCTCGGCCTTCTGTGTTCACTTATCATTAGGAAACAGAGTTATTTAGAAACCGCCATGCCCAGGGAGGGGCGGGAAGGATCCTCACATTCTTAATGTTGTGTAGAGAGCAAAAACACAAGTACACGGTGCCTGCTGCTACACACTGAACATGTGCTGCACAGAGGTGTTTACCTCTATCATAGTTGTGGTGTTTTCTATACTTGGAATGGGGAGCTACCACAGTAAGTGTAACTACGGTGGGTGGCTTTTCACAGTGCTCACTGCACATACAAGCTCAGCCTTACAGACAACTAAGGTTATTCTGAGGAGCAAGATATCAGGCATATAAAGTTATTCCAGCTTTTAGTGTTAAAGAGGTCACCAGCCCAGATCCTCAGCTGGTGTTAGTCCATGTGACTCCATGGACTTCAATGGATCTATGCTGATTTATGCCAGCCGAGGATCTGGCCTCGTATCTTTAAGATCTGAAATGATTTTGTCTCCTAAATGCAAATGGAGGGGAATTGCTAGTGGATGGGCAAAGGGGTGAGGGATAGAGTGTAGTTTCACATTATGATGAAGCTATTTAGTAAAAAAAAATAAAAATTACTCAATCCCCAGAAGAAGATAAATCAGAATTTAATTTTCTTCAGCAAAAGTGCTTATGGTTTGATTGGTCTCTTCAGCAAAGTGAGGCAGACAACTGCTTACTAAACCTCTGCAGTTGGGAAGAGCCAGCCTGCAAGCAATAAGTAGCTTCGTCTACCCAGAGGATGCATTCATTACCTCTTCAAAGCATGCCCAGGGCACTAAGTAGCATATCTTGTCTCAGACAAGCAGCCCTTTGTCTCTACCATGTCAGCACTGACAAGCAGATATTCCTCCAGTGTTTGAGCCAATGCATGGGATGATCTGCATTTGCCCTCGTGAGCTGTTCCTAGCAAGTGACAGTAGAGGATGTGATTTTTTTTTTGAGAGAGAGAGAGAGGCGCTAACAGGATTTGGAATAATTATGGAAATAAAAAAGAATCAGAAGAGAAATAGACATCCATTTAGCAATGGCGGTACATTCTACTGTGCGGAAACAGACAATCTGCAATTAATTAATGATGACACCTTAATAGCTACATGTCATTAATATTTATTGTTAGGGAAAATGACATTTTTGGTAATCCCAACTCTCCTCCATGGTGATGAGGGAATTTATTTATTTCTGATGAGGTCAACTTCCACATTCCTAAAACAAAACACTTGCAAAGTTAAACTCCAATTATGGGCCTGGAAAAAATACCTTCTCAGTTAAAAAGTAATGGGATGAAAAATTCTGTTTTCATTTCTTGCGTACTTATTTATACCTGCCCCCCCCCCGGACACTTCCACTGCTTGCATCTGACAAAGTGGGTATTAGCCCACGAAAGCTTATGCGTCAATACTTTAGTTAGTCTTTAAGGTGCCACAAGACTCTTTGTTACTTCTGTTTTCATGTAATATTTAAAGCCTGGCATAAAAATGAGAATTTATGTTACAGTACCATAGAGTGGATGTTTGGATTGATTAAAAAATTAGCCATCCGTAGCTTAGAGTGTTATTCATCAGAAAATAGCTTTTACCTTCAGTGGCAATGCTCTATGACTCATTCTCAGCACTATTCCAGGCCAGCTTTATGGGTGGGTGACATGGGCAAGAAGCTGCCTTGCTGGGTGGCGGGGGGAGAGGAAAAAGGGTCTGTAGGGTGGAAGCAAGATGTGTCCCCTCTACCCTCCCGGCAGCATGACACCTGCCATGCCGCCAATGCGCCACCTGCTGCTGCTGCTGCTCTCCTGTGGAACAGCAGCCTGCTGCTTGGGGAGACGCACTTAAAGGGTGCCAAAGGAAGTTCACCCAGGGCGCCATTTTCCTTAAGGCCACCGGCCCTGGTACTATGTTCATTAACTTATTCTTGGCGCCATGCCAGTAAAGCACTTTGCTTTGAAAAGGAAATAGTAAATCGTTTTAATCAATGACAAAATGGAATGAGAACAAAATGATGCTCAAATGTAGCTGACTTCCCGATCTTGTGCTGCTTAGTCACAGAATTCCCTGTTGGAGTCAAGTCCTAAGTAAATTCTTTCTCATTTTCTAAAAGGTATTCTTTAAAAAAAAAATGTTTTGACCCAGATCCTCAGCTGGCATCAATCAACGTAGTTCCATTGACTTTAAAATCGAGTCTTTCTCAAAGACAAGTTCTAGTTCCACCGGAAGTTATGAGTTTGATGCAGGAATGACTTGGTGAAATTCTCCGTTCTGCTTGATACAGGAGGTCAAATTAGATGTTCTCTTCTGGCCTTGAAATCTGTGAACCTATAGTGATTTCCACCAACGGGTGATCTGGCCCAGTGCATGTTAGTTGAGTGCCGGTGAAAAGTGCTAAAATGTCAGCTCTGGACACCTAAGTCCTGTATTTATCCATAGAAATGCTATCTCGTAGGCAGAAGTAGTGCAACCTTCCCCACACTGCCCTGTCCAAAGCTAGAACCAGCTCTAGTGAGAGAGGGTAGTCCAATCTCCATGCCTCGGCAGTCCTATTTATCTAGGTACAGTGATGGCTGTAGTCACTGCGGTATCTGAGCACCTTGACCTAATCCTTGGTCTCACTTCTGTGGCTACCAATTGTCATGGCTCCCTCCAAGGGATCTATCACTAACCTAAGGTCCAGTCCTGACCACCATGTCTCACATGAATAGTCCTTTCTTAAGCCCAGATCCTACTCCAACTGAGGTCAGTGGCAAAACTATTGCATTCAAAGGGAGCAAGATTAGGATTTACACAGATAGTCTCATTAAAATTAATGGGCTACTTGAGTATTGTAGGAGTTTTCCCCTATCCTTTTTAATAGGGTGTATTTTGATTTTTTTAAGCCAGTGATGTTCCTTTGAAGGGCAAACGCCTAAAACTATCTACTCGGGAGCTTGCCTGAACTCTGGTGATATAGGAGCAATGGCAAGGAAGCAGTGTTGAGAATAAAGACAGGACAAAATTTAGAATTGCATGGTCTTTCATCTCTGTATAGTTGGATCTCAGAGAAGACATTCTGCTTCACCTATGTGTCCCAAGTAGGAAGGGAAGAATCCTTCTCTCTAGAAGTATCTAGATCTGACATGCAAGAATGACAGAAGTTTGCCTTTAGTAATAAGCAAAAGCACAACATTCATTTTGTTCAATTCCTCGTTGTGTGCAAATAATTCAACCGAAAACCAACACAATAAATGGTCTCTTTCTCTGCAGGCTATTGTGCATGTTGCTTTTAGCTTCTAATCACTGAAAGTCATATTAACAGAGATGGGATTGGACTGAATCCACTCAAACAGATATTTGTACTTATGCAGTGATGTAGCTGTGTTGGTCCCAGGATACTGGAGAGACAAGGTGGATGAAGTAATATCTTTTATTGGACCAACTTCTCTGGGTGAGAGAGACCAGCTGTTGAGGTTATGCAGAGTTCTTCTTCAGCCAACCGGTGTGGTGACTCCACACCCTCATCAGCCATGAATTTCCACAAAAAATGTGTGCCCTGAAATGTCCAGCCCAGTCCTTGCTCCTCTAAAGAATCAATATACAAAAGATTCTTTACTTTAACTGGAGTTTCCGAACGTTTCAGTTCAAACACAGCACTGGATTGATTTAGATTTAAAAATAAAGCAGGTTCTTTTAATTCCAAAGAGACTGCAAGTGAGTACAAGTATAAAGAGTCAAGTCAGAAATGGTTACAAGAGAAAGAGGGAAATACTGTAATGCTTTGTAGTCACTAAAATTTAACAATTTAGACTTAGTTCAAGGTAAAATCCTCAACTTGTTTCCAACAAGATGGACCCCTAGGTCGGGATCTATCCCTCAAAGTCAAAGGGCTGGTATCTTTGTCTTCTTAATGGAAAGATAAATCACTTGGGTTTCTTTGTCCCTCATTTATAATCCACTGAACCACTGAAATGGATTCTCCTGAGGGATACCTCCAGCTGAAAGTCTATTTCCAGCTGTGAGGTACGCAACATGGAGTCTGTCGTGAAGGAAGTGATCTGCTGCTGCTTTCCCCCATGGAATTGTTTGCTAAAATGCTAATTTAATTCCTGCTCCTCCCAGTACATTTGAATGAACATTAGACATGTGACTGTCAGTCCCCCTCCCCCATCATGATAGCGTGATATATGCCTTGTAAGCTTGATGGGTCTGTTTATGCAATGTACATTCTCATTGTCTTTCAAAGCACTTTGGAAGTAACTCCCAGGTGGGAAAACTGCATTCCTTGTCTAGGGTGGGGTAACTCCTGCTTGGCTGGCAAACTCATTTTCAGAATTATATTTTCAGTTTATGTCCATGACTTTGCATCAGTTGCTTTCAGCTAATTACACAATGATATTTATAACTAGTGAGTCAGAGCTTTTTATTGACACCCTGCATGACACTTATCAGATACGTTTCATGACTTTAAAGAATTGGGGTGCACTTGAACTGGTTAAGCCAGCTGAAATTCATTACCAGATGTCGAGGTGCCCTTGGGTTGTTCTTAATGTTACACCTCTCCTCCTTACAAAGCTTCAGTAGGGTTAGCCATTGGCTGAAATGGCGGCAATAGTTAGAACTTCCTTTCCCAGATAGGGCATCTACCACCATATTTTCCTTTCCTTCTATATGTATAATCTCTGTCATATGGTTGGAATGTCATGCTCCATCACAGTAATTCAGAATTGGAACCCTTCATTTTAGATAACCAATGGAGAATGGTCACTGACCTGAAGAAAATCTCTGTGTAAGTCTGAAAACTTGTCTTTCTCTCCAACAGAAGTGGGTCCTGTAATAAACATTACCTAACCCACCTTGTCTCTCTAATACTGGTAATTGTCAGACATTGATTCAAGGACATTATGGTTCCCATTTTCCTTACAATGGAGCAACCACTTTAAGGAATGGATGTATGGTGGTTCTTCCCCTTTTCCTTGAATATGCTGCTTCGTGGCCATGATAGCTTGAAAACAAGTGGGCAGCTCATCATTTTCAAGTTAAATTAAAAAGAATATGGAAATGTCATTTGAGAGCCCGCTGCAGTTAAAAGAATATTAATTCCTGTCCTCCGTTACTGTGTTTCACAAACATGGGCACATCCCAGAAAGACGACTTTTAAACATGATTTTTCACTTTTGACTGCACCATGACGCCTCTGAATTTGCTGCCACAATTAATATCCTGATGTTCAGGTGCATTATGATCATGTTTGGCCTCAGCATTACATTTAAAAAGCACTTCCTTCTTTGCCGTCAACATGCACAAAATGTGCTCATATAATTAGAGCCGAGTGAAATTTTTGACCAAAACGTTTTGGTAGATTTGGTGACAAATTTCACCAATGTGTGTAGATTTCGCCGAATTGCTCATTTAAGACCTCCCTTTCGTGTCTCATCCCCCCAATCAACAAAAATCTGGGATAACTGAAATGTTTTGTTGTGGGAGCTTGGAATGTCTTTGTTTCAAAAATTCCTTTACTTTTATTTTTTAAAAATTCAAACCCATTTTTAAAATGTTCAAAATCGAAATGAAATGTTTTGATTTCTGTATGTTTAAAATAATTTTACCTGAAACAAAATTTTAAACTTTGAGATTTTGCTGCAAATTTTGCGAAAGTTTGGTTTCGTTCAACTCAAAACATTTTTCTTCACTTTTCAAAACTGCCAGTGAACCAAAAAAATTCATTACTCACTCCACTCTGCTCATGATAGAGGATCCTCGGTCTTAAAGCAATATTGTATAGATGATATACTGCTGGGCTTGGACAGCCAATGCCCTGTTACAGGAGGTTTATTAAGAGAGTATTCTCAAAGTCTGTTCAGATTACCGTTTAGATTTTAGACAAATAGTTATAAACTCAGATGTGCAGCACAGCATGTAGAAAGAAATATTGCAAATGAGCTGATAAAAGAAAGCAATCATTTTTAATACCTATTCATGGCAGGCCAATGGAAGTCAAACATAAAAAGTACTATAATGTAGGGTGACCAGATCGCAAGTGTGAAAAGTTGGGACTGGGGTGGGGAGTAATAGGAGGTAAGAAGGGTAATAGGAGCCCGTATTTTTTTAAAAAGCCCCAAATATCAGGACTGTCCCTATAAAATTGGGACATCTGGTCACCCTTCCATAATGTGCCTTTAGGTCACACAAAACAACTCCAGTAGAAGTGAAGATGCTCCCTAGGGATCTGATCAATGGACCTTTGATCAAGCCCTGGACTGTAAAACAGAGATATTGCACTGTTCAAAACATGGTGCATCTAGCTATGTTCCAGACATGCCCCTACTCCTTTGGTTTTTTACCATTTTCCTAGCAGGTACCTACTCTTTGATACTACGACCCCTTCAGGGTTTTTGGCCTACTGGTGAAAAGTACTATACAAGAGCTAGATTTTATTATTCTACCATGTGTCAGATTAGTAGGTGATGACGGTGGGCTCTTGTACTTGCAACATTGCAAGCCTTCATGAGCTCCTTCCTCTCCCTGGTTAAGCAGTGAATGAAGCTAGTTCTTTTTCAGAAGTAGTTTCTGTTTTCATCACTGTTGAACCCTGTGTGGGAAGCCCCTTTCTACTGATGCTGCTTTATGTTAGTATTTGTGAATGCTGCTCTTATGTCTTGATGTTTTAGTTTTAAGGCCAACATTGTATTGCCTTGGTGCAGCTCAGTCCTTGTTCTCTGTCTGAGACACAACAGTTTAGGCTTCTGAGGGCTGTAATGGTCCAGAACAGGTTACTGGGCTTGTTACAAGGTGGTGTTTAGTGGCCTGTGATATTCAAAAGGTCAGATGGGATGATCTGTGGTCCCATCTGGCCTTAAACTCTATGACTCTATTTTCAGAGTCCTCAGCCCTTTCTTGTATGTGCACAATTTTTGAGTGCTACTGTTTGCACAAAGGCTGGAGTGTACGTGTACAAACTCCTCGCGTACTGAACTTGTACCTGCAAATAGAGTTTTCACACTGAATGCAACTATTCGCACATACCAGTGAAGATACAGTAATGAGCAAGGATGGTTGCAAGGTTGATGCACTGGACTAGGACTCCGGAGATCTGAGCTTATTTTCCAGCTGTGCCACAGACTCACGGTGCGACCTTTGACAAGTCATCTTTCCATGCCTCAGTTTCCCATCTATAATGTGGGGATAACAACATTTGCTTTGTCTGTTTTATCGACTGCAAGTTCTTTGGAACAGGGACACCCTTATTCTGCACAGTGCCAAGAACAGTGGGCCCCAGTTTTAGTCTGGGCCTCCGAGCATTAGCAAGATATAAAGAAACTACCCTCACAGAGACCACGCTTATGAAATCGCACATACGCAAAGAGGGCCTGCTTTCTGAAAATTTCGCTCGTGCTGTATTATTATTCATTACAGCTTTTTAACTCTCTTTGTGTGGTGCCTTATAAAACACATTCATTTCTAATTTCTTTCACTTTGTGATGACTCAGTTGTCCTTTCTTTCCCCCCGGTCTCCCTGTAATATTGCCACTGACTTTGGTGGCCCCTGAAGATGCATTTGCCAGATGAATTCTTCTGACAAGTCCCGCTATTGGCTGATTGGATTTGCAGAGGGAGGGCTTGTGCTGCTCTTAGCACAGAGAGTAGAATGGATCCACTGCAGGCCTTCCTGATGCTCAGTTAAATCAGCCACCAGTTTGTGACTCAGGTGGACGTGGCTGTCTTGCAGATGGCACACAGAGTAATTTATCGGCTCTGGCTTAATAATTTATATGTAAAAGTCCTGCAAGAACTGACTAAAGATTGCTAACCCGTCTACAGAATTTTCAGACCAGCTCATGGAATTCAGTAACAGGAATGTAATTCTCTATTACATGTTTACAGTAGAGGTAACAAAGAGTCCTGTGGCACCTTAAAGACTAACTAAAGTATTGAAGCATAAGCTTTCATGGGCTAATACCCACTTTGTCGGATGCAAACTTGCATCTGACGAAGTGGGTATTACCCCACGAAAGCTTATGCTTCAATACTTTAGTTAGTCTTTAAGGTGCCACAGAACTCTTTGTTACCTCTGCTATTCCAGACTAACACGGCTACCTCTCTGAATGTTTACAGTAATTTCTGTAGAATCCTATTGATATTATGCTGATAAATCCTATCGGATTTTTCCATAAGGGAACAAGCCCTTGTTCCAAAGCTCAGTGATGTAAAGGGAAAGACTCCTACTAATGTAAATGGCCTTTCAGGCTGGTCACAAATAGGCAGCATCTACAAATCCAGGGCTGTTTTTCAAAAAAACCCATAGAGTGAAAAATTCTATGAATCCCCATTATGCTAAGCAAAGAGGTCAAACAAGACAGCAGATGTTGTCCATCCAGGCAAGCCCCATCTCTGACAGCTGTGTTCTTCTGCGTAGACAGAGTATTTCAGTGGTGTTTTGGGAAGCTGTAAGGTGCTGGTTCCTGATTCACTCTTTTCTTCATTCTTTGGCAGGAGAGCAGACAACAGGAGGTCCATGACTTGGATTTGCCTAGCCCAGTTCACATACTTCTTCTTGCAACACGTACAAGACTTGGGCTGAGGCTTTTAAAGCTGACCAGTGGATTTAGCTACAAAGCTTTCATTAACTCCAATGGAAGTTGTGATGCTGAGTCCTCTTGTCTGTGGAAAATTCAGTGGAGAACCTTCTGCACTTAGGTGTCTGGTTAGCGCTTGCCCTGGCAGCTTAGGGGTGTGCTTTTTAGGGGCTGCATCTTGCATTCTTCTCTATGTGTTTTGGATGTGCTAATATATAATGTTCAATGCCAGACAAAAAGCTCTAACTTCCTGTAATCAACAGCACACTGTTCTGAGGAGGAAAGTTTAATAGTGGAACATGCTCATTATTTGAGCCGTTGAAGAAGCTGCAGAAAAATATTGATTGATTTCTTCAAATTATTTACATAAAAATTATAAATGAAGTTAAGTCCTGGGCATACTCCTTCAGGAAAATAAGAACTTTTAAGGTTTTGATGGGTTCAGATTCACATGGCGTAATAGCCGACAGGCCATCAAGCTGATGTCCTGCACGCTACACCATCTCAGCAGGTCTAGAAATCTCTGTTTGGCTGTATGCACTCTTTGGACCTCATGTTCTGGGGTCTCACTTGGGCCAGAGAGGTTTCTGAATGCCCAGCCCCATGGAAGCCTGAAAGTGGGAGAGAGTTGAGGACAGCAAAATGCCAGACCATGTAATGATAGATGGGCTCACTGGGGCCAGGTGAGGAAAGAAGCATCAGGTGGGAGAATAGCCATACAGCTGATCTAAACAGAGAGAGCTCCCCAGTGGGGCTTGGAGGTAGAAAAGGAAAAGATTTAGTAGACTTGGGAGGAAAGGAAAACCTCACAGATTTCAGCTAATTATAGTTTTCACTAATGGGGTTTCTCCCTATATTTCTCAAAGGCCCTGATTCAGCAGAGAACACGTTTACATCTCAGTGGTTTCAATGGAGCTAAACAGATGCTTAAGTGTTTTGCTGAATCCCAGGGCTAAAGTAAGTGACTCATCTTATACCTATTTGATAAGGAAACTGATAAGGAAATCTGAGAATAAGCGATAGCAAGTCAGTGGCAGAGCTGGGACTCCTAGCCCAGAGCTCCAGCCGAACTTTCTGGGTCTCATCCCCAACAAGCCTCTAGAGCAGTGCCTCTCAACCAGAGGGGCATACCCCTAGGGGTACGTCAAATCATCTAAATATTGGCCTAGTTTTACAACAGGCGACATAAAAACCACTAGCAAAGTTGGTCTAAACTAAAATTTCATACAAACAATGACTTGTTTATACAGCTCTATGTACTATACACTGAAATGTAAGTACAATATTTATATTCCAATTGATTTATAATTATATTGTAACATGAGAAAGTCAGCAATTTTTCAGTCATAGTGTGCTGTGACATGTTTGTATTTTTATGTCCGGTTTTGTAAGCAAGTAGTTTTTAAGTGAGGTGAAACTTGAGGGGGTACGCAAGATTCCTGAAAGGAGTACAGTAGTCTGGAAAAAACTAGTGAAAAAGTTTTTCCTAATATCCAACCTAAACCTCCCCCACTGCAACTTGAGACCATTACTCCTTGTTCTGTCATCTGGTACCACTGAGAACAGTCTAGATCTATCCTCTTTAGAACCCCCTTTCAGGTAGTTGAAAGCACCTATCAAATCTCCCCTCAGTCTTCTCTTCTGTAGACTAAACAATCCCAGTTCTCTCAGCCTCTCCTCATAAGTCATGCGCTCCAGCCCCGCAATCCTTTTTATTGCCCTCCACTGGCACGTCCTTCTTGTAGTGTGAGGCCCAAAACTGGACGCAGTACTCCAGATGAGGCCTCACCAATGCTGAATAGAGGGGAATGATCACGTCCCTCGATCTGCTGGTAATGCTCCTACTTATACAACACAAAATGCCATTAGCCTTCTTGGCAACAAGGGCACACTGTTGACTCATATCCAACTTCTCGTCCACTGTAACCCCTAGGTCCTTTTCTGCAGAACTGCTGCCAAAGCAGTCGGTCCCTAGTCTGTAGCAGTGCATGGGATTCTTCCTTCCTAAGTGCAGGACTCTGCACTTGTCCTTGTCGAACCTCATCAGATTTCTTTTGGCCCAATCCTCTAATTTCTCTAGGTCCCTTTGTATCCTATCCCTACCCTCCAGCACATCTACCACTCTTCCCAGTTTAGTGTCATCTGCAAACTTGCTGAGGGTGCAGTCCACGGCATCCTCCAAATCATTAATAAAGATATTGAACAAAACTGGCCCCAGGACCGACCCATGGTGCACTCCGCTTGATACCGGCTGCCAATCAGACGTGGAGCCATTGATCACTACCCATTGAGTCTAACAATCTAGCCAGCTTTCTACCCACCTTATAGTCCATTCATCCAGCCCATACTTCTTTAACTTGCTGGAAAGAATACTGTGGGAGACCGTATCAAAAGCTTTTCTAAAGTCCAGGAATAACACATCCACTGCTTTCCCCTCATCCACAGAGCCAGTTATCTCATCATAGAAGGCAATTAGCTCAGTCAGGCATGACTAGCCCTTGGTGAGTCCATGCTGACTGTTCCTGATTACTTTCCTCTCCTTCAAAATTGATTCCTTGAGGACCTGCCCCATGATTTTTCCAGGGGCTGAGGTGAGACTGACTGGCCTGTAGTTCCCTGGATCCTCCTTCTTCCCTTTTTTAAACATGGGCACTACATTAGCCTTTTTCCAGTCATCCGGGACCTCCCCTGATCGCCAGGGGTTTTCAAAGATAATGGCCAATGGCTCTGCAGTCACATCCGCCAACTCCTTTAGCACCTTCGGATGCAGCACATCCGGCCCCATGGACTTGTGCTTGTTGAATGGTTGAGAGCCACTGCTCTAGAGCAATGGTTCCCAAACTTTAACAACCTGTGAACCCCTTTCACTAAAATGCCAAGAGTCATGAACCCCCTCCTAAAAATGAATATTTCCAGGGATTTTCTCCTTTACCTGAATATAAATTATAAAAGCAGTGATCTTGGAAATATACATTTGTTTTATGACATGCTTATTACACACTATTTATTATTAATTATCATTACAGTACTTTTATTACATTATGCAAATGGCAACACTCTTCCAAGATCCCACTTTCGTAGCTTGTATCACTTTGAATAAGCCTGTTATAAGACAAGGTTCGTATCACGGGGGGGAGCACACGGTTTCCTTCCCCTCGTCCCTGAGCCCCGTGCTTGGTCTGGTAAAAGAAAGGGTCTCAGATGCCCCTTGCAGGTCCTTCACCTGTGCTCTTTTATTTACAGTGGCTGTACAGTCCCAATTTCCCCAAAACCAGTCCCCGCCCTAGCCCCACATTGGGTCCTTCAGCCTATGAGGCTTCTGTCAACCCACAGAGACAGAGCCACATCCCTCCTATCCTTCTGCCTGGCTAGCCCCCTTTCCCGAGCTCTTCCCTGGGTTTATATTCCTTCCCAGTGCTCAATCCAGCTGGTCCCACTTGGCTCAGTGGATTACACTGAGCCTGCCCTCATTAGGGCCTTCAGCTGGGCTCCCTGCTGAGGGTCCTGCCCATTCACCCGGTCACCCTGCAGGGAAGCAGGGAGAAGAAGTGTTTCTAGCAGGGCATCAGAAGCTTTGACACCTCTGCCCTGCAATAGCTCCTATGTTTCATCATGGAGTATCAGATGTGAAACAGCGTCAAGGCATTTAAGAAGCCCACTCAAAGAGTTCCTCCAACACAAGCATCCAGGTCTTGAGCAGTCCAGGCGAACAATGCACATTACAACAAAACTTAAGCTTGTTCTTCATAATAATTAAAAAAACCAATATTAGCCACTATTTAATTTTAAAAACAGCAAAAATATCCACCTCCCTTTTGTTCCTTTTAGTCTTAAAGTTTAAACCACTGAGTGTCTGAGTTTCGCCCATCACTACTTAAAATGTTGCAATGGCAAACTATGCTTATTGTTTGTGAATTGAAATGAAAGTCGAGGGAAAATGCCTAAACCAAACGATGCAGGCACACTATTGCAATAGACTGTTGTTTGGAGACATATCTTCTGTGTCTGGATTCATTCCACAATCTGAGAACGCCTTGCTACAAGCCTAGCAATCCTGCTGGTCTGATTTTACCCCACCTCACACGGTACCTGTACAGCGCCCCGGTGAAGAGGTCACGTGGTTCCAAAGGGGCTTCCAGAATCAAGGCCAAAAGTGCAATGCTAAGTATAGCAGATCTTCATTTATAAATACGGATGAAATTGAACACGCGTTAGTCCAATGTGGAGTCCTCTTTGTGTGGGACGGGTTAGTTTATTCCATGCTCTGAATTGATTTCCAGGAACTCAGATGATAATTTGGATTTCTAGCAGCAATTAGAAAGTCATTTCATGATCTTATTCATGGTGCCATCTAGGGCTGAGTTTGGGCTGGGTATCTCGTTATGCAGTAACTGTTTGTGAGAAGTGACTTGCTCTGCTTCGTTCAAGGAGAATTCTTTGGGGTTAGCTACACCTATAAAATGCAAGCAGCCTGCGGGGCCCTGAGCTGCCCTTTACTCTGCAGCATGAAGAGGAGCAAAGGAACAGAGAACAGCAGGCCCTAAATTACCAAAACAGGATAATTAGCTAATGTGGCACTCTATTCCCACCCCATCTGACTCCACACAGCTGGGTCTGCAGGGGGCATGTTGCAACGGGGCAGTGGTGGGAGGTAGTGTGGGGCACCAGCTTTGTTCTGCAACATGCATTCTTCTGAACCCAGCAGGGCAGCATTAAGCGATTTGTTTTTCCTGCTGGCATATGTCAACGGTGCCTTTCCAGATGGGTCAATGGTGCCAGGTCTCCTCCGGGAGCCGTGCTGCTAATATGAAGGGATTTATCCAAGAGGGAACATGGAGGAGTTTCAGTTTGCATGGGTGTCCGTGGTGGAAGCTGTCATTTCCCCATGGCACTTAAGGTCCTCACACTGTGTCTGGTTGAGAGGTTTCTCCCAGAACTCCTCCTTCCTTCCCTCCTTCCTGATGGAGCAAGAGCTTGCCCAAGTGGATTACAACTCCTCCCCTGTCGATTTTCCCGGGGGGGGGGGGTGATGATAAGGCTGCTAAACCCTTTCCAGGCAGATTAGAGTTTTGGATTTTCCCAGCAGCTACATCATTCATTAGAAAACTTCCAGACAAAGAAATCTGCCTAACCTCAGACATGAGTGACCTAGAAAAACAAGATCCCTGTAAAAACCTTCCTGTCTCTCCACTCTCTCTGCAGTGGGTTTTCTTTATTCATCATCCATTTCATTACATTTGTTTTATGGCAAATGAACTTTAATAATGATTTTCACAGTGGAATATTTGAGAGTGTACCCACCATAAGTATAGCTGTAGGTATCAGAAACTGACCTTAATTCAGAAAGGACGCATTGAGGCAATCTAAGCAGCTGAAGCAAATGAAGAATAGAATTAATCTTAAAAAGATACTGTTGTCTATATTAATTTTCTAGGTCATGCACTATCCCTACAAAAGAAGATGTCCCTGGAATGGGATGTTAAAGATTAACGATTCTTGTAAGCCTAATATTAAACCTCCTCATTATTTACTGCTGCCAAATGTATTTCAATGCTGGGAATGTTTGTAGTGCTGCAGAGTGAAGGAGGGTATGAATTGCAGTTCATTTATTAATGCTTTGTTCTATTGTAGTCTTAATCCCAAACAGATGGCCAAGGGTGGCTGGGCTAAAATTCAGCAAGAGCGCTCTGATTTTCTCAGAGCCTTCCATTTTAAGTGCAGCACGGCAAGGACACAGCGTCGGCACCAAGTCTGATTGTCATTGATTATTCCAGAATTCTGGAAAGTAACAAATGAATCACTCTGAAAACCCGTAGGGGGTAATGTTTTTCTTCCCTTTGGAATGGAGCTTGGCTTAGCTTCTTTTAAAGGTCACTTCCTTGTCGGATAACAAACATTTTCACTGTCATCAGTGATCACAAATGGAATATAGAGACAATGAAGCATTCCCATCATTCCTACAGTATCCTACGTGTCAAGTTATATTCCAGTGTGATTTCAAACATAAAGTCTCACACAAAGAGTCATTCTGGACCCTTTTCAGTGCTTCCCCCTCTCCCTGCTGGAAAATCATTATAACGATGGTGATAATATAGTGCCTTTCATCACAGAAAGATCCCCAGTTCCTTGACTCATCGGTATCAGTGCTATCTAACCCACACATAGATAAAATAGTGGTATGATTTCAGAGCTTCACCCGCCAATGAAACACAGCTCTCTCTCTCTCTCTCTCTCTCTCTCTCTGAAGTTGAAACATGGCAGGAAATTGCTATTGAAACATAGCAATGCTATAGAAGAGTTTAGGATCAAGAGAATAAGCAGAATCCCCCCTGGTCAGTATAAGAATATACAACTGTTTTCTCCCTGGAAGCCAGAAAGATTCATCTCAAAAGCATTTGCTGTTTCTACCACTAGTGCTTGGGAGTAACTTTAATTCCTGCCAGGGGCGATATAGGAGGTTCTTCAGCGTGGTCTGCTGCAGAGATTAACTGAATCCAAGCATCCAGAACAATACTGGTCACGCTCCATTTTTGGCCAGCACCACCCACTTCTTGCGGGTCTTCTCCTTACCCCTCGGGGGAGAGACTGTTGCCTTGAGTCTCTGTAGCAGTCCCAGCGGCAGGCTTCTGACCGCTGGAACCTTGCTCCTGGACTTGCCAAGGTAAGTCAGGTGTGAATATGACACTATTAAAATGATGAGGGGAATTCTGGGCAGCAGAATATAACAACTCCCATCTGATCATTAGATTTGGGTACCTCTTTTATATTGGTATCTAAGTGTGGCAGACTCTTTGGGGTTTATTTAAATACCCTTTACAAAAAGAAGCAAAAGAACAACACTACATTCTTTTTTTCAGGTTTCAAAGTGGTAGCCAAATTAGTCTATATCAGCAAAAAGTACGAGTCCTTGTGGCACCTTAGAGACTAACAAATTTATTTAGGCATAAGCTTTCATGGGGTAAAACCCACTTCATAAGATGCATGCTCTCACTCCCCCTTTTATTGAACCTACATCTCTGTTTAATACTGGAGCGGTCCCCTGTTGTTGATAAGAACTTTAGGTAGATTTGCTTGGACAAGCATCTTGTATTATGGTTCTATGTGATGTACATGAAAACAGCTAGTGTAACACCGACAGACTCCAGTCACCAGGATCAAACCTGGGACCTCAGTGCATGAGCCGAAAGCCAAATGGTAGCTAAGAAGACTCATTTTATCTCTCTCTCTAAGTGGCCTTATTGCCACTAGCTGGGACAGAAACACCCCACCCAGCCGGTGTGTGGGTTATAGTAGCACAGAGTGCTCTCAAGGACAAGTGACCTCCCGATTGTCGTCTCGGAAGAGAAGGAGCCAGGCTTTTTGGGAGAGGAAAATAATAATCTTTTCCAGGTATATAAACCCTTCACCCACAGGGATCCTGAGCGGACCTACTACTTCCAAATCATGGTCACTTTGAAGCCAATGGCCAAACTTCCATTGACTCCAGTAGTGTCAAGGTTTGGCCCTTTATAGTCACAAGAATGGCTTCGCCAGCAGTGAAGTGCCGCCATTTCTGGAACGTAATGTGGCAGCTGTTGAATGTTACACAGTAACGCCGCACGGTCAGTTGGGACAGGAAGTGAAGACTGTTGTAGTATATCTACTTAAAATAGCAAAGGGGAGGTGAGCAGCCAGTATGCCACTACCTGGGACCTCTAAAATCGTAAGTGGTCAGGACTTTAGTTTTACATCTCATCTGAAAGGCAGCTCCTTCAGTAGTGCAGTGGCCCCCAAACCAGTGCTCAGAGGAGAGCAGTCGGCTACCCCACTGCTGGGAGCAGCTGGAATATGCTTGGCTTCTTCACCCTTGCTCAGTTTGAGATCTGAGCCTGAGGCAGTATGGCCATCTCATTCAGCAGCCACAGCAGGTGAAATTCAAATGAGCTGCGTGACTTAGACCTATGCACCAAAAAGGTCCCCTTTTGGCAACTTGCCTAACTTTTGCCTAAGTGGGCTAGTGCCTTTCTCGCCGGGATATTCTGGAGCTCAGTGTTAGTGCAGAGATGTATTTATTTTAAGACCAAAGACACTGGAGGGGAGAGGAGCTCCACCAGCAGCTTCATGTGTGTGTTCTGGCATAGGGTCACCCTAGACCCCTCGACCTCGTCTGGGATTCTCTTAACTGAAACTGGTTTTGTCTGGGATGAAGTCACAGGAGGGCCTTTGTTGTGTTTCAAACCCATTCCACAAATTAATTATCCTTGGTCCCAAGCAGTGTTCCTCAAATGCTTTTGTTAGAGTTTTCATTTACTAACTCCTGACCAGGACAACGTTTGGGTGGCCTCTTGTGGGATGGCTGCCAGAAGAACATCGTGGTAAGACCTTAACACACAAGAACCAAAAACAGAGGGGGACAAAACAGGCTGCTCACTAAGGCAAGGAGGTACAACTTACCCTACTTGCTGCTGTAGGCTGGCTCTTTGCAGATTGATTGCTCAAGGCCCAGAGCACACACTTCCTTACAGAGTTTCTTAGTCTTCTAGAGAGACCAGGCAACTTCCCAAGAATTATTTTAACACAGTTTTCAACACACTACTATTCTGGGGATCCAGCACTACTGTTGTGATGGTCTCTTTGTCCTGTTCCTCTTTCAGGATATGTTCCCAATTCACTCTGGTGCTCTCTGTGCCGTTCCAGGCAGTTCTGCTTTCTGTTCAGATATCTGTGTAAAACCATTCTCCAACAGAGCTGCAACTCCCATTGTTCATGGCATTTGATTCAAAAGGACTGCTCTCCTCCTCCCCATGCTGTGCTGCCCAGTGCAGCAGTCTGGGAGCTGACCTTGTCTGTAAAGACTGAGGAAAAAAAAGCATTGAGTATTTCAGCTTTTTCCACATCATCTGTCACTAGGTTGCCTCCCCCCATTCAATAAGGGTCCCACAGCTTCCCTGATCATCTTCTTGTTGCTAACACATACCGGTAGAAACCCTTCTTGTTACCCTTCAGATCCCTTGCAAGCTGCAACTCCAGTTGTACTTTGGCCTTCCTGATTACACACCTGCATGCTCAAGCAATATTTTTATACTCCTTCCTAGTCATCTGTCCAAATTTCCACTTCTTGTAATTTTCCTATTTGTGTTTAAGCTCACTGAAGATTTCTCTGTTAAGCCAATCTGGTAACCTGCCAAATTTGCTCTTCTTCCTGCACATCAGGGTGATTTGTTCCTGCACCCTCAATTAGGCTTCTTTAAAATACAGCCAGCTCTCCTGGACTCCTTTACCCCTCATATTAATCTCCCAGGAGATCCTTCATATCATGAGATCCCCTCATATTAATCTCCCAGGCAGGGCCGGCGACAGGGGGGTACTACGGGTACAGCTGTACCAGGCCCCGGACTTTAGGGGGGCCCCCTTAAGTCCGGGGCCCGGTACACAGCAGTACCCGTAGTCATCCCCCCTTGTCGCCGGGCCTGGAGAGCGGGGAAGGGGCGGGGAGGCGCCGCGGCTCCCTCCGGACGAGCGCGCGTGTCCCCGGCAGGAGCAGAGAGCCCGGCCGGCGGCAGCGGCGCACCACCGCCTGCAAAAAGGGCGAGGGCGGGGAGGCTCCACAGCACGGTAGGGCTTCCCCCGCCGGGTCTGGGGGAGAAAGGGCGCGGGGGCGGGGGCGAAGAGAAAGAAAGGGCGTGGGGGGGAGAGAAAAAGAAAGGGCGTGGAGGGGAGAGAAAAAGAAAGGGCGTGGGGGGGAGAGAGAAAGAAAGGGTGTGGGGGGGAGAGAGAAAGAAAGGGCGTGGGGGGAGAGAGAAAGAAAGGGCGTGGGGGGGAGAGAGAAAGAAAGGGCGCGGGGGGGAGAGAGAAAGAAAGGGCGCGGGGGGGAGAGAGAGAAAGGGCGCGGGGGGGGGAGAGAGAAAGAAAGGGCGCGGGGGGGGGAGAGAGAAAGAAAGGGCGCGGGGGGGGAGAGAGAAAGAAAGGGCGCGGGGGGGGAGAGAGAAAGAAAGGGCGCGGGGGGGAGAGAGAGAAAGAAAGGGCGCGGGGGGGGAGAGAGAAAGAAAGGGCGCGGGGGGGGAGAGAGAAAGAAAGGGCGCGGGGGGGGGAGAGAGAAAGAAAGGGCGCGGGGGGGGGAGAGAGAAAGAAAGGGCGCGGGGGGGGAGAGAGAAAGAAAGGGCGCGGGGGGGGAGAGAGAAAGAAAGGGCGCGGGGGGGGAGAGAGAAAGAAAGGGCGCGGGGGGGGAGAGAGAAAGAAAGGGCGCGGGGGGGGGAGAGAGAAAGAAAGGGCGCGGGGGGGGAGAGAGAAAGAAAGGGCGCGGGGGGGGAGAGAGAAAGAAAGGGCGCGGGGGGGGGAGAGAGAAAGAAAGGGCGCGGGGGGGGGAGAGAGAAAGAAAGGGCGCGGGGGGGGGGAAGAGAAAGAAAGGACGCGGGGGGGGGGGGGAGAAAGGGTGGCTCGCGCCGCTCCCAGGCTCGCGCTGCCGCCAGCCGCTGTCAGCTGGGGGGGGGGGAGCGCCAGCTGGGCTGGGCTGGGCCCCCCCCCCCGGCTTGGCTTCCCCCCCAGCCACTGTCAGCTGGGGGGGAGTGCTGGCTGGGCTGGGGGGGGGCGGCTGGGCTTCCCCCCCCAGCTGCTGTCTGTTTTCCTTTCTTCCTTTTGTCAGGATCCTGAACTCTACCATCTCTTGGTCACTGCCTCCCAGGCTATTACCCACTTTTACTTCCCCTACCAATTCTTCCCTGTTTGTGAGCAGCAGGTCAAGAGGCGCACGGCCCCCAGTTGGTTCCTCCAGCACTTGCACCAGGAAGTTGTCCCCAACACCCTCCAAAAACTTCCTGGATTGTCTGTGCACTGATGTGTTGCTCTCCCAGCAGACGTCAGGATGATTGGAGTCCCTCATGACAACCAGGGCCTGTGATCTGGATTTAGTTGTCCTAAGAAAGTCTCGTCCACCTCATCCTCCTGGTCCGGTGGTCTATAGCAGATGCCCACCACGACATCACCCTTGTTGCTCTCGCCTCTAAACTTAACCCAAAGACTCAACAGGCTTTTCTCCAGTTCCATACTGGAGCTCTGAGTAATCCTACTGCTCTCCTACATAGAGTGCAACTCCTCCACCCTTTTCTCCTCTGCCTGGTCTTCCTAAACAGTTTATACTCCTCCATGACAGGGCTCCAGCCATGTGAGTTACCCGACCAAGTCTCTGTTATTCCAGTCACATCATAGTTCGTTGACTGTGGCAGGGCTTCCAATTCTTCCTGCTTGTTTTCCAGGCTTCTTATGCTCATGTACAGGCACCTAAGATAACTAGCCGATTGCTCTACTTTCTCAGTATGAATGAGGAGGCCTCCCCTGTTGCACCGTCCTCCTCGTGTTTCCTCCCGGTATCGCACTTCCCAACTTACCTCAGGGCTTAGGTCTCCATCCCCTGGTGAGCCTAGTTTAAAGCCCTCCTCACTAGGTTAGCAAGCCTGCCTGCAAAGATGCTCTTCCCTCTCTTCTTTAGGGGGATCCCATCTCTTGCCATCCTTCTTCCTGTAACAGCCTCCCACGACTGAAGAATCCAGAGCCCTCTCTCTGAGACATTAAAATTAAAATGTGGCAAGGGGTATGTCCCCTTTCATTCCCCTCTGTGGCTGCATCTATTGAGTGGGCTCCACTGTGCGGGGGGTGGGGTGGGGGGGACAGATTTTCCTGGAATGTGTGCTGGGGAGGGTCTGCTCCATCAGGGTTCCCCCTTGCATTAAAGCATAGCACAGCTTGAGGGATTGTCAGGGGTCAGCCAGGCGGGTATTGAGTGATGCCCTGGCCATTGTCTCCTGATAATGCCAGAGCTCAGTGGATGCTCTAAATTCCTCATTTGCCCTCATCTTCATGGAATCCCTTATCCCCAACCCATGCCGAGCTCCACTGCTCAGTATTGATGCAGGAGGAAAGATCTGAAACCTTTACGATGATGCAGCATTTACATTCAATTATTTATGGTGCAATCGCTAGCTGTGTTCTTTCCAGAACACCATTTTGTTTCGGGTCTTGCACATGTCTGAGAATAGCTCTTTGCTGCAGCTTCATCCACAGGAACCTAGTTATTTATTCATAGGCATTGGATTTATTCTGATAGTCTGATGGGCTTACCACATTTTCTCTGAAAAAAGCCCTTTAGATCTGTGGGTGTCCTCTGCCCAAGATTTGTTTTGCCCCCTTCCTCCAACCCCAAAGTAGAAAGGCTCATAGTATACTTTGTATATAGTTAAAAATCCCCCTTAAAAGTTTGTCTGGAATAGGAAACTGGAAATTAAATTAACTAACCTTGAAGTTGTATGTATAGGGATATGTGTACATTCTAGCATTTGTAGATCTGATTTCTATTTCTTTAGTTCCTTCTCTCTTTTCTCCCATCTCCTACTTTATTTTCTTTCTCTTTTCCATTTTCTCTTTCTTTCTTTCAGTTCATTTTCACCATAACTTTATTTCATTTCCTTCTTCCCCGTCTCTCTCTCTCTCTCTCTCTCTCCCTCCCTCCCTCAGACAGTTCTCTTTTCCTTTTTGCCAGGTTACATTCTCTTTCTTCTGTTGTGTCTCTTTGCCTCCTTTTCTTTCTATCTGGCTCCCACACATGGTCTTTCCCTTCCACCTACTTCACTCCATGGGACGTTTCCCTCTCCCCGGTTGTTAGCAGTATAAGAGAGATGCTTTCCCTGGGGAACTGGTGAGGAAATATCCTTCCAGTTCCCACTTGAAAGCTTCCTCAGGTAAAGTTTCTAGCCTAGTGTATTTTCAGATGCAGAGGATTCTGACCATGGTTCTTCAAGATGATTTGTCTGTCATAGTTGGCCTGCCTTGTCCATGTATAAAGCTCCCCATGACCCCCTCATTCAGTAATCTTTTATCCTCAGCAAACTTCTGCCATTCATTATTTGCAAATTTCTATTTAGTAAAAACACAGGCTGTGGCATTGTGATCCCAAAGCCAATTTCACTATGGTATCCTATTCCAGTAAGACCTTTCTGTTGCATATGGTAATGCCCCCTCAGAAACTCCTGGGCAAAAGAAATGGGGATAAATCTCCAAGTATATCTTTTGGGTTTCTTGAAATCCAGTTATTCAGAGCTATTTGAATGTCCTTGCTCTGCACTGGTGTATACTTGACTTGTGTTATAACTGCATATCTGCTTCTGCTTTCCTGTATAAGCTAAAAAACTCCTCTTAAAACAGTTCTGTTTTCATGCCTAATTTGGCCTCTTTCATGCATGTCATTTCACTTTTATCTTCAAAGTGGGTAACTCGCTTTGTTGGAAACTGGAAACATAGATCCTGATTATGCAACCCCTCCTCACACTGAGTAGCACCTGGCTCTGGGTCAGCTCCTGATACCCTTCCTCATTTTCAGTAGTGCCTCACTTCACGGCAAGCCCATTGACCTAAGTGGAGTGGCTCTCAGCGCACGGTACAGCTAGCCATGAGCAAGTGTCTCAGAATCTCAGAGTAGTCTATCTGAGATCCATGTGACCATCTGTGTCTTAAGGTATTACTCAGTGTGAGTAAGTGAGGAAGAACGTGTCCCTTAGTGAGGCCAGAAAAGACATCTGGGGTCATCCAGCCTGACTCCTTGCCTTTTGGATCCTATGTCATCTCTCAGGAATGTCTGTTTAGTTCTATTCTAATGCAGTTATGGTGCATCGATCACGCCTCTTGCTTTGTTAGGAAACAATTCTTAACATTTAGCCTATTTTTTTCTTCCTGAAGTTCCAACCACTGCTCCATCTTCTGGATTGTAACTAATTCCCTTCCTTCATTTATACTGGTACCTTGAGAGGTATCTATAGACTGTGATCATGTCCCTCGAGTCCTCCCCTTTCCACACTACATAAATTTAGCTACCACAGTGCCTTACCCTCTCTGCTTGTCTCATGTGCCTTATCCTCCAACGTTCGTACCATTTTTGGTGCCTTCTTTTGTGGATTCTCTAGGGGTTTTTTCCTGCACCTTTCCTAAACTGTAGGAAACCAAACGACGTTTCTAGCTTCTTTGTGAAAGTGGTCTATTGAAACACAGTTTAAAACGTGACTTTTCCTTTATATTCAGGGTATCCAGGAATAGCATTATGTTGCCTGATTCACTAAGTAGTTATTGATTATTGTTTATTTCCAGTGATTAAATTTCTGATTTTTAAAAGGTTCTAGTCCCAGAATCAAGCACATCAGAATTAAGTTCAGTGTCTGGTTAGGAACCAGGAAGTGCACAGCAATGACACATTTAGGTACTGTTGTTAGCATAATTAGTGAAAGCCCACATGGTCCAAACCAAATGCGAATATAGTTGTAGTGAAGCATGAAGGTGGTCATGTCCTGCACTATCCCCTTACATAGAGTTGCAGTCTTTTCTTGGAGATCTAGTGATGGGAGACAGGGTCCTACCCTTCCACAAGGGTCCTACTCTGCCTCTGGCATGCCAAGCAAATCCGATGGTCAAGATCTCAAAGCTTACATAGTGGTTTGGCCTACTATAGGGCCTCATTACTGCCATGAATATTCCTATGGATAGATGGCCTTCTTGTCCATAACTATATTCCTCACTGTAATAATGTTGGAGTGCCCTTATCCTAGGGGTTAGTATATTAACGATCTCAGCTTATTATCAGATACACCAATTCATTGCCCAGCCAAGTTTGGAGTTGTACTTTTGCAGATGTTCCTATCCTAATATATCCAAAAGCTGATAGGATTTATACACAAATCCCCTAAATGTAATATCCCAGTTCTCCAATAACTCAGGGTCAATGTTGGGTAACTCACTTATGCTAAGGCTCACAGCCCTCAAAGCCTTATGCTAACTACTTAAGTGAATGTCTCACAGGATGTTGGCCTCTAGGTTTCTTGCATTACTGCAATGGGAAATACCTTAAGCTAGCTCTCTGGGCTACAGTTAGCTTTTTTCTCAATGTTGTGTTGATCTGAGCTCTTCTTTCGCTGACTGTCGTTCTGTACATCTTTCTTGGGCTTCCCTGTTAGCTGTCATCTGAATCTGTGCTGTTTAAAGCCTCTTCTTAGGTGCCATCCTTTATATTCTGTAATATTGAATCTCAGTTCACTGCCCACAGCCCACTCTTTGCAGTTTGGTTCGGATGTGCATTTGCTACTTCTCTGAATTTGGTGTTTTCTGCAGATAATCATCTTGGTGAATTGACACTTCTGGCATATTAAATAGTTAATGCAATTATTTAATATCATGGGTCTCTGTTTCCAACCCCTCAAACATCCTCCCTTTGGAGACCTTACCATTAATTCGTACTCTCTGTGCCTGTTTCTAATACTCTGTGTTATATGTTTATGACTGTAGATGACACTATATCAGATGTATTATTGAAATCCAAGTATATGACATCCATTTCCCTCCTAAATCAGTTGCTATGTCCAAGAAGGCTGCTAGATTTGGTTAGCCTCACCTATTTCTAATGAATCTATCTCTGTCAGTTATTAGGCACATTTCTCCCAACTGCCCTTCTGACTCACTTTTTACGGAACACACTCAAATATTTCCCAGAATAGTCATCATGCTAATTGGCCATAGTTCTCCAGATCCTTCCTCCTAGCTTTCTTAAAGATATTGACCTTTTCCGGTCACCTGCATTTATCATTTATGCATCAATGTGTAGATGCTTTAACACTGTCTGCAGAGCAGTACAATATACAATGGGAAGTTATTTATGTGCTATTTGCTGCTCCTGGTGATGATTAAAGGTCTTTTCTCATAATGATGATATTTGTAGATACATGTTTGTCATAAACCCATATCAAATGCCCCCATTAGTTATTGTTTTTCATTTGGGATCAGGCACGCAGTACATATTTTCTTTATTCTTTACATCACAATTTTTCAGGCGAAAATGAAAGGGAGTGGCTCCTACATCCCATTCTGACTAGTTAGTAGACATCTGCCATCTTGCAGCATATGCCAGTGTGCTGATCTCCTCCTGAACACCATAACGTTTGGATTGTCCTAATGAGGATGATGGTAACAGTGAAAACGTGGATGGTGTTAACAGATGACATGGAGGAATTTCCACAGCAAAAGCTAGCAGAGCAAGAACTATAGAAATACAGGTGTTCAGCCTAGCTTATGAATAGACAATCTGTGGCAAAACTGTGTGTTCCATGACTTGGTTGTCAGCAGTGCGGACTGATGGGGCCTTTTGCCAAAGTCAGCTGACCACCATTTTAGGATTTCACATCTTCAGCTGATTTTTTTCTCGCCTTTTCTTATCCTCTTCCAGTCGATAGGTGAAGTAGAGCAGTGTTTCTCAGTGACCATGGCCAGTCCCTGAAATCTCCCTGACACAGTTTAGGAAGTCAACAAACCAGTCCCTGGTATCCAAGTGGTTGAGAAACACTGCTGTAGATGTCACCTTTAGATCTAGGCTGCCACAGGTCAATGCAGCCATTTCAAACACAATCAGATGAACGACCTCACTGAAAAAAAGTCAAGACAATGAAAAAAAGACCATATATTCTGGCTGGCAATGCTGCAGTCTGACTTCTTTTGTGCCACTTGCAGCAAGCAGTCAACATGTCCCTTTGGACACCATAGCAGGGTTGTACAGCACTGAGAGCTCCATTCCTACTGCTGTAAAGAGGGAGGACAAAAGGGAGTTTCTCAACTGCAAAACAAGTCCCGCAAACTGGAATTCTAAGGCATCCTCCCTCACCCATTGGCCAATTTTATTTGGCACTGCTTTTCCAGTAATCAAATCCCAAGCGTCTCCTGGCACCATACAGGTACAGCCTGTGAGTTGACACAATGACTGCTGAGGAGACGGAAAGGACTGAAGAGAAAGTGGTTTGGCTTTCTCCTCCTATTCAGATCATTTGGCAAGTGCTAGACAATACAGGCAAAAGACAATTTACTTTTAGAGCTGGTAGGATGTTCGGGTTGTTTTGTTTTGCAGGAACTTTTGACTTTTTATCAAAAAACAAAAAATGTTGGCTGAAAACTGGCAGAAATCAAAATGGGGTCCGTTTGGGGGACTTTGATTTTCTAGTGAAAAACTGAGATGAAAAAAGTTGAGGGGAACAGACACTTGCCACAAACACTAGTTGAAAACCCAACTTTTTGCTGAAAAAAAAAAGTTTTAACAGAAATGTTTTGACTAGCCAGGTGACTAAAACCTCATTAACTGACCTCCCTAAGGATTTGTAGTGGACAGTGTGGGTGGGCCTTTCCAAAGCATTCATGTTGAACAAGCTGTGACTTCAGCAGGAGCAGAATTAGGCTAATGCTGAACACTCTTAAAATAGCCTTCCTGCTTCCTTTTCCTCAGGAGGGTGAACTCAAAATGTTATCACCGATACCGTGGTGATGGGTGCCTTGCAAGTACAATGGATGGAATAGATTAGTTAGATAGTGAGCAGTTGGTGTCTTCATAATGTCAAGCTCAGAATTTGGTTAAAGTATACGTTCCCTAAACAATTTAGAGAAAAACAGGGGTGGGCATTCTTAGCTCCACAGATAAATCTAGCAGTGGTAGATGGAGGTCTTGAGACCTCTGAAGTTCTATTAGAGAACAATATTTTCCTGGAAGGATTCTGTTAGGATGCACTGCTTGCATCCGACGAAGTGGGTATTAGCCCACAAACATTTATGCTTCAATACTTTAGTTAGTCTTTAAGGTGCCACAGGACTCTTTGTTACCTCTGTCAGGATTGTCACCTTATGACAGAGTAGACTAGGCCCAGAGTCCCCCTGTTGGAGGCCTCGGGGTCCTGCCATACCCTGTCCCAGAGAGGAAGGGAAGACAAGTCCTCCACGTGGTCTAGAGTGGTTGTGGGGAAGTAGCCAATGAGGGAGGCTGCAGGGAGCAGCCAATCAGGGCCCAGCAGATTCATATATAAGGAGCTTCAGGGGCAGAGTCAATCAGTTGCTGCCTGGAGATGCTGGAGTGAGGACTATGTTCCTGGTTGGACAGATCAGTTGCTGGCAGGAACCTAGGGAACAAGAGGGAGCTCCTGGCTGGATGCCTGGACTGAGTAAGGACTGAGCCCAGGGAGGACTGCAGGAAGACCCTGTCTTCAAGGAGGAAGTTCTGGGGGATTAGCCCCATGCCAGGCTAGTTGAAGACTGAGCTCAGGGAGGGCTACAGAGATACCAACAGAGGGGTACTGGGATAGGCCCCTGGTGGACTGTATACTCCAGAAGGTGTCTGTTCTGTTTCACATACAGACAGTGTGTATGACTTGGCCAGAGGGCGGAGTCACGGAAAACCTGCCTGAGAAACCACCGCCAGGGCTTACCACAAACTGAGAGGCCGCAGGCACATACCCTCAGCCAGGGGGCACACCCCATTACACATCTATTTCCTTTTGTCCTGAAGAACAAACTCCTCTAGATACCCTGACAACTGTCATTCGAAATGATCTTTTGGGACAGTTATCCTGCCCAGCAAGGCTCTCATGCTATGGGAACGCCCCTTACAACCAGCAAGGTCTTGCAAAATTTGGGACATGTAGCAACTCTTGACATGAGAAAGAAAGAGCCCTGCTGAAACAGGTGAGCTGGTAGGGTCCAGATGGGAGTCTCCGTTAGTCCCTGCATGGGCTAAGGGATAAAAGGGCACATGCTTCAAAGTGCTAGGCACCCCCTGAAACGTGCTGGGCTCTCTCTGTGCCCCTGATGATCCCTGTGAGAGGAAGGGGACCAGTAGCTTGTTGGAAGCAATCCGCACTAAAATCAGATCAGGCTTCAAAATGTCACCGTATCCATGACACTTTGTTATTTGGGGCTAGATTGTCACAGTCCTTACTTGGCAGTACAGGACTGTAGTGGGGAGTAAGCCCCCCGTTCCACTGCGTAGACTGAGACCTGACCCTAGCCTATCTGCATCTTTCAGTGCCTTTAAAAATCTGGCCCCGACTCCCTCCCCAGTGGAAGGAGAGAGCAGGGGAGGGACTCTGACTCTCTGAGGCACGGCTCCTTCTCCACTCTGTCACCCCTTGCTCAGGCCAGCTCCTGTGTTTTGTGAACATAATTACACGGCATGCATATGTACTGACAACACAAAGAGGACAGAGTCAGGAAATCACATTCCGGGGTCACCCTGCAAGAATGGCTTGCTATGCCGAGTAGTCTAAGAATAGAATTCCCATGTTGAACTGAACTTAATATCTAGGTCAGATATTTACTGCCAACGACTGCAGATTTTAACTGGCTCCTTGCAGCATGCAATGGGCTGAAGTGGTGCAGCATCGTTATCAGTTATGCATGTTTTGAATCCCTCCACGTACCATTCTTCTTTAGCCTGGTGGCCTCCCCGGATCTAGTTTGTTTTCGGAGGCAAAACAATGCTGTTGCCTTCTGCTCAAATGTCAGTTTGCAGTCACTGAGATCAATATGGCCCATGATTAGCATATTAGCGCGGTGGGCTACTGTTCTCTTTTCACTGCACAGGAGCTCTTAGTCCACAAATCAGATCGAGAAAGCACCCCGGATAGCGGGGATATGAATCATTTTTACCTTGTGTGATGGTTTGTATAGCTACCTGCTTTCCCTGTGCATGGAGGGAGTTTATTAAAGGGACAATAGGGATTATGATCTGGGTGCTTCTGTTTGTTTTTCATTTGCAAAGCCAAGCAAAGGGCTGTGCAGAGGGTGGTACATCTGAATAACCAGTCTCGGCTTGTGCACAGTGTTAGATCCAGCTGTTCACTCCCACCTGTTTTAATATTATACATTCCAACAAATTATAGACCTGAAGTTAGGCCTACTCTCAAAGCGAACAGGAAAGCTTCGCTAAATACCAGTTACACTTCGTAAGATCCCTGGGGGAGAGATTGTGACTTTGCCACAAACCCTGTTTACGAGGCAGTACTTCGCTGCGTCTTCCCAAGCGCAACACAGGGGAGACAGTTTCCACCCTGCTTCCCCCTTGAGACAGGGGCATAGTAAATTGCTTCTTTCCTATACTGGAAGCAAATGATGATATCTGCAGTGGCTCAGCTGTGCAGGCCAGTCTGTTGAGGAGGGGGTGGGGCTGAGACAAGGCTCTGTCCAATCCAGGTCCATATTTTCCAAACCATGAGTAGCGAGTATGCAGCACTTCTGTGCTTCTGCATTGCTAGACCCAAGGGGCTGATCTCCACTAGGGGGGGAAATCGACTGTAGATACGCAATTTCAGCTACGTTAATAACGTAGCTGAAATCGACGTCTCTACAGCCGACTTACCTCCCATCCTCAGGGCGGTGGCAGTCGGCGGCGCGGTCCCCCGTCGACTCCAGCTTGCGCCTCTTCACGAGCTGGACTTCCGGAGTCAACGGGGGAGCCGCTGGTGGTCGATTTATCGCGTCTTAACGAGATGCGATAAATTGATCACCAAAAGATCGATCCCTGCTGGCTCAAGTGAAGACAAGCCCAAGGACTGGGTAGTCAGAGGGATGAAGGGATGTGTGTGCGATGTGTGTGCCTCTTGCACTGGTGTAACCCACTGCTGAGTATGTGTTTCAGGTGTCTGCCCCTGCCCCATCCTCTGTGTCTAAGCCACACGGGATATGAGTCTGCTACAGCCCCAGTGAGGGACTATGACCTTTTAACTCAAGCTGTAGCAGCTCATGATTTTAGCTGTCAAGGTCCCTGGTTCAGGTTCCAATGTGTCCGTAAAGGTGGCGATTGTGACAGGTTCCCCCCCAGGGTGCCCCCTGGAGATGAGGTACCACTGAGCTCTCTGACACACCAGCCTGGGCTCCTCACACTGTGCTGCTGTGACAAGATGCAAAGCCCTCCAAGCTTGCACTTTCACCAGCATTCACACAGGTAGGGACACACCCCACTGCAGTTACATGCAGGCTCTTGAACCACCAGTCTCCTAGGCTAGGACCTCAAAAAGTCCTGCCCTGGTCAAATCTGGCTAGTATGTGGGTTTAATACCTGGTCTGCCTCTCCCTCAATATGAAGAGGACCACGAACACTTGGGGTAACCAAGATGAGATTTGGATTAAAACATAAAATATGTTTATACCTACAAAAAATAGATTTTAAGTGATTATAAATTATAGCAAACAAATCAAAGCAGATTACCTAGTAAATAAACAAAAATGCAAACTGAGCTTAACATACTAGATAGGCAGGTTATGAATTAGCAAATTCTCGTCCTGAGAGATAAACAGACTGGCAGATTCTTAAGGCACAAGCTGACTTTGCTTTGCAGTTTGGGTTTCCCAGGTTGTCATACAGAGGCTATAAAACCCTGATTATCTAAAGGTCTTTAGAAAGCCTAGAAACTTTTCAATAAGTGGGGAAGTCACTCAGCCCAGATGGCTTTGAAATCTTCATTGCCTGCTGGCCTGGAGCGCAGATTCCAAAGCTTTCCAGCTGGCTCATTAATTTTCTGTATATTTCTGGTGTCCCCTCAGAAAGAACTTTGGAGATTTGTGGCTCTACTCTCTTATTCTCCTTCATTTTGAAAGGACACAAAAGATGTGGGGTGTCTCACGGCTGTATTGTTTTGTTCCTGAAATAGCACATGGTTTGGTATGTTCATGAGAAATATTTAATGGCTATGAAGGTTTGCCTATCCCTGCTTGGAGCTTCATCTCCTGCAGGAACAAAACCCAAAATTCCAGTCTTGGCAGGTAAGCAAAGGAGGAACTGATTTTCATATATCTAACTTTAAATGTACAGTAGAATTTTTTGTAGCATCTATGTCAAAACATACAGGGCCAAATCCTCAGTAGGTGTAAAATGAAGCCAGTGGAGTTATGCCAGATACACCAGCTGTGAATCTGACTCATATTCTGCCACTGCCTTGGAGATTAAACGCGTCCTTTAATGTACTGTCAAAAAATGTTCAGTTGGCATGTTAGACGTATCCTCTGATGACCCTTCTCCCACTCCTAAAAATAGAGAGAAATCACTTAACACAGGAACAAACAATGCAGGTGTTTTAGATCCCTGGCTCTGTGAGTGGTCAGGTGACTGATTGTCTGCATCAGACTGTTTCTGCTTTTAGTGTTTCTTGATGCTAATTGCTCGTGGTGCCTTGTCTTCTTCGCTCTGCCCCAGTACCTCTTCCCCTGGGTCCTATGTACGCTGGATCTCTACTACCTGCTTTCTCTCAACATTTCTCACCAGTGCTACCAGTGAGTAGCACTATCGTAGACAAAGTAACAACCGCCACAAGTGGCCAGTCTATTCTAATGCTCCACTTACTTGTTGCTCTCATTAGTGGTGCAGCATTGCTGGAGCAATGGTGGGAAGCTATAGGAAAAAATATATAGACAATTGTACTGGATTGTGAGCCTAGGCATCCTCTCTGATCTAGTTTTGGTTGCTTTCCCTTGGACCTTGAGAGAGGTCTCTCTCTCTTATCCACAGGTGTAACTCCACTAGCTTCAATGGAGTCACTCCTAATTTACCCCAGCCCTAAGTTCTTCTCTGTGATGTATTGTACCTAACGTTTGCTGTAGAGGTATTATGTGGTATTAGAAAATTAAGTATTCTCTTGAGCGTTCAGTGATTCCACTGGGCTGGAGTCCAAGCTCTGAAACCCGGTGCGCGGGGAGAGTCTCAGACCATGGGCTCCAGCCTGAGTCTGAACGTTTACACTGCTAGTTTGAGCCTCACCGTGTGAGTCCCGCAAGGCCCAGTCAGGTGTCCCAGGCTCTGGGACTCACGGCCGTTGGGTTTTGATGGGTTGTTTTGTTTTGTTTTGCTGTGTAGATGTATCCTGTGTCTCTTCAAAGCATTTATGTTGCGGAGGCAGCTTAAACCTCAGGGAGTTTAAATGAAGCCCAGAGCTGAACCACACCTTGCAAGTCAGGTTACTACTGACAATATTATTGTTCTAACAAATCCATTATATTGCCTGTACCTGTCTTTTCATTTCTGAGGATGGTTGGCTTCCTGTTGGAACAGCAAAGTGATATGAGTGTCATCCTCAGCCAGATAGTTGCCATGGTGATTTAGCCCCAGCAGCGCTATTGGTTCCTATTTAGAGGATGTCATCACCTCCTTTTAAAACTCACCCTTACAACGCTGGGAGAGTTTTTTGCTGATGGGGGGGTGGGGACTCTTTTGGGGGCTGTTTATTTTTATGCTTTTGAATCCACTGAGGAGAGCTGTCAAAGACACTTATACCAGCACTTTACTGCCAGGACAAGTTGTTTTTTCTCTGCCTGTTTGCTGAAGTGGAAAGCCTGCAGGCTGTGCATGTGGTCTCTCTTCATGGGAGGAAAAATGCTGAATCGTTTATTATACACTCACTTTGCAAGCCTGGCTCATAACTTTTCCCTGATCTTGGGATCCCTCAGCACCCCCTGGCAGGAGCTAAGCACCCTTGACACCTGTTTATATTAGTGGGAGTTCGGAGTGCTCAGCTCCTCCAATGATTGGGTCCCAAACTGAGACCTACTCGCCTCTCCTTTTAACGATCCAGCATAGGAATTGTGGCTGTAGTTCACGGCTTAATCAGGGAAACATCCGGCACACTCACAAATCATATTGAAGAGAGTAGGAGTTGGGAGCTCAGCGCTGCTCAGGATTTAGCTCCTTGTTGTGTTCCTGTTCTCTACACAACCCTCCCAGAGAAAATGCTCTTGGGCTCAGCAGCTTAGCCAGTGCCATGACTCACCCAGGTTGGTTTTCTGAATTGCCCAGGAGTCTGCTTGAGATAGAGTCAGTAGATAGCTCACGGGGAGGAAAATCCACCCAGCCACGGCTCTGGGCCGTCTTCTTTGGATGGGAAAGACGACATGCAGATGATACCACAGTTGTCTAATGCAAGATTGCAAGAGTTCAGGGCTTGCTCTCCCTTTCATGTGGGTGTAAGTCAGGAGACACTCCACTGAAGTCAGTGGAGTTACCCAGATGTAAAACCAGTGTAAGTGAGAGGAGAGAATTTGGTCTGCTGTTTCCTCCCCTATCCTTTTGCCCTGGAGCACCTTCATCACTTGGGCTGTGACCCTGATTCTCCACACTGCAGCTTTCCTTCTGGGATCCTGGGGGGAAATTCCTTGAGAAGGATAATGATGTCACAGCTTCACTCCTCGTCAGATGCCTGGTCTCTCTCGTGTGTCAGGGAAGGAAAGCAAAGTCTAGCCAGCTGGTTTGAGTCCGAACAAAGCATCCTCCCATCTGCCCCTGCATTCAGGACTCACACGAAGAGCTGGGGAAAAGAACGTCCAGGATGGGAATGCAATTTGGCTCTGCTGAAATACATTCATTTGTTTATAATGCTGACCTCCCACCATTTCAAGTGGCTAAAGCAGGATACACCACCACTCAGGTTTGACCCATCCTCTCCTCTGTAGGTGGAGACAGAGGGGCAGACAAGCCAGATTTGATTGGCAATCAACCTAGTGCACGAGGTTGCAACGCCACTTAAATTTGGCCTGTCAACCCCTCTGCCACCAGCTACAGAGGGGCAGATGAGCTAAACCTGAGTGGTGCTGTGACTCCAAGCGCCAAGTCACAGTGTCACTCAATTTGGGGAACCTCTGAAATGGGCCCAGGACAAACTACCCATCAGCTAGGAGAGGGAGGGCTTGGAGGTCAAAGGGGGATAGTCTCACAAAACTCGGGCCTGTGGGAGAGCTGATCATGTCCATCACAGGAACGTATCACAAAGTGATTGGCTGCCAGTTGCAGCTGATTCTGTCCATATTTGACTGAGTTAAATCTGTCATACAGGCAGGCTCATGAGAGTTCTGTAGAGAAGTGTGAATGTAAAAGCTGGGTTTGTATATAGTAAGTTAGTGCAAAAAGCACCATCTGCTGGCAGATAGGCATATCTAGGATTGTTGTAAAGGATGTAAGTTCAATAAAGTTGTTGTTGTACCGCAAAAGGCTGATCTGCATTGAACAGGTAATATGTTTAGATACGGTGTAACGATGAAGGCCTCAAGGCCTGTCAATTTAGTAGATTTAATCTGAAAAAGGATCAATGAGGTACAATCAACATTGAACATGGTGTTGCTATTTTTACAATTGTTTTTCAGAATAAAATTAGACTTTCACATTCATATGAATCAATCCAACAATCATATATTGGAGGCCATCACAGTGGTATGTGAGTGCCTATCTATATTTAAATACCTACCTTTTCGACAACTTGATAAAGACCTATTAACATGGATCCTGGTTGTTGTATACATGTGCCTAATAATTTTGTTGGAACATGCAAAAGATTCTAAACTATTCCCTGAGTGAGATGTAACATACCCTACTTGCAGAAACTATAATAATCACTCATTTGAATTAGCTGTTTTTCTCAGCTATTATCCTGAGCTCATTTTTAGTTCTGTTCCATTACCATGGAGCATTTAATCTTTCATTGATCCCAATAGGACAACAATTGCCTTTTTGAAATTCACAACGTTTACTCTATATGGAACCAATGATTTCTAAATTATTTTCAGCATCCAATTGTTTAATAGCTTCAGAATTTAGCCTTTAATGGAGATCATTTTGGTCAGTCGATAGCCCTGATGACACAAAATAGCCATTTTCAAAATCTATTATTCTTTTCAATTCCAGAAAACACATTTAATAAATGTTAGTTTAGCATAGATGTAGAACTCCCATCGAGTCCCATGGCTGTTTAATCAGTCACATAGTCTCTTAGCTACATACCAGTAGCGAAATTAATGAGGCTTTTACCATTAACTTCAATGGGACCAGTATTTTGCCCCAGGAACAAAATTAACTCTGAAGAAAGTCAAGGCCTGTGTACCACTTAAGTCCCATTTAAGTCAGTTCTCAAAACAAAGGTTAAATGGGACTTACCTGGTGCATGATCCTTGGACTGGCCCTTTGCAAAAGGGGTGAATTTCTTGTAGGGAGAATACAAACAATGAGCCTTTAGATAATGGACAGCTTACTTTCTGATAAAGATAAAAGTTCCCTGTTTGCAAGAAAAAGTGCCTTTCCGGCAAACTAGAGTTTTCTGGAGAGATTTAAAAATCAGCTGATTTTCCTACAATTTGTGGAGTAAACCATTACACTAGACAGACACATTTTAATCTCCATTAGCCACCTCCGCAAACATGTGCTGGATCAACACTCGGCTATATTATTTCTCCAAGGCTTGTATTTCAGGACATCATGACTGCTTCTTTCTTTCAGTGAATTGTTTTGCTTTACCTGAATTGGCAGGCAACATTTTGGGGGAACATTTGAAACAAGATTAAATTCAGTGTCAATTACTAGGGCTATTCATCTCTCCCTTTCCCACGGATATTGAACTGAATCTGAATAAATTTAAAGTTAAAGAGGGTCTGCTTAATCACTAGGCTCTGAACACACCACTCTTTGATAAAAGGGTAGCTATCTGCACCTAGTTAGAGCTTAGATACAACATCTAGCCAGCAGTTATAGATTTCCCGATCTCTAATGACCAGACTAGTAATTATGTATTAATATTTTCTTAAGAGGCACATTTACAATTGGAGTTAAAGTTTCTAAAATCATCTCCTATATAAATGTGGATCTGCACTGAATCCTTGTAATTAGTCGATTTCATCATGACACAATCTTATGAACCCTGCAGCAGTCCTGGGAGTTGGGATTTCTCAGTGCACTATGCTAATGCAAAACGCTACTGACACTGAGGGCAGGTCTACTTTACCCGCTGGATCAGCATGTAGCGATCAATCTATCGGGAAGTGATGTATCGTGTCTAATCTAGATGCGATAAATCGATCCCCATGCATTCTCCCGCCAACTCCTGTACTCCACCGCCGCAAGAGGCTTAGGCGGAGTCAACGGGAGAGCAGCAGCAGTCGACTCAGACCCATGAAGACACCGTGGTAAGTCGACCAAAGGACGCTGACTTCAGTTATGCTATTCCCGTAGCTGAAGTTGTGTATTTTAGGTCAATCCTCACCCCCCACCCCCCACCCCAGTGTAGACCAGGGCTTAGAAACAACTCTAGTTTCACCTTAGCAACAGTGGTTAGACATCTGGTGTCTGATCTGGCATTGGAAAATGATCAAGGATCAACAGAGAGCTTATTAAAAAGCAATAGTTATGTTTGATACCATCAGCTACACCATTATTTATTTTTGAAAAGTGTAAATAATATTTATTAGCGATTATTATTACGGTACTTTTTCTTTTTAAATTTTCTGCTGAAAAGCTGAACAGATACCAGCCTCTAACTAAAACATTAGCAATCATCTGTGTTGCGGTGCTATAACAACTAAGTATCAGTGATTTGCTGCTAAGCCCCTGGTACTCAGCCAACAATTTTGATTACCCTTGCACTAAGCTATTGCTAAGAGCTTCTAAGGCATGGTCACCTGACATATGTATACTGTGAGTAGAGCTGACTGAATACTGCAAACAAGCATTGTGAATATTGGTTTTGAATTTGCTTTGCCTGGATCCGCCCCCACGGCATTCCATGAACATTCACAGGAATGATATTGTGTTTGCAGAAAGAGAAAGTGTTGTGAATACTCAGGTGACCGGTGACTGGCTGCTGGGTGTTAGATTTCTGGGTTCTAAGAACTAAAGTAGGATTATGTTGTAACCTTTCAGGGAGAATACAAATGTTTTTTAATCTACCGTCTACTGTCTCTGTGTATGCTGTGAACATAACAGGCGGTATGTGGCCTAGTGACAGATCAGACGGTCTAGTGGTTAGGGCACTGTTATAGGACTTGGGAGATGCAGATTGAATTCCCTGCTCTTTAACAGACGTCCTTGGGCAAGTCACTTATCCTTTCTGTGTGTCGGGTTTCCATATGTAAAACAGAGATAACAACACTTCCCTAATTCACAGGGCTGTCATGAGGATAAACACATACAAAATTGTGAAGCATTTGGATACTATGGGCCATATAAGTACCTAAGATAGATACAGCTGTGGTTAAAATCCAGGCAAAGTGTTGAGAGTTTCTAGGCCCAACACTGCTTTTGGCTCTAGCCATTTTGAGAGTGATTTGGTCAGCAAAGCAGGGGGGCAGGGGGAAGAAGTTACTGAGTGAGTAGCTCTGGCAGGTGTACCTGTGCGTTCTTTCAGCACCAGCCCGAGGAGTGCACCACTCATGGGGGGAGAGGGCATAGAGGAGCCCAGAAAAGACCAACTGAAAATGAGGACTATGGAAAACTGGGGTTTTGACGGAATGAACATTTCCATGACAAGCAGCTGCTTTCCAGGCAAGTTCCAATTTTTCAGTAGAAAGCAGAATATTTTTGGCCCAAAATTGAAAATTTTCATTTTCCGTGGTTTTCTGCTAAAAAAATGTTTTGGTTTTTCAATGAAAACATGACAAATTTTGCAGGAATATTTTTACCCCCAATCAGGTCCAATAAGGTTTGTTGTGCGTGTTGTGCATGGAGAACAGGATGGGCAACTGAACACGGGTGCATTGGGGACAGTTCTTCAACCCTGCCCTTCAGCACAAAAGTGTCATAAAACTGGTTTACCCAGTGACTACAGGGTCCTCTTGGAGTGTGAAGCCCTCAGTGTGGGAGGCATAGAAGGGACAAAGCTAAAGGGGTCTGGCTGGAACACTGCAGTAATCCAGTGTGCCATCCCCAGATCAGATCCTTAGTCATTGACTGCTGGGTGCAAATTAGAGCAGCTCTGAAAGTGGGGGACAAATCAGTCCCTGGCTTGCCTCAGGATGACATAACGCTGGTTTTGCTTCCCTCTTTGGGTCCTCTGCAACATGGAGCTCACCTGGACCCAAGGACCTTGGAGTCTGCTTGATGGTAGCAGGGTTTAGGCTAATTCTAATGTGATGTGAATCTGGAGTCACTCCACTGAAAACAATGAAGTTATTCTGGATTTGCACCAATGTAATAAAAGTAAATAATTTATCTGCCTTTATATGGTATTTTACAAAGTCGGGGAAACATTATTATCCTGATGGAACTAAGAAGGAATCTGTAGCAGAGAGAGTAGGTGACTTGTCTGGAGTCACATAGCAAGTCAATAGGAGAGTCTGGAATAGAATCCAGATGTCCCTCACTCCTAGCCACGTGTTCGTTTCACAAGCCACCACCACCCCTGAGATCAGAATCTGGCTAGCATGTTCCCCATTGGTTTGTGAAACTTCTCTCTGTGGTAGTTTTTACTGCATGATTGAAAGTCCCACTCAATGCCTATTGTGACCCAATAACCTCTCAGTGCCCATTGGCAAGGGGGTTACAGGAATATCTTGATTCTGATGTGTACATTCTGATTCATCAAATAGTATCACGTGAGGTCCTCAGTGAAAGCCAGGGCTACACTGCTCATTAATATCACTGTGAAATGGATGTACAGATGCTAGGTAAGGAGTTAGGTATGCTGAAAATATGTTCATAGTCTTTTTTCAAGACAAGGTTGACCCATAGGTTTTTTTTGTCAGACAAGAAATATAAATTAACCACTGTAAGCTAACAAAATGACTAGCCGTTTATAGATGAAGTCGGAGAGATATGAAAACAACAGGCAAGCAGAACATGGGAAAAATGAGCCACAGGTGTTTATCTTGATTCTGTGTTCAGACAAGGAACGTTGGGGATATATCAGCAAAAGGCAAAGAAAATACACCTTTATCCTGCATCTAGGAAGTAAACAGGCAGTGGATTTACATGCATAAAAATGGGATCTCAATTAACTGGTTTAAATGCTGCAAAAGTGTAGGATAAAACTTCTTTACACAGGTTAACCTGTCAGATTTAGTCTCTGGAAAGCATGATATGATTTTGTTTTATATGTAACTCTTTGTTTCCAACATTCTTACAGTCATTTGAATCGTGAATCCTTGGTAATAAACGTGTTGTTTTCACTATAGTTATATCTCAGTGCTGTGATATTAAGCCTGGTGCCGCTCCTGAGTTGAAACTGTTGTGTATACTGTTTCTCCAGGGACAGCCAACTGGGTATTTCTGTGAGTGTTCAGTGGACAAGAGGCTGAACACTACAGGGGAATGCTTCGATGAACTGGAGGATTTGGGTGCAACTAACTGTTACCTTTAAGACAAAGCAAGGGCTGGCATATCCCAGGAGAGAGTGTGTGAGTGACTAACTGGCTGATGATGTTAGGAAATGAAACCCAGTTAAGAATAAAGACTCCCTCTTGTTGGAGGGAGTGGATAACTAGGGGCTTGTCTTCACTAAAGCTGGCAGGGATCGATCTTTTGGCGATCGATTTATTGCATCTTGTCAAGACGCAATAAATTGATCGCCAGTGGCGCCCCCGTCGACTCCGGAACTCCAGCTCACCAAAAAGTGCAAGCTGGAGTCGACGGGGGAGCGACGGGGGAGTCGACGGGGGAGCGCACCACCAACTGCCGCTGCCGTGAGGATGGCAGGTAAGTCGGCTGTAGAGACGCCGAATTCAGCTACATTGTTAATGTAGCTGAATTTGCGTATCTACAGCCGATCTACCCCACTAGTGAAGACCAGCCCTAGGTGGCTCACAGTCCTGAGTACCCCCAAAACCATCACGCCTCTCACAGTATTTCTGCAGGCTAAATAAAACCTGGCAGTGCATTCATTCCAGGTGCAGGAATCCCACTGATCTCAGTGGGACATATGCAGAAGGATTGCAGGTTTAATGCCTTTCTGGAAAATATGTCTTAAACACAAGTTATTGGACTCCATTTGCACCTAACTGGGTAAAAATCTATGGCCTGTGATATACAGGAGGTCAGACTTGGTGATTGAATGATCCCTTCTGGCCTTAAACTCTAGGAAAATCTATTATTGGGCACTTGGGACTTTAATGTACACAATAAAAAAATTTCTGGGAAATGTGTTCACAAACCGTGCCTGGAAAATAAAATGAAACAGGAGTGCATATTCATGAATATTTATATTTCTCCTCCACACAAAGCCATTGAGTGGTTATTTACTGCACTATGTTACTGTTTTAACGGCTTTCTGCTGACACTCAGGGATGGCAGTGATGATGTTTTGACAGCATTATGTTTTAAGGAAGGCATAAGCATATTGGTCCATCATTGCATTGCTAAGATCTCCCCAGCGGTGTGGTGGTAAAACAAGAAGTGGGTAAACTAACTTTTGTAGTTGTCTAGGCCAAACAGTGCCCTTGTTTTGAAGTGGGGTTAGGTTAGAATGACATCGCGGTGAAACTAGATGTGCCATTAAAATGCATTTTTGGCTGAGCATAATGAGCTGTTAGATTTCAGTGGGGACGGCCATACAGCCAGGATCTGTTTATCACAGGAGAGTAGGAGTGATTCATTGCTTTATTCCTTAAATTAGAGGGGGATAAATACCATATTCCCCAAATGAGAGGTGGGTAAACTCCATACTATAGCACTATACTTATGCTATACTACTGCATCTCCCTTAACAATGAGTTAAAATCATTAATCCATCCAACCCTTTTGGTTAATATTAACAGTTATCAACACTCATACTTCATAGCTCGTACAGAAGTTAACTAAGTGATGTACACCACCCTCCCTTGAGATAGGGAAGTATTATTCATTTTGAGAGCACCCAACATTCTCTTTTACAGAAGGGGAAACTGAGGCAGACAAGTTTCCAAAGCGACCTCAAATTCTGGGTGAAAGCACCAACATTCTCTTTTGAAAATCTAGGTGTTAGGAGCTGATTTGTCAGATGCTTGGGAACCACAGGTTCCATTGCCTTCAATTGTAGTCAAGGGTGCTCAGCACCGCTGGAAATAAAGCTCCATATTTAAAAGCTGGGCACCCAGAAATTGAGACGCCTGTAATTACAGGTCACTTGTGAAAGTTAATGGTCTAAGCAACTTACCTAAGGCCACAGGGAATTGGCTTCTGAGATGGAACTGGAACACGGGAATTGCTGATTTCTAGGCTCTGCTGTTTGACACACTAATTTAGCACTTGTGATCGTTCCTCTAGTGGCTGGCCCTCTACTGGCCCCTAGAGGCCCTCTGCTGAGAGCAATTGCCCCATTGTGCTGTGTTGCCCCAGACTCTGTCCCAGTGAGCTTAGGGCCAGATTTGCAAAGATATTTAGGTACCCAAAGGTACTTATAGGCATCTTATGTGCTTTTCAAAAGCACCCAAGTCAGTACCTTTGAAAGTGTGGCCTTCTGAGTCTAAGTAGATAAGACAGATGATGGGCGGGGAGACAGAGACAAAATGACTTACCTCAGGACGCAAAGCAAGTCAGTGGCACAGCCAGGAATAGAACCCACGTCCTTTGACTTACTTCACTGAACCACATTGCATCTGCACATGAAATAACTGTCCCGTCTACATATGTTACTCATTTAGCTCAAGTGACCAGGCTTGCGCTGTTACCGCTGAAAGTTCCAAGTTCATTTGTCACTGAGGACAGCCTGTGTGTCTCTTTGACCATTTTGAAGTTGCATTCAAACTGGGCCTTTCAGCCATAGGGCTCGGAGTTTCCTTTCACACAGTCGTGTGAGACTGGGAGCTTGTTTACCTTTATTTTTTTCTATAAAGTAATCAGACTGAAGATTATTTTCCTCAAAATCTCTGGAGAAGGGGAAGCTTTGCAGAAAGAGCAATTAAAGGAGTCATTTTGCTATTTCACTGTGTGTGTTCTTTTTGTGTGTTTCTTTAGGTGATGCAGAGGCCTTTCACCTGTTTGATTACAGTTCCCCTAAAATACCTAAAGGAGGAGACCGGTCCTTTTACACATCTCTGATCTCAGATGACCATTACACGTCTCCACCGGATTCCACCTACTTCTCGGGAATACTGCAAAAAGAGAACAGCCATGTTACTTGTTCAGACAGCACAGACGGATTTAACACACTAGGGCACTCCGTCCAAGATGTGATGGGATTTGAGTCCCGTGGTTTGTTTAGCTCAGATTCAGGAATAGAGATGACTCCAGCAGAATCCACTGATGTTAATAAAACCTTAGCAGATCCCATGAAAGTAGAAGCTTATAAATACATGGACATAAGTAGATCAGAAGAGGTAAAATACCAAGAAAGATGCAACACAAGTTTAGAAGACAAGAATACAAGCTTTATCGATAAGTGCCCTGAAATAGCAGCCAAGTTCGAGCATATTTCTGGATCTAAGAAACCCGCTTTTGAGGAGATAAAAGTGGCCAAAGGACAAAACTTTTTTGAAGAATCAGCTGTTCCATCCAATGCAGAGGAAATATTTGGTGACCAACACAGTGCCTCATTGATTACAGCACCAGTCAAGATTACACTCACTGAGATAGAAAGCACAGGGGAACCTGCAAACAAAGAGTCATCTCCAAATAAGCAAGAAAGAGGGCTGAAACCAAGCCATGAAGTGGTTCCAACAGTGACTGTGTCAGAGCCAGAAGATGACAGCCCAGGTTCTCTCACACCACCATCTTCTGGCACAGGTAAGATGACTGACACCCAGTATTTTACTATGCTAGAAAGTAATTGGGTGAGATCCTGATCCCATTGAAGTTAATGGAAAATCTCCTATTGACGTCAGCTGGGCCAGGATTGTAAAAAGAGCGCCCCCTTCCTTTGCAGGTGAGCTCTCTGTGTGTGTTCAGAGACTTCTCATTACCTAAACTGATGGTCTGATTTCCAAAGGTGCTGAGCGCCTGGAGCTCCCATTGAAGTCAGCTGAACTATGTCAAGTGCTCAGCACCTTAGGGAGTGTCAAGGATTTACTGGACTTTCCTTCTGTCCACACTGCAGAGCTGAAACCAAATGGACAGAGTGAGCTGGAGTACAACAAAACTCTTAATGCTGCCCTCAGCTAGGGAGGCATTGTGGATCACTGACACCCCTCTGGTGGGGTTTGGGAGGATTTTCAGAGACCTGTGGGCAGGGAGGCTGTGGAACTCTAAGACAAATGGTGAGCTAAGGGACTGTTTTGAGAGTGGTTTTTATTTGCTTATATGGGGACCACAAACCTAGGAAAAGGGAGAGTGGGTGTGGCAGCTTGGAAGCTGTGGGAAAGCCTTGCCCCAAACTAGACACACATATTTCTGTGTCAAGAATCAGAGAGGTAGCCGTGTTAGTCTGGAATAGCAGAGGTAACAAAGTCCTGTGGCACCTTAAAGACTAACTATAAAGTTTTGAAGCATGAGCTTTCGTGGGCTAATACCCACTTCGTCGGATGCAAGCAGTGGAAGTGTCCAGAGGCAGGTATAGATAAATAGTCAGGAATCAGGTAGGAGGTAACAAGGTTAGTCCAATCAGGCTGAACCAGCTTGTTATCTCCAGTCAGGGAGGGTGAGATATTCTTCTAGCAGCTGAATGCTATTTCTATGTAAACTTGAGCTGAAGCTGATCCTCGGGTGATTCGATGTCACCTGGCCCTGCCTGGGTGCATAAGAGAAAGAGTAAGTATAAGGTGCCTTCCCCTTACCTCCCTACTCCGTGCAAACAGCCCAGTGCAATCCACTCAGAGGACACTGGGATGAGCCATATGCACTTGCTGGAAGGTGACCAAGCTGCTGCTGCTATGTGCTCTTCATCCCCCACAGGAGGAACTTGCAGGCTCTCGAAACAGACCAGCTCCCCTTTGAGCCCCTTCGGGACAGACTATGGCCACGATCTAGCCCGGGCCACAGAAGCTCACAATGCCATTATCCCCATTTCTTTTCAGAGCAGGGCTACGTTTGAAACCGTGTTGTGAATGACTCTTGCATTTCAGGAGGGGAGGGAGAGGGAGAGCACTCCGGGGGATAAACACCTCTGTAGACACAGCCCTGCACTTGGAAGGGAATGTGCCTTAATTCTGTGCTAGTGTTTGTTTGCTAAACTCTCGGCGCATAATAAAGCAGAAACCCAGGACAGTGCTAAAAATCTCAGAGACTATTTATTTAAACCAGGGCCCTGGCATGAAGATTTGGCAGCTGGGAGAGGTTGGAACAGTAGCATCCAACACAGTAGCATCACAGTAGCATCAGCTTCTTACTTTGTAAGCCACCAGTCCCTCACCCACAAAATAGCCAAAAGACCTGTCCAGTGCTCCAAATCCCCACAATCCTTTGCACATCCTCAAGAGATTGTGGGATGGAGTGGCTTGCAAGATGACTTGTGGGTGATGGATCGGAAAAGGTTTGGCTCACACTGCGGAACACCTGCAGTCACAATTATTTTTAAAGGAAAAGACACCAAAACAAACAAACAAACAAACAAACAAACAAAAAGCCTGTAAAAAGGCTATTTAAATGTTGGCACATGTGCCATCTTACAGTGCTCCTGCCATCTTGCAGACCTGCCACATGCCTCTGAGAATTCATCTCACCATCCTCTCTATCTGTGGTACTTATATGGCCCCCAATTTCTGGATAATTGGAGTGCTTCACACTCTGTAATGGGGTACCAAAAACCCCCGTGGAGTAGGGATGATGCTCTCAACTCTGTTTTAGAGGTGGGGAACTGAGCCACGAAGAGACCACATGACACAGAAAGTCTGTGGAAGAGTAGGGATTTGAATTGGGCCATCCTTTCTCTGTGACGCTTGGTACGGATTCTTTATCTGGCAAAGTGCTCATGTGTTTTCCCCCTCACTCCACACCCAGGCCTATTGCCTCTCCATGCTTCCAAGAAGTCTGTATAAAACCAGCTGCTGGGTTTCATCATTACTGATTTCCCTAGCTATTTCTTATTGCATTAGGTCAATGTTTGTACATTATAAGTAGGATCCAAATACTGAATATATTTAATATTCCTGGATAGCTTGGAACAAATATACAACATTGTCTGATTATGAGCCGTCTGATCCACGCACATTCCTGCTGCTTAAAGCCCTCATTCAGCAAAGTGTCCCTATTCTGCAAAAGCACTGATTGCCTTTAAGCACCTGACAGGTTTCAGAGGGGTAGCCATGTAAGTCTATATCTGCAACAACAACAAAAAAACAGGCATCCTTGTGGCACCTTAGAGACTAACACATTTATTTGGGCATAAGAAAAGGGCAACAGAATTTTTTCTTAACATGAGCAAAACTACATATTTTCCCCTAGACTTGTTCTCTGAAACAGCTGAACCATTTTAGCTGAAACATTAAAAAAAAATCAGCTTGAAGCAGACACCTAGCCCAAATGGTTCAAGTTAGGCAAAATTATAGGTAAGTGAAAACAGAGTCTTATAATGAGAAGTGTCAGGCAACCTTAATAATAGGTGGTGTGATCAGACATTCCTAGAATTCAGACATGCCTCTATATTTGCTGTTTTTTAAAAGATTTTATTACATAAATCCAAGTGGCTGTTATAGAATATGGGCCTTCATCTGGGACTCCTGAATAGATTCATTATCCAAATCTAGTATATGGCGCGGGGCCTGATTCTGCATTCCGCATTCCCCCAAACTCCTGGTATGGTCAACAGGAGGCTCGCTCCTTTGTATCCAGATGGAGAGTGACCAATATAAATATTAAAAAGGGTTTAAATATAAAAGATCAAATTATGTCAGTCCAAATCCTGAGATCTTTCCTCATATTTCACTGAGCCTTTACCCAAGACAGTCCTCATTGGATTCAGTGGGTCTTTGCTTCATTAAAAATGGAATAAGGTTAATTTCCATTGTTACCTTGCAACGAAGAGTCCTGTGGCACCTTAAAGACTAACGAAAGTATTGAAGCATAAGGCCCACAAAAGCTTGCAGTCTGGACTTGAAGTTTTTTTGCTGCAGTATGGTGACTTTTAAATCTGTAATTGTGTGTCCAGGCAGGTTGAAGTGTTCTCCTACAGGTTTTTGTATATTGCCATTCCTATACCTGCCTCTGGACACTTCCACTGCTTGCATCCGACGAAGTGGGTATTAGCCCACGAAAGCTTATGCTTCAGAACTTTATAGTTAGTCTTTAAGGTGCCACAGGACTTTGTTACCTCTGCTATTCCAGACTAACACGGCTACCTCTCTGATACAGGACTCTTTGTCGTTTCTGCAGATCCAGACTAACACGGCTACCTCTCTGATCATTGTTACCTTATTCATGATGTACACACCATATTTGACAAGCAGTTCACATTGGAGCTGAGTGTTTCTAATCTGAAAATTCAATCCCAAGTGTGAATTGCAGTGCGAGGGAGAATATTGCCTTATTAAAAAGAATATTGCATGTTGCATACAAAACACTGACATGAACGTCTGTTGCCAAGAGGTTGCTAAGGATTTTTTCCTCTAAAAATTCAAGAAAATGTTTCCGAAATACTTACACTTGGTATGCGTGCATGCACGCCCCTGTACATGCACACCCCGAGTGTATATTTATGTGTGTCATTTTTATCTTGATAATTTTCCCATTTAAAAAATAGCTAATCTTAGGTTGCTGGAAGACTTTGGGTATATGATGACAGTGACCTCCTTGTAAAGCATATTTATGTCACGCTTTCCATCCCCAGATCTCAGAGCTAGGTATAATTGTTTATTATTAAAGGTAACATTGCCTGCTTGTGTATCAAGTCCTGCTAGCTACATCCGTGTTTGATTAAGCAACAGACAGTGATTTAAAGCAATCAGTTATCTTTGTAAACAACATTGTGGTTTTTTCTCTCTCTATCTCTTTCTGTCTCTGCATGGGATAACAGAACCATCTGGCTCAGAATCTCAAGGTAAATGCAGCCTGTCAGAGGATGAGCTTATCGGTGCCATTAAAGAAGCAAAAGGCTTTTCCTTTGAAACCTCTGAAGTCCAGCGTTCACCAGGTCTTTATACAGAAAAACAAGCTCAGAAAAGCAAGCCAGGGCATCCGGCTGTTTCATCCCCCTTAGATAATGAAGCCAGCAGTGCTGAGTCTGGCGACTCTGAGATAGAGCTGGTCTCAGAAGACCCGCTCGCTGCTGAAGAGGTGCTACACTCCAGCTATATGACCTTCAGTCATATTGGAGGGCCCCCTCCTTCGCCGGCTTCTCCTTCAATACAGTACAGCATCCTGAGGGAAGAGCGTGAAGCTGAACTCGACAGCGAACTGATTATTGAGTCATGCGATGCCTCTTCAGCTTCCGAAGAAAGTCCCAAGCGGGAGCAAGATTCTCCTCTCATGAAGCCCATAATCATGGACATAATCCAGGAAGAGAGTGGTTCGAGAACTGATGCTTCCGACTTTGAAGTAAGTAAGACGACAGAGAGTAGGATGAACAGGGAAAATCTAGCTGAGTCTGCCTCCTATCTGAAATGCTCTTTTGTTGCACCCAAAGTAAGTGTGGAGCCACCAACCTCTGCCGTCGGTACTGAAGAACTAAAGGAAAAAATAATTCAGAAGAAGCCACTTGAAGCAACAGTTGTTAACCAAAGTACACTGTCCTCCAAGGACTCTGGAAAAAGAAGTCCCTTGGTGTCCCCCTCACTGCCATTTTTAAATAAGCAAAAAGGTAAATGCAGAAATTTATGTTAAGTAACATTTTTCTTGAATGCAGATAATGGGGGATGTGAGTGATTAATGTAGGGTTTTTTGTTTTAATCTAGCAGGCAAAGGCATAACAAGATCAATGGCTGGAGTTTGAAGCTTGACCAATTGAAACTGGAAACAAGGCATATAGCTTTAACAATGCAGGGGAATTAACCACTGGAACTGCTCACCGGAGGGTGTGGCTGATTCTTCACCACTTTAAATCCAAGTGGCATATATTTCTAAAAGAATTGGACTAGCTCAGCCACTAGTTGCTGGGTTGATGTCAGAATCTGTGGGTGGAGTCCTGTGGCCGTTGCTATGCAGGAGGTTTGAGTGGATGATCACAATGGTCCCTTCTGCTCTTAAAAATCTGTCTATATAATTAGTAGAAAGACTGGGGTCTGGTCTACACTACAGTGTTCGGTTGGCACAAGGCAGCTTACCTCAGCTGTGGAACTGTCCACTCTTAATTTTCAGTTCTGCTGACATAACTGCCCCTTCACGCCAACTTAATAACGATGTAGAGTCAAGGTTGATGTAATTAGGTGGACGCAGTGTCGGTGTACACACTGCGTTGCTTATGCCAACTGTTGCTGGCTTTTGAGAGCCATCCCACAATGCCCCGCACTGACAGTACAACCGATACAAGCCTTCCTGGTGAGGACACACACTGCCAACACCAGGAATGAAGTGTTGACAGCACAAACAATGAATTACTGTGGTGGCTGTATGCTGACTTAAGTTGTCGATTTAATTTTGTAGTGTAGACATGGGCCTTTGTGCCTTAATATGGTTTTGATTAGAATTTATTTGGGTCCAATCCTACAGTCCTGTCTGGAGTCAAACCGCCTTTCTACTCTATTCAGTTTCATATATTGATCCCATAACCTTGCGTTGTGGGCACCACCTAATAGCACATTAAGCAGTGCGACTCATACCAGTTGAGAGTTCTTTTCTTCTTTCTCGTTTCCTCTCCTCCAAGAGAACGTTATGGTTGGAAAACACAATTAGGTGTGAAGTACTCACTGTTTTAAATAGCCAAGGCGGGTCGGAAACCTACCTTGCAGCTGAAACAGAAAGCAGTGATCCTTTACCTCCACACAACCTATTGGATGTTTACCTTAAATTAGAACAGTAAGACCAGAATTTTTCATAGTTTAGTCTTAAATTTGTATCTGAGTGTTTTCATGACCTCATTATCAACAAACTAAAACATATCAACACAAACAAGCCTGGTTCTACAACACTTATACATGTAAATGACCTTGCTCAGATGCCAAGATATTTGTAGGGTCAGCCCCATTGGCATAACCTCCATGAGCATGGGTCTGACTCATAAGTCAGGGATCTGGTGAAGAAATAAATAACCATTTTCAAATATACAATTGAAACTCAGAGTTATGGATACCTTGGGAATAGAGATGGTTTGTAACTCTGAACAAAATGTAATGATGTTCTTTCAAAAGTTTACAATTGAACATTGACTTAAAACAACTTTGAAACTTTACTATGCAGAAGAAGAATGCTACTTTTAACCATCTTAATTTAAATGAAACGAGCACAGAAACCCTTCCCTTACCTTGTCAAATTTGTTTTAAACTTTTCCTTTATTTTTAGTAGTTCATGTTTAACACAGCGCTGTACTGTATTTGCTTTATTTTTTGTCTCTGCTGCTGCCTGATTGCATACTTCTGGTTCCAAATGAGGTATGGGATTGACTGGTCAGTTTGTTACTCTGAGGTTCTACTGAGCGCTCAGAAATTGTGCTAACCCTACACAAACTCAGCAGCAGAAGCAACAAGTCAGGCTGTTCCTTGAGTGGGATTGGCCATAGGAATGGGGGCGGGAGGATGACCAGATTGGGGGGGGGAAATAGGTCAGATGAACAAATAGCTTTTTGACGGCTGGAACAGCCTGTCTGAAAGAATCCATGGTGCAGTTAGAACCCCTTCCCTCCATAATAATGAGTTGGCTTGTGGTGGCCAATCTCAAGTCTTGTGAATGGAGTGAGTACAACTTCATTTTGCTAATGCTCAGATCCCGGGAAATGTTCCTGCTGCTGCTGCTGGGACAAATGCTAAAGGTCTTAGTCTAGTGTTGGTTCTTAGTGCACACAAAGCTCACACAACAGAGGGGGTGGATTTAACTAAGGACTGAGTAAAAACCTTAGCAAGAACCTCAGGACCTGGCGTGTAATTATCAAAAAGGAATCATTCGGTAATGAGTCATTCAGAATCTAGGGTTTGGCCTCCAGTCTAGCTTCCACTTCACCTATTATCCTTGTCACTCAAGGGTCTTATGTTAGGGTGACCTTTGCTATGTGAAGGATAGATCAGTGTACTGCTGCTCCCTCAGTTAACATGGGGGGTTGGGAGAGCAGGAGATTACTTAAATAAAACATACTGAAATGGGAGTCTAATCCTAGTGCCTGTGAAAAGGGGGCATTGTTTCATTTAAAGGTAGGTGTTTTACAGCCAGGTGCTGTAATTGTATGTGGGGCAAAGCGGCTTCCCCATTACTCAGGTCAGCCAAATGCACTTCAGTCCAGATCTGCAACAGCTCGAGCTAGTAGTGTCCCCTTAAAACAGAGAAAACCAGACTGTGTGGTGCCTTTTATGCTACGAACAAAGATCCCGTAGAGACTAGATTGGAAGCACCAAGCCTACGGCATGACCAAATTTATGGCCTCAGTCAAATCAGAACTGAGGTCTGTTAAGGTGATGGATTAGTGTATTAATTCACGCTATCACTGTGCCTTATTCTTTTTCAGGACATCTGCTTGGGAGTGTTGGGGGGAAATGTCTCTAGTCTCCTTCCAATGCAAATACATAGCTGAATTCACAAGGTGTGTCAGAGGGAGATAAAGGATCTGTCTTTTTATTGTCTGCTGTTTAAGATCTTGGGGAACTTCACCTCTTAATAGACAATGGCCCAGACTTTTTGCTGCTTCCACATGATGCAGCAGAAAGGGAGTGGATATGGGAGCTCTCTGACTGGTCCTGCCTACAGCTTAGAGTCACCTAAGGGCTGCTCTAATCTACACCAGTTGTCTGTCATTCCCAAGGGACTTTATGCCGTCGGAGGATTGCTGGAGCTCTGACCTCTCTCCTTGTCCACCTGTTCACACCACTGTTGGCAAGGTTTAAAATGGAAGATACCCACCTTGACTGAGACAGAGCTCAGATTGAGTTTCTGGGCCTGGCAGCTAGGGATCACCTTTCTCTTTGCAAATGGAGCAAGTTTGATATGGAAGTCAATGTGACACAACAAATATGGAAACTCCACTGTAGCATTGTCACTGAGCAGCTTTTTAGGGTATGGCCACACTTTGTAAAATACGTGGGCAGGAGTTTTAACTCCATGACTTACCACAGACCTGTATGGTGAATTTATAGGGAACACTTTAAAAATTAACCTATTGTATTACAGGGACCCCAAACCGGCAAACTGACTCAGGTGAGTGAGCTGCTGCAAGATTGGGTCTAATGCTTGCAATGTGAGTGTAGCAGGGCGGTTGCCCTGCTCTGGCCCTGAAGGGGTTAAAACAACCCTGGGAATGGGCTGTCCTGGGGAGCCAATAGAGTAGGGTGATTGGGGAAGCAGCCACAGCTGGGCCACTCCCCAATCAGGCCACAGCTGACCCTGATAAAAGGAGCTAACTGAGTCTCTAGTTGGAGAGAGAAGGACTTAGCTGCCTGGGAGCAGGGTATCAGAGGTAGAGAAGTGTTGGGGAAAGGCAAGAGGAGCTGGGGAGCTCCAGCCTGGCAACTCCCCAGGTTGAGACCTTGTTCAAGGTCTAAAGAGAGATCCTGGGCCTACAGGGAAAGGCAGCAGGTCTAAACCCCACTTTTCAGTGATGAGTGGCCATTACAGACTGCAGTCTGCCCCAGTGAGTGGAGGCTAGATGATGACTGGCAGTAGCCACTGAAGCACTGGGGATAGGGAGTTGGGGGTTCCCCTGGGAGGGGAGACTCAGAGCATGGGGTACTGCTGGGGAAGAACCCTGAGGTAAAGGGGTTCTGGGGTCTGGGAGGGACACGGCAGGTGAGACACTGGCCAGCAGAGGGCCCTCCAAGTGCTGAAGAGCTAATTCCCAGGACGACCAACAGGCGGTGCCATGGCGGTGAGTCTTGCCTCGCTACGGTGAGATACTGCAAATTTTGGGGGTAACAACTTAATAACATTTGGGATTTTAAAAGCACCTAATTTTATACTTCAGAGTTGGAGGGCTCAGTCCTCCATTATAGTGAGCTCGCCCAGCCCAGCTGACAAGGGCACAGAAGTGGCTCTATGCTATCTTTCTGACGTCTCTAATCCGGGGGCCACCTTACACCCCAGAGGAAATCAGAGCAGCCACAGGGCTGTCTCAACTTATGCTCGCTAGAACACTTGTCTAGGGATTGTTCCGCTGGCCCAACCCATTCTGACAGGGGATGGTCCCTTGTGGGACTGGGCTGCTATGGTACAAGAGTGCTCAGCTGCTCCTTTCATAAAGCTTTAGGTCCTCTGCGCTGCGGGGGTATTGGGCTGAGGGACTGGTGAATGAATTTCTGCACCAATGGAAGAGTGGTTGGGATAAATTCTGCCCGTTCCCCCTCCTCACCGCACACACACTTGTTCAAATCCAGGATATGCCGGGGATGGCATTCAACAGCTGGCTAGATCTCATCCCTGTAAACACTGAGGGTTTTTTAAGCAAATATTATTAGTGGTGATATTTTTTTTCCAGAGGGTTTTATTCATGCTTTGCTGAGCTGTTCCTACTGTAGTTTTTTCCAGCATTCTCTCTTGGGCTGGTTTCTACTGTCAGAGAGAGAGAAAAATCTCCCACTGAGTTCCATAGGAATTGCACATGAGTGTCTTTGAGCAGAATGTGACTCTATAGGCCAAACTCATCCCTGCTGTAACCCAACTGAGCTCACTGGACTTACACGCAGGATGAATTTGGACCAATATGTTTTTCCTTGATGTTCAATGTGTATTTTCCCCGGGTGAATTCCTCCCACCCTTTCAATGCCTCAACTGATTCCAGACTCTGTCCCTTTCTGATTCACACAGGGGATTCCTATGAACACCAGTGGATTTCCCTACTTGTCTCCCACTAAGTCAACATTTGCCACATGTATTTCCTTCATTGTTGGTGTTGGAAACTTTCTCTACCCAGGACAGCTACTGACTAGATTATTCTCATTGGTCAGTGCTTAGCCAATAATACATATGTGCTCAGCTCTGTATTTCAGTATCTGCTATTTCCCTGGGCAGACCCTCCTCCAGAGAACTCTGATATATCTACAAGTGTGCCAATAAATGCAGGCAGCCCATTAAGGGAGTAGAGGGTGTTCGGCTCCTCACAGGATCAGGTCCCTTTAGTCAGAAATATGGGCCAGATCCTCAGTGGGCATAAATTGCTGTAGCTCCTTTGACTTCAGTAAAGCTATGCTAGTTTACACCAGCTGAGGACCCCAAAGATGCTAACTCACAATTTCACTAATAGTCTTGCACTATCTGGTGCTCTTCTTAAAGCCCTAGTGCCAGAAGTCATGTGATTAGCTGAGCCTATCAGCACTCATGAAAAATAAAGTAAGCTTTTAGCCCCCAGTGCTGTGAAGCAATGCTGGAAATGTGAACCCCAGAGGCCATGACAAAGATAAAATACTGCTTTTTTGCTTTTTTTTGCTTTTTTAAGATCTCATTATTTTTAAGCCAATCTCAAGACTTTTGGGAGGCTGACTCATGATTTTTGAACTCTTGGGGTTAGTGATGCTGGGATCTAGCCAATAATGCTTTTGTGTCTGAGGGATTAATGCACTTATCACTGTATCTAATTAAATGGTCCCTTAAGAAGCGTGGTACATGTGTGTTTTTCCAACCTATGAACAGTACGTGTGTTTCTCATTTGGAGAATTCACAAGGAGCTGAATGGGTTAGCCTAAAACATTCAACGGTATTTATCTTTGGCTGGGAGACCAAGCCTACAAAATTTCAGCCTCAAAGGAGATATTCTTCAAAATAATTAGATGCAAACTGCGGGCTATAATAAAAAGCATCATGTAGCCAGAACAATAGCTTTTGATACTCAAAGTCTATAATATTGGAATTTTATCAACAGTAAGAAAAAATTATAAGGCAAAGTTCATTCTTGTGGGCAGTAAATCAGTGATGTCACTGAGCTACACCGGCGTGAATTTAGGTCCATACTGTAGTTTAGATTGTTCTGTGACTCTAGTTAGTTACTGTCAGGGTAGCGGTAGTCCAAGAACTGTCAATCATCAACCATTTAGCTTCATATATAAATATTCATGTATTTTGAAACTTATCCTTATTGTGTAGTGTGTCCAAAGTACCAATGTCCATAATGATATCAGTTTACAGGAGTAAACAGGCATTCTGTCACACTGATTTGACTGGATTCATTCTGGCACTGAACATGGAAATGCAAATTGATTTTGAATTCATGCTCCATGGACTAAATGCACAGATTGTATAGCTTCTGGAGTGAGCCAATGTGAAATCACAGCATTTTACTTGAAACAAGCTCATGGTCTCACTGACGGACCACATTACTATGTAGCATACCTTCAGAGAATCTGTGTGTGTTTGCTTGGTACCTGATAATCACTCACTCTCTCTCCCCTCCCTGCACGGGTGCACCCCCCAAAAAGCACTGTGGAACACAGCAGAGAGGTGTGTGGTTTGTACGGTGCTAATTCAAAGTCTCTGTTAATGTCTATTGCCACCCAGTGGTAATGGTGAAAATGGTCAGTCATTTCTCACTTCCATTTTACGGTGTCTAATAATCATCTTTTGTAAAATAAGAGAGATTCCCATTTCATTCACCATGGAGAGGCCCTGCTAGCTTTTGTCAGTGATCATAAGATTAGATCAAAGATCTGATTTCTCTGTGTGGCTGTGATGTGCATTCCACCTGGAGTGGAGGGGGTTAATGGAGGCCAAGTGGGCCAAGTAACCTGGTAGATTGAAGGCTGAGAAGAAAGCTCTAATTAGAGGAACAGACTCACCTGTGCAGGAACAGGTGGGGCCTGTATAAGCTGGGCTGCGGCTAGGAAAGACTGTAGGGAAATAAGCCGTAGTCCCTCTCTTAGTGGAGGGAGTTGAAGGCTGGCAAACCCAAAGAGGGTAGGAGCTAGTGGTGTAGGAAGAAGCCCAGGGAAACAGCAGGAAAGGGTAGGACTGCATGGGGAGGGTGGCTGCTTGTTTTAGGGTTTCTGGGCTGAACCCCAGTGTAGAGGGTGGGCCCCCTACCAGCCACTGGGACGTGGCAAAGAACACTGGGGACACCAGCCAGCCAGCAGATCTGGAAAGGCTGTGAACTCCCCAGAAGGGGAGGACTTTATTGACCTGGCTGGAGGGCCACGCCAAGAAGAGAAAGCTGCAGATCCAGAAGTGAGAAGGGCTGCAGACTGAGACAGGAGGGGAGATGACGCCGCTGGAGGGAGAGTGTAAGTTGGCAGAGTTAATTCCCAGGATGGCCAGCAGGAGGCCAAGTGAACAGTGAGTAACCCTGTGACATTCGCGCACACTCATCTGATCACACCTCTTTTGGTCAGCCAGACAGTCACTGGCTACGTGATTATTTCCCTCCCTTTCCTGTTGCAGAACGAATAGATGAAGATGGGTGCTGTGGATTGCCACGGACTCGCAGGGGCGAGGAAAAATTGCAGGCCTGTTGTTTACCAGGCCGCACGTGGCAACAGACTATATAGGTAAGAGATGCAAGGGGAGTGTGGGTCAGGACACGAGCTGCAGATGCACACACACACACACAGCTAAAATTAATCAATTTGAAGTTTTATTGGGGATAATTACAAGGGGTAAGGGAGCAGTTTTTTGATTAACTAATAGACTTAATGAAACTTAAAACACGCAATGACTAAAATATCTACTAACAATATTTACAAACAAAGATGCAGCATTTAGTAATAACTGATACTTACAAATACAAACCAACACGTAACTCGACCGGTAAACGTAGAAGCTCTGTTTGAAACCCGTGAGCTGAGAGAGAGGCTTCGAGGTGATCAGGCTCGGTTACGTGGGGTACACGGGATACACGGATACACGGGATTCGTTTTCCTCTCTCTGTCTGCACATGGCAGGCAGAAACATAAGTACCAACTATGACATCACAAAAGTGTCATAGGGGACGGGGCCCAAAACCTGTTTGTGTTCACTTCTGATTGGCACAAGCAAAGTTTACACCAAATAGGGGAGCAGGTGCCTCAAAGTCTGGCTTCGCCCCCAAAGGTGAGGAAATGCACATTGTTATAGAATGCATGCGAAACTGAATGACAAAAGAAGAGGCCAGGGTAATACCGGTATGGGCAAGTGTTACAGGATGCAGACAGGAACTGATCTGAACAGGTGCCAGCTCAGCTGACTCTGGCTTTTTTAATACTGAAACTGCAGCCTGCTCCTTCACATCAAACCTTTATTTATACTCAATAGTTTATATTAAGCCAAACAGAAAGAAGGACCGACATGTAACTGTTCGCCATCACTGTACCTTGGAGTCTCTGGTTTGTTCTAAGAAAATCCTGGCTTGCAGTATCTCAGATTTCAGTATATCAGGGAAAACCGAATAACAGGCAGGACTAGATCTGCAGCTGGCGTGAACGGGCAGAGTGCTCTTGATTTCTGTGGAACCCGATGAGGATCAGGCCCAATAACTGATTTAAATAGGCTTATATGCTGATTAAGGAAAGTCCTATTGGCTCTGGAAATAGGCCTGCGTGAGCTTGCTGGGCATCTGGAATCAAGCCAAAAGAAGGCTGACCCAATGCAAATCAGAAAAAAGGCCAGTCAGATGAGTGGCTTTCCGTCCAGCTCTTATATTCCCATTCATGAAAAAAATCTCCCAGATAAGGAGGAGTGTATTTCAGGGAAAGGCAGAGGGACTATCTGGGTATAACAGACTTGATATACTGGTCTCTAGCATGTGAACCTCAAGTTAAGCATATGATCAAGTGTTTTGCTAAATCAAGGCCTTCACGATCGGTGAAGCTCTTTTGTCTCACCTGTAAATGTATCATGTACTGTTCCCTTGAACATTGTCCACTAATCTGGATCATAGCTAGGGTGGCACAGCTGGGAAGCCGTCAGTCTCTGGAAGAAGAAATGTTTCTTTCTTCTCTACATTTCTCTTCCCCCTCTCCTCCTGCACCCACAACATTGCCTTTGAGTGCTATGAAATCAATCTCTGGCCTTCCAAGGGTCCAGCATTCCTGAGTCCCAGTTCAAGCTCTACCATTGCCTTTCTCTCTGTTTTCTCCATCTGTAAAATGGGGATAATAATACTTACTCACCTGCTTCTCTGGGATGTTGTGTAGAGTTGTTACTTAATGTCCCTATTGTGCTTTGAATATAGGACTTGTCTATGTGATTGTGTCTATGTGTCGCACGAGATTGTGAATTGTAGAGCATGCCAATATGGCGTGCTCTAACTGCCCCACGTAGACTCTGCTGGCATGCACTAGAAGGTACCTAGTTTGTGTTGATGTAGTTCCATTTTGAGCTGGACTCCATTCATCCTCACACGGTACCTTTTGGTTTGTGCCTTCAAGGAACAGTTAAAGCGCACCGTGCTACTATGCTCTACAGTTTATCCTCCCCCACCCCAGTGGACTGCACCTTCCTGCCATATATACAAGCCCAGTAAAATGCACAGGGCTGATATTGTCAAGAATTCTGGCATTGGTGAGATCTATGGTGAAAACCATACAATGCTCGTAAATATGAGCAAGTTCTGAATGACGTTGTATATGGACCTGGTGTCAAATTCTATGCTCAGTTACTCCATGGGTTTTAATGGGGTTGCACAGTTGTAACTGAGCAGAATCTGATGCCATATGTAACTTCAGCTGGGAATTGAGTCCTCTGCATTTACCCATTTGTTAGCAAACACCTCAGCTTCTCTTAACCCCACTCACTGTCGCTGTTCCTGTTATAAAGCCAACTATCTGCCCTTTTATTTTTATACTAAGGGCAAACAAAACAGAGGTTTATTCCATCATTCTAAAAAAATTAATAATCTTATTTTGAGTCCCATGCCTGTAACTTTTCCTTAGTTTCTATGTCTTATCCTAGACTTCTGAGCATGGGTTCTCCCACTTCATACCTGACCACTCCAGATAGACTGACCAACGCATTGTTAGAATCAATGGAAGGATTCTCCTCCTCACAGAGGAGGGGTAGTCCAGTGACTTTCTTGTGTGCCTAGTGGTTTGGCAATCTGGGTTCAATTCCTGGCTCTGTCACAAGTAGGGTGACCAAGTGTCCCAAGTTTATAGGGACAGTCCCGATATTATGGGCTGTTTCTTATATAGGTGTTTATTACTCCCCACCCCCTATCCTGATTTTTCACACTTGCTATCTGGTCAACCTAGTCACAGGCTACCTGTGACACCTTGAGTAAGTCAGTGTCTTGCTTTCATTCTGTCTGTAAAATGGGGTGATATCACTTCCTTTCCTGTGGGGTGCGTGTGATAAGGATAAATGTATTACAGACTGTAAGGTGATCAGATACTGAGGTAATGGGCGTCATATAAATACCATAGACAGACTTCAGTGGGCCTTGGATGGGCTCCATGTATTCATTCCCAGGGATATGATTTTTTTTTTTTTGCCCTCAAGCAGTTTGGCCTTTGCCCTACTGGGTCTCCTCCTGCAGAACAGACCTCCCTCCCGGACTCAGGTGGCTTCATTGTATAGATTTTGGCATTGCAGGCACCAGGGCAGTGAAGAATGACAGCCAGATCACATTCTATGCAGTGCATCATCTGCTGAGTACATGATGAGCCCAGCACCCATCTCTGTATGATTCCCATCTACTCACAGAAACAAGCAATGTGCCCAGCATCTCAGTAGCTAAGCACCATTTATTGCTTTGCAAGCGTTTGTACAGTAACAGCCATCATCAGCCCACAGACCTCATCATATGGCTTCTGTTTGTGCTGGACAATTAATTGCTGTTCATGCCCTGGAAAGCCCTCCCTTGAACCATCCCTCATCAAGCACAGTGGCAGAAGAGGGGCTCTGTCACACGCTTTCCGGAGATGAGAGAAACAAGGAACTCCTCCATTAACTTTTGCAGGGGAGCCCCAGACTCCCTGTTGCTTTATTATGAGCCACAACGAACCCGTCCGAATCATTTGTTTCAGTGATATTATGAAATACCCCTCGGTCGCCTGAAATCAACAGAGCAGGCCGTGACTGTTTCCACCCAAGTGACATTTCAGTTGTAGCTCCACATTTCCCAAAAATATCATGCAGAGGCATTTAAAAAAAATGGAAACAAACCTTTGTCAGGGCTGAGGGTTTTTTATTATTATTATTTTAATGACTGTGTCTACCTACGGTTGTTGCCATGGAGAAGCAGATTTTTGCAGCTTTACGATGAATTTGTTTTTCAAGAGATGGCCGGGAGTTCTATTTATCGGGAGTGTTTTTGCTAGAAGTAACCATGCTGGAATAACATTAACACACCCCTTGTGTTGAAAGCACAGCTTAGTTGCTCGTGAGGTTGTTTTGGAAGAAGGGAGATGTTTGGTAGAACGATTTAACAATCTGGGACTCATTTTTCATCGCCATGTTTTAAATAGACTGACTCTGTAATCAGCGGTAATCTGTGGCTGAGCTTTGAACATAAGGAAATGTTAGTTTAATATTTTAGTGCCATCTGCTGTGAGTTCTCCCCCATCCTGGCCCATCTGGTTTACTTGCATCACTTTACTTTTTATTGTGCTCTGATCAGTTTGCATCATTCAGAAATCCCCCATTTGTAAAAGGTGTAAATGAAAGGGTCTTTCCTGACCTCGATTTGCATGGCATTGGGATGCAGCGAGTGTAAACAAGCCCTTTGCCATAGTGCAGTGTGTTTAAATTCCTGTCGGCACCATTGTTTATCTTCACACATCTTACAGAAAGTAATTAAAAATCTATGTAGGGAGGAAGGATGTTCTTGTGGTTAAGACACTGGAGTGGGAGATCGGAATTCAATTCTCACTTTGCCACAAATCCATTGGGTAAATCCCAATATTTCTCTGAGCCTCATTCCCCATTTGTATAGCCAGGGTATTAATACTTCCTTTCTTCCGCTCTTTGTCCTAGATTGCAAGCACTTCAAGGTAAGGACTTTCTAGCACCTAGCGTAATGGAACTGCAATCATTCCAGGGTACAAAATATATCGGAAGGACAGGACAGGTTGTGTGCGGGGAGGGAGGGGATAGCACTATATGTGAAGGAAAATGTAGAATCTAATGAAGTAAAAATCTTAAATGACTCAACATGTTGCATAGAATCTCTATGGATAGTAATTCCATGGTCTAATAAAAAGATAACAATAGGGATCTATTATCGACCACCTGAGCAGAACAGTGTTAGTGACAATGAAATGCTAACGGAGATTAGAGAGGCTATCCAAATAAAGAACTCAATAATAGCTGGCCGCTGCTTCCCGCAGCCCCCATTGGACCGGAGCAGCGAACTGCGGCCAGTGGGAGCCGCGATCGGCCAAACCTTCAACCCTTTAGAAACCTGCTCCCAGGTGGCTGACCGCTCTTCCTCTGTGCCATTGACTGGGATCACGACCCAAGCACAATGGCGCCGCTTCCTCCTCCTGCCCAGAAACTTCCCTTGATGTGGCCCTGAGAAATGTCTCACTCCTCACATCCCCTCTAAAACTCTCTTTTTGTCCGAAGCCTTCAAAACTGCAACATCTTGGGCCACAGGTTGTTCCTTATCCCATCAAAACCCTCTCCTAATACCCGGCTATAGGCACGATACTCGGTCTCCATTGTGGCTTACACTCTTCCATTCAGGTTTTTATAGCATGTTCATCAGAGTGGTATCTGAGCACCTTCCAATAGTGCGTTAAGTAGCGTGACCAACATCTGTGACATGTTTATTCTCTCATCCTCTCTTAGGGAAAGAAGAGTGTGCAGGGGTATGCCTTGTTTTGGCAGGGTTTTCATTTGTTAACTAGACCTGTTGTTATGTATTTCTATATTAGAGGCGGCAGGTCAAACAAATGGGTTGTGCACATGGGTGCTAACGTCAAATTTTTCAAACGTAGGTGCCTGAAGTAAGGTAGTTTAAATCCAGTTAGGCACCTAATGCAAGTGGCCTGAGCATTCACCAATCCCGTTGGAGTCAACAGGAACTGTAGGGCCCCAGCTATACTTCAGTGGATATAAGCCCCCAAGTTTAAGCACTTTGGCCTAAGGTGATAATATTTCAAAAGCACATAACAGTAATTAGACTAGATGGAGCAGAACACGCATCTCCTCTCAGGGCTGCCATCACTTCACTACCTGTACACGAGTTAGGCACGGCAGTATATTAAAAACACTCACACATATGTGGCAGGAAGCATCACCTCTAAGAGAGAAGGGCTGTGAAGGGCTGTTAAGGCCAGGTCACCCACAAACCAGTGTGGAGAGCTGTCCGTTGCCCCCACCAGACCGGGCTCTGCTTATAAATAATTCAATCTAGTTAAGATTGTCATAATTTAAAAACAAACAAACAGTGATTTGTATAATTAGAAACAGTTGGCCAGCTGTTTGTCAGACATTTAAATATCCAGCCCTATGAAGCTATGAATTGTAATGTCTAAGCCAAGAGAGCAAATCTCAGAGGGTTTGTTCAAGAAAGCAGTTAAAATCTATTAGTAAAAGTATATCCATGGGGGTGAGCTTCCCGTGCAGCGTGTACTACTCAGGAGGCATTTGGCAGAGGCCGACAGAATCCGACGGCAGAGTGGCCCCTCTGCGTTACCCACTGTAGGCTGTGGCTTTAAGCCATAATTTGAGCCTCCGTGTTTAAGTGCTCTGAACCGGAGGAGAGGCGATGGTGGTTTTCTGATAATTCTGCACTGCAGTAATCACTTACACAGAGGAGAAAATGGGGGCCGTTCTGTCTTGTGCTGTATCTGCAGTGAAACGTTGCTTTTCAATTAAATGCATTTTTGGACACTTGACTGTGTCCCTTTAACTGTGTCCCGGCAATTGGAGAGATCAATGACTCAGCTCTTCCTGCAAGTTGATTCTTTGAAGGCCATGTCACTTGTTTGTTTTGGCTGTGGCATTAACTACTGTGTGTTATTGGAGCTTTACCACTAAAACAAACAATGTCTCCAGCAGCCTGGATTTAGAGATGCTTTGCCTGGAATTCAGAGAACCCAGGTAAACCCAAGAACAGACAAGCAGAGACACCTAATACTTATTGGTGGTGTTGGCCAGTTAGCATTTCCATGAGTATCGTAACATGTGCATGTGTTTAGACCCATTTATTCCAGTCATACAGAAAAGGGAAATTAAAATATTGCACCGCAATAACAGACCTGTGGCACTGAATCAATTGTCCCAGGCTGCCGGGCTAAATATTACAGTGTAGATGTTCAGGCCCAGACCCTTTAATCTGATGAGGGGTGGTGGGGGTCTTGGAGCCCAAGCTCCAGCCATAGCCTGAATGTCTACACTATAAGGGTACGTTTACCCTACCCGCCAGATCGAGTAGTGCGGGTACGTCTACACTACTCACCGCGAGAGGCGGAAGCGGAGTTGATGGGGGAGCGGCAGCAGCCATGAAGACACCCAGGTAAGTCGACCTAAGATATGTATTCGCGTAGCTGAAGTTGCATATCTTGGGTTGACCCCCCCACACCACCCTCACTGTAGACCTGGCCCAAGATTTAGCCCTGCATCCAGGGCCTTGCAAGTCCAAGTCAGCTAGGTCAGGCCAGCAGTGCTGTGGGTCTTGTATTGCAGTGTAGATGTACCTGGAGAATCTGAATGTAAACCCCATAGAAGTGTTGCTATTTCTGTGTGATTGACAGGTCTTCTAAGGACAGGCATCCTGTCGTCCGCCCAAATGACCCAACCTTTTATTTTCCTTAGAAAGAACACCCCTGTGAGAAAAGTATCCAAAAGACGTTCTGAAATAAGAAACAAAGCACATGACTCCCAGCACTAGCATATTTATTCCTTAGACGTAAATAGGCACAAAATGAAAAGTGTGTGTCACTCACTGGTGAATGGGTGTTTCAAGTTCCCCAGCTGTACCGGATCCACAGAGGATGAGAGTCTCTTCCAGCCCAGCAAGGGAGCCTTGCGCTCCTTAGTTCAAATTGTAACGATTTGTGCTTTTAGCTCTGGTGGTCCCCCTGTGTGTTGGCCAAGATGGCAGCTCTCACAACTGTAATTCTGCAAGTTACCCAGTAACCAACTCTCCAGTTGTCTAGGTAGGTAGTACTTGCGCTCATTGATATCTGCATTTTTAAACTGATACACAAATTAATGAATAAGGTCCCAGTCTCGCCAGGAACTCTGTGTGGGTGGGCCAGCGGCGAGAGCCTGTTACAGAGCCTTGACTACACCAAACTGAATGGGCTACAAGCCCCCACGGGTGATGCTGGACTGGAGTGCAGGTCTCTTCACTGACTAAGTTTTGAATTCAGCTCTCTCCTGTGATCTTATTTCCTCAATTTTTCTCCACTTTAATACAATGAACTATGGCCTCGCCTCATTCACAAATGGATTTGGGTGGACTTCAGGGTCTTCTGTTTTAAATGCTAGGTGAAAGGGAAGGAGCTCAGAATTGCATTCTATCGACTTCTTCTTGTTCTGGGCTCTGTTCCTGACCTTTGTGTTTGGGCTCAGCCGTGCTGGCAAAGTAATGGAAAGGTACCATAGCTTCTCTGAACTGGTGGGGTGGCAAGTGAGGAGGTTGTTTGCTTTTTTCTTGTTCTGTCATTGAGTGGTTCCAGTCCTTTGTTAATTAGCCGAGCTGGCTGCAAACCTCACAGAGGATTGTTCTGAAGTTTTTGTGTCAGAAAATGCCCTTCTGTCAAAATCAATACTTTCTGTGGGAACGTGTTGATATAAACCAGATATCTTAACTATATAGACAGATATTTTTTTAAGTGATTAAGTACTATTGGCACAGAAGATCAGAGTTGGTTACAAAAGGAAATAAAATACACAATTGCAAGCTAATTCCTATACTTTACCATGCTAGTACTTCTAAAAGCAAAAGGATTTCTCGCACCCAAAACTTTGCAGTGGTTCTTGCTAACTAGAATACCTTCTAGTTAGGATCAACCTCTCCCATAGTCTCAGTGAGGATGTCTGTCTTCCAGGTGATCTTGCTTCCTTGTGTAGAGAAGGGGGAGGAGAGGCAGGTGAAATGATGATGGCACTGTCCCCTATGTATACTTTTCTCCTCGCTTTCTCCCCCCTCCACTCCCACTGCAGTGTAGATGCTCAGTCTGTGAGATATAGTCTCTCAAGTGAATTACAAATTCCTCGCTCACCCTTTTTACCTATATGAGGTGTGAGTCCTCTACAGGGATGACTTGCAGATCTTTTGCTTTTGTTCCTTTGTTATTTTCAAGGGTTAGTCTGTGGGCATTTCCCAGACTCACAACATGTTTCAGGAGCAAACGTATAGGAAGGTGTTACAACTTCACGTATATTGATGATACACACATTTAAACAGGACAATGAGTTTCAGCAAATGTCAGTGATCTCTCACAAGGCACGCTTTTTACAAAATATAATAACTATATACAAGTGGTAGATATGGGGGTACGGTGTGTTACGCCTCCGCAACCTCTCCATGCAATGGAAGGGCAAGATCTGTACCTAGTGCTCAGGACAGACTCATGCTGGGAGATTTGCTTCTTCATCATCCAGTACGCCACATACAACAAAGGAACATCATCTTAGACTGATTAGCTACGGCTGTAGTTAGCTAGCATATACATTGGGGTGAGCAATTTATATGATATGATAGAGGTCTATAAAATCATGACTGCTGTGGAGAAAGTAAAGAAGGAAGTGTTATTTAATCTGTCTCGTAACCCAAGAAGTAGGGGTCACCAAATGAAAGTATTAAGCAGCAGGTTTGAAACAAACAAAAGGAAATATTTTTGACACAACGCACAGTCAGCCTGTGGAACACCTTGCCAGAGCATTTTGTGAAGGCCAAGACTATAACAGAGTTCAAAAAAGAACTAGGCACGTTCATGGGAGATAGGTCCATCAATGGCTATTAGCCAGGATGGAGAGGGATGGTGTCCCTAGTTCTGTTTGCCAGAAGCTGGGAATGGGCGACGGGATGGATCACTTGATGATTCCCCGTTCTATTCCCTCTGGGGCACCTGACATTGGTCACTGCCGGAAGACAGGATACTGGGCTATAGGGCCCATTTGTCTGACCCAGTATGGCCGTTCTTATGTACAGAAGAGATTCAGGAATCCAGATTTGAATAATCTATATTACAAGAGAAAACCAGGGAACAGAATATGACTTTGAAACAATGTGTTGCCTGGGATGTCTTACCATGCACAGGTCACCTGCTGCTTTCATGTGAAAAATCTTCCCTGTGCTGATTATTAATTTTATTTAAATTGTGATAGCAGCCAGAGGCCCCAGTCACACCCCAGCCAGGCCCTTTACAGGCACAGGGTAAGAAAGGCCCTGCCTCAAAGAGCTCGCATTCTGAAATTCAACCTGCAATTAGAAAAAAAACATGTCGATTGCTCAAGTGAGATGTGAATTCACTGGAACTACCTGACCTTATGCCAGCAGAGGGTCAGGCCCGGCCCGGCTGATGTCTTCACCTTTACTTCAGTCCCCTCTACTCACGTTCAGGCTATTTGCTGACTTCACCATGGTGATTTGTGGAACATACAGTCATCCTGGAACTTTACCATTAGCCCCTCTGGTCTGGATTCACTAGCTGAGCAGAGATTCACCAATGCCACTTTCAAGGTCTAGGAAGCAAGACTAATTGTAGACCAGACCAGACTCCTTACACCTTCAGGGTCCCTCACTGATCTGTGCAGAAGGTGACAAGGAAGAGAAAGAAGCAGCAGCTATAGGGTATTGTAATGGCTTGGAAGTGGCCCAGAAAAGCATGGTGTGCTTATATATTTCAGCTGGCTCCTGAAGATGTCTCCTTGAGCAGAGCCCTCTCTTAAACCCCCGGGCTTCGCCTCTCTCCTGTTGTGGATCCGCTGTCATTTCATCAGCTGGGAGAGTGTGGTCAGCAAGTGTCCTTTCCATGCAGATCCAGCCTTCCCTCCCCACATTCCCCTCTTGGTAAGGGGTGGAGTGCTCCAGCATCTCTGGGATACTGAACACTTCTCCCTGGAAAATGGTCTGCATGGGCTCATACTAATCTCTTATTAATATCCCCCAGCCTCAGCTGCTCTTCCGTAAAGAGCCCCTTGGAGACCAAGAGCTAGGCATGGGCTGAAGCTTTGGCTCCCAAAATTCAAGAACTGTTGCATCCTCCCATCTCTCAGAATCCCTCCTGGGTCACCCCTGCTGGCCAAAATAGAGTACCAGCCATCCAATCAGCATCCCCACCCTTCCCTGCTTCAGGAACCATGCCATTGGCAGTATATTTCAACCCAGAGCAGTTAACAGCTCTGCATATAGTGCTATTATCATCCGTCATTGTTTTCTTGTGTATTACGCCCCATTTTTGTTTCCGTGCTTACTGGCAGCAGTCAGGGATGAACAGGTTCCAATGCCAGCTTTGCATCCTTTGAAATGAGTGTCACATCAGACCACACCACGTAGATGATGTTGCCTAGACATTGTCTACAGTTCTCCAGTGTGAAAAATGCCAGTCAAAAAACAATGGAGAAATCCAGGCCGTGCTTCTGCTCGAGTCAGGAGGAGTGTTTTACAGTCTGCTCTGTTTAGTTCCAAAACCTCTTGCTTAGTTAGATTGATAGGAGGGATGGTCAGGGGAAAATTTCATAAGTGCTACAGATTGTGCCTGCAACTCAATACAAATCCCATGATCCCAACCAATTACTTGATATGGTCTCAGGTCACCTGACTTTGTCCCCCTTTCATATTGAATCCAATGCCTGAGAAAACATACCTGATGTTTACTTTATAAATCACTGGAATGAAACGCTAGACGCTGCTTCTTCGGGGAACAGTTGGTTTGTGCTTCTTAACCACTAACACCTCTCCTGAAGAGGGATATTTGTCAGTTAGAGAGGGCATGTAACACCCTTCCCCCCCCTGCACAAATCATTACCAGGCTGCTGTGCAACCCAGCTGTTTGTTACATAAGGCCATGGGTCTGCCTGTGCACCTGAGGGACCAGATCAGCTTGAATGACTTGCTGCATTTTGTCCATTAAGTTCAATGCAAATGTCATATGAGATGTGCAGATTAACACAGGCGTTCTGCACCCAGGGCATGCCTTTATGGCAGACAGCAAACTGAACCCATGCAATCTTCTGCTTCTTCATGTTTGGGGGGGGAAGGGGAGGAATGATATACCACCAGGACTTTGTACTAGGTATTATAGGAACTTCAGTCCAGTAATGGCTGGGGGACACTATGGTTCAACATTAGCTATTTATTATCAAGCCTTTGTTGACATACGTATTACATATTCGCCTGTATCTTGTCACTGTAGCCACAGCCATTGAAGGAGTAGCTCTCTCTCCTATTTTGGCCAAGGTTTTCATTGCTGTGCTCCGCTCATTCCTGCAGCCAGCTGTGGGCCCGGTCCAACTCCCTCTGAAGGCAAAGGGACCTTTCCATTGGCTCCAGTGGGAGCTGGCCCAGGCCATGTGTCAGTTGCTTCCATAGCTCAATGCCCTTTCTCATATGCTTGGGTCTTGTATGTATATTAGCCCCTGCCTCCTTTCATCTCCAGTTGTTCAAATATGTTACCGTTGCCAAGATCACATCAGTCCGTGTCTTGCCTTCTGGGATCATATGTCTGTGAGATCTCCCTGGGGCTCGTTTTCTCTTAGTTGTGCAAGATGGGTGTTGCTGGGTACTTTAAGGAGTCCCATAGAAACGATGCTCACACACAGTGGCTAGATGGAAAGTAGTGAGTTTATTGAAGGTAGCGGCACACCTGCACTGGGGACCCCGGTCAGCACGGCCGCGAAATGGGAGACCTGGCACATCGGAGCAATGCTTAGGGAGGAAGCCCGACACACAAGGGCACACAGACACAGAAATACTTATGCTCATTTGCATCTTATGCATAGCTTATGAATAACTAATTACATGTTTTGCAATCTTGCCTCAGTTTACTTATTTAGTTTTACACAAGCTAAAATTTACACCAAGTAGGTAAACAGCTTCCCAGCTGCAGCTGGGGAGAGTCTTCCCACAAAATAACACTAAAAGCCAAAGCCGTTCCCTTAAAAACACAATAAAAGCAAAATTGCACCACCTAACAATTGCCATCACATTAATTTTCCGCTTACTACAATGGGCCTGGCTGATCATTCTTCACTTGCCTCAAGAGTGTGATGTTGGTTGACAAAAACATAGTGAGTGACAATCGTAGCAATTTCCTGTTTACAACATGAAGACCCAGAACTAGGGTGACTAATGTCCCAGTTTTATAGGGACAGTCCCGATTTTTGGGTCTTTTTCATATATAGGCTCCTATTGCCCCCCGCTCTCCCCCATCCCGATTTTTCGCACTTGCTGTCTGGTCACCCTCTCCGGAACAGTACACATGGTCACATTCCAGACTACAAGGGTTAACCCGGACAGCGGCAGAAGCATTTCTTCATTCCTCTCTGTGCAGACATTGTTAACCATTTTTTAATAACACAAATGATTTTAGTGGCACATCTGTGCTCCCCCTCCCCTAGCCTGGTCTGTCTATTGTTCCACACTTCCTTTTAAAGGGATGGTTTTTTCATTTAATCTCATTAAAACTTCTCTTCTTTGAACCCCATGAGCATCTTATCAGACCACAAGCCTAATCTACCATTTGTGATTAATTTGTGCTGGTCCTCTCCTGCCTCTGACAATGCAGTGTCATTAGATAATGGTATTCTCCTCAGGGTCATTTATACACAATACAAGGTACACAATCAGGGCTCTCATTAACGGTGGTGGTACCCTCCTGGTTACTAGTCGCTCTGCTGTACTGTTTGATTTTATTGACAGCCTCTGTTTCCTTTCCCTAAGCCAATTTCTAATGCATTTCAGTTGCCTCCTGCCCAGCATACCCGGCTTTATGACTTTATAAATCAATCTCCTGTGCATTACAGTAGCAAATGCTTTTCTCAAATCCTCAGCACTTATCTGCACTGTCTTCCTGCTTGTCTTGCAATTCAGCTGTGTAGCCCGAGGATTTGTCCTTTACTAAATCTTCAAGAACCTTGGCCTGTTTAAAGGCTTAATGGCTCACAGGATCAGTAATGGGATGCAGAGCCTTCCCCCTTCTGGCCACTGCTTTGAGTCCAGCTGTCTCACTGGCCAGTGGTGTATGTGAAATCTGCAGACTGTCTAGTTCCCAGTGAAAAAGGGTCCACATTAAAAAGGCCGCATCATCACACTGGATACCAATTGGCATCTTCTCTGGCAGTCCCAGTAGAGAAGCTAAGCACTGAGTGGATATGGCTCACAAAGCAACTTTTTCACCACTATCTGCGTGTCTGTCTAGGTTCTTAGAACTGTGTCCGGCACTGTGGCATTTGAGCACCACTGCAGACAGTGTCTCCCCCCCCCCAGCCCCCTTATGTAGAGGCACCTTTGCAGAACAGCAGCTAAAAGCATGCATTATTGTTGTACTGCTGCTGTACACTGTGGAGCGGGTCACCATCTGGGGCTGTTAACCGGGCACCTCTGACCAGTACTGAATTCACCAGAGAAGAAAGACATTCGTGCCCCTCGCTGGGATTTCCACTTGCATGGCAGGATTAGGGGGGGTTCTTCATCATTTGGAGCCTCTGTGAACTCTGGCAAGCCGGGCTTGTCCGGGTTACAGGGTTAGCTGCACCCTGGGTCTCTGAGTGCATCTCCTCAGGCCCCTGTCTGGGTGGGAGCAGTCCATCCCTTCTCCGTTGCACCAGGATGGTTGCACTGTGAGGGGCACTAGCTACACTTCCCATACATCTGCAGTGAGAGGTGCCCCTCCTTGTGCTTCCTGAAAGCCCTCTAAAGGAATAATGCCTCCATGCGCCACAGCTCCCTGAGCCTCCTCCCTTTCTCTGCATTGCTTAAGCTCCTATGAGCCACAACTGCGGCCAATATTTGCTTCATTCTGAGTCAACAGAAGACGGAGGAATGCCATTTAATGCTGTATATGGTAAGGAGGAGAAATGCATATTTCCATATTCTATTTGTCACTTCATGCAGGCTGCTAGAGCACATGATCTAGTGCACAGTTTTGATGTCTTCTTCAATATGGCTAGAGCAGGGGTAGGCAACCTATAGCACCGGTGCCAAAGGCGGCATTTGAACTGATTTTCAGTGGCACTCACTGGCCACCAGTTTGGGGGTCTCTGCATTTTAATTGAAAATGTGTAAGAAGCTTCAATTAAAATTAAAAACCTTATTACTTTACATACAGCAATAGTTTAGTTCTATATTATAGACTTATAGAAAGAGACCTTCTAAAAACACTAAAATGTATTACTGGCACGCAAAACCGTAAATTAGAGTGAATATATGAAGACTTGGCACAACACTTCTGAAAGGTTGCCGACCCCTGGTCTAGAGCACAGGTTCTCAACCTGGAGGATACAAACAGATCCAGAGGGTCGTGACCACATTCCTTTTCTATATAGCGTGATGGCAGGAGGATCCTGGAACTTTTTCCTATTGCACCCATGGGGCCATAGTATGGAAAAGCTCGAGAACCTTTGATCCGGAGCCAGGCAAATAGCTCACACTAAGTAATGTATCTGATGGTTTTTCTCCTCTTCTTTTTTCATTCCTGACTGTCCATAAAGAGATTGTGGTTTTCTCAAATATATTGATAAACTAGAAATTAACTAAAAAATGTTTCTAAATGAATTCTTGGTCTTTAGCTTGGTTGCAAAGAATCTGAAATATGAGCTCTTTAGATTGGACACAGACATGTCATAGTTTTTGGTCTCCTGGTTGCATGAGTGTAACTCTTAAAATCAGGTATTTACATCATGCAATTACATGGGATGAGGAATTCAAAACTCGCTTTCCAGGAATATTTTGCAGTAGAGTGAAATGGGTGGAGCAAATTTATTTAAAAATTCCAACAAATAATTTTCAGTATTCGTCCAGCTGTGGTTTTGTCCACTGCTATGCGTGTTGAAATGCTAGGTTCATGTCTTCATAGCTTTGCTTGGTCCCACATTTCTTGTTCTTTCATAAATGATTTAGGAGTCCTACAAGCGCAAATACTAGACTTTTTAGTCATGATGACTGTAAGAGGGGTTTCCATGTCCCTATGCTCCGAGTACAGAGATCAGGGCTCTTGTATGCCAGACCAACAAGTCCTTTTCCCCCCACACCCCCACTCTGCCAGTTGGGAATTTAGGGTTACCAAACGCTGCCACCATTCGGGTGTACTTCCAAAACCTTGGAGTGGCCCCTGAACTTCCCCACCCTCTGTCTCTCTCTACCAGAGAGCCAGACCCTCAGAGGCTGCTCCCTTCCCCCGTCTAACCTGACGGTAATGAGAGGCAGCCTCCCCACTCCAGCTATGCACTTAGCTGCCCTGGTACCTATTTCCCTTCCCTTCTCCCTTCCCAGACTGGAAGCAGAGAAAACCCTATGGGAGAAAACCACACGCTTTTAGTAACTAGAAGATTTAATAAAGAAAAGGGAATGAAACGAAGATACAATACACTTCACAATTTGGGGTTCTCTAACTCCCTTCTGAAATGGAGAGAAACACCCCAAAAGGCACAGGCTTAAAAGAATTAAATGATTATACTCACAGTATAGCTAATCAGAAATATAAGAAGAAAACAGAACCATCTTTATAGCCAAAGATGGTCTAGGACCCTTGCCAAGCTCCATGGCAAGCCAGAAACGAACTGAACTGAAAAACTCCTCCCACCCTCATGGTCTGGAGGCTCTGACAACACTGCTGTCTCAGATGACATTAACCCTCTGCAGCCCTCCACACCCATGACAATGACATATTGTGGCAAGGAGTTTCGTAGATTCATTAGGCATTGTGCAAAGAGCATTTCCTTGGATTAGTGTTGCCTTTGAATTTAATTGAGTGGCCTTTTGTTTTTCTGTATGGCGGATGCTAAACTGGAGCATCTGATCTACTTCCTCTAAACCATTAATCCTATATCTCCAGCCTCTTTTTCATTTCCTCTCTAAACTAAATAGATCCCATCTTTTCAGTCTCCACCTATGAAAGTTTTCCCATGCCTTTAATCGTTGTTGTGACCTAACACTAAACCTTCTATTTCTGCAGGAGATTTTGACTTGTTTACTTTTCCCCAGTAGTGCAGATATCAATTATTTTAGCCTCTGGAGTGCCGGAGTACCCCTCAGCGGCACTGTTAAGTTCACCCATGCTCCAGAAACACAGGCCACCTCAGACTCATCTTAAATGGACAGCTTATTAATGTCCAGTGGTCTCTGTCAAAATGTTGAACACCCAATTAGCATTGCTGCAGTTTAAGGTTCCCTCTGTTATATTACTTACAAATGTAGGGTTACCGTATGTCTGGGTTTTCCTGGACATGACCTCTTTTTTGGTCCTCTGATCTTCGTCCGGGAGGATTTTTGAAATATGAACAAATGTCCTTGATTTCTCCTTGCTCGTTCTTTTTCCAACATTGGTTCTGGTAGAACTGCAATTCCCGGCTGGCCTAGCAGCGGCATGCGTGTTTACTGGGTTGCCACCCAGACTTCTACGGCGCTGCCTTCAGAGCTGGGTGGCTGGAGAGCGGTGGTTACTAGCTGGGCACCCAGCTCTGAAGGCAGCGCCGCTGCCAGAAGCAACGCAGAAGTGAGGGTGACGTGATGTTGACGAGTCCCTGAAAATGAAGTTGTACAGTGCAACTTCAGGCGGGCATCTTGCAAAGACATTCATGGCTACCTGATGAGTAATCAATAACTGCTGAGGAAGATACGCTCTACAGAGAAATATGCCTGGGCTCAACAGGAAGAAGCACAGTAGGAAAGGACTGACTGCATGTAGAAAAGTACATTTACATTTCATTACAAAGCGGGCGGTGATGCCTCTTTTATTCAAATACCCTGAGACTGAATCGACTTTCCAGTGGGATATCCCTCTCTCCACTATGAAGGTCTTCTGTACTTCTGGCACATCCTGCTGCCTCCCCTACTATCTGTTTGGTCTTTTCTCTCCTTCCTCGTTTCAGTTTGAATTTAGTATCAGATTTAGCACATGCTGCATGCACCTGCCAAATGCAACTTCAGTGCTGAGCCATGGAAGACCCTAAGGGTCAATGTCAATGGTGTGGAAATTCAGTATGTATTTGCTGAATCAGGATTGGAATCTCTCTGTGTTGCTTTGCTCACACTATTTCCTGGGTACGCCTTCATCCCTTCCCTCCAAGCCTCATGCCAGCAGCTCCCTTGAACGGGACATTCCCGGGAACATCCCAGGTTACAGTGACTCAATACTGCCTCTGGAAGAACACACCCTTGCTTTGTCTTTCCATGGCTGTTCTCACAGGTACCATCACAAAGTAATACAAAAGTGGCCTTGCATTATTTTTCACCAGGAAACATGATTCCGACCACTTTATAGTCTCTGGAAGATCACTTCCTGATCTAATCTTTCTCATTCCCTCAGGGTCCATAATACTATATAAGAATCGACCTGAGTATCTTCACTGTCCATAGCATCGCTCAGCCCAAAATGTTTGTATGATTTCTCTCCACACACTCAACCTTATTCTACCTAGACTGCCCCTGTCTCGGGGCACTTATGTCTGCTCTGTATTCTGGCATCTTCTATCCTTTGTTTGTCCTTGTTTACTCAGAGCCCTGTTGTAATAACACTCATCCTCCTCTTTGTTTCCAGGAGATGCATTATCTTAAGATATAGATAGGGAGCTTCCCTCCGAGCTCCCTCCTTCCCTCATCACTAATCTGAAAGCCTTTCCAAATAATTTTCAATATTAGTAGCCAACAGATAGGCTTCCCTATTTCTGAGATGAAGCCTGCTGTGATTTCCCTGCTACCCAAGCTGCATGAAAACAATCTAGAGTGCATGATTGCTCAGACCCATTCTTTCCCTTTGTGATTCATAGAGAATTTCCTGCCTCCAAATGTCTCACTCCCAAAGAGGCCTATGATTGGACTGTGACACACAAGGCATTTTACTGCTATTTAAATTCAATTTAATATGATTATTGCGCTATTTCAGGCAAATAGCAACACAAACTGCTATGGTACTTTAGGCAATTGGCTGCCTAGGTACTTACATGGCCTCCAACATTCTACCAGTAATGAATTTTTCCTCACATCATCCCTGTGAAGTAGGGGGATAGTCTTATTCCCCGTTACAGCCGTGGCAGGAGCTGGATTAAAGCTGAGTTTTTCAAAGGAGCTGAGTGCCCCAATCCCCTTGAATTTCAGTAGGAGGTTAGCGCCTAATTTCCAGAGGTACCTTTGAAAATGCCAGCCCTCCTAATTTACCCAAAGTCACAGAGCTGGAAAATGACACGATCTCCTGATTCCCAGCCCAACGCCTTACCCACAAGCCCATCAGTCTAATTTCTCTGTCCTGCCATAAACAAGCACAGTGCACCTTGTACTTGTGCATGCTTTGACTAGACTCAGTTACAGCTCTATTTCTGCACAACTCTCCTTACTCTTTATATCAGAATAGATACTAGCAGTAGGAGCTTTTTAACATTTGGGCTTTATCGAATAGAGGCCTGGGGCGGTGCAGTTGGAGAGGCAGCAGGAAATGAACCAGGGTGCTCCCGCCTCCGGGCATGGTCTTGCCCGTCCTCCTCATGACTCTGCAAGTGGAAAATGGTGATGAAGGAGGCTTAGTGGTTCTGCACTAGGCCAGCTAAGCTACCAGCACAGGAGGAGAATGGCTCAAGGACCGAGTGGGAGGGATGCACTCGGTAGCAGTCATCACCACAGACAAGACAGAGAAAGGGAGGGAACTGGGGGGCTCCGTGATGCTCAAGGTCACAAAGGAAGTTTGTGGCAGAACGGGGGATTATCTGTGAAGTCCCAAGCCAGCACCTTAACCACAAACCTGCCCTTCCTCTTGATTACTGGTGCATTAAGAAATCGATTAATGAAACAACGTTATCCATAGTGCCAACTGCCAGGCCTGACAATGGCATCAATGATATAAATCTAGCAGCAAGAGGCTTAAGTACAATAGCATGTGAGAAGGCAGGGAACATGGAACAGCCTTAATGCAGGCCCCTTTGGGAAAGGTCCCAGTCCTATTAGGCAAATCAATGTGTCCACGGGAGGGGCAGGAACTTATCACCCTATAGGATCAAGACTTGAAGGAGAAATGATAATGTAACAACTGCATCCGTCTGAGAAAAGAAACACCTGATTATAAGGTTTCCAAGCACTTGCAATAAGTAGCCTCATGGGAGGGAATCCAATGATTTTTTTCTAGTCAGTGGCAGGAATAAATTCCTTATTTTTATTATCCATGGGAGGCAGACAGTACATTAAAGAGCCAAGGAAAATTGTCTGTAATTCAAGAGCCAGGAGTAAATCCTGATTACTCTTATGTATTAATTAGACCCATGAGTACCTGTTCTAGTCCATGGGCTAAAATCTTAGCTAAGTTTGGAGCTTAGTAGGATGCTCAGTGAAGTGGATCTTTGTTAGACTGACAATAAAGAAACCATCGTTCCGTTTTCTTCGAGTATGGGGGTGAGTTAAGTGCTGATGTGCCTCATGCCACAGACCAAAAGCCAACAGTCTGAGTAGAAAACTGGCTTTAGATGTTAATAGGTGGGTCACCAGACCCCAGAGATTTTCCCATTACAGACAAAGTACTGGATTGCTTCTGTAAGTGACAGGTTTTCAAACCAACACTCTGACCCTGCAGTGGGCTCCACATAGGTGGATGCCTGTGCCCACATGGAGCCTCCTTGAGATCAGTGCAGGATTGGGGCCATAGCTGCTTGCTCAGCAGGAATGATCTATGAATTATGAATCAGAGAGGTAGCTGTGTTAGACTGGAATAGCAGAGGTAGCAAAGAGTCCTGTGGCACCTTAAAGACTAACTAAAGTATTGAAGCATAAGCTTTCGTGGGCTAATACCCACTTCGTCGGATGCATCCGACAAAGTGGGTATTAGCCCACAAAATCTTATGCTTCAATACAGTAAACCCTCGATTTAACGGACCTCGATTTAACGGACTTCGGATGCAACGGACAAAATTTCTGAGCAAGTCTGATGCATCCGAAATCCATTTCTCGCGGGCTGGCTGCCGCCCGGGTCCCGCCAACAGGCGGGCTGGCTGATGGCTCCCGGCTGCCGCCCGGGTCCCGCCAACGGGCGGGCTGGCTGATGGCTCCCGGCTGCCGCCCGGGTCCCAGCAGCAGGCAGGGTGCGGAGCTGCCGCCCCGACCCTGTGGTGGGCGGGCTGCTGCTCCGACAGCTCGTTTGGTTTTTTTATTAAATAACGGACTTTTTGATTTAACGGACACCCCCTCGCCCGAATTAGTCCGTTAAATGGAGGTTTTACTGTACTTTAGTTAGTCTTTAAGGTGCCACAGGACTCTCTGTTACTTCTGCTATGAATTATGATGCACCTTGCCCCTAAACGGTCATTTTGAAGCATGGGGTATTTTTTGTTTGGTTGGGTTTGTTTTTGTTTTGCTTAAATTGTATTCAGTATTACTGGGGCATATTTGTGGCGCTGTATTAATGTGGCTTTTCAAAAAACAATATTTTGATTGATTAATATAAGGACTGTGCTTTGAAAAGGCCAAACACTGAGTAAATGCTAAGTCTGCTTATTGACAGTGCTGTTCAGTTCTAGGATGCTAGATTAATTAACCCTTGCCATGTCTCTGCAAGGGAAATGGGGAAGCACCATTTTACTGCTAGGGAAACTGAGACAAAGAAGGTACGTAGCCATGGCTAAGGGGAAATCAGTGTCCGAGCTGGGATAAGAATTAATGGCTTCCATGCTTTATGCTGAGAGCATGCTCTCTTTAAATTTAAAGATGCTCCTATCATATGTACATCCTGTGGGGCCACCTTTAATACAGCATTTGTTTAAGAACTGTCTAGTTTATCTCCCTAGGAACATAGCCCCATGTCGCTGCCGGCTCCTAACCCCCTCTCTCCATGTCCCATTATCATACACATTCCCCTTTCTCGTGTGATGCTCAGACTGGGGGGGCGGGGGGGGGCTTGGGTGTGGTAACTAGAATCCAGTTTCTCCTCATTTGTGCTCTGTCCTATACCCAGACTTGGAAAGCTGCGACCGTTTGGGTGGTTTATTTACTCCGTCATTTCCTTGCGTCTCTGGACGGTTTGGTCAAATCTCACTTCACAGACCATTTTAAAAAAATAATAAACGGAGACTGGGCTGCATTTCTGGAGCTGGCTTCTGCCCTGAGCTGCAGCCAGGCCCTGCACAGATGTGACAGGGAGCCGGACTAATGTAGATGCACGGATGTAAATGAGGTGGGATTTGGCCTTCCCTCAGTCTGAAGAAAACAGTGAATTTCTTAATGAGCTCCAGAAATTTCTGGAAGATTAATAATTCCAGGAGAGTAAATACATAGGAAGCTGTGCCCCACCCCACCCCACCCAATTTGTTTTTGTTTCTGTGCTGTCGGGTTAAGTTAACCATTTCGATGGCTTAACAGGGCTAAGCAGCCAAGCGAATGCTTTTGATTTGATAGGCAACTGCATCCCCTTTTCACAGGAGCCTGCTCCCTAGGGCAACCACATCACAGTGCTGATTTGCTGCAGTGAAGACCGCAGCGCGTACAATATGCCCTCCCCCCCTCCCTGTTCTGCTTACAGCATCGGTCTGTAGCCAGTGCAAGGAAGCAGCTGTGATACCCACTAACCTATTCATGCTTTGGAATGCCTCAGTGAGAATCCAGGAAAGGAGCCGCGATTCCTAACCCCTCAAGATGCAAGCCAGTGCCGATTCTACCAGGATGGACTGTCTGTGGAGCAACTGGAAATGTCAGGGTATTATATCTATTCTAGTGTTGCATGCCTAGAAAGACTGCATGTGAGAGAAGGCAAAGGCAGCATCCATCCATTTTGCATTGTTCACCTGTGGGCCTTTGCATGCTTTTTATTTCCCCAGAAGATTTTCTTTGAAGTAATTTTAAAAAATAACTCTAATTAGACGCTTTGAATTTCTTTTATTTCATCAGCCCCCAGCTGTTACATCTTAAAAATACATAATGCAGGAGGTTTTCCTCTCACGTTGCAGCTCATATCAATACTACCCATCCCTGATTACGTAGCTTCTTTTCTCATCCTTGAGGATCATTGTCAGTCTGTGCCCAGCGTGATTTCATATGCTCTAGGCTATTAGTAGAGGGCAGTAATTGTGAATTTGTGTCTGTTGAGGCTCCTAAGGTTTACTGACAGTCCTGTTTTGGAGTTTCAGTGCATCCTTTTGAATGGGACACACCCATTTTGAGATCTGTGCCCGCTGTCAACACAAAGAAAATGTAGCCCCAGCAATAATTGTAATAATAGTAATATTGTGGCATTGCCACACATTTGTCAGCCTTTTAAATTATTCCATGATTATTTTTTCTAGCACACCCCTAAACCACCTGCTGTAAAATATTGCGCTGTTTTGATCATCTGTTGTGTAAGTGACAAGAACAATAGAGGCTACGTTCTGTTATAACGAATTTATTTTTGAGACGGTCCATGTTCGCACTGGGTGTGGCTGGCTACCTTCCAGCTCGCCTGCCAGCTTTTCAGCCATTTTTATTCAGCTTCACACTTAATAGCGAGCATCTCTCCTTTGTTTTGCTAAAAGAATGACTGTCTATGTGACACTGCTTGGGTAGCAGATTACAGAAAAATGGCTGGAAAGCTGAATCCAGTCTTGTAATCTTATGTCTGTGTTTGGCAGGCTTTGTTTTATTTTATTAATTCTATAATAATCTTTGACTGCAAGTTACGTAGTTTTTTTACTTTGAACATATTGTGTATATTATTAATGATCTCTAGTGGGTCCCTAAGAACGAATTACACTATCACAGCATCCGCTTAAAGGGCTGGTGCTTCTTTTCAGATGTAATTTCTCCTCCTCAAAAGAATATACACCCTGGTCATTGTAATGTGATCTGGAAAGCCTTCTGAATGTGTTTGGGAGTGGGGAAGGTTAATCGGATCCATCCGATTGCTGTTTCTGATATGTTTTAAACCTTGGTTCTGCACATAATCATCACACATTCTGAGGGATTATCCAAGAGGCAGGCAGCTACAAAGTAAATAGGTGCACCTGCTAATATAAGCCCCCAGCAGATGACAGCATCCGTTGTGTTAATAAAGAACCATTTTCAAAATCTACATGTGAAAGATTCACCACCACGATTTATTATAATAACATGAACTCTGTATACTAAATTCCACAAGTTACTTTTTTAAAAGGTAAGATATTAAAATGTTGCCTATTCTTGTGGAAAAGAGAAAATTGCTGAGTCAAGTTGTCAAGCTTATCTTGACTTAAAGCCAGATTGGATTTTTTTGTCCATCGTCACCAAAAACAAAAAATATACACACAAATTACCAAATATAGGGGCACAGGGTGCACTGTCTTCGCTTAACAAATAATTAATAGCATCATTGTGCCATCTTTCTCTTTGCAGTCTCCCCCTTTGAAATCAATAGGCGGTTTGGCTTAAAATTGAATGATACAATATGGCCCATGTTGGTGAGAAAGAACCTAGTTGGAATAAATGATTACCATCCTTTACTTATCTTTTCCTTTCCTTCAATGTAGCTTTTTATGCATGGGGAACGGGGGTATAGGGATTTTTGTGATGAAAACAGGGAAGATACTAAAATAGCCATAGGATATTGCCTATGTCTGTAACATTCTACTGATAAAACCCAAATTTACATGGCTGCAGAATGGTAACCCCCTCAAAAATAGCTACAAGAAGAATAAACATGGGGGGGGGGGGTCGTATATGGTCAATAATAGATTGTGTTGACACTCCTTCCCCTCCCCCATATCTATTTTCTGAACAAATGAAGTTGAACAAATTTTCCATCTTTATTAATTATTGCTTCATGTCAGGTAACTTTTTTCCTTTCATAGGGCTGTCTATGTACATAACAGACAAAGATAAAAGCCATTGCAAATAATTCAATGAATTTTGATTGAAGTTATGGAAAATTTGAGTGATGGTTAGCCCAACTTTTAATTTACTAGAAAACCAGGTATAGAATTAACTAACATTAAGGATTAGTTAATGTAATATATCAATACTATTTTGGGGTAGGTTAGTGAAAAGCTAGGTGGTGTTTATTCTGAAAAGAAGCAGATAAAGTAGTTGGTGCTTTGGTTTTGCTCATCTTAATATGCTTTTCGTAAATATTCTTTGTGGTAATGAAAAAACATTCAATATTGGTATGTAATACTCAGATATATTGCAGTGTATTTTTATCCTTCTATCCTGGAAGCATGACATGATTGTATCAATCACAGGTGATGATATAATCTTAAGGGAGAACCAAAATCATTCTCCTTGCTGGGCATGTGTGCCATTTAAAATATTATCGTTGCAGAGTGAGGTGCATTACAGCAGACTGTTGTTTTGTTTGCATCTTTCACAGTTAGAAGGTGATGTATCTGAACTAGACTTCAGCTATCCAGTATGTATGATGTTGCAGAGATACATAAACCACTGTGTATGCCAGCCACTGCGGGCCTCCATACACTAACAGTCAGAAGAGCTGACTGCAGAAGGTAACACTTGAGAAATGATGTCACAACACCAGGCAGTGCTCTGAGGTCATTCCTGAAGTATGACTGCTGGAAGCTGTTTTTCTGACAGTGGCTAAAAATCACAAGATGGCAGCATTGACCACTTCAGATATAGACCAGCATCCTGACCTTCTATGGAGAGGTGGCGTGATCCTCTAGGACAGTGGCCCTCAACCTTTCCAGACTACTGTACCCCTTTCAGGTGTCTAATTTGTCTTGCACACTCTCAAGTTTCACCTCACATTCTTACAAAATCAGACATCAAAATACAAGTGTCACAGCACACTATGACTGAGAAATTGCTGACTTTCTCATTTTTATTTTAGTTTGTACTGATTTCGCTAGTGCTTTTTATGTAGCCTGTTGTAAAACGAGGCAAATATCTAGATGAGTTGATGTACCCCCTGAAAGACCTCTGTATACCCCTAGGGGTACATGTACTCCTGGTTGAGAGCCATTGCTCTAGGATACCTTGTAATCAATATTTGAAATGTACCTGTTATATTAGAAAAGACCCCCAAACACCTTGCATTGCACAGCTAGTTATTTGCAATATTCTAGCCAGGCGGTCACCTCTGTTTTCATTTCCCCTTCTACAATTCACTTAGCTATCCACGAGTGATATGTTTCTGTCTGCTTCTCTGTTGACCTACAAGTCTCAATTAAAAAAACAAATGTGAAAGATTGCAAGTAAAGAACCTGTGGAGTATTTATAGAAATGCCACTAAATACTAACTATAGCATTCACCTCTGTAGCACCGGAATGTCAAGGTGAATAAGGAATGCAGGTTTCTTTGAAGTCGATCTTACTTAGCTTCATTGGAATAATGTTATGAACGGGGCTTGTACTGGCACCTGTTTTCTGAGTATTATTTTGCTTGTTCAATTAAAGTAAAGGGTGGCTTTAAAACGGCACTGGAAAGCTAGACCAAGCATTTCTCCATGGCTATGTTCTCCGTTTTCAGTACTGATAGCAGTGTTCAATGGTAATAATAATCATGTTTGCATTTAAAGTGTAATCTTAGCAGCTTTGAAACCATTCTAATTAGCCACCTTGTCATAAAATAGTAATTTCAGCCTATTGTTACTTCTGATGCTTTCCACATTTTCAGAGGTGGATCGTTTCAACAGACGTTATGGATTTTAGATCCTCAGCTGGTGCAACCTGGTGTGGCTCCAAATGAGCTAGGCTGGTTTACACCAACTGAGGATCTGTCCCTGGGGATCTGTTGTATGTCTTGTGCAGAACCTTGATAGATAAAGATGCTTGGAGCCAGTTTGTCAGCTGATGTGTATTGACTTAGATGCCAAGAGTTTTATGGAGCTACAGTGATTCTGACCCACTGAGAATCTAGCTCCTTTTTCTCTTTCGGAGGGTTTCCTGTAAAGACTGAACAAATGTGGTCAAGGTGTAGTTTAAGGGAAGAACAGTCTTCCAATTTCAGGTGTTCTTTTTTTGCAGAAATAAGGCCAAGCATACCAAAATCAATATTAAAGATGTATTTAGTCCCTAACCTAGGCTGATGCCTTTCGAGAGTTAGTACAAAATAAAGTTTGTTTATGAAGTTTGAGTAGTTTGCATGTTAAGCAGACTGAAACAATCAAACCCTGTTACTCCATTAACATGCAAACAGATTAAGGGCCAAACTTTCAACCCTGCCTGTAATATTTCACCTGCATATTGGGTGATTAGATGCACAGGGACCTGTTGTGTGCATGAATGTTGTTATTTGAGCAAACTTCGTGAAGGGTATTGTTTTAGGGTCCCATCTGAAAATTATATCCAGGTTCACCACAGACTTCTACTGGGATCAGATGCAAATTCAGAAAAAGGGTTTTAGCTATTGATAATCCCAAGTTCTATTAAAAATATGGTTACTATTACCTCTCCTCAATTTGTTTCCCCCTTTAACTTGATATGTGCCCTGTCACCCATTCACAAAGTCCATCTCATTGGCACTCTCAAGAGTTATGCTGACATCCCTACCCCTGGTGCAATAGTCTGGGAGCTCTCATCCAGTCTGTCCTGATATCCTACGAGCTTTTCCTCTCCTCTTCACTGTGGTGGTCCTGCAAGCTGCTTTTGTATGGGATTCTGAGTAATGGGGCCAGTCAAAAAATCTGAAACCTCTTCCAACCACGTTTTCAAGAAAAACTTTATTTTCTTTCTTGCTGAAATTTTTTATTTTCTTATTGAAACAAAATTAAGTGCAACATTTCCATTTGCTTTAAGCAAAGTGAAAATGTGAGGTCTTTCTCCCCCTCTCTTCCTTTTCCTTTTTTCCCCCATTGGAGAAGGGGGGGGAGGGGAAAAAAGGGGGAAGAGAAGGAAAAAACAAACCACTTTCACTTTGATTCTAATCAAAACCAGCTTTTTCATTTCAATGAAACATCGAGATATTTAGAACAGATCACTCAAAAAGTCATTTTTTTTATCGTCAAAAACCCCTTTTCAGTGAAAAAAATCTCAACCGGCTCTAGTGACTAGGCATAAGCTCATCTAAGCAGCCACGCTGGCCTCCTCATGGCTTGTGTTCTCAAAGTAGGCCATGTGCTAGACTTGCACAGACAACTCTTCAGCAGCACTGTACTGGAGGGGGAGGAGCAGCACTTTGTAGCTTACTAGGCTGGCTGGGTTTGGCAGCCCACACTTGGGTGTGGGCGGCTTTATTTGGGAACAGGAAGGGTGCACGTGAGCAAACCTTCCGAGGTACGGTGCCTGGACCTTCCTGCACATGTTTGCAGTGGGGGGAGGAAACAAATGACTTCCCCACTTTGTGCCCCCTTGCCTCAGCAGGGCTCAGGCAGATTGTAGCCCCTTCTTGCAGGCCACCCCAACCTCTGTGCCTCACTAGCTAGCAGAGCTAGCCAAGTGGGGAGGAGGGGCTCATTGCATCAGCCTAAGGGATAGTATCCTAAGGGCACACTCTCACTATGCCCCTGGCAACTCTGGAAGGGGTGCACAGGCATAGGTGGGTGGAGCTTCCCCCTTCTCCTGGGGGGGCTGTGCTCCAGGAGTGTTAGGAGGGTTAAAAATTCATTTGGTAAGACATAGAGATTGAGTCAAACCAAAATCCTGGATCCAAAGACTGCAAAACTTTGACCGTTCACACCTGGATCCCAGCTTCCCACCTGAACCTCGGTCTATAATGAGCCCAGCCAAACCCACTGAGCTGAAATTTCCCACCATGTGAGTGATCTCTGTGGCTCAGGCTTCCGTCTAGTAATAAGTCACAATTATCAAATATTAGTCCAATAAAGACTGTTTAATTAACAAGACCTTCATGGTTACCTTTTGGTTTCCCTAGCTTTCCAGTGTCACTACAGTCACTGGACAGTTACTTAGTGTTTGTATCCGTGCATTGAAATTCTTTTCTTAATTTCTCATCCACAAAAATGCTACCCAGGGAATGTGAACCATAAACTCTGCTGCCCTAAATGCAGACTGTAAGGGTCCTATGAATAGATGTTCACATGGGAGGGGAAGTGCGTTGTGATGTCATCTGTATGCTGCACTGTGCATAGGCCTGTATGTGGTCTTCCTCTATGGTGGACCATTCCTTATGCTTGCAGGCTAACCCAACATTTTTACGAAGATCATCATTTTATTAGAATTCCAGAGAAAATGCTGCCCTACTGCATGTTTACTGTGTAATGGGGACAGGTGAGGGAATGCTCAGGCCTTATTCTGTATAACAATACACTCCCCTTCTTCCTGCACCTCAGCTTAACTCCATAAAACACCAACTGGTATCTTAGTGGACCCGTCCCTAGTAAGGAAAGTTGGAATAGCACTGACCTATCTCCACAGGCATTGGGTCCGCAGCAGACTCATGTCTTGGTCCTGTGTCAATCAGCCACTGAGTCCACAGGTTGTCTTGGCTAGTCCCCACAACGTGGGGGGATCGACTGCAGATACGCAACTTCAGCTACATGAATCACGTAGCTGAAGTTTGTGTATCTGTAGCCGACTTACCATCCGTCCTCATGGCGGCGGCAGTCAGCGGCGCGCTCCCCCATCGACTCCAGCTTGTGCCTCCTGAGTCGATGGGGGAGCCGCGGACGATCGATTTCTCGCGTCTTCACAAGATGCGAGAAATTGATCACCAGAAGATCGATCGCTATCCGCCGATTCGGCGGGTAGTGAAGACCAGGCCCCTTGCACTCTGCTCTCAGAGACTGGCTAGGGTATGGCCTGTCAGCTGGGCTGCCACAATGAAAACTTAACAGCTACAGAGCACATCAGGTAACTGCCACACCCTGCCCTGTTCTCATCCGACATGGAGGATCCAGCTAAGAAGATTCTTGTCCCCTCCCTCTGGAAAAACAAAGTCAAATGCTGCAACATAAAACACATGGGTTACAATTGTTTGTACAGTTTTGTTTTATAGAGGAAGAACTGGAAAAATAAGGGGAAAATGTGTAGATGATTTTCAGACTTGAGCAGGGAGATGCCCTGTGGGTCTAAAATAAGTCACCAAGTCATTGCAGAATTGACTCTAATCCTATCAGTCAAAAATGTTCATTTTCTGTCGCCCCACTTCTGTCTTTTTCCCTTAAAACAATATTTTACAAAGAAAAAACATGCATGAGTTTGAAGGCATGGGGACATTTTATTCATAATTTGGCTAAAATCCTGTATCCTCCAGATGCAATTCTGGGATGTCCTTCAAATATAAAAGATAACATCGGCAAACGGGGGATATAGCTATACGAGTGTTTTGGTGACCACACAAACCATTAAAGCTCTGTTCTCATGGTTACCATGAGGTCATCACAACCCTGGATGAATGTGGATAGTAATGTAGCTTACAGCAGTTCTCTCACACCCTTTGTCCATGTCGTCAGTCCCTGTCTAATTATGCACTGTCTAGTGTATCAGTGCTCCATATGGAGTGTCTTCCAACTTTTGTGATCCTAGATGCTCAATATCAAGAACCATTTTCCAAAAGACTCCTGCAATGACGTCTGCCAGGAGAAGTTTCAAGCACTGTACCCAGGAAATTTCCTCAATGGCATAAAAGTCACAGGCTACTGACATTTTTGAGAACTTAGGTCTAATTTGCACTGCAAGCAATACATTTAGTTGCTGGAACTGTTGCTACTAAGTTCACCAGTTGGATGTCTAATGCGGCTGCATGGCAGAGAATGGAGAATTCAGGTTAGCTTAATGAGATGAAGTTATATTTAAAATGACGGCTGAGAGTCTGATTAATACTCTTGAGAGTTTCTTCTTTCAAACCTAAGGTTTGTGTTACTTGAGTTATGTTTTGCAGAGCTCTCCCGCGTTCATGTCTAACTCAAAATAGTGAACAAGCTGCATTCTAAAAGTAAACAGCTAGTGAACGCGTTTCTCCATTGAAAACTCTTCAAAGAAAGTGACAACACTGATTTGTCATAGCCCGAGAGCCTGATCCTGCTCCCATTAAAGTCAGTGTTTAAATTCTCCTTAAATTCAGAGGTGCAGGGTCTGGCCTTTAATGAGAGAGAAATGGTGCTGAATTTGAGGTTGTTTTGATAAATCATAGAGGCCTTTATACCTCCACAGGTAAATAAGGCCTACGGTGGATTCTACTGGAATAAATACACAGATACTGGAGTGAATGTAATGTCACCCTTGTTTACAGTAAATTAAAAAGTAATCATGAAGAGCTACCGCTAAACAGCTTTTGCACGTTAACAGCTGAGGTTATAATTTTAGGCTGGGGTTTTCAAAGAAGCGCTAGGGAGTTAGGTTTCCAAATCCCATTGAAATTGAATGTGATTTTGTGGCCTATTCTCTTAAACTCCTTTGAAAATATCATCCTCAAAGGTGAGGTGCTGCAGAGCTTGTCACTTTGTCTGTTTAAGATCTATCAAACTGAGCTGGGTATGTGGCTCTGCTATCAAATTACATGCAAATCACATATCAGTGGTCTAGCATGCCCCCATCTCAACTCATGTATATTCAATATGGACTTCAGAATCCCGCGACTGCAATTGGGCCGGCGTAATTGAATGTTCATAAAAATCGTGCAGTAAGCTCATTGCTCACCGCATGGTAATTTATTTAAGACAGGTTATGTGGACTGGAGTAAAGTCATTCTCTTTCTGCAGGTGACTTCCTCCTTAGAAATATGACTGGGGATCTAAATAATGTGTTGTGTTAATTCATATTATGAATCATCCCTCTCTAATTTATAAGTGAATTTTGTGCTCATGAAAGACAGAAACCTGTCTACACGTATAGCACTGCCGCGGGTCTGGTGAAGACCCTCTTAGCTGATAGGTCAGAGTCTCCCATCAAGCATAATAAAATCACCTCCACAAACAGCATAGCGCTGTCCACATCGATGCTTAGGCCAGTGTAACTTATGTTGCTCAAGAGAGGGGTTTCTTCACTCCCCTGAGTGACATAAGATCTGCCAATATAAGCTGGAGTGTAGACGTAGTCTTAGATCAGGTATAGCCCTGGTACAGCATGTCCTACGCCAACTATTTCTGCACAGCTCTGCATGCACCTGAATCCTGGCCCAGAAAACTGGCTGTGTTCGTATTGACTGAGGCTTTCTAGAACAGAGGCTGCTAATTGTGACAGCTTGTCTGAAGGTTCTACATTGTGCACAAAAAGGAACTAAGGTGAGGCCGTCAAATACCGTATCAGTGGTGACTCAAACTAAGATTTCAACTTAAGACTTCAAAGATGGTGTCTCGAGCCTGTTTGCCAGAAGCTGGGAATGAGTGTCAGGGGATGGATCGCTTGATGATTACCGGTTTTGTTCATTCCCTCTGGCATTGGCCACTGTTGGAAGACAGGATACTGGGGTAGATGGCCCTTTGGTCTGACCCAGAATGGCCATTCTTATGTTCGAATGATAGAAAACCCACTGGGCCAGCAGACAGAGTACAGCATATTGTGCCGCAAATTGATATTACACCTAGAGTTGCAAAATAGGCTGGTATCCTCTCTTTTGAATTTCACCTGGACTACACTAAAGAATAACAAGGGCATTTGAAGAAGAGAGGATGCAGCCATTGTTTGTTCATCTGGCGACAAGAGGGCTGATTAGCCGTTGCAGGGCCCCTTGTGTGTCATTTACACCCGGGGGAGTGTCAAGGCGTCTCTTTGAGGCAGTAATGATTTACACCTCCTTTGTGGTGGGGTAAATGGCTCAACAGGGGGCAGGGGCAGCTATGAACTCAGTCCAAGGATTCTGGCTACAGTTATTTTTGACGCCTCAGACTTCCTTTTTGTCTGACACTTGTGGTCAGTTTTGTTGTGTAGAGGAACACCCATGCCCCAACCCCCATGTCACTGGCTGCCACCTATGTGAGATCTTGGCTCTTGGTAGAAGAAGCCCAGACTAAACATCTGGGGCCAGATTGTTGCTCCTGCTATGGCTGCTTTGCCCTGCTCTGGTGAGGCCCCCTCACCCCCGAGGATTCCCCCTTTGCAGCCACTGTCGTGGCTCCAAGATCATGCCATGGGAAAGCTAGGACATCCATATGTCCTGAAACAGGCAGCATCACAATAGGTGCATTCTACCCGGATGCCACCGGAACATGCAGCATAATCCCTCCTCGAGTTCCCCCTGTATCAGTCACAACCTAACTCTGAATCTCTGCAGACGAGAGCCAGGCTCCGGCAAAAACGGAATCCTGCCCTGTTTGAAATGAGATTTCCCTTGTTTAAGAAAAAGTGAGGTGTAAATATTGGGAAAAACCGGTTACGGGGCTTGCACACAGAGGCAGCTCGACTTTACAGCCTGGCCTTTTTAGCAGCATTTTAATATCCTTCATTACTGTGGGCCTGATCCAGCTCAAAACAGCCAACTCCTGTCACTGGGAAAGCTGCATGCTGACTTCCCAGACGGCTAATCTGCCCAGGGGAAGGGCTGGATTGCCACAGTGGGGAACCAAAAATACTCAGTCTCCATCTAGCTTTGCACCCTGGAGTTATGAAGTTCCTTGAGGTGGAGAAGAGCTCATGTTAATAAGCTCTGTGCTAACATCCCCAAGCAGCAGTTTTAGGACTTTTTAGATATAAAAATGAACAGGGGACTTCAAATAATATCTCCCTTCCTGAATCCATATTGCTGAAACCTAATCAGAGCCAGGCAGGTGCAGACTCTCACAGCTCATGCTCTGCAAAACACTCATAGTAGTGAATCTGATTAGTTCTGCAGATATCCCACATATTTGCACCATGGGAATCCATCTCTTCTTAGCTGGACACACCGTGTAAGGAAGGTCAGTTAATCCATCATATTTAGGCCCCAATTCTGCATACAGTCTGACATGTGAGTAGTCCCACTGAATTCAACAGGGCTATTCCCTATGCATAAATGTTTGAAGGAACCAGACTGAATCCATACGTTTAGAAATCGGAAAGGATTCTCTTATTTATGGTTCATATATGGAATGGAATAGAACTTGAATGGAATAGAAAGTGAATAGAACTTGATTTTAAATAGCAATTTTTGTACTCTAGCCCAATGTACTTTATAATACTGAGTAAGCGTGAGAACTGTAATGGTGATGAGTAATAGCTCCTTCAGCAAATGACTCACATCTCTTTGGAGATTATAATTATTGCAGGGCAAATAGTTTGCAATACATATTTTATTTTATGTTTGTGAATTTTCTTTGAACAGGTCATAATTTTCCTGAATTTGTTCTTTATTCAGAATTAGTCCACAGCTAACGTATAAATAACACTTGATCTGTACTATATTCAAGCAGTTCATCATGAATACTGTAGTTAATGTTTGAAATTATAGCTGTTCTTGATTGAACATTACATCACATGGAATGGTTCTGTTCCCTGATTGGATGAAGGCCACTGTCAGAAGCAGATTTCAGATGTAAATATTTGGGATCATGAATTTTCCAGGAATATTCAACAATGTTTGCTTAAATTTTAATTTTATGGTAAATACTCCTGTTGGTAAAATCATTTTGCTGTAATGTTCCTGGTATGTGAACACAAAATGGATCCAAGCTGGGCAAAGTGAACTGTAGAAGGTGAAGATGTATTTACAGAAAATGTTTTGCGGTGTTTGCGTGCCTAAATTAAAACCTATAAATTGCATAGCGAGAGAAGGTTGGCTAAATTTCTTAAGTCTCATGGGATTTTTAACTTCCAGCTGAATGGTCATAAAACTAAATTGGATCTTTCCTTAAATGTCTTATTGGTTCCCTAACAATGTAACAAATAGAGCTGGTCAGAAAATAAGGGTGTTTTTTTTTCTCTCTGCTGAAAGTGTCAATGAAAATGGGGGGGGGGGGAACTAGTTCTCATTAAACTTGAAAATTTTTGATTTTTTTGTTGACGTACCAAAAACCAAAAAATATTTGGGATTTCTAATGAAAAATCTAAAATTTTCAAGGAAAGATGACACTTTTTGGACAAATTTTCATTTGGTCAAAAACTCAGTCCTCCTTCGAAAAATGTTTTCATGGGAAATTTTGGACTAGCCCTAGTAATAACCCATAACCCTGCATAGAAGGGTCATGGTGGAGTAAGTAATGAAGCTGGTATGAGACTCAGACATACGACGTTCCGGGTTAAGGGGAAAAAATTCTGTCCACTAAGCCATACCAACACTGCAATATAGATTTTGATCTTGTTTGCAACTGTGTATTTCTGGAATAACGCCACGGATGACAACAGTTGCTATATATATATAGTCATTTGTCTCTTTGGCTAAGTCAACACTACAAGGTAAGGGAATGAGCCTTAGCTTGCATACACATACTTGCATAGCCACATTAGCATAAACAGGAGCCGTGTGGCTTAGCAATGCTATGTCTGTACCAAAGGGGTTCAGGTAGGTTTGTCTTTGGCATGGCCAACCCATGTTGCCGCTGCCCATGTTATCACAGCTACACTATACTCGAGTAGCTTCACTGAGCTAACATATGTGTATGCAAACTGGGCATCACACACTAGCTTGCAGTGTGGATGTAACCTCTGTTTCTTTGCAAAAGTGCTTGGTCACCTGAATCTGCAACAGTAGCTTGCTTTGAAATAATTGACGTGCTGGAGTTTGACTGATTTACCTTCTCTTCCCAGCTATTAACCTGTTGTACTGGCGCGACATCAAGCAGACAGGGATAGTGTTCGGAAGCATCCTGCTACTGCTCTTCTCTCTGACCCAGTTCAGTGTGGTCAGTGTCATTGCCTACCTGGCACTAGCTGCTCTCTCGGCCACCATTAGCTTCAGAATCTACAAGTCAGTTTTACAGGCTGTGCAGAAGACTGATGAAGGCCATCCATTCAAGTGAGTGCTTTGCAATCCTTGCCAAAGGGGGTATATATCCTGCATTGTTCATTGTTAGTGACAGAGTTCTGTATCTGTAACACTTTTAGACCATAGACATGGTGGGTTTCTTTTTCATAATGGGGGGAAATGTTATTTTCCACTGTTCGGGGTCTTAAAAGTCTATGAATTGTATTTGCTCAATATTATTTTTTTCAATTCACCCCTCAGACCTTGAAAATTTAGCCTGAAAGCTGAAAGATTTAAAAAGTTAGATGCAACTAGAAGAAAAGGAACAACTATTGTAAAAGATATCGCTGTCCCTGGTGTTCCAGCTATAATATGCTTTCCTCTCCTAGCAGCAAGAATAGCATCCTATACTTCTTTTTACAGAATGCCTAGAGTAATGAGCTTTCAGTAAACCTTGGGCATGGATAGCACAAGATAAGTGTTAAACGCTAATAATGTTGTTTTCAGAGGGAGAGTTGTAGCTTCACCCCAGCAAGGTTAGAGTCTCAAGAGAGTGTCAGCTGGAGGAGATGACAGAAGCCTGAGATGGGAACCCCACAAATAGATTTTCTTTCTCTCCTGTGGAAATCAGGAAATCCCCAATTTCCAAAGACTCCTAAAGAGAGACTTTTAGGGGGTCTGGGGTGAGACCAATGCAGCACAATGTTGGATGGGGTGGTCCAGGATGGGTCCTGGGGGACACAGATCATTCTCCCCTGCCTTCCCACTGACTTTCAGAGAGAAAGTTAATATGGCCTGGTGTTGTAGTACCTTTTCCACATGGACCACAGTAGTGCTGGCAAGCTGCCCTTGAATTTGGAGCTGTGCTGTCAGGGAGGGGAGTAAGGGGTACTGGGGTTCCAGAACTGATGCAGAAGCAGGAGACCTGTGAGCTGATGGCTCTGATCTTCTGCCTTTCTCCTGGAATCCACAGTGTCTGAGACGCTGGCTCCATGGCCCATCCCATGGGGGAGAATAACTCCATGCGCCCAACGGCAAGATGGGGCAGGAAGAGCCACAGGATGAACCTTATCAAGTTCCTTCCCCTTGGCCTCCTCTCCTGGATTTTACTATTGGATGAGACAAAAAGGCCCATAGTTGTCCAAGGGTGAGATATGAGTGCAGGGGTAATGGTAAATATGGACAGTGCTGTGGCTGCTACGGCTGCAGAGAAAATGAGCTACAGGCTGGTAGGGAACAGCAGGAGGAGAAAAACACAAGAGTAAACGAACTGCAAGTGATCTGTATTTTGTAATGGGATCTGTGTTTCTGGCAGAGCCTACCTGGAGTTGGAAATGTCTCTCTCCCAGGACCAGATTCAGAAATACACAGACTGTCTCCAGTTGTACGTGAACAGCACAGTCCGAGAGCTGAGGAGACTCTTCCTTGTCCAGGACCTGGTGGATTCCTTAAAAGTATGATTTGCTTAACCATTTTGAATCCCGTTGGAGAGGAGAGATTTTACAGAGCAGAGCACTTCTTTCCTCAGTTTCCATGAGGATAGTGTCTTGACAAAACCTGGATGTGTGTTACTGTTCAGTATAAAGGTTCTGCCCTTGTTCTCACTTTTTTAACTACTAATTTTCTATACATTAGTGATTTAACATTGCACATTGGAGCTGAGTGATCCAGGACATAAGAGTTATTAAAGTTGTTGGGACAGATCCTCAGCTGGTGTAAAATGGCGTAGCTCCACTGAAGTCAATGGAGCTTCTTTGAGTTACTCCCGCTCAGGAGCTGGCCCACAGAACGCAGTTTTCCACCAGACTGCACTCCTTCTGCAAGGTACTCGGCACTCAACTAGCAGCGTAATCACCCCTAGGCTCTCTAGAACCCTATGTGACACTGAGATGTGATTCTCCACCTCTTCCTTGCCCACCAACCCATCCTATTCCTCAACTCTGTCATGTCCTGCTGCAGAAGAGTGTCCGTTACTGCTCAGCCATAATGGTTATTTATTATTTGTTGGTTTAGGAGTGCCCAAAAGCGCATGTTAGGTGCCCCCAGGCTAGGGTGACCAGACAGCAACTGTGAAAAATCGGGACAGGGTGGGGTGTAATAGGAATCTATATAAGAAAAAGACCCAAAAATCGGGACTGTCCCTATAAAATCGGGACATCTGGTCATCCTACCCCAGGCCCTTCAGAACAAAGAGAAGACGATCAATGAGAAGGTCAATTGGACTTAGGCTCTTTTGAAAATTTTACCCAAGTTCCTTCCTCAAGTGGTTTACAATCTAAAGTGTCAATCGTGCAATGTACCCTGAGCAAGAAGATCCCTCTCTTCAGCGAGGCCCCACACAGGCTCAAGGTTCTGCCTATGCTGAGCTCATTGAAGGATTGGGTCCTAGACAGGAAAAAATGCAACGATGAGGAGGAGGAGGAGAAGGAGGAGGAGGAAAACTGCAGCAGGGATGGTAGTGGAAGGAAGGATGAGCTTATGCAAATATATATATTGGGATAGTTTTCCTTTGCTCTGCACCCTCCCTAAAAATTCACAGGGTTTTGGGGTTTTTTTGTTTGTTTGTTTTGCTGGGTTTTTTGCACTAATTTTGAAAGTCAATGAAAAATTAAAGTCACCTACAGCAGATGTCCCTAGTTCCTAAGCATGCTGGTATTCTAGCCAGTTAAGTGAAGCTAATAGAATAATAATATGCCCTTATGCTAGCTAGTTAAATGAAGCCATTTATTCTTGTGCTGACAATTTCAGGGACTGTCAGGAGATCTAATGATTTGTTTTAATTTAGTTTGCAGTACTAATGTGGCTGCTGACTTACGTTGGAGCTCTCTTCAATGGCCTGACTCTTATGATCATGGGTAAAGATCATCATTTATTTTAAGATCTGTTTTTAAATGTGTATTAACCGTGGCAATGTCTTGTTAGAAAAACCAGCATAGTCCCCCACCCCACTCGTCTCACCTTTGAAAAGCACTTTCTCTACAGTTAGACAATTATCTTTGTTCCACCTATTACTACATATTCATCTTTATTTCTTATTCTGTTGTCCCCTGATGTCTATCAGCCAGTTGTTGTTCTTAGTGGCTTCTCAGCTGCTGGTTACATAGTGATATAAATTTCACATTTGGAAGATGCAGGCAGGGTTCAGTTTTAATACAGCTTCTTGAATCATCTCTTGGGACAAAGTGACATGTGTTTTTGCCTTTTCTTTCAAGAGGAAACTAGATAATGCATCTTGTTTTCTGTGAGTAACCATCTCAACTGCAGGAATTTAACACTATTCATTTCCCCCCCAGCTGTGGTCTCTATGTTCACTCTACCTGTTGTATATGACAAGTATCAGGTAAGTCAAAAGACTGTACAATACCTATCATTCAAATTTGATGTGTAAATGGTTCTAGCTTTCCAAGGCCCTGTTGATCTTCAAATGTCTGTTTTTGCTCTTTGTAGGCACAGATTGATCAATACTTGGGACTCGTGAGGACCCATATAAACACTGTCATGGCAAAGTGAGTTGAGCAGCAGATTTTTACAAGAAGCATACCTTAGATCAGGGGTCTCAAACATGCGGCCCGGGGGCCACATGCGGCCCGCAAAGCCCTTCCCTGCGGCCCGCCAAGCTTCCTGGCGCCCCTCCTCCCCCCCGGTTCCCCCATAGCAGTTTGCAGGACGGAGGGGCCAGAAGTGGAGGCTCCTTTGCTGCCTGGCTGGGCCGCGCGTGTTTCTAGCTCTGGACTTCCTATATTGCTCTTGCTTTGTTTGCCAAACAGCTGTTGGTGGTGCCTAGCGCTTTCCAGGAGGGAATGGGGAGCTGCGTGCTCAGAGGAGGTGGGGCAGGGGTGGGACCTCTTGGAAGGGGTGGAGTGGGGGGCGGAGCCGGGGCAGCGAGGGCAGAGTGTGTGTCAGTGGTGCGGCCCTCGGGCCAGTGCACTAGTCCTCATGCGGCCCTCATGGTCATTTGAGTTTGAGACCCCTGCCTTAGATGCACTTGTGTCCTTAGGGCACTTCCATACAATGGGAGTGGCATGGAAGGTGATAGCCCCAATGGGGGCAAAAACAGGGATTCTGCCACTGATTGCCCATCAGACCTCCTCTGTGCATAGGGGAGTGTGCCCAAAGCCACACACCCCTTTATGGAGAGTAGCATACAGCCACCTGCACCCTAGACCCAGCTGCAGACCAGTGGATATCAGGGGAGGAATTATGGCCCTGCATCCTCCTTTCCACTCTCCTTCCCCTTTGGGGAGCTATGAAGAGAACAGTCCTGGCACTCTCTTGAGTTCCTTACACCAGCTAGACAAGGGAGATGCTCTTTGCTCCCTTTCCTCCCTTTCTAGCCCCAAAAGGTCTGGAAGCAACTTGGCCCTTGACACGCTGGGCTTATTTCATCCACTCTTTGTGAATATCATGGCTCATAATGAACTAACCTGATATTGACATGGATTGGCACTGCTATTCTGAGGTGCTTCTGCAGAATAGCAAAGCTGTTGTCATGAGCAATCTTCTTGTCCAAGAAAATTTGCCTTTTGTATGTTCAAGTATGAAGCCAGTATCTGCACTCACTCAGACGCTTCGTATGCTGAAGAATTAAAATTCATCCAAGTGCCAGAAAGAAGGCCCAAGGGTTTGGTCCCATTTTAAGTTCTCCAAATGGGGCTTAAGGGGACTTCACTGGTCCATGGACCTGCTGCTGACCCTCTGCACAGTGGGGGATGTCACCCCAAGATTTCATTTGGGCACCCGGCTTAGGACTCCCCTCACAGAAAGAAACAAATTGTAGCCCTTTACTTATAGTAACGGTTAGTGTTTGCTGTGACCTAATAGCTGGGGAGCGCCAGGTTACAGATCTACCCACTAGCCATCTCTCTCTTCCAGCCTCTGACCACAGTTCCTCAGGGTCGCGTAATGTCACTCTGCTCTACACTCCTGAGCACTCAAGATCAGCTGTATTATAAAGATTGGCCAAACAAACCGAACCCCTGGCTCTGAGCACCACTGGATTCTGGGGATGTTACAAATCTGGATCCAAATTTTGTATTTTAACTGTATCTCTAGTTTTGTTACAGATGATGATAACATTATGGTGAGAAATCAAAGGAAAGGCAAGTTCACTGAGCATATCTCGGGTATACAGGAATTGTTAAGAACCTGGCTGCTTACTCCTGTGCTTCTAGATGCCAGGCCAGCTCACCCATGTGGGCAGGCTCTCTTACCCCCTCCCCATTTCTTTCCTGTGCCGGTGTGTAGTTTAACCCACAATCTAGCTCTTTGTTTATAGTTGTTACACACACATCTTACCAAGGCACTGAGAATGAAGGCTAAAGCAAAGGGCACCTTCTAGCTAAGAAAAGTCTCAATGCAATGGAACGATTTTGATTAATTGCTGTCTGACAGTGTAATCCCATTTTTTTACACCTAGGATTCAGGCGAAAATCCCTGGCGCTAAGAGAAAGGCAGAGTAAAGCAGACATCAAGAATCCATCAACAACAGTAATGAATAATGGGGGAGTCTGGAGTGCAAACAGCTCTGCTCTTACACTTTATTGCAAATTGATTGTTCCTTTTTTTTTCTCAACACCATCTTCTTAGAACATAAAACACAAAAGCAGCTCTTTTTCCTTGCTGCTTGTGTACTCTTAGAATACTTGCAATCACGTGTGTCAAGCACTAAAGTATAGTAAAGAGAAAAGTGTACTAGATGTGGTTTTTTGTGTTGCTTATAAAGTGCATGATGGTGAGAGCCTAAATAATATTGATTTTTTTAAGTGTTTTTCTTCTATTGGCATTGCTTCTATGACTTTAATGTTACATGTGGCTAGGGCTTTCCTGCTTAGTGCACTGATGCAATAGTTGAAATTGCTTCTATGTCACTGGGTCGCTGGTTGGGTTCATCTTTATTAACTATATAGAATTGTGGGCTAATGTTTTAGTGTTTTCCAGCACAAATGGAATAAACAGTAATCAGTACTTACAGTAATCAGTTTTGTATAACTAAAAAACAAAACAAAAATCCAGTACTTTTGTTGTAAGGGATTGATGGGCTGATTTACATGTATGGTAACTGGAGAGGTCCAGCTTGTTAAATTTATTACACTTTGTATTACATTCTCTGTAGTTCCTAACGGACTTACTTATGGACTCTGAATATTTGCACTTATGTACTTGATACCGAATGCAGAAATAAATGTTACTAAACGTGCAACGTTCTCCCTCTTGTTGCCATTGGGGTTACATTAGAATTCGTAAAATCAATACCCAATCTGCAAAAAACACGAAGGGCTTGTTTGTTGGTCTCTGGGAGTGATTTATGCCTATTCCATGCAGTTTTGCCACTAGAAAATTGTTTAATCCCAAAAGATTGTCTGTACTTAGTTCATTTAGCAGTTTCACATCCTAATCAGTAAAGAATGGAAATAAAGCAAACTTCCGAGTGCCAAAAGCTGTTTATTTTGTTGGTGTCATTACTACATTTCAGGCACATGTTATACTCAATGAATTCTCTTGAAAGTTGCCTGATTACCTACTTAAACATGGGTCAAATCAGATGCAACACACTCGGAAAGCAGTCAAAATAGCACTGGCCATTGTTCAGTTTCTCCATACCCAGTATTTTGACTGTCTTAGCCCACTTTATCCCTTGAAATCTGTGCTAAGCTGGAGTAGCTGTGAGCCAAAATGAACGCTTGCTTCAGTTCAAAGCTGGCTTACAAAGCCTTCTACAAATGAAATTTCGTTTCTGAGAGCCAATAGATTAAAGCAAATCCCTATTGGTTTGGGCTGGTTAAAATTGTTCCACGTCCATTGTTTTTCTTTTACAAGAACTTGGAGGTTTGACAAAATGAAAATTTTAATGAAAAATGTTTTCTAGCTGTGAAAAAATTTGACTTTTCATTTAAACCTGAAAACCAGAATCTTTTTGACCAAACATTTATAGTTTTTGTTTTTTAGCCTGCAGTTCATATTTTCTCCAGAAGACTTTTTCTACAGGGAGAATGGGAGGAAAAGGAGGGAATTTCTGACTAGCTCTAATGTTGATGTCATTGGTGTATGTATTTCCTCTCTGAAAATTAAGCTTCATATCTAACATGAAGTTCATGGGGCATTGAGCATTTGTCTGGTCTTTTGAGAACAGAAATTTTTCCTTACGTTCATCTATTTCCTATCTCTAACTGCCTAGTCACTTGCCAACACATTCCTCAACCATGGATTAGCCACCATTGTGTGAGGCCCTGTACAAGCACACAAAACAAACAGGTGGTCCCTGCCCCAAAGCATTTACAAACTCTAGCCATTTGAATGGAGTGACTATTGATTTACTGCTGTGTAAATGAGAAAAGAGTCAGACTCCTAGGGAAAAAATGATCCAGAAATTGCAGAAATATACCTGCACTGTTACAGCTTGGAGATATTTAATCTTCAAGATGAGTTTCACTTACCCTTTTAATTTAACATTTATATTTAAATATTTTAAGCTCATTATAATATTTTATAAACCTCGGTTGCATATATGTTATAAACATCTTTCTAGATCAAACTCCAGTTTGATATTTTTTTCTTTTGATCCAGTGGAGTAAATTCCTTTCAATCGGTGCAGTTATGAGCGTGTTTAATTTAAAGCCAGTAGTTAAAATTGAACAGAACAGCAATCGGTGCTTTAACTGCATTTCTAACTTCCATATTCAGAGACTCCTAGGGGGACAGGTTCTGAGCTGCATCTTCTGAGAAGACCATGTGGGTGTAGCTGAGAGTATAGATAGGTCTTCAGCACTCTTCCTGATAGACTGTGAGAAGGACAGATCTTGGGGTAACTTTGGGGATACATTGTAATGCTGGTGGTTAGTTTGACTGGAAAAATAAGAAAATGTGACATTGTCTCACTGTTCCCATGTGTGCGTGGAGTCGACTCCCCCATGCAAGTAAACCACGTGTTAAAAGTTCCACCTTTAAGAAACTCTTGAATGTTGATTCTTCACCAGTTCCTTCCATGCCACCCTGTGACCATGAGAACCAGCTGTATCAAAAGTCCTCCATGTTGTTGGTTTCCATAAGCTATATTCCTTGAAAAATCCTACAAAGGCCAGTCCTTCCATGGGATCTACTAACACAGAACCCCTGTGTCCATGGGGAGGCCTGTTCTCTATTAGTACTGTACCACGATCATCACCATAATATCCGACTATTGAGTCCACGAGACTCTGGGTGGGGGAGGGGTCCATGCTAGCAGATCCCATCCATGATCAGGTTCATTGTGCAGTATTTTGGGGATTTTAATATGTTGCTTTTTGGTTTTTTAATGTGTTCTAGACACTCCTTCAGCTACACACTGGCCAGGCAGGAGTGGCACCGGACACCTGATTGGCATAGTGCACCGCAGTCCAGAACCCCTGAACCCAGCGATCCACCAGTCTCAGCCTCTCAAGTAGCTGGGACTACAGGGGTGCCCCACTGCTTCCAGTTGTGATGGGCACAACAATAAAAAGCACACTGTAGTGGAATCCTTGTAAAGAGATTTGGAATCAGGGGAAACATGGGGTTGAATGTTAATTTATAACACTCCGACCTCCATGAGTCATAGGATGTGTGCCTTTAAACTACATATTCCTTTCTTTCATGTCATATCGTCTATACATTCTATGGGTGAGGCTGTCAGCAGGTGAATGGGGGGGCTTCAGGAGTTCGAGTTGGTCATTTACACCAGTGAAGCCATGCTGCTTTACATCAGCTGAAGATCTGGCCCTTTATCCTTGAAATAGGCCACTTTAAAAGAACAAGAAATAAATCTAATGTCTTTTCTTACAAAATTAAAAATATTCCTGATTCCGTGTCTCACTCACAATATTCTTTCCTGCTACCTGCTGATTTACTTGCCTCGAAGCTTCACTGATGTCTTTTACTCCTCCTCTTCTCTTCAAATATTAATCCTGTGATAGCAGGAGTAAAACACATTCATTCAGGGAAGCCCCTGAATTGGGAGGGAATTAGCATGCTGTACCAGTCTGTTAACAGCTAGTCTATCCCCCTCCTTCTTCCCCACTCTCTTTCAGAGGGTGTGGAACATATATACATCTCTAGCCCTGGTGGGAGACAAGATTTCACACGACAAAGAGTTTTGTAGCACCTTATAGACTAACATAGACTTATATCTGTTAGTCTATAAGGTGCTACAAGACTCTCTGTCGCTTTTGCAGATCCAGACTAACACGGCTACCCCTCTGATACAAGATTTCACATGTTAAGACTATCAGCCTTTCCTCTTGGCCCAGGCCCAGTAGATTGAGTATGGCAAATGCCAGACATCAGCCCAGGGTAACGTCCAGTCCCCGGGGGCTCCTTTTCTCTCCTCAGCTGTTTCTAATGTTTTACTTTCCCCGACACAGAAAAATGTTCTTTCAAGGAACTCACCTTTTAACGGCCTGTGGAACACAGAAACAATGGAGAGTGATGCTGCAAGCTCCAACGGGGCTGCAAAGACTGGCAGGTGTCCAGTTGTTGCCAGACAACTTCCATTTTGGCTAAGCAGAGGAGCAGTAACAGGACGTCTCCACACTGCTGGAACAGGAGGAGAACAGCAAAGGCACAGAGGAGAAACAATGACTCACCCTAGTAGTGGTTTCCACTGATTTCTGCAGGATTTGTTAGTTGTTTTCACTGTTTAATATCCTTCTGGGGTTTCCCCTCCAACTGAAACGGGCCAGGAAGGGGGTCTGAGGACTGTATATGCAGGTCCCAGCGAGGGTTGGTGTATTGTAATACTCCACACTAATCATTACAGTATCATCATCCAAAGAAAGAGATCTCCAGTGCAGCCAAGAGCTTTGTTCCACCAGTCAGAGTGGGGAGTCAGGCACCTGAGAGTGGCTGATGCTTCTTCAGAAACCTCTTCAGAAAGTGATGGCTGATTATTCCAGCATGTGCTGGGGTCTGCTCATTATTTCCCTGTTATCTGATTTTCCCCTTCAGCGTTTCTGTTTGAGCATGCTGGAAATGAAGCTTCCCTGGGCATTTCTTCAAGGTTTGCTGCCAGGACTCTTCTATCCAGACGGCTACAAGAACTGGAGATTGAACACCCCGGCTGGCTCGCAAATATGCCCATGAGATGCCAGGTGCACAAATCAGCCACATCTCGCTCAGCAGCACAATCTTGCCTAATACCAACCGCTGCCGTTCTGAGCTAGTGTGTGAACCCTGGGAGAACTGAATTTTACCAGAGTCACAATTGTTCCCCTCTTGTTCCAGGAGGAAGAGGTTTTGTACTGTGGGCCCCGGATGTGTGCAGCTCACTTCCTGCTTTATACCCACCTAAATCCACTGTCTAGCTATTGCTCTGTTCCTTCCTCATCCACCTAAGGGACTAGAGGCAGTCTCACATATGTCCCAAACTGACAATCTAGGCAGACTTCCCATGTTTGGGCAGAGGGAGTGAAGTGAGTGTCTGGCCATTAGGGCCTAGTTGCTATACCAACGCCACCCTCTATCTAGTCCTTTATCAACAGCATTCTTGTTACAGCCCACTGATTTGCTTCCCTTTCTCCTATTGATTTCTTCCTGCTCATTTTCCAGTCTGCTCTCTTTTCCCATTATAGAAGCAGAAATATTTGATGAACTGTCACTCTTCCTCTGCAAAAACGCAAGATTAAGGGCATAGCTTCTAAATCTGCATCTGCAATAGTATGTGCATAGAAATCTGCACATGGCTTATCTATTGGAAGGTGTTTACACACACATGGAAATCTAGCACAGGGCATGTACCTTGTTGCCCTTCATCCAGGGGTCTGGCACAAATGCAGAATCTCAGATACAACAGGATAAAGAGGAAAAATAGGGGTGATACAATCAGAGATGCCAGGGACCAAATATATCCCCATTTTCATTCCACTGATGGAGTGTTTAGAGAAAGACTTTCTAACAAAACCAAAGCAGTCCTGGGTTATACCGAATGGACCAAAATCAGAACTGGTTAATGTCATTAAAACAGGTGCAGTTCCCACGAGCCAGAGTCATTAGTTGCTTTTGCATTCATGTAAATTGTCCATAGGGCCTAAGAGGGTTGGACAATAAGAATGTGATGGAACTCAGTCCAAGGCGGCTTCGGGGAGAGTGTACAACGTGAGCATAACTGACATGCTAAGCGGATGGAAGAAGCCTGCATCTCGTGAAAAGCACTGAACAACACTGTAATACAAAAATAGCCCCTCCACACTTCATTGCACATGCTCCCATTCCTGATGCAGTCTCCTTTCGGCCCCCAGGCTGGCAAATCACACTCATTTCTCATACTCACTTAATACCAAACCGGTTCAATGTTACAGCTTACACCCCCTTATGAGTGACTCTTTTCCAATTCACGTCACTGTTTAAGTTGCAGAATCATTGGCCTAATGGGTCTAACTCCCCATTATATTATGCGCACCTGCACCACTTTGTACTTTGCACTTTGGGCACCCACTTTACAGACCTTTAACACTTCCGGAGTGGTGCAAAATGATCTTAGTGTAACTGAGAATCAAACCCCAATTATCTATAACTCTGTAGATGTGACTGTAAAGAATGGGACACCTTCTCTCCTACGTAGTGGAGGCAACTTTAACATCAGATCTCTTTACAGTAAAAAATCTACACTTCCCAAATTAGACATTAGCTGTTTCAGACCCCGTTTACTTCTTGATTATTCCACAGATGCTAACTTGGAAGAAGCATGATATATGTAATTGATAATGATGTTACACTGAACAATAAAACACCACCCCAGGCATAAAATAAACATCATTACAGAACAGTTGCCAACAGAACAACAGCTTAATTTGTCTCTAATCAGCAAATTTAGAACACTTAGGTAGGTAGACTGTGGTGAGAGGTGGAGCTGCAATACTAACAAAATAGCTGAAGCAAAGGGGTGTCACTTCCACCCCCCTGTATGGTATCTGGCAGATGTTAGCACTTTCAGGGCTGGCAGGTCTGCTCCTTCATTCCCTTTCTTCCCCACATCCTGCAGAATTTAGAAGCTCGTCCCCTGAGGCAATTGAGTTCAATGCACTAGTGAAAGTAAAAAAATAAAGAAAATGAGGAATACTTGTGACACCTTTGAGACTAACTAATTTATTTCAGCATAAGCTTTCGTGGGCTACAGCCCACTTCATCAGATGCATAGAATGGAACACACAGAAGTAAGATGCATTTATATACACAGAAAGCATAAAAAGTTGGAAATTACCATACCAATTCTAAGAGGCTGTTTAATTTGGTTAAGCTATTATCAGCAGGAGGAAAAAAGAACCTTTTGTAGTGATAATAAAGTAGATCTATGTCAGACAGTTGACAAAAAAGGTGTGAAAGAAGCTTAATTTAGGGAAAAGATTCAATTAGTGTAATGACTCAGCCATTCACAGTCCTTTGTTTACGTTTTTCTCCAAGAAGAAGCTACCGAACTGGAATTAATTTACAAATTGGACACTATCAACCAAGGGTTAAACAAGGGCTGGCAGCACAGTCTGTGTAACCTGTAGATCTGTCTGTCTGTCCGAGGCTGACAGCACAGTCTGTGTAACCTGTAGATCTGTCTGTCTGTCCGAGGCTGACAGCACAGTCTGTGTAACCTGTAGATCAGTCTGTCTGTCCCAGGCTGGCGGCAGCGGCACAGTCTGGGTAACCTGTAGATCTGTCTGTCTGTCCCAGGCTGGCGGCACAGTCTGGGTAACCTGTAGATCTGTCTGTCTGTCCCAGGCTGGCGGCACAGTCTGGGTAACCTGTAGATCTGTCTGTCTGTCCCAGGCTGGCGGCACAGTCTGGGTAACCTGTAGATCTGTCTGTCTGTCCCAGGCTGGCGGCACAGTCTGGGTAACCTGTAGATCTGTCTGTCTGTCCCAGGCTGGCGGCACAGTCGGTGTAACCTGTAGATCTGTCTGTCTGTCCCAGGGCTGGCGGCACAGTCGGGGTAACCTGTAGATCTGTCTGTCTGTCCCAGGCTGGCGGCACAGTCTGGGTAACCTGTAGATCTGTCTGTCTGTCCCAGGCTGGGTAACCTGTAGATCTGTCTGTCTGTCCCAGGCTGGCGGCACAGTCTGGGTAACCTGTAGATCTGTCTGTCTGTCCCAGGCTGGCGGCACAGTCGGTGTAACCTGTAGATCTGTCTGTCTGTCCCAGGGCTGGCGGCACAGTCGGGGTAACCTGTAGATCTGTCTGTCTGTCCCAGGCTGGCGGCACAGTCTGGGTAACCTGTAGATCTGTCTGTCTGTCCCAGGCTGGCGGCACAGTCGGTGTAACCTGTAGATCTGTCTGTCTGTCCCAGGCTGACGGCACAGTCGGTGTAACCTGTAGATCTGTCTGTCTGTCCCAGGCTGGCGGCACAGTCTGGGTAACCTGTAGATCTGTCTGTCTGTCCCAGGCTGGGTAACCTGTAGATCTGTCTGTCTGTCCCAGGCTGGGTAACCTGTAGATCTGTCTGTCTGTCCCAGGCTGGCGGCACAGTCTGTTTGCCCTGCCGCCAGGTCTGTCTGTCCCGGTGACCCCGGCCCCCAAAGCCGCTGCCCGAGCCCCGCCCGCGGGCTCGCAGCGTCCGGTTCCCCTGGCAACCGAGGGGCCGGCTTCGGGCGCGGCGGCGCGATGGACCCGCCCTGCCTGGGGCCCCCGGTCCCGGCCCAGGCCGCGCTCGCCGCCCTGGGCCACCTGCACGGAGTGGGTGAGCGGGGAGCCAGGGGGTCGACTGTGGAGGCCCCAGGAAGGCGGCGCGGGAGCGAGCAGCGCGCCTGAGGGCCGGGCGAGCACCGGGCCGGGCCTGGATCCTGGGTGGGGTCTCGGGCTGGGCACGGTCCGTGGGGGTAGGGACGGGACGCTGGGCATATCTCTGTGAGGGCGAGGGAGGGGACACCGGGCTGGACATGGCTCTGTGGGAGATGGTGGGAGGGGACACCGGGCTGGGCATGGCTCTGTGGGGGAGGGGTAGAGGGAGGGGACACCGGGCTGGGCATGGCTCTGTGGGGGAGGGGTAGAGGGAGGGGACACCGGGCTGGGCATGGCTCTGTGGGGGAGGGGTAGAGGGAGGGGACACCGGGCTGGGCATGGCTCTGTGGGGGAGGGGTAGAGGGAGGGGACACCGGACTGGACATGGCTCTGTGGGGGGTGGTGGGAGGGGACACTGGGCTGGGCATGGCTCTGTGGGAGATGGTGGGAGGGGACACTGGGCTGGGCATGGCTCTGTGGGGGAGGGGTAGAGGGAGGGGACACCGGACTGGACATGGCTCTGTGGGGGATGGTGGGAGGGGACACCGGGCTGGACATGGTTCTGTGGGGGAGGGGTAGAGGGAGGGGACACCGGGCTGGGCATGGCTCTGTGGGGGAGGGGTAGAGGGAGGGGACACCGGACTGGACATGGCTCTGTGGGGGGTGGGGGGGTGGGAGGGGACACCGGGCTGGGCATGGCTCTGTGGGGGATGGTGGGAGGGGACACAGGCTGGGCATGGCTCTGTGGGGGAGGAACAAGGGCTGGGACTGACCCCAGAGCAAAGGGTGGCTACATAATACTCAGGTGTCATTTGCCCTCTCTCTGGTTCTGAAGGCCACGGGGGTTAGTGACCCTGGGGTGTAAATTGCCCCCCCCTCTCTTGTCCCACTGTGGGATCCAGACCAAGAACAGCTCTGCTGCTGGGAAGCGGGTGGGGGAGTGGGATGGGGGTGAGTTGTCTCCTTGTCCAGCCCCACTGTTAGTTGGGGGTTCCAGAGGCAGAACAGAGGAAAAGCTCTTCAAGTATATGTCTCTTGCCTCCTGTGCATCCAGAGGGGGTAGTTTGCTGGGTTATGGGGGTGAAACTGACTCATCCCACTGGGGTTCCCTTCCCCACTCAGGTGGTTTTGGGGGCAACTCCAGTAGAATTCAACCCCCAAGTGCCCCATTCCCATCCCACGGGTATTTCCATAGGAGGGTCTTCCCTGGGCCAATATTTTTTACAGTACAATCTTTGCAGAATTTTATTCATGTGTAAGTAGGAAAAGCTACCTTGGAAGGCATATCATTATTTCTGATATAGCTATAAAGTATAGGTAACATTTTATTTGTCTGTTATTGCTATGAGCTGGTTTGTTCTTACTTGATCTACGAGGTGTCTGTCTATTAATCTGACTGCCACATGCATATAAATGAGAAAGCTAAAATCCTTCAGAAATTAGCATTTTGTGAGGGTGGGTAATATGTGTAGACAATATATTTCTTTAGTTTGATTGTCATATACACAGCCATCTGGTTTCTCTGTGGGACTCAGACTTTTTGGCAAGCATATATGCAATGATCTGTTTAGGTCCCTAGAGCCTCATGTTGTTCTACTCCTTATATTTTCAAACTATTATTTTAAAATCCTCTTGAGCAAATAATGTTTCTGCATGTGTAAAATCCCCTGTACCTTACACATAGCGCTAGCACATGGGGAAAACCATACATGGCAAAGAATCCTTCTTTGACCTCCATTTCTGCTGATACATTGGAAAAGTGAACACATTTCACACACTGGGCAAATTATTACATTCAGGTGCTGAGACAGGTGGTGTGAGACAGATGCCTGTGGTCTCCTATGAGCTTCTGCAATGAGCACATGGCATGGCATCTGAAGCAAGAAGGCACTTTGACAAACACTCAAAATACAGAATCTTTTCTTTTGGGCCTGAAGAGTTTGGAAAGTCCTTGAAATGACTTGAATGTTAATTTTGTTCAGATGATATCTGACAAGAAGCTGGTTGTAGTGATCCCGAAAGGCCTGGAAAATAAATCTGCAATCTGAAAGCACATTTATCACTATGTCTGTCACAAGAAATAAAACACACTCTCAGGATGACAGAAAGGGCTGCTAGAAGATACAACCTTGGGAAACTTCATCAATCAGTAGTTTGCTGCTAAAGCCTTTGTGAAAGGAAGTTTAGTAATAACTAAGAATGGAAGAAATTGATTCTAGAAGAAAGATTAACCAGGGAGAGGCATTGTTTTAGAATAGTGTAAGCAAGGAGGTATAACCAAGAGTGATGGAATGAACTAGAACAAAGAAAAAAGAGATTGGATATTGGGGGAGGAATTCCAAACTCAAGTTTTATTAGACCATGGAATACCTTACAAGGGAAATTGTGGAAACCTTTTGTTGGATTCATTTTAAAAATAAAGTGCACAGGAGGGCTAGACAGCTCTAGTGATTGTTAATAGTCTATGGAATATTTTTCCTTTAAGTTGTCAGTCCAAACCTGACTCTGGTTGATAGGGATGGAAACTTGTTACTGTGCGATACCTGTTTAGTTCCCAATGTAACATGAATTGCTAGTTTGGACTAGTTCCTTGTGGTTAGATGTTTGTGTCATAACATTTACCACTGATAGCCTCAGCAGAGAGCTCAAGGACTGAATGGGGACGGAGGCTGCACTTCCTTGTTATCCCTGAGCAGGTCTCTCTTAGATTTGAGGCATGTTGTCAGGGCTTTCTGACAACCATGCTGAGCCCATTATGCTAAATACCGTGCAAATATATAATAAATGTCAGTCCCTGCCCCAAGAGTGGGCCAAAGGACAGGGCCATGTCAAAGAGGAAGTCAAGATTATGTTCTTGAGCAACAGGAAGGATGGTTGTGATAGAGAAAGTAGAGGTCTTTGGTGGAGAGGGAGAATAGGTCATGTTAAGTTTAGTTTGACAGCTGGACATCCACAAGGAAATGTCAGCAAGACAGGCTGAGATTTTGGGTTTAGTTGGACTCAGGTCCAGAGGGGAGTGAAATTTTTCTGAATTTTAACATAAACCTGGTAATTGAGGTGTGATTATGGATGATCGTCACTCAGAGATAAGGTGTAGGAGGAGCAAAGAAGGGGGCTGAAGATGGAGACCTACAGATATTGCCTTGTCATCTGCAAAATCTTCCTGAGGATAAAGAGTCTTTTTCTGCATTTTGCAGGTACCCTTTCTAAGCCTGTGTTTAGTTGCGATTTGCCTCCTTTTAAAAAATCTACATACCACCTTGTAAGTGGGCACTATCCCATTTAACAAATGGTCCTGAATGGAAGATTGCCACAAAACTGGCAGATGCATTGAGTCAGATAATAAACGGCTGTATTTATTTTATTTATTTTTTGCCTAAGGATGTGGAAGCAGCAGTTCATAAAGAGCTTTCCCATGTAAAGTTAGAGATCTATCACTCTGGGCTTGACATTCATAGTCAGCTGCCCATAGGCCTGCCCAGTGGGCCACCTAGATCAGCCCTTTTGTCTGCAAAATTGGGTGAGGAAGAGGAATGCAAGGGGAGAGGCCACCATCATGGAAGGAAGAGGGGGTGGGGGAACTAGGAAAGAGACCGTGAGGGAGGGGAAGGATGGCAACACAAAATAGGAAGGATATATTATAATGGCCTCTAAAGGGGACAGCTTAGCTTTTGAATTAAAAATGAGATCGTGAGAGAAGACCAAATAGATAAAAGGAATCGAGGGAATCTGGGAGAGAGGACAGAATTAAAGCAATGGAAAAAGGTAAAGAGAAATAAAGAGAAGACTTGACAAGCAGCAGTGTAATTAGTGACATTGATTTTTATTTTTGCACAGTATGCCCTACATTTATCTTGTTTCTGGGGAAAGTGGCTCACAGATCTGTTGATCTGCAAGTGGTAGAGAGATTGTGATGAGAGAATGTTGTTGTTGAAGGGGCTTTTCTCTAACTACTGTTTACTGCTGAGCCTATAGTGCAGGGCCAAATTCTGCTGTGATTTTCCCCCAAACAAGCCAACTATTTCCGATGGACCTCCCTTCTGATCTCACTTACGCTGGTTGAATCATGGGTAATTTAATTCAAGTCAAAGGAGTTACGCTAGCATAAAAGTAGCAGATCATCGGAATCAGACCCAGGAGACAACAGTGGGGTACTCAGGGAGTAAGTGAGAACTTGGCGTGAAGACCACCAACTTGAAGTAAAATTCTAGTGGAAGACAAGGAGGTTTGTAGTTTTCACCCAAGTTAGCAGGTCGAAAAAAGAATATGGGAGAGCCAAGGGTTTTACTTAGAGTTAAATATTATGAGTTAAGCACACACCTTTTTTCCTACTGAAGATACTGCCTCCATTTTGTTGTCACATGTTCATGACAGTTCCATCTCAGAACTAGAACCCCTCTTCTTTGGGACCTCAGTAGGCCAAAGTCCTTCCAATTTTTCTTTAAGGATTGGGGCCCTCTGTGGACAGAGGTCCTGACCATTTGCTAGATCAGAAAGAAGGCTACGTATCCGATTACTACCAAGCTATTTAACCAAAACTCTTTCTTTGCCTGTTGACCCCATGGAGAATGCAGTTCGAACTAGATTATGTGAACCTCTCCAGGGCATAGGCACCGACGCTGTGGGTCCAGAGCTGGAGCACCCACAGGGAAAAATTAGTGGATGCTCTGTACCCACCAGCAGCCAAGCTTTCTCCTCCTCCTTGTCCTCCTTTTAGAATAACACTTATAAAATAATGTAGCAGTATGAATATGTAATATTAACATTATGGGGAAAATGAAGCTTTTAATTTTTACAATGTTTTTGATTTAGAAACACAACTGAAAAATGAAGTATGTGCATTCAGTGAGGAAGCTGTGCAGCACCTCGAAGATGCTATTGAAGCTATTAAGAAACTGGTAACATAAAACCTGAAATTATTTAGAGTCGCTTGTATCTGAGAAAGATTTACAGTGTGAAATGAGGGAAATTAATATTTTACTGTTGTATCATAAGCAACTTTCTTCTCTGAAGGTCATATTCTCCCATCAGAGAAGGGAAGACCACTCCAGCTGAAGTCTGTGGAAGCTGTGCATGCGCTTTGCAATGCACACAGTTTGGCCCTAATAATATAACCCAACTAAGCCAAACCCTACGAAGATAAATCAGACAGCCAGAGAAAATGTGGGATTCTGTTACTTTGGAGCAGGGGCAGATGTAACCTCCCAGTTCGATGGGTGTACTATGCCTCATCCAGCCCCACTCCCCTTCTCATCTCCAGGATGTAAGGAAGTTGCCATTGCAGCCTGGAGTGGGCAGGCGCATACTAATGAGGTACCCCTGCCCCAGCAGCAATGGCACAGGCTCCCCCTGGCATTCCCCACACCACAGCTACCTGCCAGGCTGGACAAGGACAACAGCCTGACTTGCCCCTGGACAAGGACAACAGCCTGACTAAGGGACCTAAATCCTTAGTGCTCTCTGCTTATTCAAGGCTTCTTGTTGGTCCATGGCACTGAGAGGAGCTGTGGTGGGTTCTGGTAGGAGGGACAGGAAGGCAGAATTGGACGTGGATGCTGGCCATGCTCCCCCCAAGCAGGAGTGCTCCCTTCCTGTTGGCTCGAGGCTTCCCACCGGTGCTTAGCATTGAGAGGACTGGAGCTGCTGCAGGTTTTGGCAGGAGAAGGGATCTGGGTGCCAGCTGAGAAACATGAGATGCAGGCATGGAAGTGCACATGTGGGCTTGGTGTCTGTGGGTGCAGTTGCACTGAAGTCAAGAGAGGAAGGATGCTCTTGTGGTCAATACAATGGATTGGGACTCCAGATCTGGGTTCCGAGCGCTCTCACAGACTTCCTCTTTTGGTTTAGAACAAGTGATTTAGGCCCTAGTCTTGCAATGAGCTTTGGTGGGTGAAACCTCGCTGAAATTAATGGGGCTCCGCATGAGTGCAAAGTCTGCTTGTGAAGAGCTCTTTGGAGGATATCCTTAATCCCATCTGTATGAATGAGAAGAATACCTCTGTGCCTCATAGGGATATTGTGAGGATACACTTTTTGATTATGAGTTGCCCAGATGCTACAGTGATGCTACACTATACAAAAGCCTGTATTAAATAATAAAGCAAATAGGTTATATTGATCTAGGTGTTTTACCCTCTGACCCCAATGCACTCTTTCCTGGAGCCACTCTTAGTGTCCTTCACTACGGAGAGATGAGAACTCCCATGTGCCTGGTTAGGGAGGCATGTGTGATATTTCTTAACTGGGAATGGCTCTTCATAGATGATTGGCATCTGTCATTAGGCCACAGTAGACATTAAAGCCGAAGTGGTTTCAAATAAAAGACATTTTAAAAAATCTCTTTAATTTATCCGCTGGTAAATGTAAATCTCGTATTAAACTCTCCTTTCCCCCTTCACTACTACTCTAACTCGCCTATTTCAACCCTCCTCTTCGGTAAAGGAGTACAGTGAAACCTCGATATAACGGACTAATTCGGGCGAGGGGGTGTCCGTTAAAGCTGAAAGTCCGTTATTTAATAATTTTTTTAAATCATTAAATAACAGGACTTTTGGCTTTAACGGACACCCCCTCACCCGAATTAGTCCGTTATATAGAGGTTTTACTTATCACGGCCGGGAGCCATGAGTCAGCCCGCCCGGCGGCAGCCAGTAGCCCGCCCGCACGGGACCCCGGCTGCTGGGACCCGGGCGGGAGCCGTCAACCCGCCCGCCCGGCTCCCCGCAGCGGGGAGCCGAGCGGGAGCTGTCAACCCGCCCTCCCAGATCCCGGCTGCTGGGACCCGGGCGGGCTGACAGCGGGGAGCCAGGAGCAGCCAGCCCGCCCGCTGCCTGGACCGGGGAGGCAGCGGGGAGCCTGGAGCCGGCGGCTCGCCGGCGGGACCCAGGAGCCGGCAGCCCGCCCGCCCGCAGGCGGGAGCCAGCAGCCAGCCAGCCCACCCACACGCGGGAGCCAGCAGCCAGCCAGCCCGCCCGCAGGTGGGACCCGGGCGGGAGCCGGCAGCCCCCGAATAACGGATTTCGGATGCATCAGAAATTTTGTCCGTTGCATCCGAAGTCCGTTAAATTGGGGTCCGTTAAATCGAGGGTTTACTGTAATTCTGTCACGGAGGTTGCAGAAGTCATGAATTCCATGACTTTCCCCAACCTCCATGACTTTTGCTGCTGCAGTGTGTGGTGTGGCTGACCGCAGGGGCCAGCTGTTCGGGCGCCCTGTGGCCAGCCACACTGGCTGCTGCTGGAGCAGCCCCTGGGCCAGCTGCATTGGCCGCTGCTCAGGCGGCCTCGGGCAGCTGGCTCTGGGGAGCACCTGAGCAGCAGTCACAGGGCTGGCTGAGGGCAGTCAGCCCCCTCGGCCAGTGCAGGGGCTAGACATTGGTCCCTGGGGGCTCCCCAGAACAACAGCACCCTCTGGCCCCAGGAGCTGCTAATTTTAGTCAGGAGTATTTATATAGTAAAAGTCATGGACAGGTCACGGGCCATTAATTTTGCTTATTGCCCATGATCTGTCCATGACTTTTACTAAAAATACCTGTGACTAAATCTTTGCCTTATTCATCTTATTAATCAACTTATTCATGCGTTATTTTTATGTCACTAGCTCAGGTCAGTAAAAGTGTTTTCTATTCTACTTTTACTGCAAATTGAGGATCTAATTCCTCTCCAGCGAAACCTTCATCTTTTCATTGTGTTTCTTGTGTCTTATTGCCAACTCTTCAGTCTTTCTACACTTAAGGTGAGCAGTGTGTAGTGGGTGTAAGTGTAGGCATGTAGAATTGAGTATTTGAGGAATGGAATTGGGCTACCTCTTTTCTTTCCATCTTGCTTAGGCTGCTAACAATAGCTGTTAGCAAAACTGAAGGGAAGACATAAAAAGGAAAGTCAGGCATTAGGCATAGGTCTTGTAGGCCACCACTTATTTATAGACCAGCCGCTCTTCCCTACCCTTCTCCAGCTGGAAGCTGTATCAGCAGAGTATTGATCCAGCTTCCCCCCAGTCTGTACATTTTCTGGGGATCTGCCTTTTTAAGGGCTCCTCTCGGCAGTGACTCCAGCCTACCTTTGATGGGTGCCTATTTAAGGATGCCTCCAACACACATCCCCTAGTGGTTCACAGCCAGGAGCTGGATTTGAGGGTTTTTTCTGACATTTAAATGATCCCCCTCCAAAAACAGAAGCTGAGAGCCAGGATCTGCCCCAAAAATGTGGTTCTGGCACAGCTGCTCCCCCAACATAGCTTTCGGAGTGGGGAGAGGGTTTGTCCCTTTAAGGATTGTCGCACATGAGAAGCCTGGAGCTGCCACCCCAACATGGCTCTGGCCAGCCCTCCATGGGACAGGGTTTTTTGGAGGGCAACTGGAGGGTGGGAGTGCCTAGGTGAGGGTAGCCATGTATAAAGGGGGAGAATTAAGAGTTTAGAAGCCCCAACACACTTTTTCATATGTTGTTCTGTTAAGTAATTTAGGTTGAATCTAACCCTTGTGTGATCATGTCTTTGTTAATTGTCAGGAAGAATTAAGAAGACATACCCTTGAACTTCTAGAAGAGGAGACCATAAAAAATAGTAATCTCCGTTTAAAACTCCAGAATCTTCCAGAAATGGTTACCAAGGAGTTGGAAGGTAGTGTCAAGTTAACCAACTCTAAGAATACAAGTGGGGAGACTAAATATATCCTAAAAGTAAGAGAATCGCAGCTGGGGACCTATAGTTGACAATTCCTACAGTAACGCATTAAAGATTACAGAAAATAAGCCATATTCAGATAGTTATACGTGTTTCGGGGTTTTTTTGTAACAACTGCACATGTTATTTTTCTAGCTCTTGTTGCTGCGGCCCGTGAATCCAGTACTGTTAAGATAAATCAATTACAGACTGAGCTGAAAAACATCATATATGAAATCGAATCACTGAATCAGAAACAAATCCTTTGTGAAACCCAGAATGCTGCTATGTGGTATGTATGTGTTTGCTTCAAGCTTCAGTAAATCATATTGATAGAGGATTAAGGAGAAATGAAATGGAATCAGAGCCTGGTGAACAATGCTTGTCCCTCGCTTCTGCAAGGAGCTGCAAATCTTCCTAGGCAGCTCTTTGCTGCAGTAGCAGCCCTGCTTTTGAAGATCTTTTGTGTCACTGTCTGATGCCAGCTGCCCCCTGCTGTAATGATAGACTGGCTTATAGGAAAGTGACTGCAGATCTGGCTGTGATGACTGTGGCGGCGGGGTGAGGGGGGGTGAGCCTTCTGCCTGCAACAATGAATGCCAGAGGACAGTTAGAAGTAAAGATAGTTTGCAGCCCCAGATCACCACCTGTAGGAGAGAGATCTGAGTTAAATGTTTATGCTGAACTAGCCCGCTAATGCTTTGGGGGGCATTGGTAGGCATAGCTGTGTCAGCATAACCTCCTAGTATAGACACAACATACACTGACAGAAGGTGGAGTTCTGCAAGTATGGGAACACCATTTCTCCAAACATTAGTGCTGCCAAAATACACCCTTGACTGTCGGCACAGCTGTGTCTACACTGGGGATTTTGTCAGCATAGCTATCCTGGCTATGGAGTGTGAATTTCTCACATCCCTGAGTGACATGACTATATTGGTATAAACTTTAATTTTAAACCAGGCCAAAATCTCTACAAACATCTCCTCATGGAGATTCCTCTTCAACATTGTCCCATTGGGATGTGGGGGCATTTGCTTTGTCCAGGCCAGATTTCATGTTTCTGTCACTTTCTGCCAAGGAGCTAGAATTGTTTAAAAAGTGATCATAGCGTAGTTTCTTACAGCAGGAAAACTGGTTTTTTTTTTTCATTCCTTCTGTGTCAGAAAACAGTTCATCTATTTTTTTATTAAACTTTCAGAAAATATTCACACCTGAAAAAGTAAAACTTTGAGAATGCTATAAGCAACTGAAAATGAACCCTTAAAACGGACAGGCATAATTACAGTCTTAAGACAGTAAGTAATTACAGTCTTAAGACAGTCTTAATTACAGGCAATTCTATATGCACTACCTATCTATATTTTATATATATATCATATCTATCTATTTGTCTATCTATCCATCTATCTATGGTGCTGTACTTGTCAGAGTCATTAATGTGTGCTTTACTTTAATGAAACATAGAAAATAAAGGTTCAGGTCTAGAGCTACAGTGCAGTGTTTTTACTGACTTCAGCAGGCTTTGGACTAGGACTTGAATCCTTATGGCAGGTATGCAATATGATCGGTGTCTGATTTATTTTTCCCAGTAAGGAGCAAGAGTGGCTATGGGTCCAGCATGGAGAATCTGTAGACTTACTGAACCAGCAGATGTCACAGAAAGCTAACAGAAATATACTTCTAAATGAGTTTTGCAACAAAAAAAGGGATGCAGAGCAAGAAATAATCAAGCTAAGAAAAGCCATGGAAGAAGTGAAAGATGTTCTAGCAAAAGAAATAAAAATATTTAATGATGAAAAAGAAATGTGGGCTAGAAAGGTAAATATCATGCACTGTTCTCCAGACTCATAAACATATACAGGTTAATATAGCTGCAAAACTGAAATGGGTTTAAGAATTATACTGAAATGTTGATTTTTATTCAGTGCCTAGCATAATGGGGTAAGGAGTAGGAGTAGGGCTCCTGAGTACTATGATCAACAAATAATAAATCATAAATAATATTTATGCTAAATCTTTCATGCGGTTTGCTCTCATGGAGTCAAATTGTGCCTTCATACCAATACAACAGAAAAGTGACTTCCTAACAATATATTGGAGTGGGGAGATGGGGTCCAACACACACACACACTATGGAATTTAAGAGAATATAATACCTCTTATATATCTTATATTCTCTTAAATTGCTTACTGAATTCTGACACCTTCTGTTTAATTACTTTAATGTGAGGAGAGAGAGAGAGAGAGAAGAAAAATATCTTTATATTTTGTCTGTCTTACTTGATTTCTGTTTTGAAAAATGCCATAAAATACCTCTTTAAGGTATTAAGGTATTTATATTCTTTTAGTTTGACAAAAAATATTTTTCTGTAGAACAAATTGTAGGCCCAGTATTGCCAGGACCTAATCATGTGCCTAATTTTATGCACAGTGAGTAGTCCCATGCAAGTTAGTGGGACTGTTTGTAGCATATAAAACTAAGCATCTGTGTACGTCTTTGCTGGGTCAGAGCCTAAATTAATACTATATTTTAATGAATTTTTAATAGGATTTTCCTGTAGGGTTTGTGCACACAAATTATAGACCATGTCCCTGTAGAAAGTTATTTTCTTCTGGTATAATTTTCCCCTTAGTATAACACTTTTTATTGAAAGACTCCAGAGACATCCCTATTTACAAATATAGAGATTTTCTTCTTTGGTTAAGCAATACATAGTAGCTTGTAAAACTGTTTTTTTTTTTAATGTAGAATGCAGAGCTAAAAACAAAACTTGATCTTCAGAAGGCAAAAACTTCAGAAAAAAAGGATGAATTTGTAAAATTGTCCTTACAGCTATCAGCTGTGCAGTCTGAGATAACTCAAAATACAGCGGTAAGGAGAAAGTAACTAGCTTCTCACAATAGAGTTCTTATTTCAATGCAAATTTTTATTGTAAAGAGCATCAACTTTTAATTTAATAACTGGACAAATTGGAGGGAGTTGAGAGAAGAGGGCTGGAGGGACCAACTTCCATGAAGAAAAAATAAAAGAGCTAAGGACTTGTCTACATGAGGAAATTAACTGGCATTATTAACCAGTAATTATTCCATAATAAAGTCACTTTTGTTCTGGAACAGAGTGTCTTCATGGAGGAATTATACCAGTATTGATATAGCAGAATAATTGTTCTGCTACAGCTATGGCAGTCAGTTTTCCCATGCAGACATGCACTTTATATACATACAATAGCTCAGTTAGATGATGACACAGACCCCAATCCCGCAATTGTCACCAGATGATTGCCCAAGCAGAGCCAGTTGCAGAATCAAGGCTAACGAAGAGAAACGAAAAATTGCAAAATATTCAATGGCTAAAAATACCAAAAGGGGTTATTTAGTGTGGTCCAAGGTGGCAAAAATAGGAGCAATGGGAATAATAGAGAGGAGAACACTTAATCTGAGTATCAGGAAAGATATCTTGGCAGTGAGATGTAAGAATATGGAGTAATCAACCAAAGGAAGTGATGGAAGTCCCATTGAACAGGACTCTCAAAAGTAAGCAGAACAAAATAACACAGCTCCCATTGATGCAAGAATAAAAACAATACAGGGCATCTCAAGATCTGGGAAGTGAGAGCTAATAGGATGAAAAGAGTACTTGGGATTTCTATTCCTCCCATGCAATACTAGCTACCATTTTTACCTCATATAGTCCAAAAACAGTTTTCCCTTGTTTTTTCACAGGAATAACTTCTCTTAAAAATGTAGGGAGAGGTCAGTGTCGTCATCTGTTCTCTTACCCTATGTCTTTACTGCAGAGGTAACTTGAGTTATCCACACTTTAATTAATTCCTCTTGAGTTAGGCCTGTCTACACCTAAAATTTAGGTCAATGTAGGTACAGTGCTCAAAGATGTGAAAAATTCATAGCCACAGTAGCTGTGCCAACCTATGTCACAGTGTAGATGTAGCTAGGAATGTTTCCATCAACTCAGGCCTGGTCTGCGCTATGCAGTTAGTCAACATAAGCTGCTTTGCGTCAACCTAGCTGTGGAAGTCTCTTCACTTAAATTTGGCTCCTGCTGACGTTAGTGCTTCTGTATGCTGATTTAGTAACACCGCCACCTCCAGCATCATAGAGTCACGGTCAATGTAATTAGACCAACACAGTGTCAGTGTAGACACTGGGTTGCTTACGTCGGCTGTCACTTTGAGGAACCGTCCCACACTGACAGTGCAATCCATATAAGCGCTCCTAGTAAGGACCGCACTGTCGACCCATGGAGCCAAGTGTGCGCACACAAGCGATTTAATAACTGCAATGGCTGTAAGCCGACATAAATTAGGTTGACATAATTTTATAGTGCAGGCATGGCCTTAGCTACTGTCGCTTGGGAAGGTGATGTTCTGCAATGACGGAAAAACTCCTTCCGTTGTTGTAGTCTATGAGTACACTGTGGAGTTGTGCTAGCACAGCTATGGTGCCACAACTATGCTGCTACAGTCCCCGTAGGATAGAGGTGGTGAAATAACACATGAGCAGTACAAAGTGACTGGATTAGCAATTGATGGGTTGGCCCATACTTCCTGATGAGTCAGCCAACTTGAGTTAAAAGTGCTATTGCACTTGTTAAGGTTTTTGTGTGTGGACAGGAGTTGAGTTAGGGGATAAACTCAAATTATAATTCAAGTTAACTCTGCAGAGAAGACAAGTTAGAAGATATTGTTTGTAGTTCAAAGATCTTTAAATCTCTTTTGGTTACCACTCTGACTTGGTTTATTAACACTGTTAGTGATAAAATAGAGTAAATATAGCAAAGTACTGGCTTGCGTAGTACCTTAAATATCTTTTCTTTTCTTTTCTTTTTTATGTCGGCTAATGATTTTGCTTGTGACATTTCAGATTAAATATTAAAAAGTTACACAAAAATCGTATGCAAAAAATTATATAGTCTTTAAAAAAAAGAAAAGTAGCAGCAGTAAATGAATTATGTGAGAACTACTTGTAGAAGTATCATGTATCAGTACTAATTTAATTTAATTTTCAATAGATTATTTTTAATGAGAAAGTTCAGATAGCAGAACTGAAAGAAACAAACAATCTACTAATGATGGAATTAGATCTTAAAGTGATGGAAAAGCTGGAACTCTGCAAAAGGAAGTAAGTGATTTGATTCTTTGTTCTCTTTGCTAAATTTGTATCAGCATTTAGTATTTGTGTAATCTTTAAGGAGTTAACAGTATTTTTTGTAACCAGCCAGATTTAATAAATTATTTGAATAATTACACATATAGAATGGTAAGTAACTTCAAGTCAGCTATTGTATTTATAAATGTAGGGGTTGGTTCACCAGCCACCCTGTGCCGGGGGAAGGGGCTGTTGGTTCACTGACTGCCCTGCGCCCTGGTGGGGTTTTTGTGTATGTGTGCTTGGGGCAGCAGTGAAGCCAGAGCCAGCCCTGCGAGTTACATGTATTTTTTTTGACATCCTGGTTAACCCAATCCTGGATAATCGAGAGTCTACTGTATTGGTGAATTGGAGGTAGTTACCATGGAATATATATTCACATACAATGTACATAGGGCCAGAATTGTGCCCAGCTGTTCCAGGTGTGTGGGCTGGGGAAGGTACACGTCACCACCAATGCACTCTGTTGCCCCCCTGCACAGCTACAATCCCTGTGCTCTGTAGGGCAGGGACTACCCCCCTCCATGTGCTCCCAAAGATAGAAGACACCCCAAAGTGCCAGGGAGGAAGCTGAGACATGGATTGCTTTAAATGACACTACTGAGATCATCATTTGGTTCCCAGATTACCCCGACTGAAAGGCAATAGTGAAATAGACACATTCTTAGTGATTTCTCTGAGCTTTTTAACAATTTTGAAATTAAATGTGTTTTCAACTGATGGAAAAATACAACATAGGAATTTTCTTCGCAAATCAGATTTCCAGTTGAAATCTAAGATCTTGCCTCCACCAATGGCCAATACCTGATGCTTTACAGGAAGGCAAGAGCATCTAACCATAGGGGAAATATTAATCCTATGTAAATTAGCTTATTGCCTTTGAACCTGACGTTTGACTACCCTTTTCCTACCTGGAATAACTATGTGTGTCATTATTAGGAATAAAACTATTCAGTTCTTTTCAAAATCCAGCTGCAGTCCAGTATCTGAAAATATCCCTGACCTGTCAGCATTTATGTACGTGCTTCATTTACTACCTTGAGTGTTGACTTCAGTGGGACTATTCATGGTAATAAATTGAAGCACATGTATACATGTTCACAAGCTCGGGGCCTTTGTGACATGCTGCAGTGAATTTCATTGGCTGGTATAACAAAAGCATTCCCTTGTATGATTGTTATTTTTTATAGTCCCCAAAGTGCGTGAGGTGCCTTTTCTGCTCTACATTTTATTGCCATGATCTTTACTCCACCTGATATTATATAATGGGCAAGGGCCTTAATCAGTTAAGTTAAACTGAAGACCTGCCGCAATGTGTTCCTTCTTTCCCTGTGTTTGGCACAGATCCCAAAGCCCAAGTCACGTGAGGGTTCTCAAGGTTCCATATTTCTTTGTTATGACGCCACCAGTTTTTCTCCTCTTCCTTTCTTAAATTCTTTCCTCCTTTGTCAGATTTCTTTCTTCTCATATTTTTCTTCTACCTAGGAGGATGGGCCAGCTGGCTCCTTGCTTGACTGTGGTCAATCCTGCATGAGGAGCAAGGAAAGTGCCTAGCTGTCATGCTTTCCCTGCCTTCTCGAAGACATGCAAACACATCAATTCATAAAGTCTTGCTTCTGATGGATGATGTTTTCAATTTATATTCCATCCATGAGGCTGGTATCACTGAGTATGTCTACATTGCAGTCAAAGGTGTGATTGCAGCTTGGATGGGCCTCCTAGCACTAATTTTATGGCTAATTGCAGCTTAGGTAGGCCTCCATAGCACTAAATTGGTTAAATTAGCAGTGAAGATGCAGCTACATAGGCTTCAGTGCAAGCTAGCAACATGAGTAGATACCCAGAGTCTCACCGCAGTTTAATATAGCCCACACTGAAGTCTGTGTTGCCACATCTTCATTGCTATTTTTAACAAGCTGGCTAGATCACAGCTAGTGCAGGTATGTCTATACACACTGCTATCAAATCTCCGGTTGCAGTGTAGACATACCCACTGTCACTAACTGGCTTTATCTGCTTCACAAGTTGTATATTAGTCAGGTGTGTACATGGGAAGCACCCACTTCTGAGTAAAAAATCTCAGTATTTGATAAAAGTTCAGGGTGCATTCAAAAATATAGTCATGTTTCCACTAACGGTATGAGAATAAGAACATTTAATGGGCTGTTGGTTATAGTTCTTTGTTCATGTTCACTCCTTAATATGTCTGCATTGGCTTTGCTTCATAGAGAGAGCCTCGATTCTGACCTACTCCTTTTGCAATCACAAATTGCCCAAAAAAGAGAGAACCTAAATATGAATATAGCAAAGGTAAGAAGCAGAAGGTTTTTTTTTTTTACTACTTCATTGGTTTTTAAAATATATCAAATGTATGAGATCTTGGACCAGAGTTTATGAAAATGCCTGAAAAACCACACCAACAGCCAGTGTTTCTCAAATGCGGCCACCCGTAGCTTTTCTTGCAGCCACAGCCTCCTGAGCTGGCGCAAGAGGGAGGGGGAGGGCAAAGCAGCGTCCCCTCCCCCACTCTCCCCTTTGCTCCTGGATGAACTGCCTTGGTTCTGTCTGCTGGGGCTGCAAGCAGGGGTTGTGGAGGCAGCTGGGGCACAATGCTGGAGGAGCAGGAGCTGGTGAGGTCCCACCTTCCCAAGCATGGTGGGGCTCAGGTTTTGGGCTTCATCCCCGGGGTGGTGGGGCTCCGGCTCTAGACGCACAGCTTCAGGTTTTTAATTTGAGGGGGTCGCACTCAGAGGCTTGCTATGTGAAAGGGGTCACAGTACAAAGGTTTGAGAAACACTGGGCTATAGGAACTCCCTTCCCTCAGCTCTTAGCTCCACATGCTGCCTCTGCCAGCAGGCACCGCCTTCACAGCTCCCATTGGCCACGGTTCCCAGCCAATGGGAGCAGTAGAGGCAGCACATGAAGCTCAGGAGCCGGATAGGGAACCTGCCCCACCCCCACCAATCCTTCCCCCCGAGCACCCGTCAACTCCCCTCCCTCGCCTTGTCTCCCTGGCCATCCCCCCGTGCCGCCCCCTCCCCAATAGGCCTTTTTTACAAGTTCACATGATGATGTGTTGTTTGTATGTATATATATATATATGCTTTTGTATATAAGTTTGAGTGGCAGCCGTATTAGTCTGTATCAGCAAAAACAACGAGGGGTCCTAGTGGCACCTTAGAGACTAAAAAATCTTTTTGGGCATAAGCTTTTGGGCATAAGTAGAACCCACTTCATCAGAAGCATGGAGTAGAAAATACAGGAGCAGGTATAAATACATTAAAAGGTGTGAGTTGCTTCCAACTGTGAGGTCAGTCTAACGAGACAATTCAATTGACAACAGGATACCAGGGGAGGAAAAATAACTTTTGAAGTGGTAATGAGAGTGGCCCATTTCAGACAGTTGTCAAGAAGGTGTAAGTAACAGTAGGGGGAAATTAGTATTGGGGAAAATAGGTCTAGGTTTTGTAATGACCCAACAACTCCCAGCCTTTATTCATGCCTAATATTATGGTGTCCAGTTTGCAAATTTATTCCAGTTCTGCAGTTTCACATTGGTGTCAGTTTTTGAAGTTTTTTGTTGAAGAATTGCCACTTTTAGGTCCGTTATTGAGTGATCAGGGAGATTGAAGTGGTCTCTTACTGGTTTTTGAATATTATGATTCCTGATGTCAGATATGTGTCCATTTATTCTTTTGCGTAGAGACTGTCCGCTTTGGACAATGTACATGGCAGAGAGGCATTGCTGGCAAATGAAGGTATATATCACATTGGTAGATGTACAAGTGAATGAGCCCCTGATGGTGTGGTTGAAGTGGTTAGGTCCAATGATGGTGTCCCTTGAATAGATATGTGGACAGAGTTGACACTGGGGTTTGTTGCAGTGTTTGGTTCCTGGATTGGTGTTTTTGTTGTGTGGTGTGTAGTTGCTGGTGAATATTTGCTTCAGATTGGGGGACTGTCTGTAAGCGAGGACTGGCCTGTCCCCCAAGGTCTGTGAGAGTGAGGGATCATCCTTCAGAATAGGTTGTAGATCCTTGATGATGCACTGGAGAGGTTTTAGTTGGGGGCTGTAGGTGACGGCTAGTGGCATTCTGTTACTTTCTTTATTAGGCCTGTCTTGTAGTAGGTAACTTCTGGGTATCCTTCTGGCTCTGTCAATCTGTTTCTTTACTTCACCAGGTGGGTATTGTAGTTTTAAGAATGTTTGATAGAGATCCTGTAGGTGTTTCTCTCTGTCTGAGGGATTGGAGCAAATGCGGTTATGTCTTAGAGCTCGACTGTAGACAGTGGACTGTGTGATGTGCTCTGGATGAAAGCTGGAGGCATGCAGGTAAGAATAGTGGTCAGTAGCTTTCCGGTATAGGGTGGTGTTTGTGAGACCACCGCTTAGTAGCACTATAGTGTGTAGGAAGAGGACCTCTTGTGTGGACTGGTCAAGGCTGAGGTTGATGGTGGGGTGGAAATTGTTGAAATCTTTGTGGAATTCCTCAAGGGCCTCCTTCCTGTGGGTCCATATGATTAAGATGTCATCAATGTAGCGCAAGTAGAGTAGTGGTGTAAGGGGATGAGAACTGAAGAAGCGTTGTTCTAAGTCAGCCATAAAAATGTGGGCATACAGTGGGGCTATGCGGGTACTCATAGCAGTTCCACTGACTTAAAGGTATAAATTGTCTCCAAATCTGAAATAAGTGTGCATGAGGACAAAGTTCAGCCACCTCATTGATTGCAATTATGTGCAAATTTGGGGCCTGACAAGGCAAAATCCTTTACTGTTCTTGGTTTAAATAATATTTGTTTTATTTTGATTCATGTTTGTTTTAGGGCACAGAAAACATATCCTTGAAATCATAAATTTTTACAGCGGATATTATTTTCAATGTGCACAACAGAGAGAGAGGTAGACCAACATCCTTTCTCTGATCCCAAACCTGTTTGTCAGCTCTACCTTGGACACCAATTTTGGTACATAAACACAGCTCCTTAAATAGCATCTGTACCTATATCTCATAACAGTTATGAAGATCAGCATGTTATAGACTTTGCTAGTTGGTACTGAGGGATTCTTAGGATCAGAGCGGTGCTGTGAAGTTTAATTAAAGTAAAAGTCTCTGAATTTCTGATGGAAGGTGATGTGACAGTACAAGGTATTATTACTATAACTATTAGATATATGTACAATAGACTGGGAATTAGAATGAATATTTAGTAACTATCTTTGGTCTTTATTTCGAGGTTAAAGAAGAATTAAGTGCAGCTGAAGGCCTGAATATAAAACTTAAACATGAAAATAAATTTATAAGTAGCCAGTATCGGATATTACTGGCGGAAGAGGAAAGCTTACATGAAAAAAGGAATGAGGCAGCAACAGAGTAGGTTGGAACTGTGAATTTCTTACTTCTGAGATTTAAGAAGATTGTAGAGCAGTTTTTAAACTAAGCGCTGAGGGAAAGCCGATAGGCATGGAGGAGCATGTGGTTTGGACAGAGATGCCCCGTGGGGAGGATCTATTAATGGAGATTCTCTGTATCTTAGTAAGGAGGAAAGGATGGAATATGATAAAATACAGGTAGGATCTGTATCCTAGTGCCAAATGAAAAAGAGTCCCATTCAGTTATATCACATAATGTCAGACAACTAAAAGTGACATTTTTTTTAAGTGCTTATATACAAATGTTAGAAGTCTAAATACTAAGATGGGTGAACTTGAGTGCCTCGTATTAAATGAGGATATTGATGTAATAGGCATCACTGAAACCTTGTGGAATGAGGATAGTCAATGGGACACAATAGTATCGGAGTACAAAATATAACAGGACAGAATAGGTCATACGGATGGGTGAGTGGCGCTATATGTGAACAAAAGGGCAGAGTCAAATAAAGTAAAAATCTCAAATGAACCAAATGGTACCATAGACTCTCTATGGATAGTAATTCCATGCTTGAATAATAATAATATAGCAGTAGAGATATACTACTGATACGAATGGTGATAGTGGCTGTGAAATGCTCAGGGAGATTAGAGAAGCTCTAAAAATAAATTCAATAATAATAGGGAGTTTCACCTATCCCCATATTGACTGGGTACATATCACTGTGACAGGTTCCCCAGTACACAACCTGGAACTGGGGTCTCACTGAGCCCTGTGTCATAATCCTGGGCTCCCTCTCAAACTGTGATGGTGGGACAAGTTGCAAACTGCTACAGGTGCTGCACTTACACAGACACCCACAGGCAGGGACACATGCAGCTGAGTTACATGAATGTTTCTCCTAGCCACTCATGAACCAACAACAGAGAGGCTCCAGGCAATTCCGAACATCTCCCCGACTAGTGTAAGTTTATTACCCAGTTTTTTACTTTTACGAAGGAAAGTGGACATGTGTCAGCTTTTGAACACCAAGCAGATTCCTCAGTCACTTCAAGCAAAACACACTATTTTAGGGAAAATATAAAACAGATTTATTAACTATAGAAAGATAGATTTTAAGTGATTATAAGTAATAAACATACAGATCAAAGTTGGTTACCTAAGAAATATGGGGCTGCCCGGGTGTTACTTTGGGGTACAAAGGGTCACAGTCACCACAGGACGGGATGCAGAGAGAAAATTTCTTGACACCTTACATGACTGCTTCTTGGAGCAGCATATTCCTGGAACACACAAGAGGAGAGGCAATTCTTTATTTAGTCCTAAGGGGAGCATAGGATCTGGTCCAGGAGATGAATATAGCTGAACTGCTTGGTAATAGTGACCATAACGTAAGAAAATTTAACTTCCCTTTGGGGAGGGGGACGCCATGGCAGCCTACCACAGTAATATTTAAGTTCAGAAAGAGGAGCTACACAAAAATGAAGACGTTAGTTAACAGAAATTAAAAAGTACGGTGCCAAAAGTGAAATTCTGGCAAGCTGAGTGGAAACTTTTTAAAGACACCGTAATGGAGGCTCATTTTAAATGAAAACCCCCAGTTAAAAAACATAGTAAGAGGACCAAAAAAGTGCCATTGTGGCTAAACGACCAAGTAAAAGAAGCAGTGAGAGGCAAAAAAGCATCCTGTAAAAAGTGGAAGTTAAATTCTATTGAGAAAAATAGAAAGGAGCACAAACTCTGGCAAGTGAAGTGTAAAATTATAATTAAGAAGGCTAAAAAAGAATTTGAAGAGCAGCTACGCAAAGATTCAAAAAGTAACAGCAAAAGAAAGAAGTGCATCCAATGTAGGAAGCCTGCTAAACAAACAGTGAAGCCTCTGGATGATCGAGATGCTAAAGGAGCACTCAAGGAAGATAAGGCCATTGCGGAGAAACTAAATTAATTGTTTGCATCGGTCTTCATAGCTGAGGGTGTGAGGGAGATTCCCACATCTGAGCCATTCCTTTTAGGTAACAAATCTGAGGCACTGTCCCAGATTGAGGTGTCATTAGAGGAGGTTTGGGAACAACTTGATAAATTAAACACTAATAAATCACCAGGACCAGATGGTATTTGCCCAAGTGTTCGAAAGGAATTCAAATGGGAAATTGCAGAACTACTAACTGTAGTCTGTAACCTGTCATTTAAATCAACTTCAGTACCGAATGACTGGAGGATGGCTAATGTACCAATTTTTAAAAAGGACTCCAGAGGCAATCCCAGCAATTACAGGCCAGTAAGTCTAACTTCAGTACTTGGCAAATTGATTGAAAATATGGTAAATAACAGAATGATCAGACAGATAGGTGGGTGTGATTTGTTAGGGAAGAGTCAGCGTGGTTTTTGTACAAGGAAATCATGCCTCACCAATCTACTAAAATTCTTTGAAGGGGTTAAAAGCATGTGGACAAAGGTGATCCAGTGGATACAGTGTACTTAGATTTTCAGAAAGCCTTTGACAAGGTCCCTCACCAAAGACTCTTAAGCAAAGTAAGCAGTCATGGGATAAAAGGGAAGGTCTTCTCATGGATCAGTAACTGGTTAAAAGATAGGAAACGAAGGGTAGGAATAAATGGTCAATTTTCAGAGTAGAGAGAAGTAAAGTGTAGTGTCCCCCGGGGTCTGTACTGGGACCCAATACTCTTCAACATATTCATAAATTATCTGGAAAAAGGGGTAAACAGTGAGGTGGCAAATTTGCAGATGATACAAAACTACTCAAAATAGCTAAGTCCAAAGCAGACTGTGAAGAGTTACAAAGGGATCTCACAAAACTGGGCAACAATATGGCAGATGAAATTCAGTGTTGATAAATGCAAAGTAATGCACATTGGAAAACATAATTCCAACTATACATATAAAATGATGGGGCTTAAATTAGCTGTTATCACTCAAAAAGATCTTGGAGTCACTGTGGTTAGTTCTCTCAAAACATCCACTCAATGTGCAGCAGCAGTCAAAAAATCAAATCAGATGTTGGGAATCATTGGGAAAGGGATAGATAAGACAGAAAATATGTTACCTCTATAAATCCCTGGTATGCCCACATCTGGAATAATCTGCTGATCTGGTCACCCCACATTGACTGATGTGGAGAAGGTAAATAAGGAAATGTTACTTACTCCTTCTCATAACACAAGAACTAGGGGGTCACCAAATGATAGCCAGAAGGTTTAAAACAAAGAAAAGAAAGTATTTCTTCACACTATGCACAATCGGTGGAACTCTTTGCAAGAGTCTGTTGCAAAGGCCAAGACTATAACAGGGTTCAAAAAAGAATTAGATAAGTTCCTGGAGATAGATCCATCAATTGCTATTAACCAGGATGGGTAGGGATGCAAAACTATTCCCTGAAGTGTCCCTATCCTCTGCAAAAAGCTGGGAATGGGCAAAAGGAGATGGATCACTCAATGATTATCTGTTCACATTCATTCGCTTTGAAGCACCTCACAGCCAGTGTTGGAAGACAGGATACCGGGCTAGATTGATCATTAATCTGACCCAGTATGGCTGTTCTTATGTCCTGATTTTTAGAGAATGCAGTTTTATTTCTGAAGCTTTTCTTTTCAAGTAAAATCACTTCTTTGTATGACTGAGGATCTAACTGATTTTTCTCTCTTGGTAGACTTGAACGATTATCCCGTTGTCTGGATGAAAGACTTGACATTCTGTCAAAGCGTGTGGTGGAGGCGCAAGACTTGGAGGATGAAGCTGAGAGACTCGAAGATCTCTTTGAGTATGTCACTTTTCAATACTGACTGCATTAATGACCTGGCTGCAGCTTAATCATGGGCTCATGTCAGTTTGGGAAAGACTAAAACTTAAGCATTCAAAGATACTTTAAAGAGAAAGCCAAATGAGTTTATAAACCATACCAGCAAGTTGGTATAAAACTACATAAAAGAAGTCTTGCTTTTTTAGTTACTGATAATGCCGCCTGCAGTTTATTATTGCCAGGCAAAATACACACAAACAAGAAGATTAAGAACAAGACCTTGATTCAGAGAAATATTAGAGAAATAGTATTGAATGCATAACTTCAAAATCAAACAAGTGTAAATGGTTCAGATCCTGGTCTAGGCTACAGCCCCTTTTTGGTGGAGCAAAGGGGCTGTAAAGCTGCCCTAATTGGGCAGCTGAGGTTTCCTCTGATATGGTGCAGTCCCTGGGTTGTGTAGCCTGCATCTTGCTCCCTGGTGTAGAGGATGTGCTTTGGGCAAGTGTTTACAGAGCATTGCTGCATTCTTGTGATCTGTGGCTATTGGCACAGGTTTGGGGGACCTGTTATTGGCCGGTACATTAGAACAACTCATCCACGGGGCTACAAATAGCAGTGCGAATCTTGCAGCATGGGCTGTCAGGCACATCTGACCCCATAGGTTTGAGACCCTGAGCTCCAGCCCAAGCTGCAACAGCCACACTGCTATTTTTAGCATGATAGCCCTGCATTCAAAGATACTTTAAAGAAAGCCAAATGAGTTTATAAACCATACCAGCAGGTTGGTATAAAACTACATGCAAAGAAGTCTTGCTTTTTTAGTTACCGATATCAATCTGATCCTTGAATCAGTGCAACATGATGGAATCACGTGCTCTAATAACTGTCCTAGATGGGCAAATCCCACATGGGGGGATGGCAGCTCCTTGCCGTTCAACTCTTAGGGCTCATTTTTCTGCCAGAGGGCATGGTCTGGCCCTGTCTGCAGAGAAGGTTGGGGGAGGTCAGTGCTCTAAGCCAGGGGTCTCCAAACTTTTCAGCCCGAGGGCCGCATTAACTATCAAATAGCAGTTCGGGGGCCGACAACACACTCGAGGTCCAAATAAAAAAGAATCAAAACATGGATGTTGTTTTTAATTATTTATTTAATATTATTTTATTCAGTTATTATTTAATAACACATTGATACACTACACATGAACACCTGTTCACTACACATGAACACTACACATCAACCCCCAACTGACCCACCCAGCCAGGTCTCTCCCCCCAAAACCTCCTTTCCTCCAACCCCCAACTGACCCACACAGCCAGGTCTCTCCCCCCAAAACCTCCTTTCCTCCAACCCCCAACTGACCCACCCAGCCAGGTCTCTCCCCCCAAAACCTCCTTTCCTCCAACCCCCCCCCCAAATGACCCACCCAGCCAGGTCTCTCCCCCCAAAACCTCCTTTCCTCCAACCCCCCCCCCAAATGACCCACCCAGCCAAGTCTCTCCCCCCCAAACCTCCTTTCCTCCAACCCCCAACTGACCCACCCAGCCAGGTCTCTCCCCCCAAAACCTCCTTTCCTCCAACCCCCCCCCCCAAATGACCCACCCAGCCAGGTCTCTCCCCCCAAAACCTCCTTTCCTCCAACCCCCCCCCCCCCAAATGACCCACCCAGCCAGGTCTCTCCCCCCCAAACCTCCTTTCCTCCAACCCCCAACTGACCCACCCAGCCAGGTCTCTCCCCCCAAAACCTCCTTTCCTCCAACCCCCAACTAACCCACCCAGCCAGGTCTCTCCCCCCCAAACCTCCTTTCCTCCAACCCCCAACTGACCCACCCAGCCAGGTCTCTCCCCCCAAAACCTCCTTTCCTCCAACCCCCAACTAACCCACCCAGCCAGGTCTCTCCCCCCCAAACCTCCTTTCCTCCAACCCCCAACTGACCCACCCAGCCCGGTCTCTCCCCCCAAACCTCCTTTCCTCCAACCCCCAACTGACCCACCCAGCCAGATCTCTCCCCCCAAAACCTCCTTTCCTCCAACCCCCCCCCCCCAAATGACCCACCCAGCCAGGTCTCTCCCCCCCAAACCTCCTTTCCTCCACCCACCCCCCAACTGACCCGCTCAACCCGGTCTCTCCCCACAGACCGTTTCGCCGCCTGGCAGTGGGTGGCTCCTTGTTTCGCCGCCTGTAACTGGGTGGCGGTGCGGCGCGTCCCGGCCCCAGCTCTGAGCCGTCCCTGGCCGGCGGCGGCTGCGGAGCACGCGGCGCGTCCCGGCCCCGCGGCTGGCGGCGGCAGCGGAGCACGCGGCGCGTCCCGGCCCCGCGGCTGGCGGCGGCAGCGGAGCACGCGGCGCGTCCCGGCCCCGCGGCCGGCGGCGGCAGCGGAGCACGCGGCGCGCCCCGGCCCCGTGGCTGGTTCCCGACCCCTGCCGCGGGCCGGATGAGAGGGCCTCGCGGGCCGCATCTGGCCCGCGGGCCGTAGTTTGGAGACCCCTGCTCTAAGCTAAGCGTTCCCCTGATGGACCAGAGGCAATGGGCATCTGCACAGACACCCCTTTTCTTTTAGCTGCCACCTCTTTTCCTGGCTTCATGCTGCCTCTTGGTAGCATGGTTCTGGCAGAAGCTGTGCTGCCAGCCTCTTCTTGCATGCTGTTATCCTCCCTGAATCCTTCTCAAGAGAATTTCCTAGCACATCATTAATATGCAGGTGCCCTAGTTATGGATGAAATGTAGGAAAATAATTGTTCTCACTTTTTGTGTTGAAGAAGGAAAAGACCCAGTAGATATAGTCTGATGCCTATCTTGGTATTTAACTTGAACTAACCCAACAGGATGTACCTTCTGTGTATACATGAAATTGAGAAATAAAGGGTGAGGAATAGCCAAACAGTGTTGTAAAGAGAAGGAAAATCTCACATTGAAATACTCATGCAGCGAAGTCAGCAGTTCAAAAATATAAGGAATAAATTTAACAAGAAGAGGAGGTGAACTAATTATCACTGTCTCAATATTATTTGGTTATCTGAAATAATGCTAGGAATGGACTGTATCCGGACAGGTAATCTCCTACAGAAGTGGTAGAAGCCCCATTGGGTAAGACTTTTAAAATGAGATTGGAGAAAAAAGAATATCTTATGGTACAGTCCTGCACTCAGAGAGCTGGACTGGAAAGTCTCTTCCATCTCTAATGTCTTACATTTTATTATACGAGTCTGTGAATTCCCATTGACTTAATTGGCACTTAGTATTTCTCAAGATCAGCCCCAATGTTATGTGCAGCGTTACAGGAAAGCAACGTGATATCGTAGATAGAGCATCGGATGGGGATTCAGGAGACCTGGGTTCTGTTCTTAGCCCTGCAGTGCTGGGTGACCTATACCAAGTCATTGCATCTCCATATGCCTTAGTTTCCCCATCTGTAAAATTGGAATAATGATATTGTAGCGAAGCGGAGACTCACCGGCGCCACGCCTCCTGCTGGTTGTCTTGGGAATTAGCTCTCCAGCACTCGGAGCACCTCCTGGTGGCCATTGACTTGCCTGCCGCTGGCCCTGTGTCCCTCCCGGATCCTCTTTACCTCAGCAATACCCCTGCTCTCTGGAAACCCCCAACCCTCTGAACTCACCTTGCCTCAGTGACTACTGCCAGTCGTCATCTAGCCCCCACTCACTGGGGCAGACTGCAGTCTGTAAACCACTCATCATTGGCAAGGGGTAGGACCTGCTGCCTTTGCCTATCCCAGGGGGCTGCCCCTCTGCATCCCCAGTACCTTTTGGGGCCTTTAACAAGGCCTGCAGCCTGGGGGTTTACCAGGCTTGAGCTCCTCAGCTCCTCTTGCCCTTTTCCCCAGTTCTGCTTTGCTACTTTACTCCCAGGAAGCCAGCCTTTCCCACTCCAGGGCTAGAGTGAGATTCCTCCAGCTCCTGGTGCCCAACCCTCTTATAATCAGCCTAACTTGGCTGTTTTAACTCCTGTTGTCCATGAGTGGAGCAGCTGCCCCACTATAGATACTGATCTCCTTTTTAAAGCACTTTGAAATCTACTATGAAAATTGCTGTGTTATTATTAGCAATTCCGTATATTACAACGAAAATTGGAAAACACACACAAAGGAGGAGACGGGTGAAGTCTTTGTTTTAGTTTGTTTTTTAAATAACCACCTGTACACAATACTATTGTCTGTAGGGGATCTCTCAGAACAGTTCTAAAAATCCAGGAAAAATCAATCCGCTGATGAGGGGCAAGCAAACAGAATTGTATAAACTGCTGAATAGCAAAAATACTAGTATTATTTTGCTAACCAAACATGGCCAGAATATCAGTTAGGACATGTCTCTGTGGGGCTACCCCACCTGCATACATTTGAAGTCTACTGGGGTGGCAGCCTGAGGGTTGATGTAAGCCCTGCCCTTCAAGCACCACCTACTGCCAAATCTTCATGAGGCTTTGGGTAGCCAATTCTCCATCTCTCTCTTGTACCTCAAAGGAGAGTGGGTCACTGTTGCAGGGTACCTTAAGAATCCCGTAGAGACGAGGCTCACACACAGTGGCTAGATGAATAAAAGTGATGAGTTTATCGAAGGTCCTGGCCCTTTGGCGCTGGGGGCCCCTCTCAACGCGGCCGCAGAGTGGAGGACCTGGCACATCGGAGCAATGCCCAGGGAAGAAGACTGACACACATTGGCACATGGACACAGAAATACTCATGCTCATTTGCATCTCATGCATAGCTCATGAATAACTAATGACATGTTATTCAATCCTGCCTCAGTTTCCCTGTCTGGTTTCACACAAGCCGAGTTTCACACAGACCAAGTAAACAGCTCACACAGCTGCAAAGCTCTTCTCAGACACACACATGAGATAACAGGAACACAAGGCCATTCCCAAGCTGATAACCTTAATTATGCGTTACCCTAGAGGCGAATCAGAAGCATAACTGCGCCCCCTAACGATTGCCGTCACAGTAATCTTCCGCGTACTACAGTCACTGATGCCAGTGTCTCCTGAAAACGCAGTCAGACATAAGGGAGCAGGATGACATCTGCCTCCAACTACCCGCCTTTTTATTTTATTAAATTGAAAACCTCTAGAATGTGTTGAGTCCACAAAAAAATGTTGCATGCTAATGTTTGTCTTGGGACTTCTACATTAGCAGATATATAATGTGTGCAAGTGAATGTATGCATCCCTCTCTGCCTTGAGGCACCACATCTGTGCAAGTTCTTCTGTATTAGATACTGCACCTAAATCATACTAATTTAACATCTCTGTTCAACTTTTGCCCTAGTTTTTTGGGCTTGATTAATAGGACCTCTGATTGCCTTCTCTCGCAGTGTTATTCATTCTGGCAGAAATCAGGACTTTTGGCTTTGCCATAGCCTCTACCAAGTGCCTGTTTAACTTTGCAATCATGTCGCCTACCTAAGAGACAACATACCATATGATGCAGAGAACCATGACTGCACAGCAAAATAGGTATATTTCTGAGAAGTGAGTCCCCAGCTGGTAGGTGTGCTTATCTTGCTGCCTTGGGAAAAGCTTTTAAAAATTGTATATTAAAAAAATGACATAAAATAAAGTGGTATGCAAAAGTTAGCATTATTCTGAACCTTTATTCTTGTTTCAGAAACGCTAAGGATGCCTATGCAAGAGAACTAGATAATCTGGAGCAATGTTTAAAGAGAGAAAGTGAGATGAGGTAAAATTACAAGTCGCCAACTTCATAAGGAACAGATCAACATATTAATGATTTACAGTGACTTTGTTTATATTTTTCAAATAAGACCTAACCACCCAAAGCTCCAGTGGTCCTTTTTGCTGGATAAGGAATGATTCATGTCAATGTCATGGCCAAATTACATCTGGGATAATTGTATTCTGTCTTTTAAATTCCCCTGTTGTCTCATTTGGATGAAGTATTCTTCACTTCCTGTCCTGTACTGTTGCTCTGTGTGGCAACAACTGTTAAACTTTACCAACTAGGTAGCTCTGTATCAGGAATACATTCAATTGTTCTGGTTTGAGTACCAATTTAATTTTGTAAAGCACTTCTGGATCTTTCCAAATGGAAAAATTCTGTATACTTGTAAGCTATTGCTATTTTTTTCCAGTTTAGGGTTTGCACAATTGAGATCAATAGGAGATTTGCCATTGATTTCACTGGGAGCAGGATCAGACCTTGAGTGTGTGTGGCCTAATTTTCTCAAGTGCTAAGCACCCACAACTTCTGTTAAAGTCAATGGGTACTTAGAATGCTCAGCATCTTTGAAAATCATACCACCAGTCTGGTAGACATTTAGGACTCCAGCTGTTATGAGCACAGTGGACTGGGAAAGAGGATGGTGTGTTTTAAATTTTTTTGCATCTTGGATTATGTCAGCTGCTTTTCTGGGGACTGCATATTTTTCAGCCTTTAAATAGAGTCTTCCATTGAGTTTGTTTAGTAAACCTTGGGGGGGGGGGGGAGGTGTTACATGTTCTACAAAGACCACTGAAAGCACATTATAATAAGAGTTATGCTAAATGCATCCCTGTTGAGGAGATCTGCCAAGATTTAACTTGCATCACTCTGCATATGCTGTTTAAGCACTGATGCTTGGATTTAGATGCCAGGAGGCCCTTTCATGTCTCTCTTTAATGTGTATGGGCAGGGGGGAGCTAGCTATGGAAGAGGCACCACGTTAGATAAATCTGAATTATTGTAACTGGAGTTGTGTGAGAGGATGACACAATTTTCCCAGTTTACTTTTAAGTTTACCCAGCAAACTCAGAACTCTAAGTGAACCGGGGGGGGGGGGGGGGGGAAGGGGGGGGAGGAATGCTCACAAGCTGAACCATCTTCAGATTCTGGTCTAAAACTCAGTTTCACTCAGCTGTGCTCAAGATGTGCTACTCTTCCAAACCAAAAGGGACATGTTTTTAGATTTTTAGAGAGGCAAGTTCTGTACACTTCTCCTAGGACTTTTTCTCCATGAGTGCCTCCCAACTGTTTGTGACTCTGTTTTCCTTATAGAGGTAGGAACTGAAGCTCTCTGGCCATATTGTTCCCTCCTCTTTATTATCCATGTCATTACCCCATTGCATGTATTTACTCTAGGAATTACTTTGGGAAAACTCTACCGCCTATGTTATGTAGGAGTAGGGTGACCAGACGTCCCGATTTTTCTCTGTCTGTCCCGCGTCCGCATTTTGTCCCGATTTTGGGAATTTGCAGATGAGCCCTGCTCACGCAGGGCTCATGAAGGCAGCACGGCTCCACCCACTGCCCCAGGCAGCCATGTGCTGCCTCCATGAGCCCTGCACAGGCAGGGCTCATCTGTAAAGTCCCGATTTCGGGACAAAGAGTGCTACAAGAGTAGCTTGCTGCCTGCAGAGACAGTGACTTCCCAGCCTGCTCCCGTCCTTCCCCCCCCTCACCTCCGGCCGGCAGAGACAGGTGTGGGGGGGGGACCCTCCCCACTCCCCCCTCCCACAACCAGCGCCCGCAGGCAGAGGGGGTGAGGGGCCCAGCCCATGGTTTCGGGGGAGGGGGGGTTCACCCCCGACCAGCGGCGGGGCTGCCTGGAGCATGGGGGGGGGCTTCTGCCCCCGACCCACGGTGGGGCTGTGCAGTGCCCGGAGCTGGGGGGGGTGGGGGCTCCCGACCCACAGCAGGGCTTGCCCGGATGGGGGGGGGTCTTGGTGCCCCTGACCCATGGTGGGGCTGTGCCTGGAGCTGGGAGGGGGGCTGGTGCCCCGACCCGCGGAGGAGCTGTGTCTGTGTGTGTGTGTAGGGGGGGTGTCCTGTGCGCCAGGAGAAGGGGGGCAGGACCTGGGGCAGGGTGGGGGTGGAGTCTGGGAGGAGCAGGGGTGGACTGTGAGCGGGGCCCCAGTGTGTCCCGATATTCTGGTCCTGTGATCTGGTCACCCTATGTAGGAGGTTAGAAGATAATCACTGTGACCCCCTTCTGGCCTGGAAACCTGTGAATTCATGCTGTTGGTGGGAGCCTCTCAGAATCAAGTTTAAGATTAGCAGCCATGTTAGTCTGTATCCTTAAAGAAAACAAGGAATACTTGTGGCACCTTAGAGATTCCTCATTTTCTCTCAGAATCAAGTCTGCTTTGTCACTTTACACATGCTATGCAGCTCTGTTTTCCCAATCAATTACAATGCAATGTCATGTAATGGGTGATATTGTTTGTGTGTTAACCACTAGAGCTTTGCTTCAATGGAAACAACTTCACCTAGCAAAGAAGAAGGAAGCCTTGTGGGAAGCAGAGGAGAAATTCTTGAATGAAATGAATATAAGACTTGAGACTGGTAAAAAACGTCATGCTGAGCTAATTGCAGAGGTATGTTAACCAGTTGGCATTACAACAAAGCCTATTCACTGTAATCCCCCACCTTTCATGCTGTTCTTGGCAAAGCGGTTAAACTTTAAGGGCCAGATCTTCAGTTGGTGTAAATTATGATTTTGAAGGCGCTCTGTCAGTTTACCCCATCTGAGAATGTGGCTTTAACAAATTATAAATACAATTGATATATATATAGTACATCTGCCATGATCACGCAGTGCAGTGTTTCAAATGACAACTACAGCCATTTCACTCGGTGCGGTTATTGTTTAATATTGCAAGTGAGCCAGTGTGGACTGTAGAAATGATTGTCCCTGTTCATTATGTTTTCTGTAACCAGAATGAGTATTTCGAAAAAGAAATTTTGCAGGCCGAGGAACAGATCAAACACCTTAGTGAAAATATAAATAAAAGGGAAGTTGAATGCGAGCAGTATGAAAACAGCTTAATAGACGACATACAAGGGATTGAGGTAAATATCATTTTTTTAAAATTCTCGAAAAGAATCGTTTAAATGGGGAGACAACGTTTGCTGGTGTAAATTGGCACACTCTATTGACTTCAATGGTGCTGCACCAATTGACACTAGCAGGTAATTTGGCCCATGATTATTAATAGTTTTAGGAAAAAGTGATTGTGCCATATTAACTCTTTGAATGCTCTACTGACGCTCCTAGAACAAAAGAGTTTGGGTTGGGTTTTGGGGTTGTTGGGGTTTTTTTGGCTAAGCAGTTATGACTTGATCCAAAGCCCACCGATGTGTCTGGGCTTTGAATGTGGCCCTTAGCACTTACTAGCAGTGGATAAAGTCTTCCTTTGCAAGTGGTACAAGGCTTTGTGTGCACTGAAAATAAGAGCAATGAAGTGGTGGATTTCTTGTAGGGAGCTTTCCCACAGTTACTTGATTGCTAGATGCCAAAGGCGTCTGATCATTGTTGGGTTTAAACTGCCTTAATCCCACCTGTTCTCTTAACTGTGAAATGAGACCTAAGTTAGAAATAAAATAAAACTGTTTTCTTCTCACTAGTCTTCCACACAAGCCAACAACAAAGGCATCAGTCCAAGTTTTGTATCATCTAGTGCAGGAAGTTGATTGAACAGCTCATACTGCTACTAAATTGTGGCATGCCCTCCACATGTGTGTTCTTATCTATATGTAAGATCTAGCAAATTGAATTCTGTGTAGAGGAAGTACACATGAAAAGTGTAAAAGATCTGCAATAAAATATATTGGACCAAATTCTTTCGTGATTTGCAACCCCGTTAACTTGCTTGGAGTTGATCAGTATGAAAATTGTCCCACAATCTTTAGATAAACAGCACAGGCTTTTTGAAAATATTAGTCTCGCTGCTGACCTGATGGACCAAATTCTCTTCTGAGTTAGAGCAGTAAATCCATTGAAATCACTGGTGTTGTGTGAGGCGTAATGCAGGACAGTTTGGTCTTGTGTGCACTAATCCTCTGAGTGCTATATTATAGTATCCAGCAGCCCTCCTTTAGAGACAAAGGAGGACAATGTGAGACTCTGAATGAGAACTGACTGGACCTTCCAGAAACATCAGGCACTACGCCCATCCGGTGTACCTAGCATTTCCTCTGTCTCTAGGTAACCTTTCCTGGTTGTATGATTCTCAGCCATCAGTCTAATGGTTCAGAATAGGGTGACCAATCGGCAAATGTGAAAAATCGGGACAGGGAGTGTGGGGTAATAGGAGCCTATGAAAGAAAAAGACCCAAAAATCGAGACTATCCCTATAAAATCAGGACATCTGGTCACCCTAGTTCAGAATAAGATAAATCAGACATCCTTAATATTCCAAGCCCCCCCCTCCCCCTCTCTCAATGCCTTTGTGTGTATGGATCTAAAATAATTATGCACTGGATCTCTCCTTATGTGCACTTCCTGACAGCTGTGCTGTTCAAGAACATACATAACATATGATAAATGTTCTTTAACTCCTACTCTGCTGTCTTTAATAGGGTTTCTCTAACATCACATAATGAATGTGACATATGAGGATTACCATTTGCCTATGGACTAGACTGAGTCAAGTCAAAGATAATGATATTCCCTTTGGGGTAGAAAAATAATTGTAACTATTATTTCTCCTTTAGTGGTTTTCTCTGTTTTTCCCCTTCTTTAACTGTCTCCATTTCTTCCTGGATCTTCATTTCTTACAGTTTTGGTGTTACAACAACTTGTGCCTCTTCTTGGGGCTTCTACTCTTTTGTATTCTTCTCCAGTTGTCCACACCCTAGTCATTTCAGTCATACTTGCTGCAGTCTCTGCTCACTTATTTATCTTATTATAGTCTTATTTGTCTGTAAAGCAACCTGAAAACCAATGGCTCTACCTGCTGTCTCTCCTATTGCGATGCTCTGTGCACCCAGAGTATATTCCTGTGTCAATATAAGTCTTGCCAGTACATGCACCTGAATTCACTGCTTTTATTTAAATAACTTTGTAATATGGCTGTAAATTGATGACGCGTAATGTCAAAAGAATTACTTAGACTGTCTCCTCGTTCTGGATATTCAAACTGCCTTCATTTTGCCACTTTTCACTTTCAAATCTATGTCTCTCAGCTCTGCAGTTTCCAGTAATTCTGTTCCTTTTGTCTTCCTTTGGTACACTGATTATGCCCACTTTAATAGATCATTAATTAGCATTTATTTTCACTAAAGGATGATGTCAAAAGTAAAACTGAAGAGATATATCAAAAAGAACAACAACTAATTCTGAGCATCCCTCTCATAGAAGAAAGACGGATAGAGTTGGAGGAGAAGCATGAAAAATATGAAGACTTGAAAAAAGTAGTCTCAGGTAGGTATTAAATAACTCCAATACCCTTTGAAGCTTTCTGCTTCTGTCTTAGAAAGAGCTCTGACTTGGTGATATGGGTGACCTCGAAGCTAATGAGTGACTGGCGTTCCACAGAAGGGGAATGCCTGAAAAATTCAAAGGAATTTGAGTTGACTTTGTAGAGATTTAAGATTAATATTGACCATGAAGATAGATATTTCACTTCCTCTCCCTGATCTTGATCCTAATTCTCTTTACTTACTTTGTGTATTATGGTGAATCTGGTATTTTGATATATTTGTTACATTTGAAAAATTTATTAAAATTATATTTAAATAAGAGGTCTGACTGTACCAGAGCTGGCTATCGTAGTTCAGATGAACTGTAAAGTACAGTAAAGGTCTGAAGGCTTTGTGAACCAGCTGGATTATGACATCTGAACACTACTGGAACATTAATAATGAATAACACCCCTATACACTTGATCACTTGTTGATGGAACATCTAGTTCTGTTGTCTAAGAAAACCTTTTCTTGATTTGTAGAACTAAAAGATGAAGAGACAAAACTGACAAAATCCATCGATCGGTCAGTCAAGATGATTGGCAAACTCAAGAAGATCATGGTAATAGTTCAAAGCTTGCTTGACATTACTCGTTAAAGTTTCCTAAATCCGTTTTCTTCCTCTCTGTTCTTGTGCTGTTTAATGATCTCCCTCCGCCCTTCCAGTACCATCTCCCTATAGCTGGTATGGAACTGGTCATGCACAGAGATTCTGGCTGGAGGATGCTTGCATAGCTTGATTCAGAGCAGCACTGTCATTTGTCATGCAAAAAAGTGATCTTGATCTTGTAACCCTTAGTCAGATGAACTGTCCCAATGAAATTAAAAGGATTACGTAAGTGAGGAAGGGGCTGCAGTACTGGGCCCTGTGTGAGCTCTGTCCCTGTACAGAAGCTGACCCCTGCTGGTGCAAGAGCCTTTGCTGCTTTTTGGTAAATCTGACCTGTATCTTTGTCTCATGATCTCTCCAACTCATTGCCTATCTTGACTATGTCAGTAGATAACAGCCTAAGGAGTGAGAAATTCAGAGTCACAGATGGTTTGTGTACACAGTACTAAAGAAAGGTGTGTGAGTCACAAACAGAACCACAAGGTTTGGCCTGATACTGTAAGGATGGAGCTCTGTGGTTGCTGGCCTACAAAAGCCGAGAGGCCCAGATGCTATTCCTTATTCAAGAAGGAAATGCTCCTCCAAACATGTGACCCCATGTCTGATTTAAATAGGCAGGAAATGAGGTTCAATGGTTAGTGTATGAGACAGTGTCAGGAGACCTGGGTTCTATTCCCAGTTGTGCCACTGGCTTGTTGACCTTGTGCAATTCCACTTCACCTCTCTCTGCCTCTTTTCCCTAATGTGTAAGATGAGGACAAAAAGATTCATTCTGTAAAGCACTTTGAAATCTTTCAGTGAACGGTGCCACATATGTGAAAAGTATTATTATTATAATCGTGATTATTAATAATAATTTATTAAGTTACAACAATTATAGTCCAAATACAAGATCAGTTACAATGAAGCAAAATAATGAAGGTTTATTTATTAATAGGCTCAGCTGAAGAATGACTTAAGCATAAAGCGTGACTTGGCATTTGACCAGTTGAAAGATCATACAGAAGTGCTGAAGTTGCTAGAGAGGGACATCTATGAGATCGACAGGAAGCTCGACATTGTGAAGACAGAAAACTGCAGACTGAAATTAGTGAGTGTACTGATGGTTTACAACACAGCTCGTCGGCATGCAGGTCTCTCTTCAATTTTCTTTTCACAGGGAAAAATAGAATTGGAGCATTTGATGAAACAGAATAAACTCTATAAATGCTTCAGCATGCAATATAGGAGCCAAATTTTGCCTTCTGATGCACTTGTGGTGCTCCCATTAGCTGTGTTGGGAGACACACAGGAACATCTAAGGGCAGGATTTGTCCCTTCAGCATTTTGTCTATGAAGGGATCTTTCATCATTGAGTAGAAAAAGCACTCTGGTGCATCCAGTCAGGTATATAGGGAAAGGCTTCCCTGCTAGCTGTGTAAGACTGGGTGAAAACTGAGGCATAGAAGAGGCCTGTGCTGTTTCGTATTGCAGCAAGGGAGAGAATCCCACATTCCTCCCGGTTGACTTACACAGCCATTTTACCTCATTCTTTCATTCTGGAGTGGTGGCCGGAGCACCGGGTGCCAGAAAACCCAAGCCCACTAAGTGATAGGAAATGGTCTCAAGCTGAAACAAGGTGGTAGGTTATCTCCTCTTGTGATGAGAGGTGAGAAACACTGGGATTCATTGTGGTTACTGCCCAGAGGGGGTTAACAGTGCCTCCCCCCACTCTACAACAGAGCTCACAGGAAAGCTGACTTGTTTTGAAGATGCAGCTTTCAGGTGCATTTCCTTTCAGGGACTGTAGGAATCCCTACATTTTCCCTGATGGATCCAGCCCTGGACTCGGGTGATGACATGATCAGTCATTTCTATCCTGACTAAGCATTTATTGCTGTCCTATTGTTTTTCATGGTTAAGGTAGTTTTCAAAAGTGCCTAGTCCAGGGGTGGGCAAACTACGGCCCGCGGGCCACATCCAGCCCGCGAGCTAATTTTGCCCGGCCCCCCGAGCTTGCAGCTGGGGAGGCTACCCCCGGCCCCTCCCCTCCTGTCTCCCCTCCCCCACCTTCCTCGCTCTCCTGGAGCTACAGCGCGCCGTGTCCAGATGCAGCCCGGACAGTGCTGCAGTGGCGTGGCTCGGGAGGGGGGGATGAGCTCCTGCCGCGCAGCCCACTGGAGCTCGCAGCCCCACCCCCTTACCACGCCGTCCCCCCTTCCCCAGGAGCCTCTGCATGCCATGTCCAGGAGCAGCCCTGGACAGTGCTGCAGCGGCCTGGCTCTGGCGGGGTCTGAGTTGCCACTGGGAGTGCCGGGGTAAGGGAGCAGGGCTGCAGCGAGACCAACAGAGCTCAGGCCCCGCCGGAGCCACGTGCTGAAGCTCCGGGAGAGGGGGGAGGCGGGGGGTAAGCAGCACGGTAAGAGGGTGAGGGGGAGATGGATAAGGGGCATAGAATTCCGGGGGCAGTCAGGGGGGGTTGGATATGGCAGAGGCACTGGGGGCGGGCAGTCAGGGGACCTAGAATGGGGGGGTTGGATAGGGTGGGGGAGTCCTGGGGGTCTGTCAGGAGGTGGGGGGGTGGGGGTGGATAGGGGACAGGGAGTGGGGGCGGGGGTCCAGGAATGGTGGTTGGGAGAGGTCTGGGAGGGGGTGTTTAGGGGACAAGGAGCAGGATGGGTTGGACATTCTGAGGGGGACCGTCAGGGGCAGGAAGTGGATGGGGGTCGAATAGGGGGCAGGGCCTTCCCTACCGAGCCCTCCGTACAATTTTGGAACCCCGATGTGGCCCTCAGGCCAAAATGTTTGCTCATCCCTGGCCTAGTCCCATGTCCAAAGCGACTTTGAGCTGAGGTGTGAATTCCAGCTTGAGGAGACACGGCCACACTAACTCTGATCAAGCCAGCGCACTAAAAATAGAAGTGTAGCTACTGTGGTGCAGGCAGGGGGAGGAGCTAGCCACCCTGCATGCATATTTATGGTCTCAGACGGGATTGTACTTGTGTGCCTAGCCCTGCGTGCCGCCGTGGCTACACTGCTCCTTTTAGTGCACTAGCTCTCTCAGAGTGCCACTTACATTTCCTCCAACTAGAATTTACATCTTCCAGCCCTAGACATACCTTTAGGCATTAAAGAGCCCAATTTTCATTGCAAGTCAATAGACTTAGGCTCAGAAGTGCCTGAGTCATTTCTGAAAACGGGATGTGGGCTCCTAGATATTTTTGGAAATGAGTCTGCCATTGCTAGGTGTCAACGTAGCCTACAAGATAGAGGAATTCCTTCTCCCCAAAAGATCTGAGCACATTAGACAACTGTGAAAGCAACGTTTTGATGGCTGACCTATGTCAGGCTGCAACTCGAAGCTGAAGCTACACCTTCATGAGATACAATGAGTAAAACTTCCAAAGGGCTTTCTGTATCGTGTGTAGTATTTATATGTGCCTGTCTGAATGCACAGAAGCCTGGTTTTACAGTTGCCTGTATTTGCGTGCACTAATATTACAGATGCTACTTAGGAGGCAGTTTGAAAATGTGACCTTTATCATTTATTTTCCCTAATATAAACGTAAGCGTTCTTTGGAAAGAAAGCCATAGTACAGTTATCCCTCTCCTTGATGCTCCGTAGAAGAATAGTTTCAACATGGTCTGTTCATTCTGACACCCAAATACTGGTTGCTCTACGTCAGGGGTGGGCAAGCTTTGTGGTCCAAGAGCCACATCTGGGTATGGAAATTGTATGGCGGGCCAAGAATGCTCACGAAATTGGGGTTGGGATGTGGGAGGAGATGAGGGCTATGGGGTGGGGCCAGAAGTGAGGAGTTCAGGTTGTGGGAGTGGGCTTTGGGCTGGGGGAGTAGGGTGCGGGAGGGGGTGAGAGCTTTGGCTGGAGGATTGGGCTCTGAGGTGGGGCTGGGGATGAGGGATTTGGGGTGTAGGAGGGTGCTCCAGGCTGGGACCAAGGGGGCTGGAGTGTGGGAGGGGGCTCAGGGCTGGGGTAGGGGATTGGAGTGTGGTGGGGATGTGAGGGCTCCAGCTGAAGGTACAGGCTCTGGGGTGGGATTGGAGATGAGGAGTTTGGGGTGCGGGAGGGTGCTTTGGCTGGGATAGAGGGGTTCAGAGGGTGGGAGGGGTATCAGGCTGGGGCAGAGGATTGGGGCGTGGGAAGAGCTCAGGAGTGCAGGCTCTGGGCAGCACTTACCTCAAGCAGCTCCCAGAAGCTGCAGCATGTCCCCCCCTCCAGCTTCTATGCAGAAGCGCGACCAAGCAGCTCTGCGTGCTGCCTCATCCACAGGCACCGCCCCTGCAGCTCCCATTGGCTTCAGTTCCCAGCCAATGGGAGTTGCAAAGGTGGCACTTGGGGCAGGGGCAGCTTGCAGAGCCCCCTGGCTATCCCTACGCATAGGAGCCAGAGGGGAGACATGCTGCTCTTTCCGGGAGCTGTGGCATGTGCATGCAGGCCCCACCCCTCAGCGGGAGATCGAGGGCTAGATTAAATCAGCTGGCAGGCCTGATGTGGCCCCTGGCCTATAGTTTGCCCACCGTTGTTCTATGTCCTCTACTGCTGATGATGTACCAAAGGAGCTACAGAAAGAAAAAAATCAGTTTCAACTCCAAAAGTCAGAGCTATTGGTTCTTGAAGTACAACAAAGATACTAGTTTGGGGCTTGCTTTTGTACTTCACTATTGCCTTGGGACAGTTAGATATGGTATAGAGACCCAGGGCAACTAAACTGCGAGGGATGAGTGAGTACTAGAGTTTCCGCGGGTGTAAATCAGCACAGCTGCATTGACTGACTGGTGTAGAGCTGAGGATCTGGTCCTGAGATTTCACTTATCTTGGTTATAAAATAAAAATATATGGAGATATTCAGTACCTATCTCCTAGAACTGGAAAGACCTTGAGAGGTCATCGAGCCCAGTCCCCTGCCTACACTAGCAGGACCAAGTACTGTCCCCTGACAGGTGTTTTGCCCCAGACCCCTAAATGGCCCCCTCAAGGATTGAACTCACAACCCTGGGTTTAGCAGGCTAATGCTCAAACCGGTTGTCCGGGAAAGTGAAATGGATGCCTGATGTTGAGGAAAAGTGTAAAATGGAGAGAGTTTTGTGCTGGAGAATACACCACCCTCTGTATATCTGTAGGTCACAATTGCTAAAGAGATCAGGAAGGAGAGACCAAACACAAATATTTACCTAGCTGCAATGATTTTCTCTGCAGTGCAGTGCACAGATGAAAGCGGATATTTTGACAATGAGCCATGAAGCTGAAAACCACAAATCAACAACAGTAAAAATTCTGAGTGATCTGACTGTCCTTCATCGTGAGTAGCATGTCATCAAAGGAAATGTTCAGCTATTTAAAAACAAAAAATATCATATTCTCAGTATTTGAAGACTGTTTTAGAACGTTTATGTTTCTCTGACAGTCTGCTAACATTTTAAAATTGAATTTATTTCAGAGCTTTTTCTGAAGGGATGGTCAGAGGACAGTAGCATTCAAAAGGTGGGTTTCAACGTTTTTTAACAAGGTGTATTTTAGCATTGAAAATAATTTGGTTGCCATGCAAAAATAGATAATAGATTTGGCACTGTAAATACTCTGGCACCATTACTCTGCCACAGGAAATACAGGAAAAAAACATGTTCTAGATCTGCATAAAAATAATTATTGTAAATTTCTTTGTCCTAGGTTGGTTCTATTCCATTTCCTTCATCCTAGGTTCAAACATACCCAAGGGTTGTCATCTTTCTTTAATTTTTTTAAAACTCCACCTGCAATAGGAAGCTCATGAAAAATCTGCAGAAGAGCTGGCTCTGGATCTCAAGAGCGGGTATGCCAACCCCACAGAGCTAAACAATTGGCGTTTGGACAATCTGTGAAAAGTCAGGGAATGCAAACCAAAAGCAGCCTAATGTGTTTTGTGAATTTTTTTCTTTTCAAGAAAATGATTTTTCCACTTTGTCTCATTATAGGAATTTGTGGAGAATGAGAAGGAAATCCTGGCTGCAATAGGAGATATTGTAATGAAACTTTATGAGAGAGAGAGAAAGATTGATTGTATTAACAAAGGGCTGCAAACTAACTTTGATGGACTGGATTCTTTGTTAGAAAGTAAATCCAACATGGAACCCAGTAAGAGACACTAATCCCTTTTCTTTTACTGTGTATGCTGATGGAATTATGGGGAATTTGTTCATTAGGAATTAACGGTGATAACACTTCAGAAGTAAATTCCATTGGATTCTCAGTAGGTGGAAACTGATGTAGCTCCTTGGAGCTACGTCAATTTCCACCAGGGAGGATCTGGACTTAACATTCACAGTAGAAAAGCTATTGTGTTCATTAGGGAAAGTATGCGGATTTTACGACACAGCCGGGATGATGTCACATTCTTGTTTCTAAAGGCGAATTCAGTAAGGAAGCTGTGGAAAATACTTAGAGCTTCACTGTTCTCTTCAGAACCCCATTTTGGCTTTTCCACAATTGACATGTGTAAGCTAACGAATCAGAGTTGCTACCTGGCCTGGTGCTGTATGATTAGCGTTATGGCACTGTAAGTTTAATTGATGATAAAGATGCCAAGAATTTTTTGTATGGACAACTTCTATTGTTTAAATTTTAAATACTACTACACTGGGGCTGAGCATGAATATGTCTCCTCTTAGGGCTGCGCCCTCCATGCCCCATACCTTGCTACCTAATCATTTTAGCTCCAGTGGTACAGGCTTGTGCTTTGGATACTAACAGTCCTAAGTTCTATCCCTGGGAGTGTTCGTGGTATGTGCATGCATGTGGCTATATTCTTATAACGGATGTACAATGGGTTTTTGATTATAGGATTTTTAAGTGGAAAGGTTATTAGTGTATTCATACACCTGTGAGGTGACTGGGATGTGGATACTTGGACAGCAAACTAGAAAAAGGGAAGGTTAAATCTACTGTATAAGGAAAAGAAAAATTCTGCTTTATCTTAAGGCCTGACACATTTCATGTGTGGAATGTTCACTGAGGTCAATGGAAAGTCATTGCATGAAATGACTGCAAGGATCAGGCAAAAATGGGTCTGTTTAATTACATCCATCTTAAACTAGGTATCTGCAGTTAACCTTTTTGTGCAAATGAGAGCAGATACTGAGAAACGCTTGCTAAAATACGTATTTTATATTTAAATTCCAGATGTTTCTGAAGGGTAGAATATTGGAGTAAAAAGGAAGAGGTAAGTATCAATATATGATCCTTAGGCTACAATGACCTACTATAAACCATGCTCGTAACAGTCTACTGACTAAAAGAAATTTTAGGATTAATATATAGGATTCCCCAGTCTTATCCAATGACATGCTTATCATTAGAGCTACTTAGGTTTTGTTTTCACATTTCTTTCTGACAACTGAGGGCCAAACTTTTAAGCCTGGAACCACACTGTCTATGAACAGAAAAGCATATGCAATTGCTCTTTTTTTATTACGAGAGCTGTGCATGCAAATGGACATTGTGGTTGGCCAGTTTTAGTGCAGTTGGTTCAGAAACCCAGTCACACAAAGTGCATGTGCAATCCCAGTAACTGAGTCTGAAAACACAAGTACAAGACTGTGCACAGAACACTTAGTTTAAAAAAAAAAAAGTCTGTTCCAATACTCACGTGGGGAGTTGGTATTTTAATGCATATTATATATATCAGGGCCATATTTTCAGAAGTGCCTTATGGATTTGGGTACATAAAAAATGGGAATGTTTGTATGCATAGATGTACCCAATCTCATTAAGCAAATGCCTATTTTTACATCCAAATGTGTTTTCATGTGTACCATTGTAGAAGTCTTTTTTTGAAATAGTGAATCTAATTTTCTTCTTCGAGTGATTGCCCATGTGTATTCCACAGTAGGTGTGCGTGCTCGCCCCATGCACTGGTGCCGGAAAGTTTTTCCCTTAGCCGTACCCGTAGGGGGAGCACCCCCTCACAACCCCTGGAGTGGCGCCGCCCTGGCACGCCATAAGGGGCGGCACGCGCTCCCCTGCCCTAAGTTCCATCTTGCCACCAATGAAGGTGCATCGGAACTTTGCAGCTCCAGCATTGTTGCAGCTTCTCGTTAATGTTTTCTATCTAGTACCTGTAGCTCTTAGTTTTCGAGTTAGTTTCACGTTAGTTCAGTTAGAGTGCCCGGGCTGAGGCATGCCCCGAGCCCCGGGTTTTAAGTCGTGTGACACTTGCAGGTGTTCTGTGCCGAGGAGTGACCCACACGCAGACTGTTTGGAGCGTAAATCCTAAATCTTGTAGTAAGAGAAAATACTACATAGTATGCATCTGAGCAAGGAACAGTGACAACTAGAGGCAGGTTAAGCTGGTGTGGAGTCCAAAACCAATACCCTGAGTTATCTGCATGTTCCACAGTAAGGTTTCCTTTGACTAGACCTGCATCAGCTTTGCTTTGAGAGAGATGCTCTCAAGCTGCTCCCTAGTTCCCCACAGCTTAACTGGGTAATAGAACATACCACCTACTACTGTGACTCCTAATTAAACAAACACCCTGACTGTTATACCAGGGTATGCTATGATCACTACATTTTTCTCATTCTCTGCCCTCTTTGTAATTACTTCTACAAGCTCAAGATTTAAAACCAAGTCACTGGGCAGCTTGCCCAAAAAGAGTTGACTGGTCAAAATATCCTTGGGAAATGGCTGCTTATATTTTTAGATCTGAAGCAGTTAAAGGCTATGTTGGTTATTATGTGACTTCGCTCTGTGGATTAAAGGTCATTTAAGTTTTGTAGGATTATAGTTGTCAGTCTGTTTCATACGGTCAGACTCTTCTTATGCTAGCACACCTCTTACGAAGACCTCCATTCTCACATGTAGATTGCTGTGTTACATGTAAAAGTAATACTAGGGCAGCATTAGAGATGAGCATATCCACTTAATGGGACAAGGACTGCTCCTTCGTGATAGCAATTCCATTTCTTTCTCCTTGTGTGTGTGTGGGAATTACACTAGCATCAGGCTTTCTATCATTGCCTACAGTCCCCCTGTTTTAACTACTCAAGATCACTGGCTGCCCCTCCCCCCCCCCAGCTCATTTCTCAGCTTTACAATGTTAGTGTTGGCCCAAGCTTTTTCAGCGTGATTGAGTGTACACCAAAGCAAAACCAACCAACACGAAGCACCCACTAAGGAAACAGACAATTATTTAACTGTGCAAAACCCAACAATTTTCAACAAGGGTGAAAGGAATGGAGCAGTCTCCACCATGCAGCCACCTTCATTGCTTGGCGATTGACAGATGCAGCATGTGTTTTACTGCAGACAGTTTGCTAACAACAATTGTTGGCTAGAAGGGGGACCAATTCCTGTGTAGGAGTATGCAGGCAACATATTGGGAAAGCTGCCTGAGTGGAAGGGATAGTACTCTTAGATAATCTCTAGGCGGAATATTGTACAGTCAGCACATCTCAAACCAGACTGAAAGATGCAGTAAGATATGTATTGTAGAGAACAATCCTACTCTGACCATTCTCCGCTGCATTTCCTCACCCATGTTTTAAAATCTAAATTGTATTGGTCTGCAGGTTAATAGGAGGCTGTATCAGCGGAAGGGGGCAGGGTTTTCCTAGTGGGAGTAAAATGCTAGTACATAACTACATCTGCAATTTTAGACACTAAGCTTTTTCCACAAACCTCTTATTTTTAGGGAGATGGTAATTCCACGTAAGAGGGTGACAGAAGCCAGACACTCTACCAGAAACCCACAGCTCTATTTTGCTACTTTATTCAAACAGTTGCTAATATACAGCATTGTGAAATAAATAAGGTACAAACAAAACTTGTATTAGAAGGTATGTGCCACCAGTATTTATACATAGTGAAAAATGTATACAGATTAAGACATTATCCACTTTGATTTTTTACAAGCCCTTCATGAAGTACATAGTACAGCAATTTCTAAGATTACATAGTGTTACTTAGATTCTCTATGGTTTTACCCAGAAATGTTTTGTACAGAAATGACAACTTTGGTCTAAGAAGAGCTGAAGGGCATAAACAAACACTGAAATTCTTTAATCCATGTTACTGGGACAGTTTCACTGGGGTGTTGGCACAAGTTACATTTAATGTCCATTTCCTCCTTCTGAAAGAATGCGGGACGGTTCCGTGTACTTTGCAGTAAGTAAGTAAAAAAGAGCAGGTGCAGGCACCAAAGCCAACAGTGGTAAATCCTGGCCAAGTCTCTCCAGTTTGGAAATAGAGATGATTCCATAGGCATGAAGTAACCAGTGGCTAGAAAGAACGACAAGCCTTTTCTTCCTGACGAGAAGATCCTTGAAAGACTTGTAAAAGAAAAAGTGTTAAGTGTCATATAGGGTAGATGTGAAAACCTTAAGTGAGAGGTTGGGCACAGTGCAAGGGGAGGCATTATATATAAAGTCGGTTGGGATTGAGAGTTATGATTTGACTCTAGTGATTCTATATGATCTTTCCCTAGTTCTCCTTGGGAGAGGGAGTTAATCAAGGACTGCCAGTCCCTGCTAGTTGCCTTGAGCTGGACTTAGATGCCAACAATGAAAAAGGCCTATTCCCAGAATAAGCACAAGAGTACAGACAAATACATGAGGAAAGGCAAGCTAGCAGTCTCCACTCAAGTCAGTATTCCAGAAGACATTGTTGCATATGCCAGAAATATCTGGCCGTACATTAAGCATGAGCAAGTGTTTCTCATCTTACTTCTCAGGCCTCAAGGCTCTGCTGCCAAAATTAAGTTTTAAATCTATAATTGAAGAGACATTTCTACTTACCTCTACTTCAGAAGCAGACATGTACACAGCCAGGGTAACCAAAGATAACACCAGTATAATATATGGGAATGCATAATCTAAAGGCAAACATTGCATGTATTAGGGGGAGGGAAAAATCACCACACTAAGTACATTTCAGCAGAAGACATTAACTACTGCTACGTATGTAAGTGTTCCACTGAATCAGTCCAGCCTACTTGTCCATGGGTTTGAAATTTAGCAATCCTGCACTACAATATGAATGAGTGAGAGACAAGGATGGAAGTTTACTTTTTGGCCTTCTAGAGCAGGAATACTCAGATTGTGGCTCGCAAGCTGCAAGTGGCTCTTTAATGCATCTCCTGCAGCACATGATATTAAAACATGGTGCGGTTTAATTATTAACCAATCGGGACGCTTTCACTAGGTTATTAACTTATTTTCTGTGAGTAACTTACATACAAAAACTAAATATTTCCCTGTCATTCACAATCCTGGGGCTCTTTTGGGTAATGGTGATCACTAATTTGGTTCCTGAATCACTGAAGTGTGAGCATCACTGTCTAGAGGTTTCAAAATCCATCTCCTCTGAGGCCAGAAAGATCATATTTCTACATAACATAGGAATGGCTATACTAGGTCAGATTAATGATTCATCTAGCCCAGTCTCCTATCTTCCACCATGCCCAATGCCAGATGCTTTAAAGAGAATGAATAGAACAGGGCAATTTATTGAGCAATCCATCCCATGTTGTCTAGTCCCAGCTTCTGGCAGTCAGAGGTTTACAGACACCCAGAGCAAGGGGTTGTGTCCCTGACCATGTTGGCTAATACCCAACAATGGACCTATCCTCCCTGAATTTATCTAATTATTTTTAAAACCTAGTTCTAGTTTTAGCCTTCACCCTACCCCCAGCCTGGGAACTGTATGAAGAAGTGCTTCCTTTTGTTTGTTTTAAACCTACTGCCTCTCAATTTCATTGGGTGATTTCTGGTTCTTATGTTACGTGAAGGGGTAAACAATTCCTTATTCACTTTCTGCACATCATTCCTGGTTTAATAGACCTCTCATACTATTTCTAATTAGGTACTGTACATTTTTAACAAGCATCACTGAAGTTTAATAGATCTTTGCTCCCCCTCCACAGCTAAAGCACAAATGTGAATAGAAAAGTGGACAGAAGAGCCCAGTAAGAGCTGGAATAGGAGCTTCCATGCTAAGTGATGGCACTGGGACATGCTGCCCCTTCACAGAGATACCCACAGATTGTGCTCTGGGACTCGAGATGGGGGTAGGAGGGCATAAGAACAGCTACATTTATACATTTAACACAGCCTTAGCCATAGCAAAGCCAAAAAGGACTCTGGCCACTGAGGTGTTGTTTTTGTTAAGGGCGCACACACACACACAGACCACTTACAGAGCAGGCCTCCTCCAACTGCTTGAAGTACAGTTAGAATAGGGAAGAAGTAGAGTGCTGCATAAATACTTTTAAATCGATCTGACTTTCCTAACCCACAGGCAATCTTCTTAACCAGAAGAGGTCGGAGCAGCATCATCAACACCAGACAGAAGGCATAGTATATAAATACAATGGTGTATCTGTAAAGGAAAAAATACTTACTATTTGCATTGAAGTAGTAACTGTCGGCTCTAACAGACCTAGGACACCTCATGTTAGGCACTATGCACAGTCTCTGCCTGAAGAGCCTGCAATCTATACAGAGGGTGGGAGGGGATGCCCAGGTTGCTGCTGCTGCCTCCCAGTCCAGCACCCTCTGCTACATCCCACTCTGCTCCCTGTGTAGAGAAGCAGCTGAAGGGCCCCACTTCTGCCCAGAGGACCACGAATGTGGACACCTGTGCAGAGCCGCACCCAAGTCAGGGTCTGAGGCACAGAAAGCTCAGCTGACTTGCCACAGGTCACACCACAAGGCAGAGACAGAGGTGGGAGCAAACTGCAGATTTCCTGACTCACAGTACAGCACCCTCTCTAGAGCACACCACCTCCCAAGGGCAGTGAAAGCAACATGTAGGTTAGTTCTGAAAGGTTCTTAATTTTCTATCCTGAAACGTAATGAAGCTGTATTGAAGTTCACTGTTACCGATTCTCTGTACTCCTAAATCCTCATGAACAGGCTCCCGTGGGTGGCTTCTCATTGTAACACTCATTTATGAGATGTTAAAATGGCTACTCTCCATTGTAAGACTAATTACCATTCCTTGAGTTCTTTGTGATTCTACCTAGAGATGTGCAGAATTTCCCCCAAAGAGCCAGCATGCTGCCAGTGTGCCAAAATGCTGCCACAAAGCTGCAGTCAGAGAGATTGTCGGCTTGCTGGTTTATGATGATTCTCTATGCTGGTGCTCTAAAGAAGCACCTCAAAAAAGAAAGCTCAGTGAGTCACAAGACTTCAAAGGGTTTTGAGAGCCCACTGGCCTGGGTTAGATAAACCCTTTTACATTCTGCACCTTCAAAGAGGAATTTCCAAAGACATCACTGTCATTTAAACAATTGTGAAAATCAACATTATAAGCAGAAGAAAGGAAAATGGATGCACTCTACTAGGTGAGAGATTGGCTTAGTGTTTGTGAAGTGCTGTGAATGTTCGGATTTTTTTTCAATTAGTGGCATATGGCTATATTTCAGACTAAGGTTAGTTTAAGCTGACCTCCTTGCTCTATCCTCATCTCATCTAGAACAGCACTCAGTGTAAAGCTTTTGTATCTCTACCTCTGAAAGATATACAAACTTTAGAATTTAAAGTATGTATTTCTACCAATACCTGGCAAAAAATTTATTACTGTTCACCCATAATTAGTATAAGCTGCTGTTATAGACAAACAAAAACTCAAATGAAAAGTCTAGACTACCCCTAGGACCTTCCACTTCTCACACAAGGGCCAATAATAGAATTAATAAGCACTTACAGTGCTCCATTCTTAACATACCATTAAGGTTAAGCATGTAGGGAACCCAGGCTGACAGTGGGAGCTGACTGGGGCAAGAGGCAGGACCCCAACTGGCAAAGGGCCAGCGGGGGGGAACCTCAAAGTGGCGGCGAGCTGAGCTTCCCCGCAGGCTCCTGCCAGCCGGGGTCTCAGCTCCCGCTGGCAGCAGGAGCTGACTGAGGAAGGCGGCAGGAGCCTGGGGAGAGAGCCCAAAGAGGCAGCAGACTGAGCACTCAACCTGCCGCCGCTTTGGGATTTTCCCCCAGGCTCCTGCCAGCCGGGGTCTCAGCCCGCTGCCAGCCTGGGTTTCCTACACCCAGGCTAGCAGGGGAGCTGACTGGGACAGGTGGTGGGACCACCACCATCCCCCCCCTCCACCCCCAGGGCGGCCGGCGAACCCTCTCCCCCCCAGTAGACGGGTGATTATCCGGGATTTTATTAACCGGGATTAAGGTTTTCCCGATCATCCCGGATAATCGAGAGTCTACTGTATGGCCACAATTCAGGGTTAAACATACCATAACCCAACATTTTATAAATTCCTGAAATACATATAGTGAAATAGAAAACATAAAAAATACCATTACTTTATACTCACAGAGGATAGACAGCTTCATGAGTACAGTGTACAGTTGTAATGTAATCAGGACTTGGGTTGTAAAGCATTGTATACCAGTCAGAAAGCATCACTACCTTGCAAGAACGGATATACAGAAAACCTACTGGATCACTCACAAGCAGTGTAACTATTGCTGCAACACTGCATTCAAATAAGGCAGTAAGGTGCTGAAACAATGCACTGGAACTGCAGAGGGAGGAAGAAAAAGGTTCTTTAATACCACTTGATTACTGACAGGGAAAAAAATATCAAATGCTGAGTGAAATATAAAGACACTTTCAATTCTAAACTGTCAATTGTGTTTAAATTCACTATGAAAGATGGGCCAAAGGCCATAGTTATTACAACATGAAGATTGAAGCAAGCATGACACTGAAAATAATCTGATTTGAGTCACTATTTAATGCACAAGTGCAGTTGTACTTCATCTAAACTTCTGAAACTAACATTCACGCCACATTTAGTCTAGCAAAAACTAAGATCAAATATGCAAGGCAGGTGAGAGTTATACAGCTTCCTACAACACAAAAAGAATATTTTTTGTTCAGCAAAGTTAAATGATTAAGTATTGCAACATTATCAAGCCCTGTGCCTAATTCAGTGGCAAAGTGAGAACTACGCACCCCTGTTGATATTTTCAAGGCATTCATTTCCAAGTTACCTATCTATCTATAAATATAAGTCAAATGGTGTATGCATGTGTGTGTGTGTATGTGTGCGTGCGTGTATGTATGGTCCCTTACTCCTTCCACACCGTTTGAGCTAGAGACTTGAAATTTGGTACAGTTACAGGCTTTAGGGTCCTAATCAGGGTAAGAATCGAAAATTTTTCAAATCTCACCTCTTACACCCCCTAGGGGTGAAATTCTTTAAAGCCCATTAACATCAGCTGGGTAGCAGGTTAAAACCTGCTGTTCTCTGTGACATAGTTATGATGTAATAATACCCCCCTCCAACAGACCCCGCAGTCGCTTAGCTCTCTCCCCTCTCCCCCTGAGACATCTGAACAAAATTTGTATTAATAAAAAATATGGTAGTCTTTTTACATCCCAGTTTCCAATTACAAATACCCTGAGCAACGCCGGGTATTTTTGCTAGTTCTTTATAAATGATGGTTTTCATTTTTATAGTGACTTGCTACATATGTTTTTTAAATAAAAGGGCAACCATTTTAAATCAGATGCATGAACTCTCACTGGAGCTGAAAGCTCATGTTAAAAGGATATATTTTAGTGGGTTGACAGTTTATAGTATGAAACATTAAGTGTTTAGTATATGGTTTTCACACCACTTTAAACAGGCATCATTTGTAAAATATTTATACAGCATGAAAGTACAGGATGCAGCAATGTTCTTGAATACGTCTGTTATAAAGTGCATTCAAAGCCTATGATACTATAGTAAAGGTTATGTCAGCATTATCATCCAAGTATCTTCCTGTTAGGTGTTATAAAGGTGTAGTAATACTCTTTAGGACCAAACCTGCCAGAGGTAAGCATTCCCTCCTACACCAATAAGGATTCCTTCAGTGCATTTAAAACAAGGAATTGGGCATAGGACATTTCCTGGTCACTGTGACTATCTGGGAGGAACTTTGCCACAGTAATTACTGCAGCTCTAAGATAAAAATCAATAAATCCATAAGCATGTGGTGTGCCCAGAAAATTGGCAGCCTTTGTATCTACCTGCCCGATAGCATGACTCCTTTAGCACAACTCGATTTGCCTTCTCGTATGAATGATACACATTTATGGTGGGCCTTTTTGTTTTTAAATTAAATACAAATATTACTAACCTCTTTTTCCCTGAATACCATTCAATGAAGAACCAGTGCAAAACCAAAGGAAGCATGGCCATAAAGCCAAGGTATAGCCAGTCATAATGCCCTGGAGATCCTGTACACTCCCGACAGATTTTATCACCATCCGTTCGCTGTCCTCGCGGACAAACCTACAAAAACAGCACCACAAAACTCTAGGTCAGTGTTTCCCAAACAGTGGGTCCCAACCCACCAGTGAGTCCCAGGCACCATGTAGGGAGGAGGGTTGAAGAGTGAGCCCACACCACACTCATCTTGCAGCGTTGGCTCCTATCCCACAGAGTCTGGGCCTCATTCAAGCTTGAAGGGGCAGGCAAGTCAAACCTGAATGCCATTGCAGTCCCATGCACTAGGCTGCAAATGCCCAGAGCAGGGACCCAGGCCCAGCTCCGCTGGATAGGAGCCACCACTGTAGGGTGAGTGCAGAGCAGGCTCTCTCCCCAATTCCCTCCATTCCCCACTCTGCAGCCTCCCCTCTGCATCAGTGTTAGAGCTGCAGTGGTGGGGTAGAAAATGTTGCCGCTACAGGTGGTCGGTTTCCTCTTCCAGCAGAGCAAGGAAGAGGAGAAGGACATTGGCGAATGATTTTTGGCTCCTTCCCTCCATAAATTTGGACTCTGGGTGGGTCACAAAAAAAGGCAAAATGCATTTGGTGGGTCACCTTAGTAAAACGTTTGGGAACCACACCACGAGGTCTTCACAGCTAGGCTGTGCCTCAAGCTTGTTGATCTTTTTCTACATGACATCTCTGTAACATGGCCCGTTCCATCCATTCCCACGTTTAAAACTCTTACCCAGGTCCCTGTCATCTCATGTCTTGATTCCTGCAACATCTTTTTCTCTGGTCTTGACACAAGTCTTATATCCATTCAGAATGCTGCTGCTGCTACTAAGCTCATTTCCCAAGCATGTCACAGGCCAAGATCAGGCCCTAGATCTCTTTCATAAATTCAAGAAGCGGTTGCAATTTGACACTTACCCCACAGTCGCCATATATTTCAGTTGACGCGTTTATATATTGCACCGTTCTCCCACAATACAATCCAAGGCAGGCTGGTTGGATATCTACAGCTTTTAAAAACACAAGCATTGCAACACTGTAGTAGGTCACCTTACTGGAGATGCAACAACAAAGCAGGTGAAATGGTTTGTTATACTGTACTTAAGAAATGGAGTTCTGGGCTCAAACTGGTCTCTTTGGTCACGATCCTGCAAAGGGAACCACACAGCTGGACCCCTGTGGCTGCAGTCAGACCCTGACTTAGGTGGGGCTCTGCACAGGTGTCCACATTGGTGGCCCTCTGGGCAGAAGTGGAGCCCTTCAGCTGCTCCCCTGGCACAGGGAGCGTGTTGCAGAGCGGGATGTAGCAGAAGGTGCTGGACTGGGAGGCAGCAGCAACCAGAGCATCCCTCCCTCCCCACACCCTCCCCCCTCAGCTCCAGAGCATCCCTCCCTCCCCCCTCAGCTCCAGAGCATCCCTCCCTCCCCACACCCTCCCCCCTCAGCTCCAGAGCATCCCTCCCTCCCCCCTCAGCTCCAGAGCATCCCTCCCTCCCCCCTCAGCTCCAGAGCATCCCTCCCTCCCCCCTCAGCTCCAGAGCATCCCTCCCTCCCCCCTCAGCTCCAGAGCATCCCTCCCTCCCCCCTCAGCTCCAGAGCATCCCTCCCTCCCCCCTCAGCTCCAGAGCATCCCTCCCTCCCCCCTCAGCTCCAGAGCATCCCTCCCTCCCCCCTCAGCTCCAGAGCATCCCTCCCTCCCCCCTCAGCTCCAGAGCATCCCTCCCTCCCCCCTCAGCTCCAGAGCATCCCTCCCTCCCCCCTCAGCTCCAGAGCATCCCTCCCCCCCCCTTTCCTCCTCAGCTCCAGGGACCCTCCCCCGCCGCAGGGAGGCTGCCTTGACCCCGGCACAGCAGGGCCTCAGTCTGGGTCACATCAGGGGGTCCCCGCCCCCCCGGGGGGACCAACAGGAGCCTGCTGGGATCGGAACAGACCCGCCCGGCGCGGGGGAGGGGCCCGGCCCCCTCACGGTCACCCCGGGAGCTGCGCTCACTCATTTCGCTGCTGCAGCCGGGCCCAGCCCCAGGACCCTTCCCCCGCTTCCGGGTTCCCAGGACCGGAGAGACGCGGCTCCGACACCCCCCCCCCCCATGCGTCACTTCCCGCTTCCATCTGCCCAATGTGACAACTGCCTAACTCCGCCATATTGGGGGCGGGGCTTTCCCGGCTCTCGCCAATGGGGGCCCCTCTTCGTCGCCTACCCGCCTCCTTATGGGCGTGGTTGCCGCGTAAGCCACCACCCCGGTAGTTGATGTCGTCGCGCGGATTCCGCTCATGTGGGCGTGGCCCGCCTCGACCCGATAGGCCCAGCTTCCATTGGTCCTGCCTCCGCGTGGGCGTGGCCCGCCTCGACCCGATAGGCTCAGCCTCCATTGGTCCTGCCTCCGCGTGGGCGTGGCCCGCCTCGACCCGATAGGCTCAGCCTCCATTGGTCCTGCCTCCGCGTGGGCGTGGCCCGCCTCGACCCGATAGGCTCAGCCTCCATTGGTCCTGCCTCCGCGTGGGCGTGGCCCGCCTCGACCCGATAGGCCCAGCTTCCACTGGTCCTGCCTCCGCGTGGGCGTGGCCCGCCTCGACCCGCTAGGCTCAGCCTCCATTGGTCCTGCCTCCGCGTGGGCGTGGCCGTCTCGCGGCGTTGGTCGGCGGCGATGGCGGCGCCCGGCTGGCTGCCGCCCGGCGCGCGGCCGGCGGTGCGCGTGGTGGACATGCACACGGGCGGGGAGCCGCTGCGCATCGTGCCGGGCGGGCTGGAGCCGGGCCCCGCCGGCCCCACGCTGCTGGCCCGGCGGCGCCACATGGGGGCGGAGCTGGACCACGTGCGGCGGCTGCTGGTGCAGGAGCCGCGCGGGCACCGCGACATGTACGCGGCGGTGCTGGTGCCCAGCGAGCTGCCGGCCGCCCAGCTGGGCGCGCTCTTCCTGCACGGCCAGGGCTACAGCACCATGTGCGGCCACGCCGTGCTGGCGCTGGGCCGCTTCGCCCTGGACGGCGGGCTGGTGCCGGCCCCGAGCCGCCCCGAGGCCGCCGTCACCATCCACTGCCCCTGCGGGCCCGTCACCGCCTTCGTGCCCTGGGACGGGCAGCGCAGCGGCTGCCGCGTCCGCTTCCACAGCGTGCCCGCCTTCGCCGCCGGCACAGGTACCGGGAGCGGGGGCAGAGCCGGGGCGCCCCTCCTCTGGGTGGGGCTCACCGCGGTGCCCCCTCTCTGGGTGCCACAATGGAGACCCTGCCCCCCCCCCGTCTTTCAGCCCCCCCATAGTGGTGTAGGGGCGCCCCTTGTCTGTGCGATCCCCTCTGTGGGACCCCCGTCCCTTGGAGCCGTGGGGAGGGGTGCCCCTGTTCTCCCCCCCGACTGTCTGACTCCCACGGGTGCGAGGGATGACTAGGTGCATGACTAACACCACTAAACCTGCCCCTGCTTTCCCCACGTCTCCCCCTGGGCTGGGGGGGTGAATTTTCTGAGGTGGCGCCACGTTTTGGTCAATGCGGGATGTGGCCCCATTGTGCCTTGGCCTCACCTCGTTCCTTTCCACACACTGCAGAGGGGGGCAGGAACAATTTGTGTAGCGGAGGTGCTGAAAGCCATTGAACCAAACTGTACATCCTGTATAGGATGGAAACCATTTCAGGTCGGTGGTGCCGCTGCACCCCTAATTCCCCTTGACTTTGGGAGCAGGTGGCAGTGTCCTAGAGTGCGGCCGTGGCGGTTCTACGTGTTCTGCCACCCCAAGCGTGGCATTTGGCAGTGTTTCTGCGGGTGGTCCGTCGCAGCTTACCCGCCGGCGGACCGGCTCTGGCAGCCAACGGATCATATTCTGTGTTCTACATGATGCTGCCACCTGAGCTTATATTGGGCTGGCAGCCTTCAATTCTGCAAAACACTGTGCATCCTTGTTTGTGGGGTTTAGATTGGGTAATTTAAGACTGTGTAAGCATCAATAGTTTGAGTAGGAAGGTTGCAGTTTCTTGAACTGCAGGGTAGTTTAAGGAGATACCACTTACTGAGATCACTCCAGAACACAGTAATGATTTCTTTTTAACTTTGTATATTTTACCCGTTAAGGGTGGGAAGGGGACAGGCAGGTGAATGTTTTGGTAGAGAAAGGGGGGGTTTAATGAAGTCTGTACCAACTTTTGACTCCACAGAAGAATAGACCTAACTGGATCTGCCTGATGTTGAAATTGGTGACCAGGTCGAGAGGATGAAGAACTCTGATTTGTAGGGCTCTCAGCAGATGGCCCACCTATTGTTTCTGAGAACTTTTATTAAGTAACAAAAGAGCAGAGCTTCGGATAGATTAGAGACTTCACAATACCTGCGATATTTTAGGATGATATGCAATCCCAAAATTGTGTCTTCGCTATTGCATAACCATGTTTGGCTTCTGTAAGTACACTAGGAATCACCCACACTCTTCAGTCTGGTTTCCTGCATTTTGCTATTTCATTTTGCTACCACATTAATGCCTTGCACTGTTCCGCTTTCTGCCCTCCAGGATCCTTTCCTTTCCAAGACTCTGTGTTTCCATCTTATATCTGCTTCTAAAATGATCTATCTATTCACTGCCATTTGTTTTTTGGCTTGGTTTTTTAAATTTTTTTAATTATTGAAACCCGTGACATGATTCTCGCATTGTGTTCCTTGACTTTCCTGTAGAGTTCTATGCCATTCTCTTGCTTTTGCACCTAGCTTTACATCTCACATCAATCTGACACTTTAATTAAGTTGATTTACCCTACCGTGTTTGTTGGAATCCTGCTGAATTGATTGAATCCAATTGCATTATCTTGCATTAATAAGGATGAGATAAATTGCTCTCTTTTTTTAAAAAAATCTAATACTTCTAGTTTAGAAAGAGTACAGTCTGTACAGTTGGCCAAATTCAGCTCAGCAAGGACAAATTGTTCCCTTATTTGGAACCCAATCTGACCTATGAATTTTAACAGGAGAGTTTTTCCATTGACTTTAATGGAAGTTGAATCTGAGTTCTTATAAGACTTAGCACTTAACCTCTCGTTATCCTTTGATGTCGAAGTGCTACACAAAATTATCCTTGTTACTATGCTAGCAGTTGCATTAAAATCAGCAACATTGCACTGGGGTGTTAATTAGGACAGAATTTGGTTTCTCGTGTTGGGGGAGGGGGAGAGATAATGTTACCCATATAAGTTCATGCACATTCTGTTTGCTTTTCCCCCTCTCTTGTTCTATTTAGATGTGACCGTTGATGTTCCTGGCTATGGGAAGGTGTTGGTCGATATTGGATATGGTGGTGCTTTCTATGCCTTTCTCAGTGCTGAGAAATTGGGTTTAGATGTTTGTTCTTCAAAGACTCAGGATCTTGTAGATGCAGCAAGTGCAGTAACAGAAGCAGTAAAGAGACAGGTATAGCAGGATGCCAATATACCCAAAATACTTTTCTAACAAAGTAGTAATATTGCAGAATTTTTCTTCCGGATGAGACTGTTCATAACATTGTTTTACATTCCAGGTATAGAATTTCAACAAAAAGTAAATATCATAGTAGACTTTCTCAGGTGTTTGTGGGTGTGACTGTTCTTGCCTTGTGAATGTACTTAACAGTTTTGTTACCTTAAATTGTTGATTATATTGCTAGAAATGTGCTTGAATAATCCACACGTAGCCAGGTGTGCTGGGGAGTGTGGTGTGTCCAGCTGCAAATACAAAAAAATTTAAAATGCAGAAAACACACACAGCACAACTTGTGTCAGGAAACATAGGCACTGCCTTTCTGGATCAGACCATGGTATACCACCAGCTGCTTCAGAGGTCTGCCTCCCACATTAGGTCTCCGCATACACTATTGTGAAGCAAGTGCATTGTCGTGTTTTGTGATGTGTCTAGCAATATTAGGTGGTGTGGCAATAATAGCAGTATTAGGAGGTGTAGTAATTATGCCAACGGGAGAGCTGTCTCCCACTGGCATAGAGTGTCTGCACTAACAGATGCCCCACCGTAGCCATTCTAGTGTAGACTAGCCCTAATCCAGATTCATGGCTGAGAACCCTGGAATTGCTGTTGCCAGTCTACTACGGTATACAGTGAAACCTCGATATAACGGACTAATTTGGGCGAGGGGGTGTCCGTTAAAGCCGAAAGTCCGTTATTTAATAATTTTAATAAGCTGTCAACTCCCCCCCCCCCCCCCCGGCTCCCCCGGCGGGAGCTGTCAACACAGGGGAGCCGTGGGGGGGGGGGGGGGTTGACAGCTCCCGACGGGCTCCCCACTGCGGGGAGCCGGGCGGGAGCTGTCAACCTCTGCGGTGAGTGACAGCTCCTGCCCGGCTCCCCGGGGCGGGAGCCGGCAGCCCCCGAATAACGGATTTCGGATGCATCGGAAATTTTGTCCGTTGCATCCGAAGTCCGTTAAATCGGGGTCCATTAAATCGAGGGTTTACTGTACTGCCTTTTGAGTGATTCATCTTACTAGAAAGTGTAATATTAGCATATTTTTAGTTTGAATTTTGTATTTGTGTATTCTTAATCATAGAATCATAGAATATCAGGATTGGAAGGACTTCAGGAGGTCATCTAGTCCACTCCCCTGCTCAAACCAGGGCCAATCCCCAACTAAATCATCCCAGCCAGGGCTTTGTCAAGCCTGACTTTAAAAACCTCTAAGAGAGGAGATTCCACCCCCACCCCCCCAGGTAACCCATTCCAGTGCTTCACCACCCTCCTAGTGAAAAAGTTTTTCTTAATATGCAACCTAAACCTCCCCCACTGCAACTTGAGACCATTACTCCTTGTTCTGTCATCTGGTACCACTGAGAACAGTCTAGATCCATCCTCTTTAGAACCCCCCTTTCAAGTAGATGAAAGCAGTTATCAAATCCCCCTCCTCCCCCCCCCCTTCTTCTCTTCTGTAGACTAAACAATCCCAGTTCACTCAGTCTCTCCTCATAATTCATGTGCTCCAGGCCCCTAATCATTTTTGTTGCCCTCCTCTGGACTCTTTCCAATTTTTCCACATCCTTCTTATAGTGTGGGACCCAAAACTGGACACAGTACTCCAGATGAGGCCTCACCAATGTTAAATAGAAGGGAACGATCACGTCCCTCTATCTGCTGGCAGTGCACCTACTTATACAGCCCAAAATGCTGTTAGCGTTCTTGGCAACAAGGGCACACTGTTGACTCCTATCCAGTTTCTCGTTCACTGTAACCCCTACGTCCTTTTCTGCAGAACTGCTGCCTAGCCATTCGATCCCTAGTCTGTCAGTGCATGGGATTCTTCCATCCTAAGCGCAGGACCCTTGTTGAATCTCATCAGATGTCTTTTGGCCCAGTCCTCTAATTTGTCTAGGTCCCTTCAGGAGCGCCCATATCTAGCATCAGAATGTCTACTGTAGCCTGTTTAAATGTCTGTCGTGTTTGTGCATGTCCCACCTCCTACACAACACACACATTCCTATGCTGCCCCAGGCATCAACAGCACACTGATGGTTTATTGTCGAGGAAATATTAGACCCGAAGATTGCATCATGAACAGAGCTTAGGAAATCAGTGAAGTCAAGTCTTGAAGAAATATCTGTGGGTTTGAGTTGCACACAGGAAATTCCACAGTTCCACAATGTCCGTAGTCTTAAGTGAACACAAGATAAAGAAGTTGCTGTCCTCACTAATGAGCATCAGTTTACCTGTGAGGTAGAAATAAATGTGCCCAAGAGTAGTTAGAATGGTACATTTATACTTGAGTGTATGCCTACCTCTGTCATCTTTTTAAAAAAATCTTACTGCAATGTAATTGAAAATATTTGATTGTTGTATATGGCCGTATATCAATTCTGTGTGTTGTTCCTAGTTTAAACTTCATCATCCTGACAATGAAGAGCTTGCTTTCCTCTATGGCACTATATTAACAGATGGAAAAGATGCATTTAGTGATGAACCAACAACCAACATCTGTGTGTTTGCAGACGCACAGGTATGAAAACATGCTACTGTGAGATACAAGATAAGTAATGCCTGCTCTGTGTGTCTATTAAGAATGAGTTAAATTCTCTCTCTGTGCTGCAAAGGCATTGTCTTTGAAGTGTTGTCTGCTGCTTAACAGTAAACTGTTTCAGTACAGAATGAAAGCAGGTAAATACTTCTGCAGACAGGAGTGGCTTTCACTAAGGATTAAAAATTAGTTTAGTAAGTAGGACTCTCCCAACTGTCACATGGGAATGATCCAGAGAATAACAGTCAAGAAAATTTAGTTGCTCTAGATCAGGTGCGGGCAAACTATGGCCCGCTGGCCACATCCGGCCTGCTGGATCGTCCTGCCTGGTCCTTGAGCTCCCGGCTGGGGAGCCTAGCCCCCAGCCCCTCCCCTGCTGTCATCCCCTCCCCCTCCCTGCAGCCTCAGTGTGTTGCATGGGCAGCACTCTGTGGGGCGGGGCTGCACGTTTCTTTAGGGCAGTGCCGCAGTGTGTCTGGCTCCACTCAACTGCCAGACACGCTGCTCTGAGCTCTATCCCCCAGTGTAGGTGGGTTAAGGGGGCCGGAGGGTTGGATAAGGGGCAAGGGATCCCAGGGGGGCAGTTGGACATGGCAAAGGTTCTGGGGGGATAGGGAATGTGGGGATTGGATTGGCATGGGAGTCCTGGTGGGGGGGTCTGTCGGGGCAGGGGTGTGGACAGGGGGAGCGGCGGTCAGAGGACAGGGAGGTTTGGATAGGGGGTTTTGTCCTGGGAGGGGCAGATAAGGTGGTGGAGTCTCGGGACAGGGTAGTCGGGGGACAAGGTTGGGGCGGTGGTTGGATGGGTTGGGGATTCTGGGGGGATTGGATAGGTGGCGGGACCAAGCTGTTTAGGGAGGCACAGCCTTCACTACCTGGCCCTACATACAATTTTGCAACCCCGATGTGGCCCTTGGGCCAAAAGGTTTGCCCACCCCGGTGTAGACTCTGACATAGAATCTCTGTAAGCAGTTGGGGAAACGGTGGGTATCGCATATTACCTGGGAGAGTTTGAAAGTTTAAAGGAAATGGGACCCAAACTACAGCCTGCGGGCCCATCCTGCCTGGCCTTTAAGCTCCCGGCTGGGGAGGCTAACTCCCGGCCCCTCCCCTGCTGTTCTCCCTCCCCTGCAGCTATGGCTTGTACCTGCCCACCTCCGAGGCTTTCCAATAAGCCAGTCCTGCTGCTCACAGCGGCATGGGAAGGGGGAGGGAAGCGGGGGGCTGGATAAGGGGCAGTGGGTCCGGGAGGGCAGTCAGAGAGGAGGGGGTGGTTGGATGGGGCGGACATTCGCGGGGGGGGGGGGGGGGGACGGACACAGGGTGTTGGATTGGGGGGGGGGGGTCCTGGGGAACCTGTCAGGGGACAGGGGTGTGGATAGGGGTCAGGGACAAGGAGCAGGGGGGATTGGATAGCGGGCGAGGTCCCAGGGGGCAGTTAGGGGCAGGAGGTTCCAGGAGGGGCTCATCAGGGGACAATGAGTGGCGGGACGGGGAGGGGTTGGATAGGTCAGAAGTTCTGAGGGGGGCAGTCAGGGGGCAGTAAGTGGGAGGGAGCAGATAGGGGGAGGGGCCAACCCGTTTGGGGAGGCACAGCCTTCCCTACCCGGCCCTACAGTTTTGCCATCCTGATGTGGCCCTCGGGCCAAAACGTTTGCCCACCCATGCTCCAGATTCTCTTAGTGATTATCTGCAAGTTTACAGACCTGAAAGTAACATGAAGTTTTAATACTTGAGTAGTTCTTATGAATATTGTCAAACTAGGATTCCTCACTCCTAGTATTTTGCCAAACAGAATCATCGTCTAAAAGTGACAGAACCCACTTCGTTTCTTTTGTGCTCCTCTCACCCTGTCTGTTTACAGGACCCCAGAGCGAGGAAATGCCAGTGTCTGTAATAATATGGGTGGACTAATAGGGGGGCGTTTCTCATGGTTTTATAATAAAATATAAAGATAAGCTAATGAATGTTTTATTTTTTAAATTAGGTCGACAGAAGTCCTACAGGCTCAGGCGTGACTGCGCGCATTGCCTTACAATACCATAAGGGGCTCATCCAGCTGAATCAGACCAGAACCTTTAGGAGCAGCTCAACAGGGTCCTTGTTCACTGGAAAAGCAGTGAAGGCAAGCAGCAAACAACTTCTTTTCTGTGTATTTTTAAGGTGGTTTTTGTGAATTCTGTGCTCATGCCAGTGAGGAACTAACAGCACAGGCTTAAATTAGGCATAGTGCCTGCAACTACAAACAGCTCTGCCCCTGTAATCGCTTCTCATCTTTAGCATCCCCATCATTTCAGTCCTGGGCCTGTTTTGAGCAGAGATTGCAAGTCTTGACGAATCGTGTGTAGGAGAGCAGTGTGTTAGGGATGAAGGGTCACAGGGCACAGTAATCTTTCCATTGTGATCATAGGCTGTACAGAAAGGAGTAAACAGTATGATGATGAAATTTGCAGATATATTAAAATTGGAAGGAGCTGAGGATGGAAATAATTGAGATGCCTAAAATAATTAGGAACATAGTCAGAAAATAATACAGGGTGGGGGTAAATAATCCAAAACCGACATTGACAAACCAAAGAAGTGGTACTGCTGAAAGAGACATGGGGGTGACAGCCAACACCAGATCGGAGATGAACTTGAAGTGAAAATCGGGGTGAGGCGAGGAAAAGCCAGTGCAGTTTTGTGCTGTATATACAAAGGCTTCTCATCAGAGGAGGGAAATATTTGTATGGCTTTAATATAATTACAGCTGGAATCTTGCTTTCAACTCTGGGCACTTGTTCTCCAAAGAGAGGTTTCCAAATTGGAAGGAGTTGCGTGAAAAGTACCAGCAATGTGGGCTGGTGAGAGTGATGTACAAAGAAAATTGGGTTAAGTTAAGTGACAATTGGTCATAAGAGGCTGCATACATTGGAAGGTGGCAAATGGGATGAAATTTTTCCTCCAGCTATTAGACTAGGGAAGGAGCCGTGTATCTGGGGCTGACTTGCCAAAGGTGTAACTGTAGTTCCATTTAAGTGCAAAACTATTGATTAACAAAACCAGTAAGCAAATGTTAGGCCATGTCTACACTACCACCTATGTCAGTGAAACTTGTGTTGTTCAGGGAGCTGAAAAAAACATACCTGAGCAGCATAAATTTCTCCAGCTTAAGTGGTAGTGCGCACAGCGCTATGTCAGCGGGAGAGCTTTTTCCTATTGTGGCTCGTTGGGGTGGTTTAATTATGTCAACCGGAGCGCGCTCTCCCGTCGTCATGAGAGATCTTACAGCGATGCAGCTGCATCAGTGCTGCTCTAAGGTCTCTAGTGTAGAGACAGCCTTAAACTGTGATTTCTGTTCCTGCGGCAACAGTGGAGCCCTTCCTTCACTTGCCTTGATTTCCTGGAGCTCCCAGCAGAAATCAGCATAGGCTACTTACTGCAGGCGCTCCCCAAGTTATGTATACCTGATATTCGCAAATCCGAGCTTAGGGAAGGAGTTCCATAAGCTACAAATAGGGGTTTGGGCGGTTTTGCATGTAATGGTCGGAGATACATTTCCGACTTACGCAAAATTCAAGTTACGCAAGGTGTTCCGGAATGGAATGCTTGTGTAAGTCGGGTAGTGTCTGTAGCTCAAATCTTCTGTACAGCAGCTCTACCCTTGCCTGTGAGCTGATGGCTAGGCTGGCCTGTGCCAAATAAAAGCCATTATCAAGATGTGGCTCAGTAAGGCTTGGTCTGCTCTTAAGATAGGTTGGCATAGCTAGTCAGTCAGAGGTGTGAAAAAACACACTCCTGACTGTCCCCATGCTGATCTCTATCCCCCAGTGTAGGTGGGTTATATCTGCGAGTGACTGTAAGTAAACAAAAGCCCTCCCACTGTAATTTCAATTGGTCAGAGCTGAGGGACACCCAGAGAAGCAATGCCATTGGCCACACAATTTATTGTACTTAACCACATACTGTGTAGTAATAGTCTTTTGTAAAGGGAAGAACACCTTAAATGCCAATTCAATTTAAATCTAACCCTTTTCTCTTCTCAGGAAGCAAAGTGTGGTGACTATAACGCTGTTGTAGTGGAAGTCTCAGGAGAAGCCTTTTATACTGGAACAGCGACCTTTGTTGTTGAAGAGGAGGACCCACTGAAATATGGATTTTCTCTGAAGTGACCTTTGCCATCATTCAATTGCCAGCTTTTAAATAGTAACCAATATCAAAAAGATGATCTTTGTAATCTGTAGGGGGGAAATGTGCCATATTTACTTAGCTCATATTTTCCTAATCGTCTACTGCATCTATGGATGGTTTAAAAACAAATTCATTTAAATATTCTAGAGCAGAGCTAAAAAAACTTTCCGGGTATCCATGATTACTTATATTACAAATAGAGATCACAGGCCATAGTATTCTGTAGTCATTAGCATGTATTATACAAGTCCGGGTCTGTTTGAAACTGCATTTACCATTATATTTCAAACACTAGATAGTAAACAAAGCTAAGCTTGAATGGGCAATTTCAAATGTAAGTGCCTCTTGTAAAGACATTGTATACTTTAAACTCTACTTCAGTGCAAGAATTCTATTAAAATGCAGCATTCTGACCTCACATTTTTCTTGTTTTAATTCTTATAACATAACAGTCACTGACCTTAAGCAGTCATTGTTTTGGCTCATTTCCCCTGACTTGGTCATATCACTTTAACTACTGTACTCTGGCCATGCTGCTTCCTGGTTCAGAACTCTTAACTTCAGCTCTGGTATTTTTCTCATCTCGCCTGCTCTACAAACATTACCCCTGTCGGTGAGTACTTCCACTGTCATGCTGTCTCAGGTCACTTCGTATTCAGGCTTCTTGTCATGCCCAACAAGGGGCTACCGTTTCTCTGCCTGCTATTCATGTCTCCTTTCTGCATTCTTGACCTTTGATATGCTGTCTTCTGCACCTCACGTAGGCTATACTTAAGTATACTGGGTTATACTTTGTCAGTACTTTTGTCCTTCCAATCCCCTGGCCTCCATTTTTTTTTTTTTTCAAATATAATCCCTCCTTACTTCTTAATAATCCCCACATTTTCTCCAGATATGTAGTCCAGTGTCCTCTTTGTTTCAGATCACAAATTCGTCGGGGCAGGGAATGGGTCTATATGGACTAAAATCATAATCCCAAAGAAGTCAACAGTAAAAATCTTGACTTCAGTAGCACCGCGATTGGACCCTATGTTTGTAAAGTGATGTGTAGGTTTGTAGGAGTACATACATCAATATACAATCCACTGTTGTGATTAGATGTAATGTACTAAATAGTAAATAATGCCTTTCACTTGTATAGCTCAACCCCAGGCTACTGGTCCAGACACCTTCTGCATTTTAATTTAATTTTAAATGAAACATCTTAAACAATTTAAAAAACCTTATTTAATTGACATAAAACAATAGTTTAGTTCTATATTAAAGGCTTATAGAAAGAGACCTAAAAAGGTTTAAATGTATTACTGGCACGTGAAAACTTAAATTAGAGTGAATAAATGAAGACTCGGCACACCCCTTCTGAAAGGTTACTGACCCCTGGTCTAGTGAAAGGAAGGGGGTAGGGGATGCCTGTAACAGCCTTCAAATATGTTGAAGGTTGTTATAAAGAGGATGGTGCTCAGTGGTTCTCTCTGTCTACTGAGGGTAGGACAAGATGTACTCAGCTTAGTGTGCAGCAAGGGAGGTTTGGTTATTAGGAAAAAGTTTCTGTCTCCAAAGACAATGAGGCATTGGACAGCGATTGCAGAATCCCCGTCACTGGAGGTTTTATAAAACCACGTTAGCTGAACACCTGTAAGAGATGATGGATCCTGAATGTGCCGGGGGCTCGCGAGATCACCTCTTGACACCCCTTCCTGCTGACATTGCTATGACTTGGGTGGATTTCTTTTAATGTCAGCTCTTGGAGAGATTCCACTTTGTATAAATATTTGAATAGTCATTGGGCCAGTGAGTGGAAAGGACATGTAAGAGGGGGTTACCCCCCAGCCTCTATGCTCCTGAGTACAAAGGCTGAGCCTCTTCTATGCCAGACCAACAAGTCCTTTCCCCCCCACACACACACACTTTGCCAGTTGGGGTTTTTGGGGTTACCAATCGCTGCCACCAATCGAGTATACTTCCAAAGCCTGGGAGGGGCCCCCGATCTTCCCCACCCCAACTTTGTCCCCCTCCTTGGGTTTTAAAGTCAGATACCTGAAGGCTGCTTTCCTTCACCCTCTGTCTGTCTCTACCTGAGAGACAGATACCTGAAGACTGCTTCCTCCCTTAACCCTGTCTCTCTGTACCTGAGAGGCAGACACCTGAAGACTGCTTCCTCCCTTAACCCTGTCTCTCTGTACCTGAGAGGCAGACACCTGGAGACTGCTTCCTGACTTCCCTGAACCCTGACTCTGTCTTCCTCCCTGTCATAATCCCAAAGAAGTCAACAGTAAAAATCTTACTGGGGGCTATGCACCTCCCCCTACCTCCTCTCTTCCCTGTGAAGAGAGAGAAATCTTAAGGAAAATAAACCAGACGGTTTTAACTAGAAGATTTAATAAAGAAAAAAGTTAAAGCAGAGATACAGACACTTTACATTTGGGGTTCCCCACTTTCTTCTGAAAAGGAAAGAACACCCCAAAAGGCACGGCTTAATAGAAGAATCAAATGGTTATACTCACAGCTAATCAGAAATGTAAGAAGAAAAGAGAGTTATCTCCATAGCTGCAGACACACTCCTGGACCCTTGCTCATGTTGCCTGGCAAGCCTCCTGCCTCATGGACAACCAAGATGGAACACTCCTGGCCCGTGCCTCCTCCCTGGAGACCAGCCAAGATGGAACTGACTGTTCTTCTTCGAGTGATTGCTCACATGCATTCCACTATAGGTTAGGTACGCGCAGCGTGCCTGGTTGCCGGGTAGATTTTCCCCTAGCTGCAGACTGGGTGAGCAGGGAGCCCCCTGGAGTGGCGCCACTGCGGCACTCTATAAGTACCCCTGCGACACAGTCTGGCCCTCAGTTCCTTCTTTACCGCTCATGCTGGTAGTCGGAAGAGGAGTTCTGCTTTTCAGCGTTCTCCTTATCTCCTAGCTAGTCGATTGTTCTCTTAATTGTTCGTTGTTAGCAGTTGTTGTTAGTTAGTTTACATAGTCTTTGTAGTGTAAATAGTCAAGTGCAGGGGTTTTTCCCTGCTGCCGGAGCCTCTGTCTTCAAGGCTCCGGGATTCAAGCACTTAGAGTGTGGGAAGCCTATGCCTGTGGGGGATCCACACTCTAAGTGCCTCTCAAGTGCCTGGTAAGTGCACTTGGCAGTTTCTTCCTAGATCTGCAGTACCTTCAGCCCAGGACCCGCAAAGACAGGCGGGGAGCCGACCTGAGGAAGAACCGCCAGCACCCGCACCGCTGACTCCGGCGCGGCAGGAGGCCCCGTCGAGTCCGGTGCCAGTGGTCTTGCCACTTGGGGTGCCAACTCCGCAGCAGCTTCCCTCCACGATGGAGGCGTGTACTGCTGCAAGAGGGTTGCTTGCCGGGGACGCCCCGCAGCAACAAGTCCGGTCGACGGGCAGGCCGCCCATGACCGAGGCAGAGATCGCGTGTCGGAGCCCGGCAGGCCATGGACACCGCTCGATCTCGCGGCGCCGACCAGACTCCCGGCGGCTCCGGTCGCAGTCTCGGCGCCGCAAGGAGTTGAGACCCTGCTCAAGGCCTCCTCCTGGCCATTCGCGCCACTCGCGCTCTGGCCGCCGATCAGAGTCCCGGCACCCTGGTAGGGGCCGGTCGTACTCTCGGCACCGGTCGCACTCCCGGCACCGAACCCCGTCGCGGCACCGAAGGTCCTCCCGGTACCGATCATCGTCTCGGCACCGAGACTCCCCGAGGCGGCACTGTTCAGGTAGCCACGATTCCTCGGATGGGCACCATACCGCCCGGTACCGGTCGAGAAGCCCACGGCACCGGGAGTGTAGAGAGCGGCACCGGACCCCGCCGCGGCGCCGAAGGTCCCCCCGGTACCGATCATCGTCTCGGCACCGAGACTTCCCGAGGCGGCACCGTTCGGCTAGCCACGACTCCTCGGATGGGCACCTTACCGCCCGGCACCGGTCGAGAAGCCCACGGCACCGGGAGCGTCGAGAGTCCGCCGGCACGCGGTCCCCTCGCTCGGCGGGACAAGCCCAGGTCACCCAGAACCCTGCCTGGTCAGAGTGGGCGGCATGGGGGTACGATCGGCCCCGGGAAACCCAGTCTGAACCCGGGTTCCCGGTGAGCTCAGAGGGTCCAGTGGACGTGCTGGCAGGACCATCATCGGCAGTCCAGCCCTCCACGGCACGTAGCCCTATGGAGCCGGGTCCCTATGCCTCCCCCGTAGGGGTAGAGGCAGTGGCGGGCACTTCATCAACTAGCACGCCCGCCTTGGACCTCTCCAGTTACCAACATCTCCTCCAGGCAGTTGCTAAAAACATGAACCTGCCTTTGGAAGAGGTCCCAGTGGTGGACGACCCGGTCACCACCATGTCAACTAAGGGCACTCCGGCATGGGTGGCAGTGCCGTTCATTAATACTATTAAACTCCACACGGTGGCAATTTGGAAGACCCCCGCCTCTATCTCCCCCACTGCTCGTGGGGTGGAGAAGCGTTATTTTGTCCCAGCCAAGGGATATGAATACTTGTATGTTCACCCCACGCCCTCCTCCCTGGGGGTGGACTCTGTTAATAACAAGGAGCGCCACGGGCAGGAGGCGCAGGTCCTCAAGGCCAAAGAGGCCAAAAGGTTGAACCACTTCGGCAGGCAAGTTTATTCCTCCGGGGGCCTACAACTCAGAGTCGCCAACCAGCAGGCACTCCTGAGTAGACACCATTTCGACACGGGGGAGGCCCTTACTAAATTTGAGACTGCTCTCCCGCAGGAGGGCAAACAGGAGTCCAGGGCCCTATTGCCCCAAAGCAGGGACATATCTCGTCATGCCCTGCAAGCGACCCTGGACTCGGCCGATTCTGCGGCCCGGACAATGGCCTCGGGCATAGCCCTCCGCCGGGCAGCATGGCTCTCGTCATCCAACCTAGCCCCGGCCATGCAATTTAAAATCCAGGACCTCCCCTTTGAGGGACAGTCCCTCTTCTCGGAGGATACGGATGCCCGTCTCCAGGCCCTCAAGGACAGGCGGGTAACCCTCAAAGGCCTGGGCATGCACACCCCAGGCCCACAGAGGCGTCCCTTCATCCCGCCACGCAGGAAATTCTTCCCACCTGCGCGCCCGCCCAAGGACTCCTCCCTCAGGAGAAGCCGCCCTTACCGCCGGCGGCAAGGGCCTAGGCAGGGCGGAAAACAACAAGGCTCTAAGCCTTCCCAGGGGCCCAAATCCAACTTTGATGGTGCGCCCGGGGGCAGTTCACCAATCATAAACCTGGATCCTCCCTTCGGAGACCGTCTGTCCTACTTCCGCCGTGCATGGTCGGACATTACATCAGACCAGTGGGTCCTCCGCACGGTGGAGGTGGGATATTCGCTCCAGCTCTCCTCCACTCCTCCCACCCACCCACCCTCCTCGTCCCTCTTCAGGGACCCCTCTCACGAGCAACTCCTCGTACAGGAGGTGAGGTCGCTCCTCGCACTGGGAGCCATCGAGCCCGTACCGCAGGAGTTCAGGGGGAAGGGGTTCTACTCCCGCTACTTCCTGATCCCCAAGGCGAAGGGGGGCCTCCGGCCCATCCTGGACCTGCGCGAACTCAACACCTACATGATCAGGTTCAAGTTCCGCATGGCCACCTTGGGCACTATCATTCCCTCTCTGGATCCGGGAGACTGGTTCGCTGCCCTCGATATGAAGGACGCTTACTTTCACGTGAGCATCAAACCCTCACACAGGCGTTACCTCCGCTTCCTGGTAGCGGGGGAACACTATCAGTTTGCCGTCCTGCCCTTCGGCCTGTCCACCGCACCCAGGGTGTTCACAAAGTGTATGGCGGTAGTAGCGGCATTCCTTCGGCGCCGCGGGGTACACTTATACCCGTACCTCGACGATTGGTTGATCCGAGGCACCTCCAGGGACCAAGTGTCAGCTCACGTGTGGCTCGTTATCAGCACGTTCGACCGCTTGGGAATCCTTCTCAACAGAGAGAAGTCCACCCTGGAGCCTACCCAGAACATAGAGTTCATAGGAGCCCTACTAGACTCCACGGTAGCAAGGGCATCCCTGCCCCAGCCTCGGTTCCTCACTATCCAGTCCGCCATCAGACAGCTACGCAACTGTCCGATGACTACGGTCAAGGTCTTTCTCAGCCTGCTAGGTCATATGGCATCGTGCACTCATGTCATACAGCACGCCAGACTAAGGCTACGCCCACTGCAGTCGTGGCTCGCGGTGGCCTACAGACCGAGAAGGGACAGTATGGACGCCCTCCTCTCCATCCCCAGAGCCACCCTATCCGCTCTGGCTTGGTGGGAAGACCAGGACAATGTGTGCCAAGGGGTCCCCTTCCTTCCCCCCAGCCCGTCCATGTCCCTGGTGACGGACGCTTCGTCCCTCGGGTGGGGAGCTCACCTAGGGGAACTCAGGACCCAGGGCCGCTGGTCGGAGTCAGACCTCTGCCTCCACATCAATGTCAGGGAGCTGAGGGCCGTCCGGCTCGCGTGCCAGGCGTTCCGGGACACATTACGGGGTCACTGTGTAGCGGTGCTGACAGACAACACCACAGCCCAGTACTACATAAACAAGCAAGGCGGGGCCCGCTCCAGCCCCCTGTGTCAAGAGGCGATTCTCCTATGGGAGTTTTGCATAGCCCACGCTATTCACCCGGTGGCCTCCTTCCTTCCCGGAATCCAGAACACCCTGGCGGACCACCTCAGCAGATCCTTTATGGCCCACGAGTGGTCCCTTCGGCCAGATGTCATCCGGCCGATCTTCCTGAGGTGGGGGTTTCTCCACATTGATCTCTTCGCCTCCAGACAGAACAGGAAGTGCCTCCAGTTCTGCTCCTTTCGAGGCAGCTCCCGGGGATCCCTGACAGATGCCTTTCTCCTACCCTGGACAGGGCACCTGTTCTACGCGTTCCCTCCGATCCCGCTTCTCCACAAGGTGATCCTGAAGATCAGACGGGACAGGGCACACGTCATCCTCATAGCCCCGGCCTGGCCCAGGCAATGCTGGTATGCGTCCCTCCTCCGGCTGTCCAGGGCCCCGCCCATCAGCCTCCCGATGTGGCCAGACCTGATCTCCCAGGATCACGGTCGCCTCCTGCACCCGGACTTGCGGTCCCTTCACCTCACAGCGTGGTTACTCCATGGCTGAGAGGTCCTGAGCTCTTATGCTCAGCCGAGGTGCAGGATATCCTTCTGGGTAGTAGGAAACCATCCACCAGAAGTACCTATACCGCCAAGCGGACCCGTTTCTCTGCCTGGTGCACACAACATGACATCGTTCCAAGTGAGGCTACTATCCCACGCATATTGGACTACCTCTTAGGCCTCAGAAATCAGGGCCTTTCTACCTCTACTATCCGGGTTCACCCCGCTGCCATATCGGCTTTCCATCCGGGTCAGTCGAACCACTCAGTCTTCTCCGACCCTGTGGTATACCGTTTCCTTAAGGGTCTAGATAAGCTGTATCCGAGCGTCAAGCGTCCCATTCCACCTTGGGATCTCAACCTTGTGCTCTCACGCCTCGCGATGCCCCCGTTCGAGCCCCTCGCCACGTGTTCCTTACTACACCTTTCCTGGAAGGTGGCATCCCTAGTAGCTATCACCTCGGCTCGTAGAGTGTCAGAGATCCGTGCACTGACCTCCGAGCCGCCCTGCACTATCTTCCATAAGGACAAGGTACAGCTACGTCCCCACCTGGCCTTCCTGCCTAAGGTGGTCTCTCCCTTCCATGTTAATCAAGACATTTGTCTCCCAGTCTCTTATCCTAAGCCACACACCTCTGGAAGGGAACAGCAATTACACACGTTGGACGTTAGGAGGGCTCTTGCTTTTTATTTAGATAGAATAAAGCAATTCAGGAAACAACCCAACTTTTCGTGACAGTTGCGGAGAGGATGAAGGGCCAGCCAGTTTCAGCCCAAAGGCTCTCCCCCTGGATTACCTCGTGCATTCACACCTGTTATGAACTCGCGGACAAGCCGCTTGAGAGAGTAACAGCACACTCCACGAGAGCGCAGGCGTCCTCTGCGGCCTTCCGGGAGGGAGTCCCTATTACGGACATCTGCAGGGCGGCTACCTGGTCCTCCGTCCATACCTTCGCCGCCCACTACGCCATAGTCCAGCAGACCAGGGACGATGCGGCGTTTGGGTCAGCGGTCTTACGATCAGCAATGGGTCAACCCGACCCCACCTCCTAGGTATTGCTTGCAGTCACCTATAGTGGAATGCATGTGAGCAATCACTCGAAGAAGAAAACAAAGTTACTTACCTGTAACTGTAGTTCTTCGAGATGTGTTGCTCACATCCATTCCAAACCCACCCTCCTTCCCCACTGTCGGTTTAGCCGGCAAAGAAGGAACTGAGGGCCAGACTGTGTCGCAGGGGTACTTATAGAGTGCCGCAGTGGCGCCACTCCAGGGGGCTCCCTGCTCACCCAGTCTGCAGCTAGGGGAAAATCTACCCGGCAACCAGGCCCGCAGCGCGTGCCTAACCTATAGTGGAATGGATGTGAGCAACACATCTCGAAGAACTACAGTTACAGGTAAGTAGCTTTTGTTTTTTGCTCCTCCCTTCTTCCTGGGCTGGAGGCTCCCCCCTCCCTCATGGCAGGGAAACTCCCACTTTACCTGTCTCAGACAACATAGCCCCCACCTAGGCAAGGCACCCTCCATACTTATGACAGGACACGATAGCCAAACACTCTTGGGAGACCCAGGTTCCAGACCCTGCACCAACGATTAAGTCAATGGTCTCCCAACTGTGGGGTGTGCCCCCCATAGGGGACATGGCAGGACCCAGGCCAGCCCCCACAGTGAATGCCATCCACGGTCCATCTCTGTCCCTGCTCAGCCCCCCTACTCTGTCCCCACCCCAATTGCAGTTCCACTACCCCCATCCCAGCTCAGGCCCCAGCCAGCTGCAGCTTCAGGCCACTCCATCCCCCCAGTGTCAGCTGCAGCTCCAGCCCAGCTCTGGCCTCCCACCGTTGCTCACTCTCCCCGTCCTCATGCACTTTCACCAGGCTGGAGCAGGGGTTGGGGTGTGGGAGGAGGGGGGGGGGTGGGGTTTGGACTCTGGGATGGAGTGGGTGCAGAGGTGTGGGGGGTTGGGCTCTGGGAGGGACTTTGAGTGTGTGCTCTAGCCTAGGACAGGAGGATGGTGTGCAGGAGGAGTCGGGGGTCAGAGCTTACTTCAGGCAGCTCCTGAAAGCAACCGGCACATCCCTCCGGCAGCAGCTCCTCGGTGGTGGTGGGGTGTCAGGGAGTCTCCGCACACCACTGCTTGCAGTCACCACTTCCTGGCCAACGGGAGTCGGCGTTTGGGGCAGGGGCAGCGAGTGGAAACCCCCTCCCCGTTCACAGGGGCTGCCAGGATGGTGCCGGTCATTTCTGGGAGCAGCACAGAGCCAGGGCATGTGGTGGGGGAGAGAGCCTGCCTTAGCTCTGTGGTCATGCCGGACTGTTAGCACCCAAAATCTCCCATTTTGGCTGAAGTAGCCACTGGGAGATAGAGCTTGATTGCAGGAGACTCCCGCCAAAAGCGAGCGGATTGGCAACCGTAACCATCACCCCAGAGCACCCTATAGCGCCATGGTTAGGGCCCTCACCTGGGACATGGGAGACAAGCATTCAAGTCCCTGCTTCAAATCAGGCAGTATGAGGCTGTGAACCTGGCCAAGGACTCACCACTGAGTTATAGGGTGCAAGGCTTGGATTTTTGTGAGAGAGATTTGAGCTGGCTTAAATGCCTAACTGTGGAAGAGGGCTCCCAGCTATGCATCTGAAGAGGAGATAGACGCTTCCCTCATGGCCCCTAACACCTTTTGAGGGACTGAGCTTAGGCCCCATCCCTCTCTTCTACATTTCCTACAGGCTAGCTTAGGTGGGTCCCAGCTTAGCTTGCTGCCTTGTGTAGACACCTAACTCATTGTATGGGCAGCCTGGTGTTAGGTGTCGCAAATCTGAGCCTAAGTCCCTACTTTGGTGCCTCCAAGGCTAGGTGATAGCTGAGCAAGGGGGTTGAGGCTCCGCAATTTGAAGTCAGTGACAGTTAGGTTTCTACATCCCTCTGTGTCTAGGTCTGTATCTACATGGCAGAGCTGTTAAAAAAATAATCCATACTGGCCACTGTTAACTACTGAATTATTTCCCCCGGTACAGAGTGTTCTATGGTTCATGAACTAGCAATTGATAAAGCCACTGAAGCCCTGAGGCTTTTCCATTCAGGTGCTTTGTTTTGGCAGCGCTTTGACACAGCAAAATTAACAGTAATGGACTTATTGGAGCAAGGACAATGCACTCTCTACGTAGGTAACACGCACATCATCCCTGCAGCTAACCTCTGCTGGAGCAGTTTGTAGTTATTATGCCTGGATGAGACAGACGCATCACAGTGGAATCAGGAGATTAAATTCCAAATGTGGATATAGGAGCCAGTGTCCTAGTCAGAATGGGGCTGGAGGCACAGGTTGATGGGAGCAAACTCTTTTTCAGCCACCCTTTGAATTCTGTAATTCCATGGCACCCCCGATGTCCTCTTGCAGAACACTGTCTACTGCAGTGTCCTGGGCCATCTCCCCTATGGCTGGGTGCTAATTTCTTTGGTGGTCATGTGGGAATGGGAGCTTGTGTTCATCAAAAGGTATAACTGATGTGCTGTATAGTTTAGGGAGGTCACATACATTATCTGGAGGTTTGCTTTATGGACTTTTGTGTGTGACTGCCCTGGAATTGGTGGTACTAAAAAAGCCAAGCTGTGAGTTAAAGGTCCTGTAGTTGCATTAAATTCTCCAGCTGCCTAAACAATTACACACATAATGGAGGCTGCTAGGGAAAAGAGTGCCAGCCCTCCATCTTTTCTGGAGAGGAAGGATGGAGGGAAATTTCTCAGCTCCCCTTTGTAGGCTTTGGGGTGGGGGAAGACCACTTATCCCAGCACTTGTCCTAGCTTGCCTTCCCTAGATGGCCTTACATCTCAGGGGCAGGGATGCTTGCCAGTAATTCTCCACAGGATAGCCACAGGTTATATGAGTAAAGTTAAGCATGTATGGATTTGGCAGCTCAAGCACTTAGTTCCATGGCATGGTTTATTATTAATAGAAACTATTATCCATTGTGGGTCTGAGTCCCTGGCCTTTGCTGTCATTAATAATTCTCACCTGCTTTTAAGAGGTAACATTGCCTTTAGACTGTCATCATCTTACCAGCACCAATGAACCTGTGCATTACAAGTTGCCTTTAGTGTTCAAAGGGAATATAAACCTGTAGTTACATGGACAATAGAGTCAAAGGGCATTTTGATAAAGGGGGAATCTAGTATTCTTTGGACAAAAGTTTCCTAGGGGTCAGCGGCTAGAAAGACTGCTTATAGAGTGCATGTTGCAGCTGCCTGGCATTGCATCCTGTGGTGGTTGTTAACTGGGCTGTTGCAGAGAATGCCTGCATTTGGGTGGTGTTGTGTGCAAGGCTATGTGTCTACTACCAGCCAGATCAATACTGTTAGGCTTTGGTTACACTTACAGGATTATAGCGCTTTTGGTTAGAGCTGTACCCATATACAGCAATAGGTATAGCGCTATAACATGTTTGGCGTGGCCACATTTGCGGCACTTGCCGCGGCACAGGGAGTGGTGCATTATGGGCAGCTATCCCAGCATTCAGCTGGGTGCAACCTGCTTTCCAAACGAGGGGGGCGAGGGGGAGAACGAGAGCCTGTCAGCGAGTTTTCTCTAGAGAAAAGTAGCAGGCTCTGAATTTCAGTCACACAGGTTCGTCCGTCAACATTTTCACTGCTTAACTTCTGAGTTAAGAGAGGAACTCTGAAAACCTACTTCTGCATTCCTCCTGCCGTTTTCTAAACAACACAGAGGCATCAATTGCCTTAAATGGCTTGTCAATTGCCTTAAATGGCTCGGAGGCGTGCCAGAGTTCCCTTATAGCGTAATGACTGATTACACTTGCCATAACACGCTACAGGGAATACGCAAAAGCACTTATTCTCCTGGAAAAGGTGGTTTACCAGTAGAGCGATAAGCTCGGACTTTTAGCACAATATGTGCCTTGCCAGTGTGTTCAGGGACAGAGTTATAGCGCACTTGGAGGCTATAGAATGCTATAAAGTGGTAGTGTAACCAAGCCCTTAGAGAGAGAGAGAGTGAGTTGGGGGTGTGTGTGTGCAAGGGAGAAGTGCAGAGGGGAATCCCAGTAGGGGCAGAGGCACTGAAATGCATGTCAGGGGGTGCTGGGACTCTTGCCTACACACAATCTGCTTGGGGGGGGGGGGAGGAGATAAGAGGGAGGCTGTTGGGAGGAGCAGTCTCAGTCCCTATTAGAATCACAGAATATTAGGGTTGGAAGGGACCTCTGGAGATCATCTAGTCTAACCCCCTGCTCAAAGCAAGACCAACACCAACTAAATCATGGTCTGTAGGGTATATGTCTGTGTGTGTGTGTTGGGGGCGTCTGTGTTTGTCTGTAGTGGGTATGTTGTCTGTCTTTGTGTGTGTGTGTGTGTGTGTGTGTGTGTGTTGGGGGGGGTGCGATAGTGTGTGTGTGTGGGGGGTGTTTTCTGTGTGGCCCCACACTGGGTATATATCAATATACATACTAGCGAAAATACCCGCCGTTGCTCGGGTCAGTCGGAGGTGGGGAGGGGGCAGACAGCTGAGCGAGTGCGGGGTCTGTTGGATGGGGGCAGAGAGCAAACCTGACACCCCCACCTCACCCCCCCAACCAAACCCAACACCCCCACCTCACTTACCCCTTGACCAACCCCGACTCACATTTTCACCCCCCCACCCAAACCCAACACCCCCACATCTCCCCCCCCACCAACCCCAACACCCCCTGACCAACACTCACACCTCACCCCCCGTAGACCAAACCTGACACACCCACCTCACTTCCCCCCCACCAATCCCGACACCCCTACCACCACAAACACACCGGACACCCACACCTCACTTACCCCTCGACCAACCCCGACCCCCCTCCTAACCCCCCCCCAACTGAATTTATGTGATTATGTCTCATAAAACCCGGCAGGCAGCCCCCCCGCCGGTGCGCTCGGCCCCCGGCTGCGGCTCCGGACAGCTCTGCTATTCCTCCTTCTTCCCTCCTTCTCTCCATCCCCCTTCTCCATTCCTCCCTTCCTCCCTGCTCTCTCCCTCCGTCCGCTGCCTCCTCTCCCTACCTAAGGACTAGTATCAGATGTCAAAATCTCCGATGAGTGCGCTCATCGGAGATTTTGGCATCTGATACTTGTCCTTAGGTAGCAAGATTCTTCACCTGAGCTCTTGCGAGTCCTGCAAAGAAAGAACCTCCCCCTAGAAAGCAGCTTGGGACCTGCCCCCAAAACGGGACAAAATTGATATTTTTGTCAAAAAGACGGGACGGTCCAGAAATATGAAAAAAACGGGACTGTCCTCGCCCACCAAGTTGGAGTGCCTGGCCAAGCTGCCGTTTTGCCACAAGGGGGCGCTGCGCCAGAAGGTGATCCACGTGGTCAAGAGCCGCTTGTGCAAGCAGCCCACGTTATGCAGCCACTGCACCGAACTCATCCGGTGAGACCCCCTAGAGCCCCCCCAGCGCCCCTCAGCCCACGTTCTGCAGCCACTGCACCGACCTCATCCGGTGAGACCCCTCTAGAGCCCCCCCAGCGCCCCTCAGCCCACGTTCTGCAGCCACTGCACCGACTTCATCTGGTGAGACCCCCTGGGACCTAGAGCTCCCCCAGACTGCCCAGAGCCACCCTAGAGCCCCCCCCAACTACCCCCCCAGCGCCCCTCAGCCCACGTTCTGCAGCCACTGCACCGACTTCATCTGGGGAGACCCCCTGGGACCTAGAGCTCCCCCAGACTGCCCAGAGCCACCCTAGAGCCCCCCCCCAACTACCCCCCCAGCGCCCCTCAGCCCACGTTCTGCAGCCACTGCACCGACTTCATCTGGGGAGACCCCCTGGGACCTAGAGCTCCCCCAGACTGCCCAGAGCCACCCTAGAGCCCCCCCCAACTACCCCCCCAGCGCCCCTCAGCCCACGTTCTGCAGCCACTGCACCGACTTCATCTGGGGAGACCCCCTGGGACCTAGAGCCCCCCCCAGACTGCCCACAGCCCCCCTAGAGCCCCCCAGAGGCCCCAACCCCCCCCAGCGCCCCTCAGCCCAGGTTCTGCAGCCACTGCACCGATTTCATCTGGTGAGACCCCCCCCAACCCCGTCCCGTTTTTGCCATCCCAATGTCCCGTTTTTGCCATCCCAATGTCCCGTTTTTGTCTCAAGGCAATATGGTCAGCCTACTGTTGGATATGTGTCAGTCTGTTGGGCATTTGTGTCAGTCTGTCAGGGGGGTGTCTGTGGGGGATACGTGTCAGTCTGTCAGGGGGTGTCTGTTGGATATGTGTGTCAGTCTGTTGGGGATACGTGTCAGTCTGTCAGGGGGTGTCTGTTGGGGATACGTGTCAGTCTGTCAGGGGGTGTCTGTTGGATATGTGTGTCAGTCTGTTGGGGATACGTGTCAGTCTGTTGGGGATATGTGTCAGTCTGTCAGGGGGGTGTCTGTTGGATATGTGTGTCAGTCTGTTGGGGATTTGTGTCAGTCTGTCGGGGTGTCTGTTGGATATGTGTGTCAGTCTGTTGGGGATTTGTGTCAGTCTGTCGGGGTGTCTGTTGGATATGTGTGTCAGTCTGTTGGGGATTTGTGTCAGTCTGTCAGGGGGGTGTCTGTTGGATATGTGTGTCAGTCTGTTGGGGATTTGTGTCAGTCTGTCAGGGGGGTGTCTGTTGGATATGTGTGTCAGTCTGTTGGGGATTTGTGTCAGTCTGTCAGGGGGGTGTCTGTTGGATATGTGTGTCAGTCTGTTGGGGATTTGTGTCAGTCTGTCAGGGGGGTGTCTGTTGGATATGTGTGTCAGTCTGTTGGGGATACGTGTCAGTCTGTTGGGGATATGTGTCAGTCTGTCAGGGGGGTGTCTGTTGGATATGTGTGTCAGTCTGTTGGGGATACGTGTCAGTCTGTTGGGGATATGTGTCAGTCTGTCAGGGGGGTGTCTGTTGGATATGTGTGTCAGTCTGTTGGGGATTTGTGTCAGTCTGTCAGGGGGGTGTCTGTTGGATATGTGTGTCAGTCTGTTGGGGATATGTGTCAGTCTGTCAGGGGGGTGTCTGTTGGATATGTGTGTCAGTCTGTTGGGGATTTGTGTCAGTCTGTCAGGGGGGTGTCTGTTGGATATGTGTGTCAGTCTGTTGGGGATTTGTGTCAGTCTGTCAGGGGGGTGTCTGTTGGATATGTGTGTCAGTCTGTTGGGGATTTGTGTCAGTCTGTCAGGGGGGTGTCTGTTGGATATGTGTGTCAGTCTGTTGGGGATTTGTGTCAGTCTGTCAGGGGGGTGTCTGTTGGATATGTGTGTCAGTCTGTTGGGGATTTGTGTCAGTCTGTCGGGGTGTCTGTTGGATATGTGTGTCAGTCTGTTGGGGATTTGTGTCAGTCTGTCAGGGGGGTGTCTGTTGGATATGTGTGTCAGTCTGTTGGGGATTTGTGTCAGTCTGTCAGGGGGGTGTCTGTTGGATATGTGTGTCAGTCTGTTGGGGATTTGTGTCAGTCTGTCGGGGTGTCTGTTGGATATGTGTGTCAGTCTGTTGGGGATTTGTGTCAGTCTGTCGGGGTGTCTGTTGGATATGTGTGTCAGTCTGTTGGGGATTTGTGTCAGTCTGTCAGGGGGGTGTCTGTTGGATATGTGTGTCAGTCTGTTGGGGATTTGTGTCAGTCTGTCGGGGTGTCTGTTGGATATGTGTGTCAGTCTGTTGGGGATTTGTGTCAGTCTGTCAGGGGGGTGTCTGTTGGATATGTGTGTCAGTCTGTTGGGGATTTGTGTCAGTCTGTCGGGGTGTCTGTTGGATATGTGTGTCAGTCTGTTGGGGATTTGTGTCAGTCTGTCGGGGTGTCTGTTGGATATGTGTGTCAGTCTGTTGGGGATACGTGTCAGTCTGTTGGGGGGTGTTTGTCGGGGGGGGGGTTGCTGCGCGCGTCGAGGTCGCGCAGGGTCCCAGCTCTGGGGGCGATCAGGGTTCTCACCAGCGCGGGGGGCGGGGGGTCGCCGCTGACTCTCGCCGAGCCCCGCGCGCGCAATCGGGCCGGCCGGACTCGGTTCCCTGGGCAACGGGCTGGAGACGTCAGCGGCTCCCGGAGCCCCCGAAGCCCGCCCGCAGCAGGGGGCGCGGGCGCGCGGCAGCAGAGCACAGAGCCCGCCAGGCCGGGCGGGGAGCAGCAGCCCGAGCCGTTGGGCAGCGGGCGCCTCCGCGTCCCCGCTGCAGCCGGGACACCCCCCCCCCCCCCGCCGGCCTCGTGCCGAGCCTCCTCCCGCGCCCGCCGCTGTCCCCGAGGCGGCGGGGAAGGGGATGCTCGCTGCTCATGGAGCCGCCGTCGGCGAGCCCGGGGCTGCCGAGCGCCCCGCCCCGGGCGGGGGGCAATGAGAGCGGCGGGGAGGCGGAGGCGGGCTGGCCGGGCGCGGCGCTGGCCTCGCAGGCGCTGCTGCTGGGGCTGATCTTCGCCCTGTCGGCGCTGGGCAACGGGGCCGTGGTGCTGGTGATCGCCCGGCACCGGCAGCTGCGCACCGTCCCCAACGCCTTCGTGCTGTCGCTGTCGCTCTCCGAGCTGCTGGGCGCGCTGCTCTGCCTGCCCCTCGCCTTCCTGCGCCTGCTGGGCCGCCCGCGCGGCGCCTGGTTCCCCGGCCGGCGCCTGTGCCTGGCCAGCGCCGCCCTGCACGCCGGCCTGGGCATCGCCGCCACCCTCACCATGGCGCTGCTCGCCTTCGACCGCTACTGCGCCATCGTGCGCCAGCCCCGCCGCAAGATGGGCCGCCGCCGGGCCGCCCAGCTGCTGGCCGCCGTCTGGCTGGCGGCGCTCGGCTTCGCCGCGCCCTGGTACCTGCTGGCCCAGGCGGCGGGCGGGGGCCCGGGGGCCGGCTCGGGCCGCTGCAGCTACGTGCTGCCGCCCTGGGGCTCGTCGCGGCTGGGCCCGCCCTACAGCGCGGCGCTGATCGTGCTCTGCTACCTGCTGCCCTTCGCCCTCATGTGCTTCTGCCACTACAACATCTGCCGCGCCGTGCGCCGCTCCGAGAGCCGGGTGCGGCCGCTCCCCACCTACGGCCACCTGCTGCGCTGCTACGGGGAGATGCGCACCGCCACCACCGTGCTCCTCATGATCGTCTCCATCATCTGCTGCTGGGGGCCCTACTGCGTCCTGGGGCTGGCGGCGGCCGCCGGCCACCTGCCCTTCCCGCCCGCCCTGGACGCCGTGGCCAGCTGGATGGCCTGGGCCAACGGCGCCATCAACCCGCTCATCTACGCCGCCCGCAACCCCAACATCGCCAGGCTGCTGGGCCGCAGCCGCGAGGGCGGCTACCGGACTAGGAACCACGTGGCCGCCTACCTGGCCGCCCGGGGCCAGCGCCTGGAGGCCCGCGGGCGGGCCGGGGCGGGCCGGGAGGGCTCCGCCCAGCAGCGCGCCGCCAGCGCCCTCTCCTCCTCCAGCCCGGCCGTGTGGGCCTGCAAGAACCCGGCCGTGCTCTTCTGCCGCGACGCGCAGCCCGCCCCGCCGCTCCAATCCGACACCGCCGATACCAGCCTGTGAGGCGGCCCGGGCGGGGCCCGCTGGGCAAAGCTGCCTGACCGCGAGCTGGCTCCGGGCTGTGGGGCGGCTGCCCCCGGGCAGGGGAGACCCCCAGGCCTGGGCCCTTTGAAACTAGGCCGAGCAAAGCGCTAGTTCCTGGGGAGCTGCACTGGATGCGCGAGTGGGGCTGCTCCCGTTCTTATTGCCAGCGTGGGGGACAGAGGGAGCCCCCCTCCCCCAAGGGCCGGTGCGCTGGCTCTGCCCCGTTTAACGGGGGATCAAAGATGCAAGGAAGAGCCGCTGACATGAGCCCAGCACGCAGTGAAAAGGGAGCGGGTGCCTGTAACTACCCAGCGGCGCCCTGTGAGCCCCTCTCGGTTTCCAAAAAAGTGCCAGTTGGAAGTTAAGAATCCAACCGCCGGACCCTGGGGAACTGTTAAGTGCCCAAAAAAAACCTGACTGAAACCTGAGTCAGCTCAGAGACACAAACGTATCACACTGTGAAAACTGCACCTTTGCAGGAGACAGTTGCTTTCAGGCATTATAGGTGGAAGGACACCAAGTCTCAGACTAGGACAGACTAAAAATCTGACATCACCACAAACCCTTTGAGCTTCATTTTTAAATCCCAAACAAGAAAAATCCCCTTGGGAGCGCTGCAGATTTAAAGAAAATGTGCAAGATTAGGGGGAAGAAGAATGAAACTTGAAGCCCCATGAAATTTAGGATAGTTTCCTTTCAGTACATACATTCACTGTGAGAAGTATTTCAAAATGGGGGGAATTCCCAGAAATGGGCGCTCAGTACTGTATTCTGATCCAGACAAAAGTGAAGAAACGATCAACTATGGGTTTGGAATAGATGTGGCATTATTCAGTTTGTAGACTTTTGAATTTCTTCTTTGACATGGACAAAAATGTCTACTTTCATCTAACAGCCTTTGAATATATTCATATGAGCCACTGGGGACAGGCAGGTATGCTGTTGAAGGAGAGAAAAAGCAATGTAACAAGTCTAGTTTGTATTTCAGGGTGCACATTATCCTGCTCACTGCATAACTCGGTTGACCTATTAGAATTTAATGATATTTGGAAAACAGCTTTGATTGCCAATGCTGATATCATATAAAAACAAAAAGAGCACAAATCAATTTGTTGAAACCAACTCACATGAAATGCTGCTGCACAGCCACTCATCTTGGGATTTATGATTTTATTTTTCCTCAGAGATGCAGGATCTCAAGCCTTAACTTAATACTTTTAATTGGAAATGGGCTTCAGACCTTCTGTTACCTTCACCAAATTTAAATGTGAAGAAATAGCCAGTATTTTTCTTGTACAGTATTTAAATTATAATGTTTTATCAGATTTTTCAACTGTTTGTGACTGGGGTAGATGTATATCGTTTTGTAAATGAGACAAGAAATAAATTGTCTTTTATGCAAGAAATTAAAATATTTCTTCCCTTTATCATCCAAAAGCTAAATATGAAAGGACAAAGGGGCGACACAATTGCCAGGATAATGGGAAGAGATTGAGTGGTAGATGAAATTTTAAAAATTTGATAATCTGTAATTAATTAATTAGTAATTAATAATTACTATACTTTTCTAGTTAGGGCTCCATCATGCCGCTTCTTAAATAAGTGGGAGAAAGATTTGATCCTTAAAGACAGTCTCAATACTTAACATTTGCACATATATGGCTTGAACTTGCAACCAATACTAAGTATAGTGTTTGTGATATAAAAGATGCCTATCCCCTAGGCACTGGACTGAGATCACCACCTCATTTCACAAAGGCCAGTAAGCAGCTAGAAGAGGATGATAACTTAGGGATAAACAAGTTTTTTAGTGCTTGTAGTTTTGCTTCTCTGGCCTGCCCAGCTTCTGAGTGCTACAGAATTAACTGAGTGTTAAGTGTGTTTTTTAAAAAGTCTTTGCTAAGGTTTCATTATTTATTTTACTCCATAATTTTGTATTGTTTCATATAATTTTATTTATTTGGATTTATACCCTCTAAACAGGCATCTCTTCCTATTTTCTAGCTACATTGCTTTATTATAAAACGACCTATATGCTATAAAAACTACAGAGATAATAGGAATGCATAAGGTACATCATTTTAGAATGCTATTCATCAATTTTTCACTATCATTTAATTTATTATAATTGCAAACATGCAAGCAGGCACAGTTTGTGTGTCCCTCAGCAGAGAGCATCTCCAGCATCGTGCTTGGTTGCTGGTTCAGTACTGGTTTAAGTTGCATCTACTCTTGAGACATGAACATCCCTTAGCCCTGATCTACACTGGGGCAGGGGGGACTGCTGCCACTCCCGTTGATTCTGCCTGCGCCTTTCACAACGATGGACTACTGGAGTTGATGGGAGAGTGCCCAGGGATCGATTTATCACATCTAGACTAGATGCAATATATTGACCCGATAGATTGATTGCTACCTGCTGATCTGGTGGGTAATGTAGACCTGCCCTTAGCAAATTTGGCCAGAGTAAGGGTGTTAATTCTAGTAACCTGGTCACATTCCAGCTCAAGAAATTACCTTCCACATTTTTAAAACTTTCAACTGGATATAACTTTTCCCCTGAACTTTCAACTGGATTGAATATTCTTTCCCTGTCTGTCTGAAATCTTGTTGCTGAGTGCTGTTAAACCATTTCAGACGTAGGAAAAGACCACCGAGATCAAAACATCTCTCTAAGGTCCCAGTCCTGTAACCCTTCCACACACAAATAGGTTCACTTCAATGGGGAGCACCTGTGTCACTAAGGATTATAGAATCAGGCCATTAAAGTTTGTAAAACAGGATAAAAAAAGCTTCAGTTGGGTAGTAAAGATAAATAAGCATGGCCAAGATAGTTCCTCTTAACTAAATTACTAAATAGCTATACATTTAAACTGTCTCTATAAATTACTTCTTGATTCTTTAATTGATTCCACCCAGATAGGCTATTCATCTTCATAACACTTCATCACCACATCAAATTTGTGAATTAATTTTGGCATGTTTGATCTTAATATGCAGCTAAAAAAAACCCCCCCCCAAATTATATTAGTGCAGACAGATTCTGGAAAGAAGCGGGTGGAATTACATCTGTGCTGTGCCAAACATTTTAAATGTATGCATAACTATTATTATTATTCCAATTTTCCCTTGAGCTGGATTGTTTCTGGCATCTGTTCAGATCCTTTGTGTGGTACCCTTCTGATGAAACATGGAGCTGTCCCTGCCCTCATCTCTAATAGGTGTATTGGTGATATATTTATCTGCCATTTGGAATTAACTTGGTCTAAACAGCAAACCAATGAATTGATCATATTTCTCTTTGGATTACAATCTTTCTGCCAATATGTCTTAATAATAAATAATAATAATAATAATTTATTATTACATAGCTAACAGAAATTGAAGAACAAACAAAAACCCCGGTAAGATGATGGAATGGATTTAAATAGTTCCGTAGAAATGTATATAAGAAAAATAAACCAAACCATTGTGAGGTTTAACCACAGAGCTATACATTTGATGCCCTGGCTTAACGTGCCATATAGTGTGAACCTGACTGGCTAATTTTAAACTAATAGAATGGTTATTGTGCCTGCCACACTATGTGCTGTATCTTAGGACCAAATGTTGCATTGGTGTGCAACTGCTTGCACAGTTTGTGTGCACAAGACATAGGACACAAAATGAAAGACCTTCTCTCTAGGTAGTACTCTTTAAGGGCTTTTATTACTATAGTATCTGAGGCCTGCCTACACATAGTGGCAAGAATCAGGGTGGTAGCCGTGTTAGTCTGGAATAGCAGAGTTAACAAAGTCCTGTGGCACCTTAAAGACTAACTATAAAGTTTTGAAGCATGAGCTTTCGTGGGCTAATACCCACTTCGTCGGATGCAAGCAGTAGAAGTGTTCACAAACAGGCAGTTATAGAAAAGTAGGTAAGAGCCAGGTGGGAGGTGAAAAGGTTAGTCCAATTAAGCTGAGCCAGCTTGTTATCTCCGATCAGGGAGTGTGGATTATTCGTCTAGCATTTGAATGGGGTCTGTGGACATGGAGAGATGAGAAACAATGCCTGTAATGAGCCAACCATTGTAGATCCCGGTTCAATCCCAAAGTGTGTGTGCCGAATTTGCAAATGAATCCAGAGCTTCAATTCATTTGCAAATTCGGCACACACACTTTGGGATTGAACCGGGATCTACAATGGTTGGCTCATTACAGGCATTGTTTCTCATCTCTCCATGTCCACAGACCCCATTCAAATGCTAGACGAATAATCCACACTCCCTGATCGGAGATAACAAGCTGGCTCAGCTTAATTGGACTAACCTTTTCACCTCCCACCTGGCTCTTACCTACTTTTCTATAACTGCCTGTTTGTGAACACTTCTACTGCTTGCATCCGACGAAGTGGGTATTAGCCCACGAAAGCTCATGCTTCAAAACTTTATAGTTAGTCTTTAAGGTGCCACAGGACTTTGTTAACTACACATAGTGGGTTGATTATTATAGCATCCCTGTGAGATAGACTATTAGTTCCATTTTAGAGCTGGGAAAATGAGAGACAGAAAGATGAAGGGACTTGATGAAAGTCACAAGCCAAGCTGGAAATTGAATTCAGAGGGGCTGAATCCCAGTCCACCATCTGACCCACAAGACCACCTGCCTTTCCTTACATCTTCAAGCATGTCTGCATGCACAGACCCAGAGCAAATGCAGTACAGAGTATAATGTTTACAAGCGAGTGCTAGTGCATACCAATTGAAATATGCAAGTGATTTGTATGTGCAAAGTTGCATGGTTGAGGCCCCTTTGCAAATTAGGCCGTTTTTCAGGAGTCTCTGGAGAGGAATCTTCACTTGTGCTCTTCTGAAGTGGAACTGCCTGAATACCTGCTAAAAATCCAGCCTTTTTAAGCAAACATCTTTGCCCTCCAGTCCCAGCAACAACAGCAGAGCTTGGCAGTTCGGGTACAAGTGACGGGACGTGCGCATTTTTAAAATTCTTGTTTTCAAAGTAAAACTAAATGATAAAGTATGTTCAATACACACGGCGGCAAAGCCTAAGTAGAGAGCTGGAGTTAAAATTGTTGTCGTTTAAGCAACCCGTACTTCTGATGAACGAATCCCTCAGCCCACGTGATACCTGACCAGAGATGGGACTTTGCATCGCTAGCAAGGATCACAAGATGTAAGATTCCATTTCCAACAGGTACCTTCCTCAAATACTATCACACTTCATCCAGCACTAAGGAGTCTATTCTCAAGTGTAGCAGCCACACGTTACCTGTTTTTGCAGGAAAATCCTTCCCAGGTAAGCCCCTTGTTTCTCACACCACAAGGCTCACGCCTGTGTCTGAATTTCCTGTTCTCCCCCATACAAGTCTGTGCCTAGAAGCCTGCAATACCGCCTTCTCCGGGAGGACAGTCTATCTCAGGGGTGGGTAAACTTTTTAGCCCGAGGGCCACATAGGGGTTGCAAAATTGTATGGAGGGCTCTCATTGAAATGAGTCACAGGATTCTCACCTACTTCAATAGGAGCATGATTGAGCCCTATGGAGTTGAGGGAGCTTGCATGTTGCAGGATCCATCACACAGACTAGTCCAGGGGTGGGGAAACTACGGCCCACGGAACCATCCTGCCTGGCCCGCCTGAGCTCCTGGCTGTGGATGCTCCATCTGGCCCTGCCCGCCTCTCCCTTCTCCCGTAGCCTCAGTGTGCCGTGTCCAGGAGCGGCTCTGGACAGCGCTTCAGCGGCATGGCTCCGGCGGGGCCTGAGCTCTTGCTGCTCAGAGCAGTGTGGTAAGGGGGCAGGACTGCGAGTTCTGGACATGCTGCTGAAGCGGCATGGAAATATGTCCGGGGCTGGGGGGGTTGGATAAGGGGCAGGGAGTCCTGGGGGCAGACAAGACACCCGGGGGGGGGGGGGGTTGGAAAGGTATGGTAGTCCTGGGGGTCTGTCAGGAGGCAGAGGATGGATAGGGGTTGGAGCAGTTGGGACAGGGAGCGGGGGGAGGGGTTGGATAGGTGTGATAGTCCTGGGGGGGGGTTCTGTCAGGAGGCCGGGGTGGATAGGGGTTGGGGCAGTCAGGGAACAGGGCGCGGGGGGGTGGGGTTGAGTGTGCATAGGGTCCCAGGGGGATGGTTGGGGTCCCAGTGGGGAACAGTCAGGGGACAAGGAGCAGGATGGGTTGGGGCACCACCCCCTTCTCATTCTTGGGACCATGCCTGCTGCCTCCAAGTCCACCCGGCAAAGTGGGAGTCTTTTGGTGCAACCTGCACCGCTTTTGGCCTTGCTCCAGGTGGACTTTCTGCTGCTAGGGACCGAACACCTGGGTTCTGCCAAAAAAAAAAATCTGAACCTTCTAATATCCCTGAATTGAAAACAATCGTTGTTTCTGAAGAGCTTGTAGCACTAATCTAACTTCCCAAGTAGGCAGTGTATTATTTAACATTCATATTGCAGTAAGCACCATGAGCGCCAATCAAATTCTTGGGCTAGGTGCAGTACACTTACAAATACATGCCCCAAAGAGCTTACAATTTTCAGGAATAAGGTTTCAAATTAGTGTAGACACAATATGTCTCCAGAACTAATGTTATATCATTCAGGAATAGTATAGTACAGAGAACGTATGGATTAAACTAGATGTATCTAAGCACTGTATACTCATTGGCTTCAGGGGTCTTTCCACATGAAGAAGGCTTGTGGTGTCTGGCCTTAATTCTCCCCATAGCTAGAGTCAACCCTAAGAGTAGCACGAACTGGTTGAAAGATTGTACTCACAGAGTAGTTAGCAATGGGTTGCTGTCCAACTAGGAGGGCACATACCGTGGGGGTCCCACAAGGGTCAGACCTAGGTCTGGTACGATTTGATATTTTCATTATTGACCTGGATAATGAAGTGGAGAGTATGCGCATAAAATGTGTGGATGAAACCAAGCGGGGAGGGATTGTATGCACTTTGGAGGACAGGGTTAGAATTCAAAATGACCTTGACAAATTGGAGAATTAGTCTGAAATCAAGACAAAATTCCATGAAGACAAGTGAAAAGTACTACACTTCAGAAGGAAAAAAATCAAATGCACCATTCAAACTGGGGAATAACTAGGCTCTCGGGGTTATATTGGATCACAAAATAGACTCTGAATCAACAAGGTTATGAAGTTGCAAAAATAAGCTATTTTCATTCTAGGATATATTAATAGGCAAGATACTTGAGGTAACAGACCCACTCAACCCAGCACAAGTGAGGCCTCAGCTGGAGTACTGTGTCCTGTTCTGAGCACCATGCTTTAAGAAGGTTGTGGACAATTTGGAGAGTTCAAAGGGGAGCAACAAAAATGATAAAAAGTTTAGAGAACATGACCAAACTGGGCATGTTTAGACTTGAGAAAAGAAGATGGAGGGGGGAACCTGATAACGGTCTTCAAATATGGTAAGGGCTGTAATAAAGAGAAAGGTGATTGATTATTCCCCATGTCTACTAATGGTAGGACAAGTAGTAATGGTTTTACGGTGCAACATGAGAGATTTAGGTTAGATATTAGGAAAAACTTTCAAGAGAGGCTGTGGAATCCCCATGGTTGGAAGTTTTTACAAACAAGTCAGCTGTCAAGGATGATCTCAGTTAACTTGGTCCTGCCTCGGTGCAGGGGACTGGACTTGATGACCTCTTGAGGTCCCTTCCAGCCTAAGATTATAAGATTATATTAAAGTTCCAGTTTGTTCTGTACTTATTTTCTTAGGGGCAACCAAATCTTGCAACTTCAGCAAAAATAGGCCATTATAAAAGATCACTGAATTCAGCTTTGTGTTTGTGAAGCAGTGTTTTCCAGACAGATGAAATCCTTAAGTTAATGAATAAATTCCTATCTATGATCTTTTACATTTTCAATCCTACCCTATACGTAAATGATTTGTAAACCTAGCCCTTCTTATAAATTAGTAAACATGAAGGCCTCTTTAAAGTATTTATAATCTTAAAGATCTCCATAAATCCTCTGTCTGTGCTAGGCAATCTTAATTCTATCAATTATTCATCTGTAAGCACAGCCGCTTGCACTAGATGACCCTATCTATAATTTAGATGCAATGCTCATCCTATATAATATTACACACACACAAAAACTATGTACTTTGCTTTGGAGCAAAGCCATTTAGGATTTGTCTCTTGGCACCCTGCTGATGCGCTGAATCTCATTCATCCTTTTCCAATACTAGAGTAGAAGACGGCTGCATGTTAGACTCTTAGGTCTGGTCCCCACTACGGGGGGGGGGAGAGGGCGGGGAATCGACTGCAGATACGCAACTTCAGCTACGTGAATCACATAACTGAAGTTTGCGTATCTGCAGCCGACTTACTGTCGATCCTCACAGCGGCGGCAGTGGGCAATGCGCTCCCCTGTCGACTCCAGCTTGCGCCTCCCGGGAAGCTGGAGTTCCGGAGTCGACGGGGACGCCGCGGGCAATCGATTTCTTGCGTCTTCACAAGACGCGAGAAATCGATCGCCAGAAGATTGATCGCTACTTGCCCATCCGGCGGGTAGTGAAGACATACCCTTAGGTCTGGTCTACACTGTGGGGCCTGATCTACACTAATTGAGCTAAGTTAAACAACTTCAGCTAGGTGAATAACGTAGCCTAAGTCGATGCACTTATATCTACTTACCGTGGTGTCTTCACTGCGGTAAGTCAATGGCTGACGCTCTCCCGTAGACTCCGCTTGCCCCTCTTGCCTTGGTGGAGTACCGGAGTCAACAGGAGAGCACTCAATGGTCGATTTATCGCAGCTAGACTAGACTAGATGTGATAAATCCACCCCCACTGGATCAATCACTGCCTGTCGATCCAGTGGGTAATGTAGACAAGCCCTTACTTGGATGTTGTTCAGATCCAAGTGAACTTTGATTTGTTCTGCTAAGTCTCTCTCTCTCTGTCTTTGTATTTCCCCATATAAGAGTAGCTGAAGAGATCTGGGTAGAAGGTCATGCTACAGCTTCATGAAGAACAAAAACAAATGATTCCTATAGACTAAGAACCTCCGAGTCATATACATGGACAAAGCAGTGAGACAAATTTATTTTGAATCACTGAACCGGCAATTCCCTCACAACAGAATAAATTTAATTTGATTATCCAACCCAGTAACATACACTGACCTAGTCTCAGTATTAGGAAAAACAGTCTGAATAAAAAGGTCACATTTCTATTGTGAAATCTAACGTACCAAGGCATTTCTCCTCCTCGCTGAACGATGCCCATAGCTGCTGTCTTTAATCTGGTGCATTTTACAGAACATTTGATAACATATTAGCCCCGAGGTCGTGTCAAGTTTTGAATTAAGCATTTCAATGTGGAGCATTTCCAGAAAATGATTCAAGCTGTGATCTCTCCCTTCTCTTTGGCTGGAATGACCCATTGTAGAACACTTCATTGAAAAACAAAATTATTTTGAACAGATGTTACAATTTGGCCTTAGTACACAGCAAGCGAGCTCTCCACAATCATTTTGGCGTCCTGAAATGCAGCGAGACACACACCAAATTAAAGATTGATCTACCCTGTTCATAGGTCTTCCCAGGCTCCAGCTGCGGCAGTCTGTTTTGATGCTGAGACTTCATAGCTGAGGTGGTCAATAGTTCATTGTTTGCTGAATCACTATGATGTCATTTTTAACCAGTTAGAACATAGGAACGACCCTACTGGGTAAGCCCAAAGGTCCATCCGGCCCAGTATCCTGTCTACCGACAGTGGCCAATGCCAGGTGATCCAGCAGGAGTGAACCTAACAGGTAATGATCAAGAGATCTCTCTCCTGCCATCCATCTCCACTCTCTGACAGAGGGTGGGGACACCATTCCTTAATAGCCATTAATGGACTTAACCTCCATGAATTTCTCTTTTATAGTCTGATCCTTCACAACCTCCTCAGGCAAGGAGTTCCACAGGTTGACTGTGCGCTGTGTGAAGAACTTCCTTTTATTTGTTTTAAACCTGCTGCCCATTAATTTCATTTGGTGGCCCCTAGTTCTTATATTATGGGAACAAGTAAATAGCTTCCTTGTTCACTTTCTCCACACCACTCAATGATTTTATATACCTCTATCATATCTTCTCTTTTCCAAGCTGAAAAGTCCTAGCCTCTTTAATCTCTCCTCATATGGGACCTGTTCCAAACCCCTAATCATTTTAGTTGCCCTTCTCTGAACCATTTCTAATGCTCAACTTTTTTGAGATGAGGAGACCACATCTGTACGCAGTATTCAAGATGTGGGCACACCACTGATTTATATAAGGAGCGGACGCCTACTGGCCTTGGGAATCACATACCTTTTAATGGTTTATTGCAAACTTCTCCACTCTCTTGGCCTGCCCACTTTCAGAATGTCAGTCTAATCAGATCTGCCAGTGTATCGCTTGGGAAAATATGGCAGACAAGTTAGTAAACAGCAAGGAGAAGAACCCAGCTACCCCATGCTGTCCAGCTCTCCCCTTCCCTGTACCATGGCTAATTTGTGCCCTAGTGCAGCCTGGTAGCAACGTCACAGACACATCTCATGTTCGTTTATCCTGTGACCCTCTTTTGAGTGATGTGAAACCACAGCTGGCCTGAGACCACATGGGCCGGGTGGGGGGGGGGGGCGGAGAGGGGGCTTCACACATTGTAAGACAGGCCAATTTCAGGAAATATGCAGATTGGAATATTCAGGGTTGGAAAATTGGGACCTACCTGCATGGCCTGCTTTCTTTTGCAATGTAACATGTGAGTGATAAGTATTGCAGAACGCTGAGCATACATTCTGCACTGGGGAAGATGACTCTGCGTCCGTTTAAAAACAAATGGCAAAGTGAATTCACCAAGCTCATCCAGAGTTCGGTTTTCTGAGCTGAGCTAGCCTGTCAAATGCAAACTAAAATGATAATTTGAGGTTCTTCCCCCACCCCACCCCCCATGATTTGAATGTCACTGTAATCCATGTTCACTAACCAATAATCGATCAGAAACAATCAGTTTATGGGCACAAATTTGTTCAGTAATTAAAAAGGCTTCCAAGCAGGACTGAGCTGATTAAGCAATTGTTAGTGCATAACAGACAAAATATACATGAGCAAATTCAACCCATTAGAACCAATTCCTACAAGCGAGTGATATCAGCCTGCTTTAGGCTGCTTGCTAGTTTTCAGCCTGCCACACTTATACCCCTAGATTCTTGGGAACGGGGGGAAGGTTACAGTTTCAGCTTCTAGGAGTTCCTCTTTCCTTCCCTAAATATAGCATAGTTTAATGCTGTTCCAGATTTTGCCATTTGTCGTAAATTTCCTACCTGTGTAATTAACACCTGCTCCTTACCCATTGTTTCTGTTGTCGGTGCACTATAGTTATATATATATTCCTGATGACTGAGGTTAAAACATTACATGCTCAGCCAAAAGAGCATGGCACTTGTGTTAAACATTAAATCTTTCTTGACAAGAAAGATCTAGTGATGTTTAGCAAGCTTGTATTTTTTCCCTTCTTAGCATGATCACAGCAATTTATGGGAGGTCTGGTACATGAGTGAGCTATAAGCCCATAAAAAGTCTGGTTCTTAGGTCAACAGCACATACTGAATAAATTCATAATGAAATGCTACCCCACATTGTAATGTTCAGTTATTTGCACAACTGGGTGTCGCTAAACCTGACTGTCAGTCATGATTAAAATGACTTATTAACATGGGTATCAGGCGAGTCTGGATATAATGCGTGAAATTTTCACTGTTCTGGGCCCTGCAAAATGGCTCACCTTTAGGTATGCAACAGAAATGTGCTAAATGCAGACAACTAAATGCATTCTGGAGTTCTCCCGGAGGGATGGCTCTTAAAGTTTAAATAGCTCAAAAGTGGCACCAGATGGCACTATTGCTTTCTCTAGTGGTGCTTTGCTGTTGACCTGTAGAATCTCACCCACAAACATGGAATCTTATTTAAAGCTGAAAACTAGAAAAAGTTCCAAAATCCATCCAGACATTTTGATCAGAGTAATGGAGCCTCCTGACTAAGGAAAGGACGTTGGTTTTTGTGGGACAAGTCTCTCCTTGTTATATGCTTTACCCAGCACTAGCCTGGCTATTATGTCCCAGATTGTGTGACAATGGAAATGTTAAAGGATTCGGGGGGAGAAGCGGAGATAGGAAGGAGGAAGAAATCCTATGAGTTTTCGTTCAGAGGGGGTTTCCACCTGCAGAACCAGCAGTGCTGCCCCCAAATTCCACAGATCCCAGGCACTGCAGGGGTAGAAGCCCGGGGTAGATAGAGCTCTGCCACTGTTCTGCCTCTCCCAGGAGCCCGTGGCCAGAGCTCGGCCCTCACTGAACCTGACTCGGCCCCACAGCTCACGGGGTGGCAAGGCCTGGACGAGCAGGGGGATGCCGGCGGTGTTGTCTGTATCAAACAGCGCATGCACAACAATCCCTTATTGTGATAAATAACCTAGCGTATCGCAGCCTTTGACTGTTGCATAAAACGGCTCACGCCAGCCCCTGGATGCAGCTCATATAAATGGTGAGAGACGTCCACAATTCAGAGTACAGCAAACCAGGAGCGAAGGCACTGGCCTACTACCCACAATGCACCACGAAACGATCACCCCAGTGGGGCGGGGGGAGAGGGGGTGTCCTGGCACACTCCACTCTGTGGAGGAGGCAATGCTCAGTTTTGCTCTCCGGCTTTTAGCTTTGCAGCCAAGGAGTGTATGTGCAAGAATCACATCACACGCCAGTGATCGCCTCGGACGTGAGCGGGACACACTGCGCCGCCGCTGGTTCAAGTCCAGGGGTGGTGCTAGCGAGACCTGCCCGAGCCTGCGGAGGCTTCCTCAGCTGCCAGGCTCATGCTGCTTGCGGGCCCCATGCTGACATGCAAACTCAGCTGGCAGAACTCCTGCTCCCTTTGCGGGCGAGAGGGAGTGCGCAGGGGGCGCGTCAGGCGTAACGAAGACCCGCTCAGAGCTCAGTCTTCACCCGGGACCGGATCCTCGGCTGGTGTCAATCAGCATCACTCTGATGACATCAATGGATCTATACCGATTGATACCAGCTGAGGAGCTAGACCCCAGTGTCTTCCTCCACTACAGCGCTGCCTTCATCCCGCGTGCATGTTAGCTCACTTGCTGCCCCCTGACCCAGCTTCAGAGTAGTCAGGAAGAAGGTGGGTGTGTTAATTCCTTGGTGGGCGAGAATGCCTGGCTGCTGGTAAAGGTCTCTTCTCCCAACGTAGTCCTGGGGTCAGTACAAACACCTGGGTCCACAGACTCCTCCTCTGATCTTATTGTTTTTAAGAATGAGCCGCTAGAACAGGCGCAAAGCTCACACAGCTGGAGTACCCCCCCCTCCCTGGGGAACGAGCAAAGCAGCTGTGTTCACACCCTCAGCCAGAAGGCTTTGCGCACCCAAACAGGCCCCCAGCTGCTGTCTCTGCTCCCCCTGCACATTTCAAAGTCCTCCGGGAGCTGACTGCGCTAGCCCTGTCTTCTCACAGGCCGCGCCGTAACGGGGCTGTGGGGAGGCTGGCGGAGGATTGAGTATTTTTATATCAATCCCTTCAGGACAAGCCTCCAGCTGACTAAGTTTTCGGGCTGCTCTTAAAGCTGAACTCTCCCACCAGCTTCCTCAATCCACTCAATCCAGCCTTCCCCAGGCTAGCCAGGCCCCTGAGAGGCCCTCCCGGATTTCCAGACTCTCCCAAGGTGACTGGCTGGCAGGCACTGCTTTGCTTAGTGCCTGGCCCAGAGGAGCCCCTGTCCTCCTGGCTTGGTGGGGGCTGGCTTAGGTTTCTGTGGCCTTTCCTCACACTGGCCAGCTGCGCTGTGCGGCACCAGAGTGGGGTACACTCAGCAATTGCCTGGTAAGGGAAACCCTCAGTCACCTGCCTGGACCAGTAGCAGCAGGGTACCAGCCTCTCTAGGGTCAGGTGGCTGAAATGCAGAGCTTGGAGTGTGCCACCTCTGCAGGTGTGGCACATCGGGAACCATCCACACTGGGGACGACCTCGTGGTGGGACCAGGGAGCCTGTGGTAAAGGGTTCCCAATGGTCTATTCAGAATAATGGGTGTTTACTTCCCTGTGGCGTTTGCTCCATTCTGAATCCTTAAGCCAGGAACTCCTGCCAATGCAGTGATGAATTCCCCAGGAAAGGCCCAGGGGCCCCTGGCTGGCTGTTCCTCACCGGTGTTTTTTTGTGTCACGTTGATCTGAAATTCAAGATGAATCAAATCTAGACGTTTCTATCTAGAAAATCTAGAAAAAGCAAAATCTATTGCACTCCGTCAGCATTCATCCAAGGGATTATCTGAGTCCTTTTACCTTCCCTACAGCCGGCTGGGCGCTGTACCACGTCTGAGACAAGGAGACTGGACAATCAACGATACAGAGCAGGTTGTTTATCAAGCTCTGAGACAAAGCTTCCAGCAGGGGGACATGGAGTAGTGAGAGTGATGGATTAGGATTATCCCCTACTAGGGATGAAATCAGAAAGGCGTGCCTTTACTTTTGTTTCTAATTATTACAGAAAGAAGGGGGAGGGGGGAGAGAAAAGAACCCTCCCCACCAAAAAGGGTTTAGATCCCTCCAAAGAATGCTTGTAGCTTGTCCACCTCCCCAGCCATTAGACATAGGAATAGATAGGACAAAATATTCTCGTGATATATATTTCTATATGCTAAATGTTACTTTAAACCCTTCCTTTCTCCTGGGTTTTTTGTGGTATAAAGCCCTGCACTAGTTACACATAATGTTATCAAACCGTACGGTGAAATTCTGTAACAAAACAGCTGTGATGTTAATCATCACTACACCGTGCAGCTGGAGTTTGACAAAAGATGGGGTCACACAAGCGCTCTTCAGTGGGAAGCACTGGTCTATAAATAGGAAAACCATCCCATATTTGCCAAGACTGACGTTGCCTGTGTGTGACCACACCAAAAGGAAGCTACGACAAGTAAACTACTGGTGAGCTGGACAGAAGTGTTCTGAATTACAGGCATCATCAATGTACCGTGTTGTGCTTAACGGGTGCAACTTCAGTGTTAGTGACCAGCTTGGAATTAAAGTTTTTAAATGCAGGCACTTCGTTAGAGCAAGAATCCTGGAAAAATGAGAAAGCACTGAAAATCCAGGAATCTTGATGGAAAGTGTACAGAAAGAATTATGATGGGTGATTTCAATCCGGAGGAGATAGGCTGGAGGTATCATGCTGCAACTAGTAAAGTAACTCTGGAATTCCTAAAAATCATAGATGATAACTACCTAAGGTCTTGTCTACCCATATCAGGGGATCAACGCGCGACAATCAATGCATCAGTTGTCAATTTAGAGGGCCTGGTGAAGACCAGCTAAATAGACTGCAGATCACTCTCCCATCGCCTCCTGTACTTCACCTGAACAAGAAGTGCCAGGGGAGTTGATGGGAGATTGTCTCCCATCGACATAGCGTAGTGTGGACCCCACGGTCAGTAGATCTAAGTACGTCGACTTCAGCTATGTTATTCCTGCAGCTGAAGTTGCGTAACTTAGATCAATCCCCCCAGTGTAGACAAAGCCTAACACAAACAAATGTTATAACTCGGTGCAATTCCACATTGTCTGGCCCTGCCTGCTGCTCCCTGGCTGGAGATGGGGCTACAGCCACATCTCAGGGTCATTCTAGCCGTCGCCTTGAGTCTCTGGCCATGGTAGGTTGGGGCACTAGGCTCTGGGAAACATTCTGTGGTTAGAGGACTGACCACCCTTCCCCCGCCAAAAAAAATCCCATAGGGATAAAGCCTAGGACCTCTCTTCAGTGTCTCCAGAACAGACCCCTCCTTGCTGGAGCCGGATCCCTGTCCCGCATGAGGGCTGGCCCTCCTTGTGTTGTGGTGGGCAGGGCAGGAGCCCTGGATGCCTTTGGCTGCTTTACAGAGCCACAAAACCGATGAGATGCTGAACTTAAAACATCACAGAGCTCCCCACATGCAGACCAGGGGCTGCAGCTGGTGGGCTGATCGAACACAACTGTGTGAAACTGAGGAGCTATCAGCTAGAGCCGTTTCTCTTAACCAGTGGGTCATGTGACACCCAGGGAGGTCATGACAGGCAGTCGGGATGGGGGAATAGCAAAATGTTGAAAAATTTATCCTGTAAGCACACCCAAAAATCACTCCCCCCCTCCCCTCACTGTTCAAGACCAAGTATTTTATGTTCACCTCTGGAAACGCACACACAACTTGTATTGGCCTTTCGGTGTTGTCACTGAGACAGGTTTTATTCCTGTTTATACAGTAAACATAAGCAGTTGCAAAGATTTTTGACGATGACTAAGGGGCTGTGAAAGTTTGAGACACACTGATATTGACTAATCTCTGTGTTACCAAACCTCCTAAAGGCCTTGACTGAGACTATAAAACCCTGTCGTAAGAGACAATCCCTGCCCCAAAGGGCTAGTTTAGAAGCTAAATTCTGCTCTTATTTGCAGGTGATTAAATCCAGAGTTACACCCATGCTTTTCCCGGGAGTTACTCCAGATTTACAGTGGTGAGTGAGAGCAGATTTGCATCTAAGTGTTTAGAAATGTAAATATCCATTGGTTGAAAATATACCCAATGTAATCAAACAAATGGCTGTCATAGAGGTCTGCATATCGGACCCAATTTTTTCTTCTGCCCTCTCTGTGCTTTTCAAATATTTTTTAAACTATGATTTCATGGTTTTCATTTTTCTGAGCTTATTTCCCCATCTTTTTCCGTTTGTCCCCCTTTTGGGCAGCAGAACAATGACATTTCACACATGGACAGCCGAGGAAGGAAAGTGACAAAGATGCTGGTCAGTTTCCTCCTCCAGTCCTCTGTGGTTTTTTCTCTTCCTAGGACAGGAAACTGACTAGGGACCTGCTCCTGGAAACACTTATTGCCAGGTGTACGGGTCCCACTGCAGCAATCTTATGGATGGCTCAGTCAGGCCCTTGTATCGCAAGATCACCATCAGCCTTTATGCCCATCTCCCTGCATAAACTGCTTGCCCTAAAAGGAAACGGACTAATCAGTCACTCTCTCTTTGCAGCAAATGCCTTTAACAGGAGCTGATTACCAAGGGCCAGATTGTTAAAAGGTATTTAGGTGCCTAGTAGGGTGTTCCAAAAGCACCTAGGCACCCACCACATCCAGATGCTTTTGAAAATCCCACAAGGTGCCTAAATACCTCTCAAAATCTGGTCCCAACGGAGTAAGTCCCCGATCTTGCAAGCTGAGCTGGCTGAATGGGCTCCTGCCAGTTGCCCCAGTTTTATCTAAAGGCAGCTAGTTAAGTTGGAGCACCCATGTGTGGACACTCAAATCAATTTCAATGATTCTAGCAGCTTAGCTTGCCTCTATACATTTACAAAGGCAAGCTCAATCAGTAGAACCGTTTTAAACAGATGTGTGAGTCTACACAGGGGTTTGCGTTAGTTTAATGAAAGCAATGCAAGGGGGTGGGAGCGTGTAGACAAGCCCTCAACTAGGCACAAAGACTCGTTAGAACCAAGGACAGAGGAAAGGAGATTGTCTTGACTCTAGCACAGTGTTTCCCAAACTTACAACATTAGCGTACCCCTTTTGAGACGTGTTTTACCGGCATACCCCTTCTCTGCCAGAGATAATTTTGATAACTGAATGCGTTATCATATTAGTTACAATGTAAACCGGTGTGTATTTCTACTGTACAAGTATATTACATTTTAATGAATTATTTTCTGCTGCTAAAAAAAACCCCTATGAAAGTAAAACAAAAAAATTCTGCTGCATACCCCTTGAAACCCTTTTGTGTACCACCAGGGGTACATGTACCACATTTGGGAAACACTGCTCTAGCATGTGTCTAGCTGGGCTAAGCGACTTAAGAAAGTGCCCTGGATAAACAAAGAAAACAAAAAACACACTGTTTCTCCTTGGTACTCATTAGATGACCATGTTCTGTGCTGCACCAAAAACACATTCCGATTTCTGATCACTTCTCCCTTCCTATGTCCATTAATAGGAGAAAGCAGAGAGGCAGCATTTCAACATCTACCCTCTGGGAGGCAGGATGGGTTCTAGCTGCAGAAACGGGAAAACAGTGCCTTGAGCCTGCATAACTCAAGGAGGGAGGGAGTACGTGCTGAAGGATCTAGCAATCTCGTCTGCTTTTCCTTAGTGAAAACCAAATGACATTTGGCTTCAGTAATCAGCATTCTGATCGTCCTCCCCAGTGAAACGTTGCTGGAGTCTGGCAGGCAGAGATCTGTGCACAGGGCTTCCATGAAGATCTGCTTCTGCTGTCCTCTCGGATGCAGGAAATCCTTTGTTTACCGCAAAGGAAGCACCTACATGGTTTTGTCCTGCCTGGTTTTCTTCCACGTGAGATCGGAGATGAAAACAACGCTGGTGCTGAGGCACCGGCTCTAGAAATGAAAAATAATTGCTGGGAACACGAAACCGCAGTCCACCCAGGTTCTGCAGCTGCGGGCCCGGTGTATTTTAGACAGTTTCCCCTCATCGCTCCAGAATGAACCATTTCAAAGTAACCCTCAGATCTTAGCAGCTGGGAGTCCTCAAAGCCCTGGCTAAGGAAAGGAAGGCGACACTATCCGCACGGTGAAACGGAGACACCGAGAGATTAAGGCCCAGAGCCAGTGGGAGTTAGGATGCCTTAAGTAACTTGGCCAAGCTCATTGGGGTGAATCAGTGGCAGAGCCAGGAATCAAAGCCAAGGTGCCAGGTTCCTACCCAAGAAAGCTGCGTGGCTGGCAGGACTTTGGAAGATGTCGTGTACTGGTGGGCCGGGAGGAAAAGATTTATTTTTATTTTCACAGGTGCTGGCAATGAAGGGGAGGGAGGAGGTTTAGCACCGACCGGGGGGAGAGGGGGCTGCAGGGGGCTCCCGACCCAGCCAGTGGGGCCAAGATGCTGGGGCACAAAGTGCCAGGGAAGCTGCAGTGCTGGCCTGGTGGAGCACAGACCCCCGGCCAGACTGCAAGCAGGGCCCGGGTTAATCTTCTGTGGGCCGGGCACCAAACATATTAGTGGGCCCCCATGGGGGCAAAGGAGCATGGTCCCCCCCAGAGCGAGGGGCCAGAGCATGGTGGGATCGGCCCCGCTCCACGGGCACCGTATGTGAACCGGCAGCTGCCAGATGCACACTGGCCTGCCCAGCCCTGTGCTGCCAGCTCCCCTCGACTCCTTATGCCCAGCGGCCCCTGGAACTGCTGTGCCCCGCAGCCCCCCCTCCCCCCAGACTGTCCATTCCAATGCCCAGTATCACCCCCCCTTCCCAGCACCCCCCTCACAGCCGCCCAGTACGGCCCAATGCACTTCCCCACAGCCCACCACAGCTACACAGCACCCCACTCACACCCCCACTGCCCAGCATCCCAACACTCAGACCTCCCCCGCTGCCCTCCCAAGAGACCCCCCCACTGCCCAGCATCCCAACACACAGACCTCCCCCACCGCCCCCCAAGAGACCCCCCCACTGCCCAGCATCCCAACACTCAGACCTCCCCCGCCGCCCCCCCAGAGACCCCCCCACTGCCCAGCATCCCAACACACCAACCTCCCCCGCCGCCCCCCCAAGAGACCCCCCCACCGCCCAGCATCCCAACACACCAACCTCCCCCACCGCCCCCCCCCAAGAGACCCCCCCACTGCCCAGCATCCCAACACACAGACCTCCCCCGCCGCCCCCCCCAAGAGACCCCCCCCACTGCCCAGCATCCCAACACACAGACCTCCCCCACCGCACTCCCCAAGAGACCCCCCCCACCGCCCAGCATCCCAACACACCAACCTCCCCCACCGCCCCCCCAAGAGACCCCCCACTGCCCAGCATCCCAACACACAGACCTCCCCCGCCGCCCCCCCAAGAGACCCCCCACTGCCCAGCATCCCAACACACAGACCTCCCCCACCGCCCCCCAAGAGACCCCCCACCGCCCAGCATCTCAACACACAGAACTCCCCCACCGCACCCCCCAAGAGACCCCCCACCGCCCAGCATCTCAACACACAGAACTCCCCCACCGCACCCCCCAAGAGACCCCCCACCGCCCAGCATCTCAACACACAGAACTCCCCCGCCGCCCCCCCAAGAGACCCCCCACTGCCCAGCATCCCAAGAGACCCCCCCCCACCGCCCAGCATCCCAAGAGACCCCCCCCACCAAGTATCCCAACACACAGACCTCCCCCGCCACCCCCCAAGAGACCCCCCCCCACTGCCCAGCATCTCAACACACAGTGTGTTGGGATCCTGCCCCCACCCTGGCCAGACTCCCTCAGGACCCACTTGCCTGGAGTCAGGGTGACCAGCCGTCCCCTGTGGCCGGGACAGGTCCCTGTCCTCTGTCCTGGTCAGCCTGACACTTTTTTTTGACCAAAACAGGCATTGATCCCGTTTGCTCCTCAGCTGCTCACTTGGCCAGAGCAAATGAACAAATGCCCAGGTGACCCCCAACCTTCCTAGCAGGGCCCGGAGGAACCTGCTTGTGGGGTGGCAACGTGGGGGGTCAGGCAGCGGGGAGAAGGCGGCCAAAGAGCACGTGAGACCTTCGCCTCTGCCACGCGCTGCCGGGCATTTCTCCCATGGAGCAGCGAACGCCTCGTCCAGTCGCCTTTCCCCTGGGCTGGGGAGTGATGTTCAGATTCACGCCCCATGGAGACAGAATTGGTCCCTAAACAAGGGCCTAGTCCAGGGGTCTCAAACTCAAATGACCACGAGGGCCGCATGAGGACTAGTGCACTGGCCCGAGGGCCGCACCACTGACACACACACACACCCTCGCTGCCCCGGCTCTGACCCCACTCCACCCCTTCCAAGAGGACTAGTGCACTGGCCCGAGGGCCGCACCACTGACACACACACACACCCTCGCTGCCCCGGCTCTGACCCCACTCCACCCCTTCCATGAGGACTAGTGCACTGGCCCGAGGGCCGCACCACTGACGCACACCCTGCCCTCGCTGCCCCGGCTCTGCCCCCACTCCACCCCTTCCATGAGGACTAGTGCACTGGCCCGAGGGCCGCACCACTGACACACACCCTGCCCTCGCTGCCCCGGCTCCGCCCCCACTCCACCCCTTCCAAGAGGTCCCACCCCTGCCCCACCTCCTCCTCTGAGCACGCAGCTCCCCATTCCCTCCTGGAAAGCACTAGGCACCACCAGCAGCTGTTTGGCAAACAAAGCAAGAGCAATATAGGAAGTCCAGAGCTAGAAACACGCGCGGCCCAGCCAGGCAGCAGAGAAGCCTCCACTTCTGGCCCCTCCGTCCTGCAAACTGCTATGGGGGGACCGGGGGGGAGGGGGGGCGCCAGGAAGCTTGGCGGGCCGCAGGGAAGGGCTTTGCGGGCCGCATGTGGCCCCCGGGCCGCATGTTTGAGACCCCTGGCCTAGTCTTCAGGGCAGAGCAAGGAGTTTCTTCCCCTCCCCTCCCACAGCAGTGGGGTAGCAAACCCCACCAGAGCAGGGCAGGAAGGGATTAAAGGGCCCGGGTGGCAGCCGCATCCCACCCCCTTGCTGACAGGTCTGGTCTCTAGCCCAAGGCCCTTCAGAGCGAGCGCAGCTTGGAAGTAGAGCCCCTGGAAGAGGCCAGCTGGTGGTTAACCCGTCTCACTGATCTTCGGTCCTAGTGTAATCAGATCCCAGGCCCGAGGCCGGTATCTTCGAGCCAGAGCTGCAGGGAGGCGTATACCCCCCATCCCCCCCCCCCCACATGCTGCCCCTACTCCCACACTGTGCCCATATTTCCATCCCACAGAGCAGCAGCAGGGCCTCTACCCCCCCTCTTCCCAAGGGGCCCCCCAGAACTTACCCCAGGTACTGGGGTGGGCTGTACTGGGGTAGGAGATTCCTGTGTGCCCTGGGGGGAGGGTGTGAGATGAAGGGGGCAGTGCACACCTCTTGGACCTGTTGCTTCAGGTGTTGGTTACACTCGGCTCACTGGGCCAGGCTTTTCTTGACACACGAGGGTCAGCCATGTCCTTGTTAATTATTTATATTTAAACCCGAGCTCGACACCCCCAGGACTCAAGTGCTGGGCCCCTTGCTACGAACCCAGCCCTGCCCGGAGCAGGTGGGGAAAGTCCTTCCTCCAGCCCCCTTTTCAGAACCCATTTGTATTCAGCCAGGCGGAGTTTGACAGCTCAGGGGACTCGTTCGGCAGCGCCCAGCAGTGACCTGCCCTGTGGCGGAGTTTGGCTATTCACAGCGCTTAAACCATTTCTCATCCTGCTCCCGGCTGGCGAGGCAGAAGATGGGATCTAACGCCCCAGTGAGCCAGGTCCTAAGTGGTTGGGTTCAGGTTATTTCTTCACAAGCCGGCTGAAGTGCAACACGCAGCGCTCCCCCCCCGCCCCCAGCCCAGAGGCGATCAAGGAGAGGATCCTCTCTCTTGCTCCCTGCAGTCCCAAGGGGGCTCCTCCTCCGCACGGAGCACCACACGCTGCCTTGTCACCCAGGGCCACGTGCAGGAGTGGGAACAGCTGAGCAGAACGTCCAGGGCCAGTCTACCCATGCAGGGGTCATCCAGGGAAGCGCACTCGGCCCCATGCTGCTGCCCCTGCTCCAGACAGGATCATTGTGAATCACCTCGGCGCCGAGCTGGTTCTGCTGGGACCTGGGCCACGAAGCACCTCTGGCTCCCAAGCAGCCAGCGAGCACTTTACCCGAAGTAGGTAACAGGGTGGCTGCCTGAGAAAAGAAAATTAAAGAAGTTCCCGGAGGATCGATCTGTCAATGGTATTAGCCAAGGTGGTCTGAGGCCCAGGTGTCCCTAAACCTCTGCCTGCCAGAAGCTGGGACCGAATGACCAGGGATGGATCACACCCCGTTGCACTGCTCTGTTCATTCTCCCCAAAGCACATGGCTGCTGTCGGAAGACAGGATACTGGGCTAGGACTGTCGGTCTGGCCGTGCTGACGATTTCCAAAAACAAAAGCACTAGGAGCAGCAGATGGGCTCCCCCAGTGTGTTCAGAAACATGGCAGGTGCCAAATCCCATCGCTCTGCTTGGCTGCAAGCGGTACCCAGCCAGCAATGGCTCCCCGGTACAGCCCAGCCCGGTCTCCTTCGCTGCACCAGAACCAAGGGCATCGGAGCGACTCGCTGCTCCCCGGATGCAGGCGGAAGGAATTCAGTAATCGCAGGAGACAGCTCCAGAGGTTAGGAAGAGGATACATGTAAATCAGGGGTGGGCAAACTACGGCCCGAGGGCCACATGGGGCCCACTGGCCATTTTTATCTGGCCCTGGAGCTTGGTCCTGGGCTGGGGGCGGGGCCAAGTGCCGTGCACCCCGGGGCCCGCGCTCCGGGCCAGGGCCAGCCGAGCGGCGGGAGCCGTGGGGCCCCAGCACTCCTGCACCGGGGGCCGCGTGGGGCTCCGCGCTCCCGGGCGGTGGCAGGGGTAGGGTGGGGTGTGCACTGTGGGGCCCCAGCGCCCAAAGTTGGGCAGAGCACGGTGTGCCACGGGGCCCTGCGCTCCCGTCCAAGGGCCGGCCCAGGGGCACGGCGTGGGGGCCGCGAGGCCCCAGCGCTCCCAGCCAGGATGCGCATGGGGAGCCAGCCATGGGGCCCCAGCCTGGTCGCAGCCCCGGCCAAGCCGCAGAGCCCAGCGCTGGGGCCGGAGTGACAGATGGTAAGCAAGGGGGATTTGGGAGACGGTCCCGGGGGGTGGTGGTGGTTAGGGTGTGTGTGTGTGTGGGGGGGGGTGCGTCTTGGGAGGGGGCAGTCAGGGAACAAAGAGCGGGAGGTATGGGGGGTAGGGGTCTCCGGAGGGGGCAATCAGGACAAGGAGTGGGGAAGGGGGGGGGGTTGGGAGTTCTGAGGGGGGAAGTCAGGGAGTGGGTGGGAGTCAGATAGGGGGCGGGGCCAGGCTGTTTGCGGGAGACACGACCTTCCCTACTCGGCCCTCTGCATAATTTTGAACCCCAATGTGGCCCTCGGGCCCAAAAGTTTGCCCACCCCTGCGATACAGCAACCTCCTCTCCCAAGCCCCCCCCCCCCCAATCTCTTCTGAGCAGGAGGGGTGGGGGCTGGACACCCAACCTGTCCTGCAGGAACGTCTGGAATTGGTCTCTGCACACTGAAATCTAGGCCTCCTCCAGCCCTGTGCAGAGCAATGGCACGACACACCACGTATGTCCCGTGTCAACTCACACAGCTGGGCATGCGTGGGGCAGACTCTTCACACTGACTGCGCCCAGGTGGACTGCAACCTCAGACTGCAATCAGCGGCTGCCCTGCTCTTTCCATCACACAAGGGCACTAGACAGAATATAGTTCTCTCCTCAGCCCCTCACTTGGCTGTTCCCTGCTCGAGTAGCCCTGTTCTCCCCTTTCGCCTGTCCTCCCACAGTTCCCCACTCATGTCTACGCTATTCCCCTTCCGACCACGTTTTCATCTCCCAGTCCTTTGGATACCCCAATCTGACCACCCTCATTGCTCTGCCTGTTCTCCCCCACCGCTCCACAGCAAAGCTAGATCTCTCCCTACTCACTCGATTGCTCTGCCTTGGGCCAGGCTCAGATTAACGGCAGCACCTCTTCCACTCTGGGCTCCATTCCTGACTGCCACCAACTTACTGAGTGACCTGGGGCGAGTCACTGAGGCAAAAGGGCTTACCTGACTCAGGAGCCTAAGTCCCCTTGACCCTCCGATTCCTGAATCCCTTGAGTGCTTTTGGAAAGCTTTGCTCTGAAATCCTTTGTTCCTCAGTGAAATGGAGACGGTAATTCCCTCCCTTACGGGGGTGCCACCAGGGTGAATTCACTGGCTGTGAGGCGTTCAGTAGGCAGACTGTACCAGCTCCCAGATTGATACTCCAGGCTGACACTGGAAACTGGCTAGAATCTGGCCCTTTGTGAACTCATTTTAAAAAACAAACGGGGTTTTTGTTTCATCTGTCCTTGGGGATCAGCAGCCTACTAGCAACTACCCAAGATAGGCGGCTTCTCTTTCTTCCAAGGAGACACAGGAGCGGCAGCTCTACAAAATGAAAAATAACTCGTGGGCAGTGTGGACATACACTCAATGCAATTCCTTTGCTTTATTGCATATTGCCATCTTAAAAAATGTACAGTCTCATAACATACACAGCATTTCCTGACAGCTAACCTACTAACAGTCTTGCACCTAACTTGGTCGACTACTAAGCTAAGAAGGTCCATGACGTATACTTCCGTTTACAAGTAATTTTTTCCTTTTTGGCATTATTAAAAAAAAAAAAAATCTGTAAAATACACACCCAGGAGAAAAGAGTGGCTACTGATACCAGCACCTGTTTCAAAGTAGCTTTCAACAATGGCACATGGAATTACTTGCACACGGCCTTTTGTTTGGAAAGAAAACTCAATGGCAAACGCAGCCCAGGAACCAGGCTGGTGGAAAACAAGAAGGGTCTGGAAGGGCAACTAAACTCCCAAGCCTCCACTGGAATCCCATAGGGTGAAGCCCGAGAGCATCGCATGGCTACGCAGGCTGCGGAAGCGGGATCCCAACGCAGGACTGGAGGCCGTTTCAAATTCAAAATGCATTATTCTAGCTAAACAATTCACTGACCATTCCTCAGATCGTCAGACATGAGACTCCCGCACGCACCAAACAGAGTCTGTTCCCTAGACTGTGTCAGCCCAAATTTCTTAAGCAGTAAATAGAAAATATAAATAGAGGCACTTTAGTTAAGGAACAAGAACCACGTTTTTTTCCCTCCTTCTTAAAACAAAGTGCTTCACTTTCAATCTTTGAAAATTTGCAGGTTTTGCAGTTGTTTTGATGAGAGGTGCAGGACTTTACTCAGCTGGAACTTTGTATTTATTACTGCTTTATACGCGCTTTTTTTTATATACTTACAGTGCGTCGAACATTGCAATGGAGGAAAAAGAAAAACCGTAAGACCACAGCTCTTGACAACTCTTTTTAGAGTTAACAAAGTCCTGTGGCACCTTAAAGACTAACTATAAAGTCTTGAAGCATAAGCTTTCGTGGGCTAATACCCACTTCGTCGGATGCAAGCAGTGGAAGACGAAGTGGGTATTAGCCCACGAAAGCTTTTGCTTCAAAACTTTATAGTTAGTCTTTAAGGTGCCACAGGACTTTGTTACCTCTGCTATTCCAGACTAACACGGCTACCTCTCTGATTCTTTTTAGAGTGATACTTCACAGCTTTCAGAAAGCACAGAGACCCCGGGCTGGCTCTAGGTGCTAAGAACCATATTTTTATACAATTAGGTTAAACAGCATATTTGCTATACAGTACATATAGGAAATATGCCATCCCAATCCCACTGCTAATACCCATTACATGAAACACTTATGGTGTTTATATCTAGTGCAACAGGGACAAACTAATCTCTCCACAGGAAAAAGAACAAAAAACCTACGAATATTGATGGTATAAAAAGAGTTTGTTGGTTTTAAAAAAATAAAACCACCACAAATAAATAAAATCAAAAAGTAACAATCTTCCATATATTCTGTATAATTTAAGAATATTAAGTGTTACTATCTTAATGGCATTTACTTTTTATTTTCCAATTTTTTAATTTTTTTTTAAAATGTATTTATTACTTGTTACTATTTTACTCCCTGAGAGCTTGGGGGTTTTTTTGGACTGATATTTTACAGGTAGTTTTGCTTACAAATTTTAATGACAATATAAACAGCAAACCACTTGAAAAAGTACACTGTTAAGAGAAATATTTCTTGGCATCATTGCTACTGTATGTCCGTTAAAACCAGGGGCCCGGTTCAAAGCCCGCCGAAGTCAAAGCCCACCGAAGTCCATTGACACAATGGGTTTCGGATCAAGTCCTTTGCGCACTGTTTTAAATGACCTTCAGTTCTGACGTACATTTAGATCGCGTCTACACTAGAAAAGCTACAGCAGCATAACCACAGAGCTGCGCTGCTGTAGTGCTTCAGTGTAGACACCCGCTACAACTACCGTCGCTGTGGGTAGTCCAGCTCCTCAAGAGGAGGTTGCTAGGCCAACAGAAGAATTGTTCCAGTGACCTAACCGTCTGCACCAGGGGTTAGGTCAGCTTAACTACATCGCTCATGAGATTTTTCACATCCCTGAGCGACATGGTTCAGTTGACTTAACTTTTTAGTGCAGACCTGGCCTTACAGAGGATACAGTTTGTCCCACTGATTAGAAAATGGGGGGGGGAGGAGGTGGGGAAGACAACACAAAGAGTTTATGCTCTGTGTCAGCAGAGAACCTCTCCCTCCCCGGCTTCCCAATTGTCAGGGGCAAGATGATGATGTAAAGATAGAGCTAGGTCTATGTGCAGTGGAACCCCGCAATACCGCGCCATGCTACAGCGCGAATCCGCTTATAGCGCGGGGCGTGCGTGGCTCCCGATAGCGGCGGCGCGCGGCACTTTGATGTGGCGCGACCCTGCAATAGCGCGACCCCGTGTTTACCGCGATCGGGTATTTTTGGATCCCGATTGTTGCGGTATTGCAGGGTCCGACTGTATTGTTACAGCAATAAGCACACTGTGGTAATCTGTCTTCAGCAAGAGCAGGGGTTACGGAAAGAAGTACAGTGCTTCCCCAAAACAGCTGAAAAAGGGATTATCGAGAGCGTACAGTAGGGCACTCATTGGAACCCGCACAAGAGCACAGATATTCAAGTCTTGAATACAAATAAAATTGAGAGTTTCCACTTGACTTTTTTTAACACACTTCAGACTGTGTGCAAGGCGTTCCTAGTAGACTAACATACTGTATTCTTACACCACCACTACGGTCTCCAGGCTGATCCCAAGTGGTTTGTGACGACACCCCAGCACCAGTGGTTCGGACAGCGGTGCTGTTTTTGTTTCTCTCTATGCTCTCCGACACCAGTTACACCAAGATAAAGAATTCCAAAGGGAGACCGAGTCGAAAATATGTCTCAATGCCTTTGTTTACTACAAGGAATGTTTTTGTCATCTCTTTCTCGGGAGACACAATGTTGTGCTTGTGCACCAGAATAACTACTTTTTGAACAATGTGGTTGAAGGAAAGAAAATGGAATTTGCACTCAGTGACCGGTGTCTATATACGTGTTTGTGTGGCACATATATATACACACTGTCCTGCTTGACAGACACAGACAGACACTTATATTCTCCATACATACCAACAACCAGACTTTTTATATACACAATACATATATACACACACACACACACACACAGTGCCACTGTTTCGGTTTGAATTACAAGGCAGTATAATGAAAAATCCTAGCCACTTCAAAAAGACTGCTAATCAGTTTTCTAAAAAAATGGTTACAAAACCAAAGGCTCAGAAGTTGAGTTTGGTGACCGGCCTCTCGCGGCTGCTGTCCGTCAGCTGGTTGGTGATGCGCTTGCGATTCCGTTTCAGTTTCGAAAGGTCTTTGTCAAAGACTTCACCTGACCGTAAAGCCGAAACGAGGTCGTCAAACTCCCCACCTTCCTCGCTGTTTTCTTTAGCCTTCCTGGCCTTGCGTTCCCGCTCGCGCTGTTCTTTCAGCTAGAGAGAAACCAAGAAGAAAAATAATCCAGCTCGTTTTCTGTAACACATTGACTTGAAAGGACCCAGACATATATAATTTAAGGCCTTGTTTTAGTTTTGTGGCCTGGTCTACATTTAAGTAATTTACTATCATCGCTTTGTGGATTGGAGCGTGATTTTTTTTAAATCAAAATGGTTACACTGCTACAGCCACTTGAATGGATGCAGTTACATTAGTACAGAGGTGACTGACTGGTCTATTTAGTCTCCCTCTCATACCGGAAAGCTATAGCAGTATAAAGCACATGCAACCCAATATACCCGAATCTAGAGTATAGGGTCGTATTGCTTTAACTGTGCCGATACAATGAAAGCAGGACAATCTGCTAGTGTAACAAGCCTTCAGGTACCACTGTGAGTAGAGCTATGTTGCTCTAGCAGCACCGTCAGGAGCCCCCCGGTCTGCTGTGCGTACGTGCTGTGCCCCCCAGAACCACATAGCATGAATGGGAAGCGGGGGGGCGGGGGGGGGGGAGGGAAGGGAGAGCTGTCCTGGAAACCTCACGGTCTAAACAGACAAGACACGCTAGGGTGGGGGAAATCAAGTCAGAATTATCTCCATTTTACAGCTTGGAAACAGACTCTGAGAGATGAAGTGACTGGTCCAAGGTCACAGAAAGTCCGGGGCAGGGCTGGTAGGCTGGACCCAGGTCTTTTGCATCCGAGTCCAGAGCCCTGTCCACACGACTATCCTTCCTCTCAAGGGCAAGAGAGGGAGAGAGAGATTGAGGCGGTTCCAGGTGGGGTTTCCAAAAGTTCTCAGCATAAGCTTAACTGTTCCCACTGAAGTCACTGGACGTTCCACTATCCATGTCAATGGCAGCAGAATTAGGTCAAGATGGAGAATGTCCAAAGCCCCACCCCACCCCAGCCCTGAGGACTGAAATGGATCCTACATTTCTGCACACTTGCTAATGAAACAGTCACCTTGGTTCCTCCCCGCCCCCTCCTCCCTCTCTAGCATCCTAAGCACACACTGACATTGACTCAACCAGGCCTACAGTACGAGCACTGGAGGTCATAGTGAGCCCGTTCTCCCCTAACCTGTGCTTCCATGCGTGCCCGACGCTCCTCCTCCTCCTTCCTTTTCCTCAGGTTTTCATTCTCCTGCTTGGCCTCAGTCACAGCTTGAAGAAACTGATCGAAGATCCCGAAGAACTCATCCGGCTGCACTTTGCTCGCGTCTTCCCCAAAGTGCTTCACTGCCTTGGTAAACTGGGGAAAGAACAGGAAGCTAGTGAGAGAATCACCACTTAGTAAGCTAGTGAGAGAATCCACTGAACCAATAAAATCCTTTCCTGAAAACATCTGCCTGACAGATAACCAGAATAATATTTAAGGTGGTATTTGATGGAGCGCGGAATTAAAGGGGAAATGATTGTCTATTAATTCAAGTCTCAGTTTAAAACAAACAAAAATAACCATACTTTGGCTTCTGCTCATTAAGCGATGGCTTTTAAGTGAAGATTTTTCCAATGGGCTGTTCCTTTAACTTCCTTTATTACCTAACTCGGTTTTATTAACTAAAGCAGTAGTAAAAACAAGGAAGCAAAATATTGTGGTGCCAAAGACTGAAGACATAAAACTAACAGTAGACACGGCAGGGGCAGGAAACTTGCACTTTTAAGTTTTCTTTGAAGTACTTTTTGGGGGTATTTATTGTTGCCACATGGTTCAATATTGAAACCAAATGTGTTAGTGAAGCTTTTAAAAGGCATTTATTATTCAGTCAGAAACTACACTAGTTAGAGGAGTAGGAAGTTTGCAAGACCTATAGTACTATTCATGGACAATTAATGTGATTATAGCAATGCTGCAGCTAAGGTCAATGCACGACTACCATTATAAGCCCCTGCTTCTAGGTGCCTTTAAAACGGATAGAAGTTGTCCTTTGGACTGAGGTTCCTTGTGCTTATTTGCAGATGGGGGAGAAGGGGGAAGAAGGAAAGGCGGGGCAGAGAGAGAGAAGGTGTATAAAGCTTGTTAAAACTGTGACTGTACATTTGGGATTATTGAGTTTTTTTAAAAAAAAACAACAACAACAAAAAACATTTACTAATGACTTTTGTTTCCACTCTGATGGTAAGCAAGGATAAAGATTACAGGTAACATTTCTGGAAGTGCCTAAGTGCACTTATGTTCAAAAGAGGCTTAGCCACTTCCTAAGTCTCGCTGAACGTCCATGGGACTTAAAATATTAAGGACCAAATTTTAAAAGGTATTTAGGGGCCTAAAGATACAAATAGGTGCCTAGTGGAATTTTCCAAAGGACCCATGTGACTGATTCCCATTGAAGTCAATGGCAGCTAGGCAGTGCTTTTGAAAATCCCACTAGACACCTATCCTCACCTTTTAGCCCCTAAATACCTTTAAAAATCTGGCCGTTTCTAGTCTAAGTGCCACTGACTGTCAATGAGACTTAGGAACTGAAGTGCTTATGGGGGGGGGGGTAACTCCCCTCTGCAGGCATGGAGAACACAAGCTACAAGGTACCTACCTTGCACTAACATAGTGCTGTTGGAAAGAGGACGATGTTCATGCAATCTAGGTACCTCGCACCCTCAGCGTCCACACAGGGGAGGTACAGCACAGCACACTAGCCTGTTCTGCAATTCACACCCCTTAGTCCGAACTGCTGGGCTTCGCAGGCCTAGCCTTAGGCAATTCTGAATCCGTTACCCTCCTGCCCCCGGAACATTCCAGAAGATTGACCCAGCGTCCCCCAAGAGACCGATAACGAGACTCAAATCCAGAGGAGCCTTTTAAAAAATGAGCATCACATTAGCCAAACATGACGCGGGGCCCAGTGCATGGCTGCTGCACTGTCTGACTCCAGCATCTCAGCCATTTTAGAACAGGCCCTGAGTGACACTTAGGACTTGTCTCCACTAGAGCGAGCTGCCAATTGGAGGAAGGGAAGCATTAAGTTGCCCTGACAGCTGGTACAGTTAAGTGCCCACTGCAGCTCAATCAACTGAGCATGGATGTGACCCATGGGGCTGACAGGTCCCATCTTTCAATGTTCCCTCAGCCAGGGAACATCAGAGATCTCCTGGCTGAGAATCCCACAACCCCACTCTGCACCCTGAGGATCAGGAGTGGAGGTGGCATTTCCATGGGGTGGGGTGGTACAGTGGGGAGACATGGTCAGAAGACTATGATGGGTCAGGAGGAGGGCTGAAGACCTGTGGTACTGGAGTTGGGGAGAAGATACCGGTGGGCCATGTCTGGAGGGAGGGGTGAAGAGACCAAAGATGTTCATCATTTTTGACAGCGGTTGGATGACAGCTCACATGCTAACTGGGCTTAGGTCAGCCACCATGGACAGGCCTCATACCAGCCGGGTGTGCACATTCCGCTGGTAGTGACACCCTGGCTGACACACAAAGTGCACAAGGGCAGATGAGCCCATAAAATGCAGGATTTGAGAACGTCTTCAGTCATCACTGGGCTAGCCCTCTCTTCCTCCGGTCTCAGAAAAAGAGTGAGGTTATGTCTGAATTGTTATTTCACCCGAGTAACTTTCCAGGAGTGAGTCGTCTCTGGTTTTCAATCGATCACAAGAATTGGTGTATATACTCGCTGTATTTTCTTCTAATCAATCACTAGATTTAAAAAATCCATTGGGTTTGAGAGAGGGTGGTTGTTTCTTTTTAATGAGAATTGAATGTGAGTAGTTGATCTGCTGTTTCTATCCTTTGGGGCAGATCTACAGACATACGACACACTATGTCAGAAGGTCCTTTAATACCGAACCACTGCCCTCTAAAATACTTCCCTTTGAAGATCATGGATTATACCAGGGATCTTACCAGTTCTTTAGCTTCCATCAGAAGATCTTCAATGTCGGAGAAGCCAAAGCTGGCTAACGTGATGAACTGGCTGACGACTGACACAAACTTGTCTCCTGGTCGAGAGGGCTGCGATTTCTGGTATTCCAGTTCCTTAAGGAAATACAGTCAGTTATGGTCAGTGTCTTTTTAAAAAGGGACACAGGATTGAGCATATTTATCAAACCCCAAATTTATCCTATCTTAAAAAATGCTTTACCAGTCTCTTTCCTCATGTAGAAGTTATAACAGGCGAGATTTCAATTACTTTACTAATGGTCTGACAATGAACCCTAGGATCTAGGTGTCTGATCATGGGCACAAAGATCTTGCAAGAAAGCAGGGTGTCTAAATACATCAGAATGGTCATATTGGGTCAGACTCCCCTGTTGCCCATTCCTAGCTTCCAGCAAACAGGGGCTGGGGACACATCCTCTCTGCTCAGAACAGGTACACTGAACAGAGGTGATGCATGGCAACACACACCTGGAGGTGGCAGGCCCCATTCTAGGGATATCTGTCTGGACAGCGTTGCCATAGCAATAATTGATTCTCATCTCTTCCTATTCTGCCCAATTCTTTGGGGTGTGACTGTGCATAAACAGGACAATTTTCTGGTTTAGTTCCCCTCCGAACCCAGCGACATGGTTTGGAATTTGTCTGCCGAAGGAGCGGTGCTGGTAGAACCACAGCTTCTCAGATTAGCACTTGGTTGCCATGCAGCTACATAAGAGCACACAGCCTTCTCCAGAGTTAGCTGGCTGTTTTCGAGTGGTTCCTCCTGAATGGTCATGTTAAGGCTGACAACATTCCCCAAACCTCCATAGAAATCAAACAAAACAGGAACAAATCTACAACCTGGTCTCATCATGCCGGGCTTTCCCCTAAAAAAGGGCAAAACGTACCCAGTTTAACTATCTCACTGTATATGTGGTTACTGAAGGCTTAACTCCACCACCACCTCTTTACACTCTCAAAGGCAAGAGTCATAGGAAAACAAACTATAAAAAGCCTATTACTTGTCTTGTAGTAATTAGTTCCCCGAACTGCTATTATTTGTATACATATGATGTTCACACAGTCAGTACTGTGGAGCAACAAGGCACAGCTGTTATCCTTGAATGGAGCTGTGCACAACATTAAGGAGCACAACAGGATGCTTAGGAATTGCACGGTAAAACATGCTCTCACCACTTACAGGCTCAATGTCCTGTCAGGTCACCAGGCCAGGATTATTTTGGTGCCCGCTCTCTGTCTACATCTATACACGGAATTGTAGAGAGCACCCAGCTATCAATAGATCCCCTTCTCCTACGTGCATGGAGATATATCTACCAGTCCACTTGTTCACCACTTCCTTCCCACGCCTCGTGTGAACTCAAGATCAAGAGGAGTTGCTGTCTGATCTGGGGGCTCTGTGACAGGCCATTTTAGAGTTGCAAGCTGAGTATTCATTCATGATCTCTTCATGGCTTTGGTCAACACACCAAATAACTAAACTGACCCCAGCTCCCTGTGAATATATTAGGCGTTTGGCTGATTTATAAGCAGTGTGCAGTAACTCCCGTCCCGAAGCAGCCTTGAGAGAACAGGCACACATGCAGGGCAGGAAGGAAAGACAAACTGATCTCCAGGAAGTAAGATAAAAGCAGCTTTGCTAAGGGCTTCCTGTCCTGCCTCCCTGAGGATGGATGCTATGAAACTTGGAATCAGAGTGGACTATTAAGTAGGTAAATAATACTTACAGTTTCCACAGCCCTCAGTCCACTCCTCAAGGTGTTTATTTCTTTCTCCAGCTCAGTCATGCTGTTGAAAATGGCAACGCTTTAATTTTAAGCCTTTCCCAATGAATTGCAGAACTCTGTTTGAGTCAACCGTGTTTTCCCCATTTAAAATAATCCCTCACGGTGCTTCCTGTTTTCAGGGGAGCAGCTTTCAGGAGGCAAGTTACATTGACACACAGTGGCCAAAGAGACTGGTGAATGTGAAACAGGTTGTTTATTTTCAGCTACGCACACTTTGTTACAAAATGAACAGTCTCAAGATAGCAAAGAGTCCTGTGGCACCTTAAAGACTAACTACAGTATTGAAGCATAAGCTTTCGTCTCAAGATAAAAATCACAGGCCAAATCTCCAAATCTGTGAAGCCTTGCATATGTTTGGGGGGAGGCAACCTTACCCGCAACCCTCCCGGTAGCCACGTATCAATGGTGGGGCCACCAAATTCTTCCTCAAGGGAACAGTTTGTCTCCCCCTGCTCCCCATTCCCTTTCACCTCCCAATTGCCACGTATAGCCAGTGGGACACAGGGGAATGACATCAGATCAAATGGGGGCTCTGCATCATTCCAACACAGATATGGCTGAGTGGTAGCTGAAGAGGAAGACTCAATAGGCCCAGCAGCCTGAAGACATCTCTAGAAGAGCTGTCAGCTGTGGAGAGAGGTCTTGTGGCTTATCGGGGCAAAGATTTCCCCTCCTCTCCCTGAGGGGCTGGGGAAGGAGACTAAGTTAGACCCTTCCTGCTCCCCAACTGACAGTCCCTCAATCTTCCAGCCCCAGGAGTTTTTAGATGAATACCGCAGGGGAACTCTCCTCAGAGTGGCAAAAACCACCATTGTCCCAGTGTGAAGGATACAGACACCAAGGTCTGTAGGGAGCTGGTTCTAGGGTTAGGGGATTAACCTCATTTATATAAGAGGACTCTTCTACCCCAAACACTGCTCTGCTCCCCATGGTGTCTCCACCTATATTCAACACCAGGTCCAAGCATCCTCGTGACCAGTCTACCTGGTGCATTGCTGTCATGCCCCTTACTGCTGTGGATTTGGATATTATTTTATTTATTTATATATATAAATACACACACACACACAGAGACACACACACAATTTTATTACTAAAACTCAATCTATTTTAAACCTTAAAACACTTGCCAGTTTATGGCATTTTGCACGTCACTGGTCTTGGACAGTGAATCTAGACTTTGCATGAAAAGGGCCCTTTGAAACGAAAAGAACCACAAGCCATACTGAGGTTTTGTAAATTCCATACATGCCCATCTCACCCCAACCCTAGAATTTAGGATGAAACTATCTAACACTGTCCCTTTTAAGATGTATCAATACATCCTCAGATACATGCAGTTCAGCCTTCGACATGCCTTCACCTTTGACTTATTAGTACACACAAAAACCCCACAGCAGCAAAGCACACACATTTTGAAACCTCATTCCTTTTAGCGTGACTTAAGCATGTGCTTAAAGGCTTTACTGAACCAGGGCTTCAGTCTGGTTATAGAGAAATCCAATCCACTTGAAACTGGTTTAAAAAACAAGTGGGCAGAATTTAGTAAGTCATGGGCCACATTTTCAGAGAATGCAGCAGATATCACAAGGCTTGCAGTGTTGGTTCAGACACGCTTGGGTGAACAGCTCCTCACTTCGCATGCCCTAAAGTCGGGTCACATGCAGAAAAAGGAGGAGTGCACATATTTGTGCAGACACTGCATTCACATTTAAATATCTGACCTAAATCTACAGCCCCATCTCTGTACAATATCCATTCATTCATTTTAAATCTGTGTCTACATTCATACACCAGGTATAAAGGCTTCTGGACAGGACACAGCTGTTCCAAGTGGGCTCTCCTCTTGTCAAAATTAAGAGATTTAGGATTAGTTTCTGTTACTACAGGGGTTTTAAACCTCTACAGTTGACGTGTGCTTTGTCAACAGCCTTTGGCTTCTCTCTAAATGGTGAATTCCAGACACTGGTGGGGGAGGGAGCTCATCTGAAGAGACGCAAGCAAAGAAGAACGCAGTAATATTATCGTCTGTACAATGGTCTGTTGGTTTCAAGTTGCCACCTTAACTTCTACCTACTTTACTTTGGCTGCTTGAGGGATGTCTTGCAGCTCTTCATGAAGACTGAGGACTTTGGGATATTTCTTCTCCACTATAGTTATGAGATAGTGCAAAAGGGTGACGTTCCTAGGATAAAAGAAAGACGACATTACTAATATTAAACTGTCACTAGCCTCAGAAGTTGGGTATAAGCCCCCGTGTCCTGGCCAAATTCTTGTTTGGGTCATTATGTTCCACGTGTCTGAACTCTTCTGGCAGTTCCAGTTAGTCACTTCCTGTCCTGAAAGGCTGGGAAGTATTGGGCACACTGTCAAACAACAGCTGCCTTCCAGCCCCAAGGTGGCGGATGCTCTCCACCCAGGCCTGGTGCAGTGCAGAAGGTGGCTGCTTGCCTGGTAGGCAACATTAGCTGCAGGGGACGTGTTACCTCTGTGCTCCAGGAATTGCATCCATTCCCTGTGCAGTTCCAGGTGTGGACTTTGGGTTTATCATTTCTTACCAGGCTTGAGATCTGGCTATCATGGAGGCTGCCTCTCTCCTCCCAGGAGCCAAGGTCAACGGGGGGAGCTCAGGTCAGGAGTCCCTACAGTCAGACATCTAGGGGCTGGTGACTAAGGATTCTCAATGGCGGGCACTAGACTCCAGAACAGGGGTTCTCAAACTGGGGCCCCCACCATTGTAGGATCCACTAATGTTCCTTTCCAGAGCCTGCTAGAGACACAGAGGTACCCTGCTCATGATAGCTGGTGGGAATCATTTCAATGGCATGTCCTCTACCCCTGATATTATATGGTCAGTGTCTGTCTAAGGGATTTCTTAGGGGCCTACCACTGTGGTATCCTTGAGCACTCCCAGAAACGCAATTGTGATGTTGGCAGACCAGGTGCCAGCTCATGCCAAGGCCCCAAGGCCTCACTGAACACTGACAAATGCGTAGCTGGAAACCAGTCTGGCTGACCTATGTGCTAGTAGTGTTAGAAGAGCGAGTTTATACTTGATGAAAGGCTTATAGGATGCTGCATGTATTGATCTCACTGGTAACACTTGTATCCCCCTGGTCTAAAGCTATATTGAGTGTTTGCATTGTAAACCTCTATAACTGTGTCACTCCAACAGGAAAGACACATGAACTAGTGTAAAATGCTGGCTTTCTACTGAAGATATTAGGTGTTGCTTAAAGGGCAGCCCATTAAAACCAAATCAGCCATTGTGAAACATGGACAGCTCCCCTCACACTTCTGAAGAAGGGAGTGGTTATGGGTCCTCTGAGCTATTCAGAATCCTTAAATGCTTTCACCGACGCGACAGGACGAGCCGCTCACTTGTCAATGCTGGACTTCGTGTCTGCAATCTTGTTTAGGCTGACGATTTTGAACCCAAAGGCATTGCCTCTCTGGCCTTTATTCATGTAGTTTCCAAGGGCCAGAACCACCTCCAACCATTGCTTCAGGCTGTTACTCTGAAGCACCTCCTTTGAGCCAGCGCGGATTGCTAAAAGGGAGGGAAAAATGTTTTTGCTACAGTTAGGTTCTAGCAATACACAACACAGAGAATAGTTTGATGAGTACGTTCAATACCAAGCCACCGTAACAAAAGCTCTCTGGAATTGCAGACCAAATGTTGCAGATTATTTCTGTGACGTTGGCCAACCAGGGGCCAGCTTATTCCAAGGCCCCTCGGCCTCACTGAGCCCTGACAAATGCGTGCTGGTTCACCCGTGTGTGAGCTTTGTTAAACGACACGTTAAGTCGAAAATGTGTTCGTGTTTGGACTTTAGGAAAGGATTGTGAGTTGCCGCACGCACTTGTAATACCCGGACCCCACGTTATAAGGTAATATTTAAGTGTTTGCTTTGGGCCTATAGAAGTGTTGGCTCAGAAACTGGAAACCCCCCAGTCAGGAGAGACGCATTACCAAGTGTGAAATACTAGTTTAAACATAAGAGGTGCTCTCTCCTGCCCAACGGAAGAAGGCCTATAGACATCAAATAAGCCATTGTGGAACGTCAGTGGACAAAAGACTGATTGTTGTTCTCCCCATGCCCAGGAAGGGGGGACGTGCATGAAACCTTGTCCCATCACACCTTGATCTCTAGGGGAGGGGAATAAAAATCCCTGACCGAAGGATCTGCATCCCTGCGCTGTTTGGAATTGGAGAAGGAAACTTTTCTAAGCAAAAGCAAGGGACCCCCAATCTGCTTAGTTTGGCTTAGCCATAAAGACCAAACAGAGCTTGTGCATTACAGCAGCTTCTATTACCTTTGAAATCTAAGACTGTAACTTACCTATGCGTGTATATTACCTGCTTTAACCTTGTAAATAACTCGTTTCTTTCTCCTAGTTAATAGGCAAGTTGATGAGACAAGATACAATTGACCCGGGGTAAGCGACTGGTCCTTTGGGACTGGGAGTAGTCAGACCATTGCTGGGGTTTTTGGTGTACGGGACTATCTATCAGAAAGACACTTGCCTAAGTGTCAAGATAGGTCCGGAGTGCCCAAGGGGACTGTCTGCGGCTCCATGTTAAGGCTGCTACAATGCTTGAAGAATTCAGGCTCAATACTTGGCTGGTGAAATCCAAGTATAGATCACACAGCCAGTTTGGTATTTTAGCCCTGGCTTGTAACAGGCTGCCCTGAGGTTGGGAGCCACATCGGTGAGCCACTCCAACCAGCCTGACAACCACCTATTGGGGCTGATGAATTCAAGCTATTCTAAACAATATCTTAAAACATCGGAAGTGATTCAGAATCACCTCTTCCTTAAAGCGATCCCGTCGATACCAAAACATCCAGAATCTGACCTCTCCCTCTGCATATGTATGCGCTACTTCCACAGAGCTTGGGTTTATTTAGTTTTGAGATAAAAACCTCAGTGCTCTGTGCCCCCACCCCAACAAACTGACAAGGGCAATGCTATAACAACAAATCAATACACCCGTGCATTAGGAGGGGAAATATTTCTGTTTAGAAAGAGATTTCTGTTTCTGGATTCCAGTGCTTTGTTAGACACAAACATGTTTGGTTTTATTGTGAAGAATACAAGTCTGGGCTTTATGAATAATGTGAAAACTGGGGAATTCTTGGCACATCGGCAAAAGCTTTCTAGCAAACCCATCAAAACAACAAAATCCCCATTAACTTACATTCAATCTTGGGCTTAACTTCTGCAACTCTTTCCGCAAACTTCTTTTTGAAGTAAAGGGACTGCAGCCTTTGCTGATAGTGATTTATCCTGCCAGAGTAAAAGACGCACACGCTGAAATTCATTTGCTACTGACAGGACTCAGCCACTCCACTATTCACAGCTGCAGATAGGAAGGGCCAATTTTACCTTGAGAACATCTCTCTCTTTGAACTGTAGTGGGACAGAAAAGATGGTGTCTTAAACGGCCATCTCTTCGGCCCCAATCCAGGTAAACATGTGCTTATGTCCATCCCCCTTCAGGACATTAGATCACCACTTGCTTAACTTTAAACAGGGATTTCAGTCCCATTGAATTCAATGGGCCTCCAGCATATGCTCATGAGCTGTCCTGAACAGAGATGGTCTCCTGGACTGAATCCTTAATACTTTTGTGATGGGCCATAGCTGCAGACAGACAGAGACAACACAGCTACCAGTTATGTGGAACCTGCAGGATTCAGTACCAAAAAAGCTGGTCTACAGTTGGCCAAGTTCCTCTGAAGCATTAAAGGTACGACACCAAGGCTTTGGGATCTGTTGGCTTGAAGATCTTTGCCAGCATGGCAAAGCTTCTGTTCATAAGTCCTGAAAATGCAGCACCGTTTGCTAGGTTATTTTTCTCCTTTGGGTAATGCAAACTCTACAGTTAATGGTCAAAAATGTCTAGACAGAGGGCCAGATCTTCAGCTGGTTTAAATCCGGGAGATTTCTGCTGTTTTATACCAGCTGAGAAACAGGGCCACGGTACTGAAAAAGGAAAATTGCTCCTGCCTTGCATCATTTGGACAGTGCTTTCTACTCTTAACCGCACTCTCTGCGAAGAGCTCTAGATTTCAACATTTCTGCACTGGGAGGTGAAAGTTGCAGATGGAAGTTCCTCATTTATCCCCAGGGCAGCAAGGTAACAGGCTCACACAAGTATATGTGAGCTGCAAAAATAAATAAATAATAGCCAAGCGGATTTTCAAGCCAGGCCTCACGAGGCTCCCAGCTGCATTGCTCAAGATTATCTAGCTCCACTAGCCAAATATTTGATAGAAGCCCTGTGACTAATCTGCTCAGCTGCCATTCCAACAGGTCTCGTGTGTAACCTGCTGACATTCTGCAGCTGGCAGATTCAAGCATACCTGCTCATTTCAAAGAGGAACCGGTCAGCCTTAGCCATGCGATCTAATTCATGCTTGTGCTCCTCCAGGAGGTCAATATCGCCTTTCTCGGGAACAAATTTCAGGAGCTAAAAGGAAACACAATTTAGACGCGAGACTTACACTTGTTTTTATGCCGCCCCTTTCTTATAATGGAGCTTTGGCTTCATTAACAAATGAATAGAAAATGACACATTGCTGTGTCTACTTCCATCCCCAAACCCCCGCCATGTACAGAGGGTGCAATATGGAGCTGTTACAGTTTGCCTAGGAAATACTGAATGTCTGCCATTTCCCACACACGTTATTGTTCAATACTTTCTACCATGCCCTGGACGTGTGGGTGGGTTTTACACTACGCTGAATCTTCACCCAGTTTGTTAGAACACAATTCCATTAGATGGTAGCACATGGGTTCTGAAATTTCCTAGTGGTCAGATCAAAAGAAAACCCCACTAGTTGCAACTCATGCTGGTTGGAAGAAAAAAAATGTAGACAAGACATTCTTTTCCATGCTCCCAAAATGCAGTTGTATTGAAACCAAAATGTTTCATGGAAACATAGTGGTGCCAATGAACATTTCATTGGGACAGTTTTTCAGGTCCAGAATACAACAGAGAGCGAGAACCACCCCGAACTATTCAAGAGCCCACAATAGGATGTGGGTGACTCAGGTTCACATCTTGATTCTGCCTGATCCAGAACAGGAATTCCTGGGTCTCTCACTTTCCAGGTGAGTGTCATCATTACAAAGCTATTCAGGGGTGTGTGTCTCTCTCTCTCGTGCTTTTTCCATGAAAAGTTCCAAAAGGTCTAAGCCCCATGATAACGAACCTCAAAACTTTTCAGAAAATGGAATTCTTGTTTTCTAGCCGGCCCTGGTTGCCATTGGGGTGTTTTTACTTACAAATTATATTCCAGCTAATTAATCCTCCCAACCCTGCTCTGGAGGTGGAAGTATTATCTCTGTTTTACACACAGTGGATAGCTCTTTGTTCATTTCCCTGAGATGCCCAGGGTCTCTCAGCAATTTAATGTCAGAGCTAGGATTAGAACTCAGGTATTGTAGCTGAGACATTATTGTGCCACTTCGGTATTTCCAGGAAGGCAGCCCTCAGTCTGCTGTCAATGCACCGCCACCCTCGCTAAGGCTTGGCTGAAATCAGCTCCTGGCTAAGGAACTGCTGACTGGAGCCGAACAGGAGAGAGAGGGAGATGATGCTGGTGGGCAGAGGAAAACACACAGGGGAGCTTGCAGCCCTGGTGTCTTCTCCTCCTGTTAAAGTTACACACCCACAACTAGTCGAAGCAGCCTCCAGCTCACAGTGGCCCAGACCCCTCACGGATTCTGAGCTTTCCCACTCCAGCATCCCCAAAAACGACTCGGTACCACCTCTGGCTGGCTAGGAGACCCTGGGCCAGGCTGGCAGATGACATGCCTTCCCAAATGCACACCCGCAGTACAGTCACCTGGGCACGAAATCGTCAGCCCTCAGGAAATTCCAGCGAGAATAAACCAACAGGGAGCTGCTCTCAGTTATACCCAGCCGCCTGCAGCCCTTAGGGACCGGACAGGAGTGGGAAAGCCTGGGAAGGGAGCTGCCCTTTGGGGATATCCCCACAGCAAGCGGTTGCTCAGCCGGCTGACTAAGCTGATACCGCTGTGTGAAAGGGTCCATAGCAAGACTAAGGCTCCCGACTCGCCATTTGAATACCGCATGTTTGGCCAAACCAACGGCCCTCATGTTTTAAATGGAGAAACAAACCCGTTGTTTCACATTTCGGCCTGGAGTGAATCAAACTGGCAGAGCGAGAGTCCCCCGGAGACAACATAGCTCAAGCTATGAGGCACTCCGGGGTGTAGAGCTGCCCTCGACAATGGACAGCCTGGCCCTGGGTGTGGTGATGTTAGTCAGGTAGCATCACCGCACTCTGGTGCCTACTGCTTTTATAAAACGGCTCTAAATAAAATCTGCCCCGCCCTCATTAGGCAATAACAAGCCTCTGCTTTTGATTCACTTCTAATTCCTCCCTCCACCGCATCCCACGGACTGTGCATCACTGATCTGAATGAAAGCGTTTACTCCAAGGAGCTGGAGCCTTGTGTCTGGTTTGTTTGCGAAGGGCCAAGTGCCCCGCAGGGAGTTTGATCGATAAAGAAATCCGGACCACGGCAACATTCATGGGCTGGGAGTCCCAGTGACTCATCCGATTCTGAGGGAAGCAACGTGGCGGGCCCAGAGGTCGCAATGAATCTACACTTGCTAGTTCTCGCTTTAACAGAATGTCATCTTCATGCTCTGCATACCAACGTGAGCCCTCGGCCTCCAAAACAGCCCTGTGAGGAAAGGCTCTGTGCAGACTCACCGCTGCACTGCTCCAGCTAGGCACCAGCGTAGCTCCGTTGGTTTTAAACGGTGTGAGAGAAGCCTAAAACCATAACAGCGCTGGTGGAAGAGACCCCTCATTTGATGTATGTTCAGAAATTGGGATTTTGTCTAGCAACAGCAAACAGTCGATTGGACTGAGCAGTCCCCTATGCATTCCAGGTGCATTGCTGGAATCTGGGCACAAGGGTTTGCAGTTATGAAAACATGATCAGTAAATTCTGTTTAGGTCACGTTTTGCATGTTTGCCGAGCGGCCCAGTAGTGGTGCAGTAAAGGCTGTGTGGACAAACTCATGTCTGTGTCGCAAATCCCAGCTACTCACTCGGAGTCATTTTAAATAATTCATGAATCTGTCAAGTCTTGGCCTTATTTTGAAAGACATCCAGTACTAATACCCGGGCGCAACAAGAATCAGGACGGTCAGCATCTGTCACTCACCTGCTCTAACATGTCTTTCGGCAGGTCCTCTTGTTCATCCATTGTTAAAATTGCACGTTTGATTTCATCATTTGATAATTTCAGCCTGGGAAATTAAATAAATGGATGATCAGAAGAGGGTTATTCACACATGAAACACAGCCTAGTATTTGCATTATCACTGGTTCTTCATGAGGCTGTTTTGCCTGGATAATTTAGGCAAGACTCATCCAGTAACTCAAGCGCACTCCCTGACAATACGGCAAATCCTTTCTGAGGATCTGAACTTCCTTCAGGGCCTTATGTAAGAGTCAGAGATCAGCTCAAGGGATCCAATCAGGACCCTCTTCTGTTCGCCTCACTGCTGTGGAATTCCTCGTATTACAAGGTCAGGGGGAGGGCAATGCAAGCGGGAAGGAAAGGTTAGTTTCATTCCATTATATAATTTAACACCTGAATAACAAGATAGCTCTTCTACTCCATGCCATGAGTGACACAGAAGGAGAGTGGAGGTGAAGAATATCTTCCTTCGGCTTCTTATTACCCAGCTGTTTTTCAGCAGACCCTTATTATTTGGCCAGTTAACATGTTAAAAATTGGCAATTTTATAGGAGCAAGATTTCTAAGGCAAGTGTTTCTAGTTAAAATCCTTCCTTTCAGTCTATTCCACACCTGGGGCCTGGATTAATCACTACACTGTACGCACTCCATCTTGGAGGCAATGACACGGCTCAGACAAGGGCTAATTTGGTTACAAGACCGGACAGTTTGGAAGCCCACGTAAAGCTGCAGAAGATCTATCCTCCCAGCCGAAGGGGAGACCTGGTGATATTTACCCTTCCTCCTGCTGCCAAGTGGTCTGGGAACGTTCTCTGAAATTGTGTGCATGTTCCTGTCAGCCACCCTTTTAAAAAAACACTACACAGTCTGTTATAGCTGTGCTGCATTCTCTCTGCCCGAAAGCCATTTCCCACCCCTGCCCTTGGTAAAGTTTGAGCACAATCTGTTCAGCTGTTTATTTACAAGTTAGGCAAGATATCACATGCGCTTTTCCAACTGGAACATTATTCTAACCATCATCCCTCTGCGCTTAAACAGGATTTGAGAGGTGCAAGCGCATCATGCTAGCCCCCTGTGCACAGAGCGAATTATACTCTGAGTGAATAAATACCTCATTCAGCTGCACATGAAATCAGCTCCTAACCAAAGCATGACAGTGAGTTAGCCACACAACGGTTACAGGAAATAATTTAGCAAACAACCATTTTGGTATTCCTGTGCAAAAATAACTACAACGCATTTTCAGAAATAGATTTTGCTCATTTGGGGGGAAATTGTATGAATTCTTAGGATCCATTGTTAAAAGCACAGAATGACTTCTATATACATAGAAAGAGTCTTTAAAAAGACCAACCAACCACGTTAACAACTGAAAACAGACAATTGTACTTAATTACTGAATCTATTAATGTGAAGTATTATTTGTTGTGATTGTATAAGGCATTGTTGAGACCATTACTGGAAACACTGTCCAATTCTGGTGTTCGCGCTTCAAAAAGGATGTTGCCATATTGGACAGATTTCAGAAAAGAGCCACAAGAATGATTCAAGGCCTCTAAACACAACAAGGAACCCGGTGGCACCTTAAAAACAAACAGATTTATTTGGGCATAAGCTTTTGTGGGTAAAAAACCCACTTCCTTAGAGGCCTATAAATGAAACCATGAATTCACACATTGTGGCTCTTCTGGGTAATGTTGATCACTAATTTGGCTTCTGAAACAGTGAGTATCACTGCTTTAGAGAGACTTAAGTTCAGTCTATTTAGCTTAACAAAAAGGTCAAGAGCAGGCTTGACAGTGGTTTAAAAGTACCCACACCGGGAGAAGATTTCTGATAGCAGAGCGTGCTCTAATTTAGCAAACAAAGGCCTGGTCCCCACTAGGGCTTAACATCTATTTAAGCCTGTACCCGTCCTCACATGCATGCCCTTAAAGTCGATTTAAAGGGACCTTAAAATCGACTTCTGTACTCCTCCCTAACGAGAGGAGTAGCCCTAAAATCGAGGCAAGTGACATTACTAGCCTCCAGAGGCTGTCCCACAATGCTGCATTCTGACCGCTCTGGACTGCTTCACTGCTCCACTGTGACCGCTCTGGACAGCGCTCTCAACTTGCTGCTCTGGCCAGGTAGACAGGAAAAGACCCGGGAACATCTGAACAGCTTCCTGTTTGGTCAGCGTGCCCAGTTCACCTGCACAGCTCAGTCTTCATAGAAATCAGCAGCCCAAGCCGCCATGCAAAGCTCAGCAGCACAGGAGACCAGCCAGAGGAAAACCCTCCCAAGGGGGTACCCCAGCCCACGAACGATCCTCTGGTGAGTGGTCTTTTTTTGCACAACCGCCCCCGTCCCGTCCCCCGCCAGTCTGCACAACTGCCCCCGTCCCGTCCCCCGCCAGTCTGCACAACTGCCCCCGTCCCGTCCCCCGCCAGTCTGCACAACTGCCCCCGTCCCGTCCCCCGCCAGTCTGCACAACTGCCCCCGTCCCGTCCCCCGCCAGTCTGCACAACTGCCCCCGTCCCGTCCCCCGCCAGTCTGCACAACTGCCCCCGTCCCTCCCCCCCCGCCAGTCTGCACAACCATGAACAATATCAGAACTATATACACTAAAAACTAGATACTGCTAGAGCGCTTGCTGCAAGAGCGAGCAAAGTTCCAGCGAGCTGTTGCCGGCAGTAAGAAGGAACTGAGGGGGTGGGAAGTTGGCAGGGCTCTATATTGTGGCGCCAGTCTAGGGGGTGCCCAGGCCGACCCTACAGACGCTGCTAAGGGAAAATCTTCCAGCTGACGTGCACGCAGCTTGCACACACCTGCCTGGAATGGACATGAACAATCACTCAAAGAAGAATTACATTTGCATCACAACTATCGTGGGCTCTATCTGGACTGAAGTTCTACTACGGACTTTTCATAAAGCCAGTTCGTTATATGTCAAGTTAAAAACTTTCCCCCTCAGAAGTGACCTAAAATGAATGCCAAGAATTGCAACGCCTCTTAGAACTAGAGTGTTCGTTAATACCTCGAGAGAGAAATCACCTGGTGCTGGAATTAAACAACTTCTCAGACAATTTGATGGGAAAGAGGCCAGTGAAAGCTACAAGCTTATCTATAGCCACAGTAATGATCACTGCTGGCAGCAGCTGTCGAATGCAAACCGTCGGTAAGGAACTGGGTCACAGTATTTGCTGTCACGGGGATTTAAACCTCGCAATTTAGAAATGCAAAGTGACAGCTCACAAGCTTGACCAATGTAGGGTATTTGGGGTGGCTTTGCAGAGGCAAATGGAGAACCTAATAAGTGTGAAAGGAAAAAACAAATTCCACATTGAAAGAGGCGTGCCCTCTTGAAAAGCCACATTCAATTAAGAAACATGCCCGACACAGGCTTGCAGAAGAGACGCACAAAACCAGCCATTCACCAACACAAGACTTAGAAATAGACACACTAAAGTATTCATTTGCATCTTAGAAAACACACTACATGCCTCCTGCACTAGAAAAACCTGACCAGAGCAGAAGCTGTGATGTGGTGGTTTGTTGAAAGAGGCCCAAAATGTATTGACATCAGCATGCTTTGAGCTATACTAAAAAAAGCAACGTCAAAAATATTTCCATGTTACATTACTAGTTTGAGGAACAATCCAGTGATCTCACTAAGCAGTAATTTCTCCGAAACAAGAAAAGCAAACACCGAGAAAGAGATCAAGTATCTAGCCAGTCGTATTCTTTCCATGCTGCAAACCAGCCAATGGCTGTTTAGCTTACAAACGTCTAGGCTAAATGAAGAGCTGACCGTGCAGTGTCTTTTCACATGCAAGCCTCCAATAAAAAACTTCTGTTGGTGTTCCGCAAATACAGAAACAGGACAGCGTTCACCGTGAGACAACTAAATAACTCTCTCTAGGTTCACACAATACACCGTGGAACAGGTGTCTTAAAACACACGGCCCACGGAGTTATTTCCTGTGGCTGCCAAGCTCACCGTGGCCACCCCCCTACCATTATTTCTGGCAGCCGCCACGCTCCCCTCCCCCACAGTGCTCCATGTCCCTGCTCCTTTACCTACCTGTAGGCGCTTCCCGCTGCCAAACAGCTGTTTGGAGGCACTTAGTGCTTTCCAGGAGGGAGGGGGGAAGAGTGGGGAGCTGCACGCTCAGGGGAGGAGGCAGAGGCGGGGCAGGGGCGGGAAGAAGCAGAGCAGGGGCGGGGCCTCATGGAAGGGGTGGTGTGGGGGCGGGGCCCTGGGCAGGGGTGTGTGTGTCAGTGATGCAGTCCTCAGGCCAACGCACTAGTCCTCATGTGGCCCACTTGGTCATTTGAGTTTGAGATCTTGGCCACATAAAGTGCATGAATTTGTCCTCAATACCTAGGAGGCAGGGCACTGCTATTATCCCCATTTTACAGATAGGGAACTGAGGCACCCAGAGGCTAAGTGACTTGCCCAAGATCACCCAAGTAGTGTGTGGCAGAGCAGGGAGTTGAATCTAGAGCGCCAAAGTCTCAGGCTAGAGCACTGAACACTGGGACATCCTGTGCAGTGCCTTCACCGCAAGGCCCGCCTTTCCTCTCATCCATTTTGTGTTAAGAATAAGCAGTCCGCAAGCTTTAAGGGGCAGGGACCAGATTTCTCACCTGCTTGTAAAGAGTCATGTCGCTTTATGGCACTACACAAATAACTTAACAAGGGCCTTGATGCTACAAACACTTGGGCCTAGATCCTACAAGGTACTGAGGCACCTAACTCGCACTGATTTCAAGGAATTAGGCACCTAAATATCTTTATGGATCTGGGCCTTACTGCTGAGCATAGCGCTTGCTTCTGTAATTCTACTGGCATCACTACTTACAGCAGCAAAGGTTTGCAGGATCAACCCTAGAGCTGCCCCCCAAGCTCTGAAAGTTACCATTGTATAAACCCCACAAGTCTCTTCAAACATGCCGTGAAGTCAACTGTCAGCATGACAGAGTGGCTTGTCCTCCCGGGTCATTAAATTGAAAACAGGAACCAAACTTACGCAGTCAGTCAAAGACAGGCCTGTCCTTCAAGATCAGTAAAAGCTCACACCAGGTCAAATTACCTCTCCACCACAGAACTACCATTGTCCAGCACAGAGTCCAGGCTGTGCTTAACTTCAGGCTGAAGGTTAAAGAAACATCAAACCGCCCATTTTGGCAAATAGACACTTGGCAGATCCATATAGAGCTTATTTTTGGCTTATTTCACTTCTTACATTAAGGAGAATATAAAAATAATATACTGTAATTTAAAAATTCCCACAAGACCTTAGCATTCCCATTAGTAAGATTATTTGGTGTTTTTCACAGTCAAACCAACTTGTTGAATATAAGTTAATATTCAACACATCCTATTAGGGAGATAAGCATATTTAACCCACTCTTAAAAAAGGGGAAACTGAGGCAGAGCAAGTTATATGACTTGTCCAAGGCCACAGAGGAAGCCAGTGTCAGAAGCATGAAGAGAACACCATAGTCCCCAGTCAGGCTCAGGTCACTTCCCATGAAGAGGGAAATCAGTGGGCTCACATGCTTAAATGTTTAGTTAAAGTGGGGCCAAAGCCAGTTCACAATGTGAACACAATCAACTTAACTTGTCAGGGAGTGATGCAACCAACTTCCTAAATGCTAAGCTATTTTCCTTTAAAGTGCCTTGTTTAGGGAAATTTCCTCAACGATGAGATTTTTTCATTCAATTTCCCCACCCCTTTTCAAACTTATTCTGAGTTAACATTTCTTACCCCTGGCCTTCTTTGTAAGACAATCTTTGGAAATAAGGCAGCAAATAGCCATGGGGGGAGGGGGGGGGGGAGAAGACGACACTTAAAATGCTTGCTGTACTGAGAGTTAACTTTGTCTCCAGGACAGAGTGAGACATCTAGAATACACTGAAGAAATGCAGCGGTGAAAATTAACCACTTTAAAAAAAAAAAAAAAAAGGTGAATTTTTAAAGTACTACTGCATAATTTTACAAGAAAAATAAACCTCCCCTTTTCAGAAGCATTATTTTTATTTACTCTTACCTATAGACATGGGGTTGGTGAGATGGAGGCTGGGACACTAAAGCTAGCCAGCCAATGGAGTTCACCAGCAATGGAAGGCAGAGAGATCGGGGTTGGGTTTTTTCTTCTTCTTAATATGCAGATATTATACAAGGAAGATCCCACCATGGAAGGAAAATACCACATCAGTTCCACGGTTAGCTCTCCCTTCGCCTGCATGTGACAGGCTTTCTGATTCTGAACGCTTCCACCCAGGCCCTGGGTCTTGACTTGCTAGGAATGTGGCCAGAGAGTTCTTTAAATACATTAGGAGCAAGAGAAAGACAAAGGAAAACGTAGGTCACGGAAGGATCACTAGTAACTGACATCAAGAAGGCTGAGGTGTTTAATGCCTATTTTGCTTCAGTCTTCACTGAAAAAGGTTAATGGTGACCAGATACTCAATACAATTAATATTAACAATAAGAGGAGAGGAACTCAAGCCAATATAGGGAAAGAACAGGTTAAAGAATATTTAGATGAAGTTACATGTATTCAAGATGGCAGGGCCTGATGACATTCATCCCAGGGTACTTGGGGAACTATCCAATGCAATCTTGGAACTGTCAGTAATTATCTTCTAGAACTCATTGGGGATGGGTGAGGTGGCAGAGGATGGGTAAAGGGCAAATACCGTCCTTATCTTTAAAAAGGAGTACCCAGCGAATTATAGATCAGTCAGCCTAACTTTGATACTCGGAAAGATCCTGGAACAAATTATTAAACGATCAATTTGTCAATGCCTGGAGGATAATAGGGTTATAAGGAACAAATCATGGCAAACCAACCTAATTTCCTTCTTTCACAGGGTCATTGGACTTGTGGGGGGTGCATGGGGGGGGGGAAGCAGTAGATGTGACAGATATTGATTTTAGTAAGGTTTTTCACACAGTCCTACAGGATATGCTCATAAGCAAACAGGAAAGATATGGTCTAGATGAAAGTACTATTTGGTGGGTGTCTAAGTGGTTGAAAGACTGTATTCAAAGAGTAGTTATCAATGGTTCGCTGTCAAACTGGGAGGGTGCATCTGGTGTGGTTCTGCAGGAGTCAGTCCTGGGTCCAGTACTAGTCAATATTTCCATTAATACTTGAATAATGGAGTGGACAGTATGCTTGTAAAACTTGCAGGTGACACCAAGCGGGGAGCAGTCACAGCCGAGTGATGGGCAGCCAGAGATAGAATCCACATGCACGAGACAGGAGTCAAGAGTTGGGTCTGGATGCCGAGAGGCCAGACGCCGGAGACAAAGAGGAGACTGGGAACCACAATTCAGGTGCCAGGAGTCAAGCCAGGGAAACCGGAGTGGGGAGCATTAAGGCACATAGTGCAGAGCAAGGTGGTGCCAAGTTTGGACAGCTTCCTGCTCCTCATACTGGCTTATGTTGGGCCAATGGCCAATCAGCTGCTCTGGGACTTTGCCAATAGGACATTGGGATAGAACCGCACAGCGAGGCGGCTTTCATAGATCCCAGGCAAGTTATTGCCAGGAGGCTACCAGGTGAGGATTGGAGCATGGCTGTTCCCAGGAAACTCGTGGGTCTCTGTCAGACTCATAGGCCACAGGATTAGAACTTAAAACAACCATGACAAATTAGAGAACTGGTCTGAAATAAACAAGATGAAATTCGATAAAGACAAGGGAAAAATAGTTTACTTAGGAAGGGGGGGAAAAATCAAATGCACAACTACAAAATGGGGATTGCCTGGTAGTGCAGCAGAAAAGGATCTGGGGTTTGCAGTGGATCACAAATTGAATAAGAGTCAACAATGTGATGCAGTAGTGAAAAAAGCAAATATTCTGGGGTGCATTTAACAGGAGTGAAGGCAGACACAGGAGGGACCAGCCTTTAGGATAAATTGGAGAGAGCCAGAGAAGAGCAACAAAAACAATAAAATGTTTAGAAGGTTTAAAAACTGGCCATGTTTAGTTTTGAGACAAGAAGACTGAGGGGGGAACCGGATAACACTCTTCAAATTTAACGACTTATCATGAGGACTGCGAGTAATTGTTCTTCATGTCTGTTAAAAGGAGGACAAGTAATAATGGGCTTACTCTGCAGCAAGGGAGATTTAGGTTAGACATTAGAAAAAACTTTCTAACTATAAGGATAATTAAGCACTGGAACAGGCTACCAAGTGGTTGTGGAATCCCCATCATTGGAGATTTTAAGAACAGGCTGGACAAACACCTGTCCTGGATGGTCTAGGTTTATTCGACCCTGCTTCAGCACAGAGGGCTGGGACTTGATCTCTCGAGATCCCTTCCAGCCCTACATTTCTATGAAATAGGGAATTTAGGCACTGAGAAGCTGAAAAACTGGACCTATCCAAATTCCACAGGATGCATTTAAAGTGATTCTTTGTTGAAATTACATATAAGCTTTTTCATGTACTGAAGGGAACATTTTCTAAATGGGTCAGGAGAGGTTGGTTTTTTTTGTTTGTTTTTTTAAGTATTTATCATTTATTTAATCATTCACATTTGCACACCAGACTAAACTGGCTTGTATTTTCACATAAACTTAGTCAAATCCATGTACTTTGCACAAATGATCCTTTTAGCATGTAAGTAGAATTTAGTTTTAAAGATTAGATTAAATTACTCACAGTAATTAAGCAACAATGTAACTCCTTCCAAACAGAGTAATTTCATCAAAGGAGTCCAATGACATCACATCCAGGGCAAAGTCTGAGCGATTTTGCTTATAGTTCTGGACCTCTTCAATTGAATTATAGTCTTGATGAATGTAAATCTCTTTGGGAATGCAGGGGGGTTTATTGCCCATAACCCTATAATTCTCTCTCTGTTCCATAGGATCTCTTGCCAAACCTTCCCTTGATGCCTCCTAATCCTAGTAGGACAGTTTGAAACTGAAAATCACTCACACTCCAAAAATCAAGTCATGTACTGACCCCTCATTACTAATATTGGACATCACTTTCCAAACAGCATTCCCCACTGTACGGGAACCTAAATTTAATAATGACTGCCCCTAAGAGGCCAGTTACCTTGGGTGTTCTGCCTAATTGAGCATTTAGAATCTACCGGTATTTACTTTTCTGATTTAGCAGAATCTATATTCCTTTTTTTAAAATATCACCAAAAATGTAAAGAAAATCTGGGATATAAAAAGGATATAAAAATTAAACCTCTCCAAACAGCGATAATGGTTCCCATAGCATTCCCGCACCAACATCGGGCATTCTCGTGTATCCTACTAAATGCATTTGCCGCCGCAAAACTACATAAATGGAAGATGTAATTCCATATCTGGGTTCAGGTGTCAGTGAAACTCCTCTGGTTTTCTTTCCAGCGTTTCTGTTATTAGAATCCCTTGAGAGGGAATTACAGCATGATCTCCAGTTCAGGGAACATTACAGTAGACTCACGATTATCCATGATGATAGGGAAAAAAATAATCCTGTTAATAAAATCCCAGATAATCACCATCCATAGGAAATATTGGGGAAGGGGTGGTGGTTCACCAGCCACCATGTGCCCTGGTGGGGGTTTTTTTGTGCGCTTAGGGCGGCAACAAAGCCAGAGCCAGCCCTGCGAGTTACGTGTATATTTTTTGACATCCTGGTTAACCCAATCCTGGATAATTGAGAGTCTACTGTATTCTTTACAGCTCACAAGTATCAGAACTTCGAATGACACAGTTAGAAAGAAGTCTCTAGGTCCTCTCGCAGAACACAAGTAGCATCCAATAACCTGTTACCTTGAATGGAAAAGCTATTAACAATACCTGGAGAGAAGAATATTGCAGTTCTGAGCTCTCCGCCCATCAATTACCGAAAGCTCCTTGACTTTATGTCTGGAACTCAGCGTGTCATCGATGGCATCTTCTTTCTACAAAAAGCATGATGAGAAAGTATGAAGAAACACAGCATATTGACATGTGGAACCCTTCGCACACACCAGTATCGTATATAACCGGTCTCCATTAATCACCGATGTCACTAAGGCTTAGCACTAAAACCTGCAGCCTGTAACTGAAATATAAGCAGTAATTTTATAACCCAGAGCTTGCTTTGAAAGCCACTAGGGAGAAAAGTAAATAGGTTTTCACACAGGGAAGTCTGAGAATCCATAAATGCACATACACTAATGAATAAATAAAGCAAGCCTTTCCCAGCATATGTATTTGAGATACTTCATTAGATCTTCCATTGAAATGCTGTGTTATGGACTGTCACAGACTCAAGATCACTTTAGTTCTACTGCCACACTAAACATCTGCAGCATCCACTCACACAATGCTACTCAATACAAGGGGAACACAACCTGCAGCATTTATTACCCTTTAAGGGGGAGACTTCCAAAAACATCTATGGGAGTGAAGAGCACAAGTCCTGTTGACTTGTGCTCCTAAATCCCTTGGGTGGTTTGACAACATCCCTCAAATAATTTACCATATACAAAATTGCAGTTACACAGCAGAACAAAAATGGTCTGAGATTTAGTAAACCTGGCTTATGAGGAAAGATTCAAATAGCTGGGCATGGGTATTCTGGAGAAAAAGACAACTGAGGCGGGATCTGAGAACAGTCTTCAAATATCTTACGGGCTCTTATAAAGAGGATGGTGATCAATTGTTCTCTATGTCCGTTGAAGGTAGGACAAAAGGTAAGAGGGTTAATTTGCAAAAAGGGAGATTTATGTTCGATATTAGGAAAACTTTCTAACAACAAGGATAATTAAAAGTACTGGAACAGGTTATCAAAGGAGGTTGTGGAATCCCTGCCATTAAAGGTTTTTAGGAACAGGTTAAACAAGCACCTGTCAGGGATAGTCTAAGTTTACTTGGTCCTGCATCAGCACAGGGTGGTATGGACTAGATGACCTCTTGAAGTCCCTTCTACATTGCTAGGATTCTATCAATGGTATAAAATACATAGTAACAAATGTCATGAACATTACTGTGCTACACAAGTGGTCACATTTCCTCTAATTTTATTTACACTGTTGCAATAATCTCGATTAATGTTAATAGGTGAATGTCTATTCCATTGATTCCCCAAGGAACACAACACGGGCAGAGAAGGCGATAATGCTAGCAGATGTGTATCAAAATGCATAAGCATTTAGCTTGGGCGTCGGACCACTTCATACGTCCAAGGTTTAAAGTGAGCAAAGACATGAATTTCTGTTACGGAAGACATTTGCAGTCCAAAATAACTAAAAACCTTTTGATCCTGTTACCATCTAGGAATGAGATTTTCAAAAGTACTCAGTGTTGGCCCAACTCCACTCCCAGGAACTTCAATGGGGCAACTTGGAGTGCTTTTGAAAAATCTTATCCCTAGGAACAAAACATTTTCAAAAGCATCTTAGTGACTTGGAAATTTAAGTCCCATTTTCAAAAGAGTTGTAAGCACTTTGGAGTCAACTCTCATTAAAAGTCAATGGTCTTTAGGATAAACTAAGCTACTTTTTTAAAAAAGGAAACTAAGACCCATTTTTAAATTTTACACTTGTTCTCAAACCCTTGCACCTAAGACAAATCTGCACCGATGTCAAAAAGCATGGAGATTTGGTATCATCACTATACTGTCTCAGGTTATGCTGTGTGGCTTTTTTTGTTCTAATTAAAATATTACTCATATTTTACAATTATTAAAATATATCCAGTATTACCGCATAGAGCACTACTCTACTTCTAGATAAGTGCGCTAAACTGCCTTAATTGCTCAAGCTAAACGTAAGCAAAATCACCAAGTTAATAAAAGCATAAGATTTCAGCAGTAGCTCACTTACCTGTTTGGAGTTATTGTTCACAAAGAAGTCCTACAGCCATAGCAGAAGCATGGAAAAGGCAGTAAAAACATGTGCAATTCAGTGGTGACAGAAAAAGAAAAAAGAGTCAAAGCATAGTCAGGGAGAATGTATAATACAGAGGTATCGACTGCACAAGAAGAACATGGGGCATACGAATTCTGACAATGGATAATGCAAATGAAAATGCACTGAGCAGTAAAAGAATGCAAATGAAAGGACATTGAATGGGAAAAGCACGCAAAACAGGGACAGGCAGGGGAAACATCAGTATCTACTGTTTCATCAATGGACCATGCAAAGGCACCCTAAAACAGGGTGTTAAAGCGAAATATGGAAGACAGAGAATTCGTCCAAACTTTCTGAAATTCTGCAATCCCTTCATGCAAGAATCAAGAAGAGCTGTGCAACAGAACCAGTGCTCGTTAAGCAAACACCGGGGAGAAAAGTGCTATTTCGATGAGTTTTTGGGAATTTCGAGGCGTGAAACACCAACACATCTGCCAGGAAAAAACAGGGCTTTGAAATGAAAATGAAATTCTCCTTCTGGAGCAAATTTTGCAATGGCAAAACCTTACCATTTTCTATGACAATGTGTTTGCCCAGGAACTGTCTTTTGGGGAAAAGCTCCATGAGAACTAGGCAAGACCCCACCATGTGCAATCTGGAGTCATGGTCAAAGGTGCAGAAATGCACTTTTTTGAATCACAATGACCTGAGATGAGATCTTTCAGTGTTAGGTTTACTCCAAATCAAGTTACTACACAATCATGTTTCCTCCCTGGCTGTTATGCTAGAAAGCAACGGACAGTCTGGATGGCTGTTTTAAGTTATTATTAGTCCCTAAACAGATTTCCATCACTACAGCAATTTTAAAGGAAGTCTTTTTTATGTAGGCCCTTGCTGGCTGGCTGCCAATCAGTTTATTAGCTCATGAATTGGATGGAGGAGGGGGCACAGGGAAAGAAAGGGGAAGTGGTTATAAAATTACTCCAGACGTTTTGGGCATTGATTAAACTAACACCTAATAGTGAATCTGAGTTTTAGCCTTTTCTTTCCAGTGCTGACTTTAGCTTCAATAAAGATTCAAAATGAATTTTTAAAAAGCTTCCTACAGTTTTGAAATAAATGTAATCCAACAGGGGGGAAAAAAACCCTCGCCAAAATACAAAGGAAGATCAGCAACACACTGCCCTGAACACCACTGTCCCTGCCTGCCCAGCTGATGTGCCAAAGTTCTCTTTCACAAACAGCAATACACTAAACTTCACAAGGAGCTAGAGTTATGAGCTGGAGCAGAGCTATGATGCTCCAACTCCACCTTGAAATGCTGTTGGAACAAAACATGTTTCTGCTCCCATTAGGGACCGGGCCTTTCTTCATTCCCTGGGTAGCAGCCCCCTTTTTCCAGACTTCACCTTTTGGTAGTATTTGAACAGCAGCAGGTTGGTGATGGCCCCTAGGTCCTGGAAGAATTCATTCCCCAGGCCGGGGCCAACCCCCAAGAAAGCTGTGTCTCATTAACTTCACTGAGACTCCGCACGCGCTTACAGTTAAGCACATGCGGAAGGGCTTTGCTGGAGTGGAGTCCGAGTGCACAAATTACTCTTTCCTATCGGCACGACAGGGCCACTTACAGGGCGGGATGACTGAACGGCCTTCTCCAGGAGATGTGACATCTAGGGCGTAACCTTCTGTTAGCAATGGCCGGGGACAGGGAGGAAGCAGCTTTGTGGCCACTGAGAATAGTAGCAAGAAGAGCAGAGAGGAATGCACTGAGGTGGCTCCACCACCGATCACTTCAAAGAGCCCAATGGTGCAAAAAGAATGGTGTGAATCCCAGTGGTAGGCCTGCACTAGCTACCTGGGAGCAGCCTTTACATGAGGCGGTCGAGTTCGCACCGCAGCCTACAAAACAGCTGTGAGGGGCCCTGATTCAGGTAAGCACTTAAGTACATGCTTAAAATGACACACATCACTTCTGCTTGTACAGCATGTTATGCAATGGACCCTTGTCCACGACTCGGGCCTACAGGTGTCACCTCAGCACAGATAAATCAATTCGTAATAGTGAAATGATGAGGTTCTATTGTTTTCAATGGGACAAGCTTCGAGTATTCCTGAGTCCAGGGCCTTACACCTGGGAAAAGAGCTGGTCTTTTCAACCCTCCTACTGAATTCAGATTTTAATAACTTTAGCGAAACGCCACTGAGAGGCTAGTGCAGGGGTGGGCAAACTACGGCCCATGGGCCACATCTAGCCCGCCAGACCATTTAATCTGACCCTCAAACTCTCAGAAGCAGCAGAATGTCCCCCCCCACCCCATGGCTCCTACACGTCATGGCAGCCAGGGAGCTCTGCATGCTGCCCCCACCCCAAGAGGTGCCCCCACAGCTCCCATTGGCCAGGAACTGTGAACAATGGGAGCTGCAGAGGCGCACCAGTGGACAGGGTAGCATGCAGAGTCACCTGGCTGCACCTCCGCATAGGATCCAGGGTGGGAGAGACACATGCCACTGTTTCTGGGAGTTGCTTGAGGTAAGCCCAGAGCCTGCACCCCTGAACTCCTCCATCACAAAGTTCATGTTTTACCCCAGGCATTTGAAAGGGAAGGGAATTTGAACCGGGGGGGGGGGGGGGGAGAGAAGGAAGATGAAGGTTGTGAACGGGGAGGTATTGTTGGAGGAAGATTAGGCCTTGAGTGACCTGGTTTGCTGTAGTAGTATACTGAATTGCACTGCTCCACTTTAGTTATGTTTGGAGTAGAACTCAGATCTCTTGACTCCCAGTCCTGTGCTTTGGTCAAACGACCACTTGCGCCTGCCCTGGCCCTTACTGATGCTGCTGTCCAGCTGAGCTTAATGCCTTATGGACTATTACTGTTCAATCCTGTCACTTGAAAGCAACATTGCCACATAGCTAAGGTCTAAAATCTGGGTTCTGTAACAAAAATAATTTTGCAGAAAACAATGTGTCCCCGAAATATAGTCAGAGATGGGGCTTGAAATGTGTCCCCTCCAATTGCACAACATTCCTTAAAGAGATTAGAGACTCCAATGTAAGAGCCCTGGGGATGTGGACCAGAAAGTTCAGCTGATCCATGTAGGTTCCACTGTCCAAGCAGAGTGAAGTGCCATAAACAGCTGAAATGCTCTAATGACAAAAAAGTGATATTGATGTTAAATAACCATTTACCTATACTAGTCAATGGTGTGTTACCAGTAATAGGGATCTTAAAATATTCATAGAGTTCCTCTAAATATTGCTGAGTATTTTGAAATACTTTAATACATATTTATTCCATGTTCTCAACATTGTTTTATATGTACTGGTGTGTGTGTGTGTGTGTGTGTGTGTGTGTGTGTGTGTGTACACACAAACACCAAGAGCACATGCATATAATGTTGAGACCACAATTTAATTGAAATATGCAAAGGATGCGCCATGCTAGGTCATGGGTGATCATTTATATACTCAGGCCCTTGTGAGAGCCACAAGCTGCACCCTCAGGAAGGGAACACCCCTCCCTTCTGCTTTCCTGACCTCTCTCCCCAACACTGCCTATTTAAATGTCTTTTGCCAGCCCCTCCCTAGCCTTTTGCTTTACTATGACAAATTCCTCATTCACCCAACGTTGGCTCGATGAATTCCTGACCCTCTCTCTCTCTCAAAGCGCTTTGATTCCAACGCCTCTCTAGAACGATACACATTTCAACACTCACCAGTACCCATCGACTCAGGCTGAGCAGTTTTCCTGTGATGTTATTCCAGGAGGTACATTTCTATGCCAAAGACTTGGCCGCAACGGCTGTTCAGAAGTGCTGGAGAATGTGTTTTGCTGGTCATGTCTCCCAGCCTCTGTGCGCTCTGGTGCTGGGAGGTATTTAGAGCCTTTTAAACATCTTTGGTCCATGCTCTGTGCTTTATTTTTCATTACTATCGGCTGCTCTCCCAATCAGGCCATTGGCATTACAGACCAACAGTCGCTCAAATTAGGTGATTTTGTCCCTCCTGAGCCCTCTTCTCCAGAGCATTTGAAATATTCCCTATATATTGGCCCTACAGCCATTGTACCATACACCTATTTGAGGGTTCATGCAGCTGTACTGTCAGCTGAGACACGAATTATTTTTAACCCTCTGCCTTGTAATGGTCTCCTATCTAATCTACCTGTGGATTAACTGGCTCATGCTGATGGCTAGGAGGACAAAGACACAATCTCCCCCCCAGCTCTCTAGTTCTTGCTTCCCTCCCATTTCTTATTCCTCTCTCACCTTCCACCAGGAACCACATTGAAGGCTATTCTACAAATTCAAGATTGGAACTCAACCGCACCTCCGTCAAACTCAAAGCAAGGGGAAAGAATCACTCTTAGTGACCTGTTTGCAAAATATACTCTCGCTGTGCTTCCTTCTCTTAGGAAACTCCCAATGTCCGCCCTGTTCTAATCTGGTGGTGATCTCTACCTTGATTAGCAGCAGGAAGAAATCAAGCTCCTTACAGAAGGTCATGTTTATCTGTTCAATCCATTTGTTCCCTGCAAAGTCCTTCTGCACCTGCAATTAGCACAACACCCACTGGTCATTCTGGCCAACTGACCAGGCAGAGTTCACTACTCTTAGCGCTATGAATTCCACCACAGTCCCATCTCTTTTGGCAGCTCTCAGTCTCTGTTGAGCCTCATACCATGTTAAAAAAATCTCATTCTCTTGCCCATCCATGGCCCAGGAAAGCGGGTGTCTATCCTGATGTACTAAAGTTATTTGCTGTATCATCCTTTAAGGCTTATAACAAATTGAAATTAAAAGTTGAGACTTGTTTGCAGTGTCACTTCTCAAACTTCACTCTGGGCTTGCTAAAAAAAATGAGCGAGATCCACACATGGCTGATGTGGTTAGAACAACATCTTTTTGGCTTACGACAGATATGAATTTTCAACCCAATAGGTAGAAGTGAAGCATTTGCTCTTAGAAGCGATCCAAAAACGTGACAGCATTGTAATCACATCTGCGTCTTATTTTTAACCATTTCCAATAATTTCTTTTGTGATCCATCTTCATTACGTGCCGCTGCTTACCCTGTAAAGCATGCTGACAGGTGTGTATGCGGGGTGAACAGATCTGTAGCAGGCAGTTAACATTTAAATGCGCAAAACAGAGGCATGCATAGGGGAGTGTAAGCCGAGTGAGCCGAGCTGACAAGTGGCATTAGTGTGAAATAATGATAAAATGTATATTCTGTGATCACATCCAACCTGGAGTGATTGAATCTGTGCAACACACACACACACACACACGATTACCTGCTGTCGCTGGTAAGCAGAGAATGTCCTTTCAAGGTCTTCGAGATCAAGGACTTTAAACACTTTTGCATCATCAATGTCAGTCCACACGGTGCCTGCCAGCTTGTTCTGAAACACACCAACGTTAGTAGATGCTAGGTTTCTTTATCACAGCAAAATCGGCTGTTTCATACATGGCTGGCACGGACGCGCCACCTTCAGTTATCTAAGCAGGCTGCCCTGGTCACGCGTCACTCGGCCCAGATAGGGAAGAGAGTGGCATGTTAAACAGCAAGTGAGAACACGCAGGGCTTACCTCAGGCAGCTTAGACCAGTTGAAGGATTTGAGGGCATTCGTTGGCTGTGGGATGTTTTTCTTTTTGAGGGCTAAGCCCAGCGGTGCTCCAGGAGATGAGGATATCCCGCCTAGAGGAGGGGGGCCAGGTGGAGGGGGTGGGCCACCAGGAGGGGGAGGTGGGGGCGGCGGGAGAAATCCACCAGGTAGAGGGGGCGGAGGAGGGGGAAGAAGGGCTCCCGGAGCCTGAGAAGGTAAAGGTCCACCAGGTGCTCCAGGTGGTAAAGGAGGACCTCCTGGCACAGTAGCACAGATTGCCCTCTGAAAGAGAGAGAACAAGCGCAGTTACAAAAGGGCACTACAATCAATCCTTTTAAACCCTTAGGCACATTAACCTAGCCCAGGTGCTGATCACAGAGGGCTCCGTTAGGGAAGATGTACGTCAAGGGCCGACATGTTCTTAAAGATCAGGAAACCAGTTTAGGATGTCCTGCACTTCCTGGCTAAGGTCCAGGACAGGGATTCGGGATAGCTGCCCTCCCGGAAGACAATGGTGGTTGAACTGGGGAACTCCCAGAAGGCGAGTCTCTACAGCTTGAGCTGAAGAGCTAGCCCCCATTGCTGGGTGCTGTAACCAGCTCACATCCTCTGAGGATGGATACAGAGCACTGGGGGCCAAGGGATCACATCTCTCTTCTAGAAGCTCGCCTGGAGCACCGGAAGCCCCTAACAGTTTGAATCCTCAGTGGGCCCCCATTTACGTCCACCATTTTGATGGACACCTGGGATTGAACCGGGGACTTTCACAGCTAAAAGCACAGGTCTACAGCTTCAGCTAAGGAGCTAGGCCAGTAGCTGGTAGCTGTAATAGATGGGCATCCTGTTTAATTTGGGTTATGTAAAAGAGCATCTAACAAGCCCACATGGGAGGCAACCAAGGAACAAGGCATAAACCACCAGCCTAATAACGCTATTCCCATGGTTAGTTTAAAGCTGCCCCTTCCCCAACCAACTACAGCTTGAATTTCTTGCAAACATTGTTGGGCCTTTCCCACCCGCAAGACAGTTTTGTATCCAGAATTCTTCAGCTGCATTCTCGGCTTACCGCAGCGCGAGAGAAGCTGGAATTGAACCACACACGGGAAGTCTGCAGCATGTCCTTACCCTGCTCAGGTCATGGAGCTGTGCCGTGAGGTCTACCACCTGTTGCTTGACGTGCTTATGCTCAGTAGACTCTTTTTCAAGTTTCTCTTTCATCTTACTTAAGGTCTGCATCATCTCCTCTTTCTCCTGGGTCTTGGCATCACACTCGCGCTCCTTCTTTTCCAATTTCTGCTGGAGCTCATAGTGTTCTAACCTCCCCCAGCCCCAAAATATTCCATGAAGTCACTTTTAACGACACGTTCTTCCCAATGGCAAACTACACACATACACGCACACACACATCAAATCCTTGATTTCTAAAGGAAAAGTAAAGCCAATAACCAAGGGAAAAGACTGTTGAGTCAACAGGAGAAACTAGGACCATTGACTCCTCCCCCTTGCGTATAGGATATTAATTGCTTCGCAAACATGACAGCCAGGACTGGTCACTGCATTTAGTGAGATTCTAAGACGGATCATACACAGCGACAAGGAGTTCGGCAATGCACAAACAGGGTGAAATCCTGAACCTACTGAAGTCAACGGCAAAACCCCCACAGATTTCAAAAGCAGCAGGATTTTAACCTTAGTATTTCTGAGAACAGTTGCTTTGGAGAGGTCATGTGTCATGGACTCTCTCAACCGCTGATGTGGATATCAACATTGATACTGTAGTCTGGGCTGCCCTGCCTTAACTTAGACCCCAATTCAGCAAAGCACTTAACTTTAGCCACCTAAACCCATTAAAGCCACTGGGACTAAGGCACATGCTTAAGTGCTTTGCTGAATCAAGATAGGTTTAAGATTAACAGCCATGTTAGTCTGTATCTGTACATAAGACGAGGAAGACTTGTAGCACCTTAGAGACTAACCAGTTTATTTCAGCATAAGCCTTCATGGGCTATAGCCCACTTCATCGGATGCATAGAATGGAACAGAAGTAAGATGCATTTATACACACAGAAAGAAAGAAAGAAAAAAAAAGAAAAGAAAAGAAAAGAAAAAGAAAAGGCTGCTATGTACATTGGCCAAGCCGGCCAGTCTCTACGCAAAAGAATAAATGGACACAAATCTGACATCCGGAATCATAACATTCAAAAACCAGTAGGAGAACACTTCAATCTTCTTGGCCATCCCATTAAAGACTTGTAGGTGTCAATTTAAAACAGAAAAACTTCCAAAACAGACTGCAAGGAGAAACTGAAGAACTGGAATTAATTTTCAAATTGGACACTATAAACCAAGGGCTAAACAGGACTTGTGAATGGCTCTCTCATTACACTGATTGCATTTCCCTAGTTAATTTACCTTCAATAGTTGTTAGCTCCTGACAGACACAGAGATCCATTTCAAGAGGTATTTTTTTCTCCTACTGATAATGGCCCATCCAAATTAAACAGCCTCTTAGAATTGGTATGCTAATGTACCACCTTTTTTTTTCTCTGAGTTCTGTGTATATAAATACATCTTACTTCTGCTCCATTCTATGCATCCGATGAAGTGGGCTATAGCCCACGAAAGCTTATGCTGAAATAAACTGGTTAGTCTCTAAGGTGCTACAAGTCTTCCTCCTCTTATTTATGAATCAAGATAAGCCTCCCTGCTGGGCCCAGGCGTCCCACTGTTACCCATCCTATTAATTCTGCTTCAAACATCTAATCCACAATGTAGCAAGAACTAGTTCTTCTGCTCACAAGAGCAGGCTTTGGAGTAGCCCAAATTCAAGTGAGGGTTAAACGACTGTGCATAACTGAATGGGAGGCAGTGAGCACTGACCGATAAAGCTGAGGTCCCAGGGCAGTACAATAGTATGGGTGGGCCCGGAAAGTCAGGGACCTACGCTGCTGTACCAAGGGAGATAAAGAGCAGTCTTGCTCTCGGCTAGCAGAGCAATTAAAATGGATTTAATTTACATGCCCCGTTAGAACATGAGACTCAGGATTTCTCCACTTAAACATTTCCCCTCACAAAAAAAAAAAAAAAAAAAAAAGCGTTTCAAGCAAAACCAAAAATTCGTATTTTGATCTAAATATTCAATTTTTTGACAAAGAAGTTGAAAAACATTGGGTTTCAATATTTCATAATAAAACCAATACATGTTATTGGAAACAGACTTTCTTCCTCAAAATTTCCTGTAAAAAATAATTTAGCATAGTTTTAACCTGCTTAGATGCACAACTCTTACAGATAAGGTAACAAAGTCCTGTGGCACCTTAAAGACTAACTATAAAGTATTGAAGCATAAGCTTTCGTGGGCTAATACCCACTTCGTCGGATGCAAGCAGTGGAAGTGGGTGGAAGTGCAAGCATCCGACGAAGTGGGTATTAGCCCACGAAAGCTTATGCTTCAAAACTTTATAGTTAGTCTTTAAGGTGCCACAGGACTTTGTTACCTCTGCTATTCCAGACTAACACGGCTACCTCTCTGATTCTTACAGATAAAAATCAGGGAGGATTCCAGCCAGTGTGTGCATGGGTATATAAATATATACACATATATACACACACACACACACTTAACGCATGTACGCACATATTAGATTTAAACTTATTTTATATATTTTTGTCATTCACCTTTTCGCATTTTTTCTGCTTGCTCTTTCCACTGTTTAACTTCATTTTCATTAACTAGCCTAAAAAGAATAGAAAAGTAAGTTTAGGAAATAATCTAACAGAGAAAATAATACAAGAAGAATAAACAAGATTAAAGTAAAGTGGGGTGTAGATTGCAAAAGAGCATTTGCGAATATTTGTTGAATGCAAATCCCAGCCTGACTTCACTGGTGTTGAGAACACCTTCTACTTGTTTTCATGAACATTCACACTGGCAAGCTTTTGTTTGCCACGTCTTTGTAGGGCCATCTTGAAAGCTCTGTGGGTTTTGGAATCAGCCAGGAGGCACAAATAACCTTCAATTCAGGTGGCCACTCACCGTACAAATAAAATTATGAGTAAGGAATACAGGAAAGAATAGCTATGGGAAATAGTTCATGGGCGATCCATAGACTGGGCTTGGTTCAGAAGCACATTTCATTGCGCAAGTTCAATGAAACAAATTCCTAAACATCAAAGTCTACCACAGAGAATTCACAAACGGGAAGAGGGAATATCTTAAATATCATTCCCCACAAATGGTTAACACCCTGCTCTACTTCACATGTTCAAGAACAGGAGGGTGAAAAGCAAAGTCCACTTTCACGTTATTAAATACTAAGCTGCTTAAAGGACAACGAAGAACAGATTGTTAAAGCTGCCTTGAGTGTGTGAATTAACCCGATAGCTTTAACAGATCACAGCCACGTCAAAACAGGGCATCAGGACAACAGCTTGCCATGTGAGCATACGGTTCCCAAAGGAGGGCACATACTTACATCCGGACCACGTTTTTAATATTAAAGTTTTCCAAGGGAGTCGAGTCGGGGTCCTGCCCTTTGTCATTCTGTATGACTATTTGCTGTACAATCCTATCAAGCAGTAGCCAGTACTGGACAGTGTTGCCACTTCTTTTAACTAAAAAGAGAAAGGGAAGAAGTAGTAGTGGGAGGGAAAGAAACAAAGGAAGGGTTTTTGGAAGCTGCTTTTCCGCAGCATCAAGTAGAACCACACAAGCATGCATTTGTAAAAACCAAAGTTCATTTATGGTGTGTGTAGAGACCCCAACTGAGATCAGACTGCTGCAGTTAGGCATTATAACATGCCCAGAGTTTCTAACACAAAGCTTTAAATCTACGGGCGGGTCCACACTTATGTCGGTGTGTAGAGTACAGACACTGCACACCCAACTAGCACGGATAGAAATAGCGCAGTCAGGCACTGCTTAGGTGAACAGAGACATGCCTGACTTTTACAGTATGTGTCCGCCCTACACAGCTCTGTACACATTCAAGCAGTGCCTCCAATAACTACTCTGCTACTTTTAGCAGTGTCGTGTCCCGTTGTGGGAGCCTTTCCCTGCCGCTGTGAACGGCTCTCACAGCGGGGAAAGGCTCTGGCTGTTCCCTGCTGCGTCCCCCTACCAGAACCTTTCCAGGGCACATGTAATTTGGTGCGGCGTGTAGCTCCACTGACCCCTATATGGCACCACAAGTGTAGACAAGGCCTCAACACAGAAGACAGACAGGGAAAGTGACTTGGCCAGGATCGCATAGTAGGTCAGTGGCAGAGCTGGGACTAGAAGCCAGGTCTCCCAATTCCCAATCTAGCGCTCTGTCCACTACAACACACTGCCTATTCTCATGCTATCTTTAGTTTGCTGCCAAAGATTAAGAAATTAAAGGCATCCACACATTGTATTATGCATCGTGTACAGTAAGTGCTCTACCTCAGCTCCAAGTGAAATCAGAGATTTTCTGGCAAGGCTGAAATACGAAGCCACATGCAACGTCAATTCCTTATGCCCTCCTGAATGGCTGTAAATGCATTTGTCTACTCACAAGGCATTTGGAGACAGTGATGAAGGATAGACATAAAGTGCGGATACGCTTCTGTGTGAGTCAGCCTCTTCCTCGTCAGTTCAAACATCTGAGTGGCACTCTTCGTGTCTATGTGAACCTGTGGAACAAATTGAACTCAAAGGTAAAAATAAAAGACATGGACCCCATGATGTTACTTAGCATTCTCACAGCTCTCCCAACAGGTCAACAAGCCAAAGAGAACTTGACCCAACCATGCAGTGCTAGAGCACTGCATGAAAGACTAAGGACATAATCTAGAAAATAAATTAAATTAATGTAATTAATAAATTAAATCAGAATAGGAAAAGGGTAGGGCACAATCTATCCTGGGATCAGTTTATTTAGGTACTTATATAGGTCAAAGTATTTCAGTGCCTCAAACATTCATGAATTTGTCCTCAAGACACCCCTGGCTAGGTAAGAAAGCACTATCGTTCCAAGTTGTATTACGGAAGAAGAAACCAGGGCACAGGATGGCTTAAATGTCTTGCTGAAGGCTGCGCCAGGAGCCTGTAGCTGAGCTAGGACCTGAATCTTGGTCTTCCGAATCCCATTCCATTGCCCTAGCTGCTAAGTCCTCCTCTTCCAGACAAGAGTACTTTCTAAACATCAGTCAATGTAGATTGCAAACCTCTCTGACGCTCCCCATTTTACAGCGAGGACACGGAAGCAGAGACGGGACAAGTGGCTTGCCCAACATCAATATAGAATTCAGGCTTCCCCCATCTCCCAGTTATAATCACAACAATCTGCTGATTTCAAACATCAATAATTGCAAATATAGGCAGCATACGTACTAGTTCAAATCTTTTGGCAAATTCCAGTTCATCTTCATTTCTAAGCATTTCAAAAAAATCTAAATGCCTGGTGGGGAAGAAAAACAGAATTTGGAAAACAGATATTTAAAACAAAATCATTAGCAATGGAATTCTAGAGAATACCAGCAACAGCTACAAACGTATAGGATGGTTAAACAGTAATAGCAACATGTCAGTTATCAGAGTAAGGCCTGTCAGCTATACACTCTAAAATGCTTAAGAACACTTTAGTCAGGTTTTGGTCTGGTTAAGTATCATAGTAATGCCCTTTCTCTCTCTGACAACCCTTGGGAAGAAGGAAAAATTATGCTCTGAAAAACTAGGGGTGAAACTCACAGGGTCTATATTGCCACTTAAAATTTAAAAAATAGGGTGAAGTGAGATTAAGATGAGGGTGAAGATAGGGGTGCACAGGGGTGAATTTCACCCTAGATGTCTGATAAGTGTAAGCTTTCAATGTACATAACAACGGGCCAGGTACTGGGCAAACCCTCATTAACTTCAGTGCGGGTTAGGCAGACTTTTGCCACGTTATGCTACATGGATTCTGCGTAGAGCCAAAGAATCTAGAAACATGTGGATGTCACTCTGAGCACCAGCGAGGGAGTCCTTTAAAAGAGGAAGCTGGCACACAAGAAAAGGGTGAATACAGCAGATAAGCTGCAGGTTATTGAATCGTTTTCCTCACCTGTCTAACGTCGAATTTTCATGCTCCCTTAGTTTATCGATGACTGGTTGAATTCCTAGCATTAGAAATTCATATCTAAGGTGGAGTCTGAAATCCAGACTTTCCTGAAAAGAGAAGGCAAAGGGTGAACATTGCAAGGTGCGACTGTACTAACACTATTTAAAGGAGCCCTCCAAAGAGCCACACACAACTTACCACTCCAGCCCCTTGGCTCAGGACCGCATTTATGAAGGACATGATGGCCGTCTTCAGATTCACTTCATCTCGATACCTTCCCGTGCTTTTATCCAAGTCATTAATCAGCGTCTGCCAAACAGACAGATATGGTGAAACAAACAAACAAACCACGAAGATTTGAATGACTCGTTTGTGGGCTCCCAGAAACCTGACGACCCCTCCCCCTTATGATCATGGTAACCCGTTTACAGAGATTGAACGACTAGACACACACTTCTACAGCTGTACTATGCTGCTTAACATTCCCTGCCTTGCCATAGACTGCTAATGTCAAATTGTTACATCATCTCTTCCAGGGGTGTCCCAGTCCTGCAGCTTTAAGATTCCAGTTGCTCTGCAAAAGCAGGTTAGTTTATTTTATTTCCTTCTAAACCAGTAACTCTGTTATTCAATGGAATTCAGCTTGCAAGACAACAGGGATTGTCAGGCTCCAAGACTAGATCCAGTTTCTGCCAGGTAAAACAAGGAGGTGCAAGGGAGAGCCCCACTTCCAATTCCCTGGTTTGCTGCTCAGCCCAGGCTCATACTAGAGCAGCTCTGGGGCTATTCTGACTTGCACTATCTGGCGATGGTCCCCAAAGGGCTATCCGCTAGCTGGAGACTGCCAGAGCGCATTGTGTCCTGGGCTCGTCCACTCTCCGTGTGCCCCCTGAGAAGCAGGGGCAGGAGGGGTCTCTGAGTAGCTAGGGGCTGACATCCGGTTTCCAATCAGGTGGCATACAGGGAACAGGGCAGGGCGTCTCCCTCTCTCAAACGCTGTGTAAACCCGAACATAGGAGTTTCTGTAGCACGAGGAGAAAGCAAAGACCACGTACCTGAAAGCGAGTCCTTTCGCTGGCGTATTTCTGGTAGTGCAGCATGGCCTCCAATACCTTTTTGTGACCCCCAGGAACCAGGCACACAGCGCCCATGATTTCCAGCACTGCCACCTTTGTCTTTACGTTCTCGGTGCTCAGACTCTGAGCAATTACATTAATACTCTCCGGATGGGCCAGGACATGAGCCCGTCCTTGAGAGTTGTTCATTAGTGCTTTTATACACCCAATGAGAGAGGTATGTATTCGAGACTCCGAGGTCTCATAGTCCATGCTTTTCAGAAAGTTCAGAATACACGTCAAGCCATCCAAGTCGATAAATCTGGTTACAAACCTGTCACGAAGAAGAGCACGTTAAAACCAATGGTAAGAATCCTTGGATCTGCACATTAGACTGCACTGCATTCGTTAACTCACTCAGTGGATGCCATGTTTGGCAGGTGCATTCTCCCCTGGCAGAAGGCATCTGCTGAGTGGATGCACACACGAGGAGCATGGTGTTGGTTCCAGTGTACGGTAACAGACAACGGCAGTAAAAGGGTTCATCGCAAGCTGAGGGATTGTCTAGATGGCAAATTAGACCTGGCAAGCTGGGGGGCGTAAATCTACAACACACATTACTTTTCCACGCACTAACTGGCCTGTTGGATCCTGCTATAGCGCACACAGGCAAGTTTAGTGCGCTTCCATCCACTCCTGTTCCAAAGCGGAGCAGATCAAAGTGCAACAGGGAACGTTCAAAGCCTGTGGCAGCAGTGGGGAGTGTGTGATACACTACTGCATGGCAGATTTACACCTCACACTAGCTCCCACTCTCCGCAAGCCCTCAGGAGAAGGTGATTTGATACTCCCAGGCCACCTCACTCTCCAGCTGAAGTCGGCGGCAAAAGTAATGCTCACTTCAGCGGAAGAAAGAGCAGCCCCAAAGGGAAAACATTTTTAAAGCCCCTACATCCCACTGGCTTTCAATGGGGGATTTAGGCTCCTAAATCACTTGGGCACCTTTGAAAAGTTTTGCCCAAAGGTAAAAGGCACCTAGGGAAATTAAGTACTTAAATTGGATTTCAGTGGGAGTGGGATGCTAATGCTTTAGTCCCCTTTGGTGAAGCATCCAGCACTGTTTGTTTCACAACCCAGCCCTGGTCTTCACTGGGGGCAGGAGGGGGAAATCAACCTAACATACGCAACTTCAGCTATATGAATAGCATAGCTGAAGTTGACGTATTCAGGTCGACTTACCTCGGCGTCTTCATGGCGCTGAGTCGCTCCCCCGTCGACTCCACCTGTGCCTCTCGGCATGGTGGAGTTCCAGAGTCGACAGGCTCAGGGATCGATTTATTGTGACTAGATGAGACATGATAAATCGATCCCCTAAAGATCGATCTCTGCCCACCAATCCAGCGGGTAGTGTAGACCTGGCTCTATTGTTTAACTGAGAAGTGGAAATACTTCATGGAGCCACACACATTTGCAGCACTTTTTATACTCAGAGGGACACCCCATGAAGTCGATATTTAAGTTGGTTGAAAACTTTCCAACAAAAACAGTCTTCTGCCAGAAAATACTGATTCAATGAAATCTAAAGGGCTAACGGGCATGGCTTGATTTCAGCAAAATTTTGTTTAGAAAACAAAAAAGGCAACGTGAAACATTTGAATACTTTTTTCTTCAAAATAACTTTCAGGGCTTTTGTTCTACTTTAGCAAAATATAAAATGGGTCAAAGCCAAAACAAAAGATTTTGATTGGCCCAAAATAGGTTTTCTCCCCCAAATTGTCAAGGGAAATTTGAATTTTCAGAGTTCCATTCCAATCTGGAGCAAAAGCAATGGTCAAAAGCACAGAATTTCCTACAAAATGGGAATTCTGGTTCCCACACAGTCCTAGTAGAGATCATTATGCCCCGCCTTTCAGCTGAGGAGACTGAAGGAGAGCTTGTAGTCCAATAAAGTAACTAATGTGTGAGCGGAGACTGCAGTTCAGGAGTCCGCAGTGCCAAGGTTCATGTTCAGCACGGACTATGCCTCTCATCTATCAATAATATCAACAGATATTTCTATTTTAAGATTCCTGTGTTGGACTGTGGTGGAGATGAGAGTGAGCATCACCCTTTGCAACTGGGTATTTTAACTGGATGGACCAACTGCAGCTGCCGGGGCTGGAATAAGGTGGCAACAAAGCAAGGAAAGAGAAAAGAATTGCCTCATTGGTTTTGTCCTCAGTGCCGTCTTCAAACTCTCTATGGTTTTATTTCTCTCCTCCTCGTCTTCTTTTTCCAAAGCGATCAGCGATTTTCTCTGTAAATGGAGAAAGGCAGATTTAGATAACGGGGTTCGGCTCTCTGTAAGCAGAGTCAAGACATAACTAGCGTTGGGGGCAGTGCAATAGGAACACACACATGTGCTGTACTTTGCAACTTCTAGCAAACTGGTCACTGAGCAGATGTACCTAATACTCGTCAAACTGTGTGTAGAGTAAGAGCCTAGGAGGAAATCTGTATTTGTACCGCAGTAGGAGTAAGAGTCCCAGTCACAGACCAGAACCCCACTGTGCCAGCACTCTACAGACACAGAACAAAAAAGACAGCCCCTGCCCCAAAACACTCAGATTTTCTTTCTATTTAGTAGCCAGGAAGAACTTCATTCCAAACTCGGCAGATTCGCTGTAACTTGAAGTCTTTACATCATGATTTGATGACTTCGGAGTAACAGCCAGAGGTTAGGGGTCTATTCCAGGAGTGGGTGGGTGAGGTTCTGTGGCCTGCAATGTGCAGGAGGTCAGGCTAGATCAGCGGTCGCCAACCAGTGGTCCGTGAGAAAATTTGGGTGGTCCGCGGAGCCGCAGCCGGAGGAGAGGGGCGGGGTCAGTAAGAGAGGCGAGCCGGGGAGGGGGAGAAGAGCGGAGGCGGAGCCGGGGCCGGAGAAGACGCGAGCCGGAGCAGGGCCGGGGCCGGGGGCGGTGGGGAGAAGAGCAGAGCGGGGCCAGGGCCGGGGCGGTAGGGAGAAGAGCAGAGCGGGGCCCCGGGGCCAGAGAAGACGCGAGCCGGAGCGGGGCCGGGGCGGTGGGGAGAAGAGCAGAGCCGGGGCCGGGGCGGTGGGGAGAAGAGCAGAGGCGGAGCCGGGGCCGGAGAAGACGTGAGCCGGAGCCGGGGCCGGAGAAGACGTGAGCCGGAGCCGGGGCCGGAGAAGACGTGAGCCGGAGCCGGGGCCGGAGAAGACGTGAGCCGGAGCCGGGGCCGGAGAAGACGTGAGCCGGAGCGGGGCCGGGGCCGGGGCGGTGGGGAGAAGAGCAGAGCGGGACCGGGGCGGTGGGGAGAAGAGCAGAGCGGGGCCGGGGCGGTGGGGAGAAGAGCGAGAGCGGGGCCTGAGGGGGAGGGGGAAGAGAGAGAAGAGCGGAGCTGGGAGAGGAGAAGAGGCGAGCCAGGGGGAGGGGGAGGGGGAGGGGGAGAAGAGCGAGAGCGGAGCCGGGGCCAGGAGAGGAGAAGAGGCGAGCCGGGGCCACGGGGAGGCAAGTGGCGGGAGCCCCGCATGCCTGCCAGGGAACAGGGTGCTTTCCCACTTTGCAGGGAATAGCTACCATCATCTCTATTTTTAAATTAGCAAATTGCATTTTAAATAGTTTTCAGGGTATTTAAAAACTTTTTTCTGTAATAAATGAAAGCGCAGTGATATTTAGATGAGTTGTGTGCCAGGAAGAGAAAACTACCAAACAAGGACCTAAAGCGATCCCCTGTCTTCACATGCTTGATTTCATTCCTTAATTAGAGCCATTCATCAGTAGGTATGAGATATGAGGCTTAAGGGCCGCCAAGACAGAGAGCCTCCAGCTACCGCGGCCGCTCCTGTTCCCCCCCCCCCACTGAGTCCATAATTGGCCCCACACCCCAGGAGGTGATGATGGCTAGGAGAACAGGTCTCTCACCTTCCTGCTGCCTGCGGGGCATGCATAGTGCAGGGGTGTGGGGTCTGATTGCAGGCACTAGCAGAAGAAGGTGGGGGGAAGAGACCATCCCCACACCTCCCCAACCCAGATCCAGCCACCGACCTACCTGCTGGATACTTCCTGGCTCCCCCTCCCCCCCTCCTGCAAGCCCTGCTCCAGCTCCCAATGGGAGCCATGGAGCTAGTGCTTTTGGCTGGAGAGTCCCCTTGGAGCCAGAGACCTCCAGAGCTGGTGAGTGTGGCCAGGGAAGGGGGGCAGGGTCAAGTGTGGATGAGTGTTTGGGAGGGGTGTGTGGGGTTGGTGTGGACTGTGGAGGATGTCTGGTGGAGGGCGCAAAATAAAAAGAACAATATCAAGACTATCAATTTATTCATTTATTTTCATTAAATATATAAGGTAAATAATGAAATTACAAACCAAACATATATTCTAATATGCAATGCTACCTTATTCAATATTCATTTAAAAAGTTTAAAATAAGCAGTGCTCCAGGAAAAGAAAATGGGGGGGGGGGGGGGGGCAGAGGCGCAAGGTAAAAATTTAGCCAAGTTCACTATTTTATAGCAGCTTCCCTCTCCTGCAAATCTGGGTCTGTGTCCATTGCTCCTTTTTGCTGCTTCTCTCTGGTCTGGTGCTCAGGGCCGGCGACAGGGTGGTACAACGGTTACAGCTGTACCGGGCCCCGGACTTCAGGGGGGCCCCCTGAAGTCTGGGGCCGGTACAGCTGTAACCGTTGTCCGGGGCTGTGAGCGAGGCGCGCTCACCAGCCCCCTCCCCCGGCACCCAGCAGCCAGCCCCGCCCCCCTTTGCTTCTCCCGGCCGGCCACGCGGCCGCAGCACATGCCGGGGTAGGTAGGAGCACATGCCGCGGGAGATCGGCGGGGGGGGGGGGCGCGCGGGAAGTAGGAGACCAGCGGAGGGGGGGCCCTCGGGCGGCGGGAGATCGGCCGGGGGGGGGCGCGGGAGACAGGAGGGGGGGGGAGCGCAGGCGGCAGGAGACTGGCCGTGGGCGGGGGGGCCGTGGGCGGCGGGAGATCGGCTGGGGGGGGGGCCACGGGCGGCGGGAGACCAGGGGGGGGGGCCCCGTATGGTCTGCCGTACGGGGCCCCAAAATTCCTGTCGCCGGCCCTGCTGGTGCTAACCCCTGAGGGTTATGTCTGCTCTTAGTCAGCCCACTTGACAAATTTGATTGTCCTTGATCTGTCTCTCCTTCCTCATTCACACCTCATTCATTCAACAGGGCACTTGATTATAAAGTGTGGGGGGAGGGAGGGGGGGGGATCTTATTCTACTTCTAGCAGAGACATTTTTCTTTTACCTTAATTATACTACCTTGGGGGCTATAACAGATTACCAAAGTTCAATACAGAGTTTCTAAAACAAGGTTATATGAAAAGGCATAATACAAAAGTCATTTAAAAGTTAAACAAAACACCCCCCCCCCCCCGTTCTTGCCACCCCACCCCCCCCCGGGCCTTTTAAAAAAAAAATCATGTTAGTGGTCCGCGGGATTCAAAATTGTGAGTTTAGTGGTCCCTGAGGTCCGAAAGGTTGGCGATCACTGGGCTAGAGGATTGTGATGGTCCCTTCTGACCTTATAGACTCCATGTCTAATCTCCGGGTGGGTCTGCCCTTGGAGCTGGAAGTGTCGTTTCCAGCTTGAGGAGACCTACCCGCGCCAGCTCTGATTGAATGAGCGTGCTGAAAATAGGGTAGCCATGGCGGTGCAAGCCACAGGAGGGGCTAGCTACCCTGAGTAGGATCCTGAGTTGATAGGCCTGTACTTGGGCAGCTAGCCCCTCCAGCCACTCACAGCACTGCAGCGACACTTCTATCATTAGCACGCCAGCTTGATCCGAACGAGCACAGGTTATATCTTCTCCAGCTGGGATTGACCTCTCCAGCACAAAGCCCAGATGTACCCTGAACAGACCACACTAAAGATGGGGTGGGAGCAGAGGCCCAGAGAGGGGAAGTGCCACGCAGCAGGCTAGAGGCAGAACCAGGAATGGGACCCAGATCTGAAGTCATTGGACTCATTGGTATGCTCTGCCTCTCCTGCTGGTGAGTAAAGGCCCATCCATTTCACCACTGGAGCTTCAGCTACAGTTCCTTGATCATGAGAGAAGGGGTGGATGTTATGCTGCATACTCAGTGGGCTCCATTTACCACACCGCTGTCTCTGGATTAAAAATTTAAGCCAGTGCGAGGGCTGTGCATAAAGGCTATCACACTGCACTACTACTACCACACTGCACTACCCTGAACAGACCGCAGGACTCTGTAGCAGAGTTTGTGTCTGAGTGGAATTTCTTTAAACATCTGGAGCTGACACACCCTTAATTTCAGGTGCTCCGCATCCACGTTGGGTCCAAAAAAGAAGAAAAGCCCTACTAAATACTCATGGAAATAATCTGCCAGTCGTAAATAGCCCACCTTGGATTAACCACGTGCCAGGTTGTCTATACACCGGTTGCTTACATGTTTACACGATTTCACTTTCATTTTGCTTGTGCAAAGCTTAGTGGTTGTGAAAATTGTCAGACTGATCACCTTGTGATTGTCTCATCTATGGGCGCAGGCACAGCTACAGGCATCATTACCAGCATAACTGGGCTGAGATTACCCAACTCACTCCATATAAACTACTCAAGAGCTGTTATTTTTTTTGGTCTGGTCCCACTGAGGCAAGGAACCCTGACTGGAAAGCTCATCCGGACTTTCTTGCCTAGCCGGCCAGATCCCAACCATCTAGCTGGCCTTACTGCTTCCCAGATAGTCATGTCTTGACCCTCAACAAGCCTCCGACTTCAGGGAGATCACCCCCATTGAATAGCCAAGGAAACGGAAGTAGAGGCGGCTAAGATATTGATCCTCAGGCATCCAGGCACCCAACTCTCACTGGTTTCAACAGGAGCTAAGGGCCTAAATACTTTTGAGGATTTGGGCCCAAATGACTTGTACATTGGCCACAGCCAGAAAGAGAAGCCAAATCTCCTGACTCCTTGTCCTATGCTCTAACCACTAGAAGACGCTCCCCCATTTTATCTTTCTGTGTAAAATAGCGACTCCTTCTGCTTTATTGGGGACAGGAATGTGGGTGACCTCAGTACTGCCAAACCCAGCCAACAAATATGAGCAGCGAGCCTCCCCCCCCAAAATCATTAATTTGTTTTTTCAAATCAAAACACTGGATGTCCCCCGGCTGAAATCTGATTTTTCAGCCTGTTGAGTTCCCGTTTTCAAGCTTCTCTCCTCAAGCAGGAAGGCCAGATATTTACTCTTTAAAAATCAAAGCTGAGCTTGTCACATAAAAGTCACAGAACATCAGGAGCTGGGGCACTAAGACAGACACTAAATATCACAAGACTCCCAATAAAAATCATGAGTGGGTAACACCAGAAACGAGTATGCGAGTTTGAACATAAGAGGCCTGAGCCTGCATAAATGAAACGCACAAAATGGGTTTTAAACATGTGTGTTAAATTTAGCCTGTCTCTCTCTTGCACACGTTACTGTTAACAGGGAATATTATGGATTTATAAATCTGGGATGCCCACAAAGGCAGCAGCTTGGTCCAGCACATTACTCATTGGCTCGACCCCTCACAGGACCCCTGGATTTTGTTTCAAAACAGAGGGAAATGGAGACCAGTGAGACTCCAAGCAAAGGTGAACACACACACAAAAAACGAGGGGGTTGGTTTTTATAATGGTTATTGCTTCCGCTCAAGCTGCCTGTTGGCTGGTGATGCAATTGGACAGCTGTCACCACCGTGTTACAAGGGAGGAAGCTGCCCTGCAGAAATGTCTGACGGATGATGTCACCGCTCCATGAGAGCAATCCACTGTAAAATCCAACTGAAATCCAGTGGGGTACATTTAATCTCCTCCAGCACAGCTGAAGTGTTTTATATACACCAGGACAATGAATAGTTGAGGCTTTTATGACCACATAACTCGGTGCCCACATCTGAGGAACACCACTATGTGGTTTATCTACACTAGGCTTACCGGACCATGGGAAAACCGCAAACACACAGGCAAAAGGACTAGCGTATCTCTGGCTGGCAGCAGGTAGGCAAAGGCCTGTATTTGTTCCTTTCAGCAAAGGGTGAAGGGGTTTTTCCATCCAGGGGAGACGGTGGCTTGCAGAATTCTAATTTATACAGGAAAGGGGGAGGAAAAGGGTCACATATTGATGAGAGCAGCCCTGGCCTATTCCAAGTAGCACTGAAACCTCCCACTGGTCAGTCAGACGGTCACTAAACATGGTTCAAAGACTCCCTCAGACCGTGCAAGAGGGACACCTTAGATACCATTTTAAGGTGCTAAAATAAAGAAAGCCCATCCGGGGTAGAGGGTGGGGGGAGGGTGTCTCTGATCTAGGTAGGAGTACTCAGCCGCTGCCCTGCTCCTGCTTGAGTCAATGGGAAAACTCCCATGATTACAACAGCAGCAGCAGAGTTGGGCCCACACTGAGTCGTTATGAAGACTTATTTTCCAACATTTCGGAGGACGCTCTTGAAGCTGGAGGGGAGGAAATGCTGATGCAGCAGGGAGGGTGTGTGTTACATAATCAGTAGATACTGCTACAGCTCAAGGCCCTGTGTGCTCTGCAGCAAGCTCTTGGGAAGCTCTTCCAGTTTTGATGGGATGAGCCAATGCTGAATTCTGCAGCACATTCACTTAAGAGGGGGGAAAAAACCCCCACCAAAATCCAGACTTTTGGGAAGATTAATACAGCCAGTGCGTTGTCCCATTTCAGCGGGCCATAGGTGTTTGAACTGACTGTGCATAGCTGTGCTATAGAAGCACCAAGCAGAAGCCAGAATGTTAGACAAAGGGGCAGAGCACAGCCAGTGCCTTAGGGAAGCTGGAGACATTTACCAGTACATAAAGGTTACAGCTTTCTCCCTCTTCCCTAGGTGAACACATGCATGGTAAACTTGGCCTCTCACTTCTCCGCCATAGCAAGCCTCAACAGCAGCATCTCCTCCACTGTATCCAACAGCAATGGACCCACATATTAGCTAAATGACCAGCAGCAAAGTAATGCCTGCCGTCCTGAGGGTTATCATTAGGTTCCAGAGTCAATACACCATAAAGATGAATGGAGCAGTTTGTGCAGTTCAGACCTATTGTTTCAGGCTGCCTATTGGCAAATTAGCCCAGTGCTAATTCGTATGTGGAATGTCTGCTCTGCAACTGTCAGGGCTAGACAAAACTACATGAAAGTTTAAGGTCCAATCAGCAGGTCGGTCCTTGGGAGACAGCAGCTGTCCAAGAGGCAGAAATAAAAATCCAATCCAAATCGCAGTACCCCTGATAATCTCCATTTCCGCAGACAGATCGCTATGCACCATGCTGCCTGGGCAGGAGCAGAAGTACTGTCCTTCTTTAAGCATTGAGGAGAGAGAGCATTAACCCAGGTGCCAAAGGAGCCTGCACAAGAATCACATCAGATCTCCACTGTCCCCACACAGAAGGGCGGAGGACTGCAAGAGGATGCTGCAGCACGGCGGTAGGTCATTTTAGAGGAGGATCCGCACTCAACGATCCAACGGGCTCAGACCCCTATGACTGTGCGGGGACCATGGAGGGGTCACAAGACAGCCCTGGGGCGGCAGGGAGTCTGTGCTCCCTGCTGAGCTCCTCACACAAGCCTGGTTGCACAGACTGTGGTGGAGATGGGAGTGGGCGTCACCCTGAGCCATAGGCTATTTTACAGGATGGTCTAAGTGCAGCTGCCTCTACCCAGAATTCACTCTGGCTGGCACAACCAGGTGAGATGCTAACTTCCCAATAAGCAGGGTATGTGTAGACACTGTGTCTTCTCTTTGATCAAGGGCCTCTTGTTAGAGCCGTTACAGTGACTAGAAACAAACATTGTGTACACACAGCACACATGTGGCACTGCTCCATTACAGCTGCTTGGACAGCCGGGGGCATCCGAATGGGCTGTTGCTTCAGACACTTCCTCCATTGTGATCACTACAGACCCAGCTCTGCCACCCTTCCAGGAGGTAAATATTTCACTCTGAGCTGCCCCTTGCATCAGTGGTGCTACTCGCACGGGGGGGAGGAGGGGTAGCACTTGAGGTGAATGAGAGTGGCAGAATCGGGCCCCTGCTGATGGTAACAGTCTCTGATACGCGTCTTTGCCTACGGTACCATACGGGTAGCTAGCTGCTCTTTGTGAAAGCTGACGGGTAGGCTTGGACAACAGAGCAGAGGTAAAGCCAAAGAGGAAAAGACCAGTTCAGGGCTTCAAGATGTCAATCAATGCAAAAAGCCACGTTCACTCCTTTCTTCAGGCATGCTCCTTTAAGGATGTGTCTGCACTGCCAGGAGATCAAACACACTGCAGAGCTCCTGAAGTGCTGAAAAGCTTTGATCACAAAAATTCAGCTCCTACACGCGGCTACTCCCAGCCCAGCCCTTCTCTGAACACATGCACCAAGATCTTCCCAAACTGCATCTCAAGTTTCTCTTCACCTTCTCCAGCCCACCTGTTCCCTTACCTCTCCAGCTTCCCCCATCTGGGCTAGCCTATCTTCCTCCATGCTCCTACATTTGCCTCTCTCTACCCCTGGGATTGCTAAGGCTCTAATGCCGTGGCACTGAGTCCCATGGCTACATACCCAGTCTGATAATTTTTGGTCATTCTGAGTTACTGGAGCAGAGACTGATCTTATCAGCACTCCCGTAACTAAACAGCAACTGACCAGAAGAAAATATATTGCCACTAAGCTGACACCAAACATGGGAAGTTTCAGCTCAAAAAGAGAGTAGGTTTTTGAGGATGAGAAAACACCAGGATTATAACGGAAGTCTGGATGTAAAGTTAACTAAGGCCTTGTCTACACTAAAGGGAAAAGTTGATCTAAGCTACCCAATTTGAGTTACGTGAATAGTGTAACTCAAATCGACATAGCTTAGATCAATTTATTGCAGGGCCCTCACTATTTGATGTCGACAGGAAATGCTTGTCCATCAACTTCCCTTACTCATCTCAGGAGAGAATCAGCTATCGATTTAGCGGGTCTTTACTAGACCCGCTAAATCAACCACCGATGCATCAATTGCCACAGCATCAATCCTTGGGAAAGTGTAGACAAGCCCTAGAGTTTTCAATGTCATTATGCAGCAAGAGCTACAAGACTGAGACACGTAGGATTTCAAAGAGTGTAAAATTAGGCTCTTGACTACTAAAGGTCTTAAACATTTTGAATTCATTAAGATCTTTGCTTCTGCTAATTTTCAGGTGAAGTGATTTGCTAAGCAGCGTGCAATTAAGTGTTGCCTCTCAGGATAGTCAAACTGCCTACCCACTGTATAGCGGCAATCAGTGCTTGAAGAAAGATTTTGATATTTGAAGAGAGATGGAAAAAAGGCAAGAGACTTTAAAATGCCAAGCAACTGTGGTTTGAAAAGCAGCTATTAAAGCAAGTGCACTATGGTCTCCCAAAGCGTTCTTGACTTGATCTGTGTCTTTCAGCTTGCAAGTTCTCATGGCAAGGACAATGTCTGTATTTGTCTCTTGCATAGCTCTGGGCAAAGTGACTGTAATCAATCATTTTGCATCCAGAAATGTACTCCTGCCTGCACGCACATCAGAGAGATGCTGTTGTGGTGTATGCATAGAATGCTTAGCTGCATCACAATGCAGAGTCGATAGCCCTTGAAAAATGTTTCCATCCATGTTCTCCAGGATTCATATCAAGAAGCCCACAATGTAATACAGTGTGCCTGCCGGGGTTGTCAGTAACAAGATGAGCAGGGATCCAGATTTGTTGCAAATAGTAGATATTGAAGAGACACTGGGGCTGGAATTTTCAAAGGAAAATAAAGGAGTCTGGCATCCCTCTCCCACTGGAATTCACTCGGGTTCCTTTGAAAAGTGCAGCAGAACTACACAGCAGCACTGTTCACCTTCAGTCTAGTTACTGTAGCCAACTCACAGCTCTGCCTGAGAGGACAGCAATTGCAAAATGGAAACAACTGGCTAGGCAGCAGTACTGCTGAAAAGGAGCTGAGGGTTGGAGTGGATCACCAATTGAACAGGAGACAATGTGAGGCAGTTGTGAAAAAGGCTAAAATCCTTCTGGGGTGAATTAACAGGAGTGTTGTCGTGACTTTGCACTCCGCATATTTTTATAAAATCATATAAATATGTGTGACTATAAAACACTTCCACTGCTTGCATCTGACGAAGTGGGTATTAGCCCACGAAAGCTTATGCTTCAATACTTTAAGTTAGTCTTTAAATTGCCACAGGACTCTATTACCTCTGCTATTCCAGACTAACACGGCTACCTCTCTGATTCTGTGACTATAATGTAACTAGAACATGTTTCATGCAAACGATCTCTTGTAAAGTAGCATTACAAAGTTTATAATCTATTAAGTGTGATCATCCTATTTGTATAAATGTATCTAAAACTAGAAATGCATCTAAAACTAGAAATGTGAAATATAACCCTGAGGTCCTATTGTAATTATGCAAAGTGGGGGACATTAGTGGTGGTTTGGAAGCTAGAGGACCCCCATCAACCAGGACAACTGACTGTGGATGGCTCTGTTTGCAGGCAGGCCTTCCTGTGAGTCAGGCTGGAGGAATGAAGGCTTGGGGTCTCACATGACATGTGACCGTGTCACCTGGTACTGAAATCCATCTGAAACCTGGTGCTTTTCCATTTAGAAGGAGGGGCAGGGACCCAGAGAGGCAAAAAAGATTCCCGCCTTGTGCCAAAGCTATATGAGGGGGTGGAACAGAACAAAGGGGGCTGCCATCATGAGAAATCCCCTAGCTACCACCTGAGCTGGAACAAGAGCTGTACCGGGGAAAGGATCGTGCCCAGACGAGAAGGTGTCCAGTCTGTGAAATACATTTACTGGAACATCTCTGAGGGTGAGATTTTCATCTGTAATCACTTTCTTACTGCATTAGAATTGTGTGCTTTATTGTATTAGGTAATTTACTTTGTTCTGTCGGTCATTACTTGGAATCACTTAAATCCTCCTTTTTGTATTTAATAAAATCACTTTTTACTTATTAATTAACCCAAAGAATGTATTAATGCTTGGGGGGGGGGGGGGGGGGGAGAGAGAACAGTTGTGCAGATCTCTCTATCAGTTCGGACCCCATTGGGATTTGGGCATCTGAGTGCTGGCGACAGGGACACTTCTTAAGCGGTTTTCAGTTAAGCCTGCAGCTTGTGGGGCATAGTTCAGACCTGGGTCTGTGTTTATTGCAGGCTAGTGTGTCTGGCTCAGATCAGGCAGGGCACTGAAGTCCTAACCTGCCATGGAAAACGGGCTCAGAGGTAGTCTCAGCACATCAGTTGGCAGTCCCAAAGGGGTTCCAACCCGTCACAGTTGTACGTAAGAGAAGGGAGCTAACGGTTCCGCACAACTTGGCAATTCTGAGATTTCAGCGGGAAGACTGTGTCCACTTCTGGGTGCTACAGGTCAGGAAAGATGTGGATACACTGGAGAGAGTCCAGAGGAGAGCAACATAAATGATACGAGGTTTAGAAAACCTGATTTATTATGAAAGGTTAAAACCAGCTGGGCATGTTTAGTTGTGGGAAAAGACGACTGAGGGGAGACCTGATAACAGTCTTCAAATAAGTTACGTGCTGTTATAAAGAGATTAGCCATCAATTGTTCTCTGTGTCCACTGAACATAGGACAAGTAGTAATGGGGTTAATCGGCAGCAAAGGAGATTTAGATAGGAAAATGTAACAATAAATGGTAGCTAAAGTCTGGAATAAGCTCCCAAGAGAGGCTGTGGAATTCCCATCATTGGAGGTTTAGAAGAACAGGTTGGACAAACACCTGTCAGGGATGGTGAGGGTTTACTTGGTCCTGCCTCAGCGCTGGGGGAGGACTCAACACCTTGAGGACCCTTCCAGCCTTACATTTCTGTGCGTAACGTGACATGGCTGAACACAAGTCAAACTGCATGTTACGCATCCTGCCATGACATTTCAGCTACTTTGTGTGTGCATACATACACCTCATGCAAAGTACACACTGGAGACAGTAAGTGTATTGAGAGGGATTTGGGAACAGTAATATTCTGAAGTATAACCATTGATTACATCATAACTAAAGAACACTTTTGTTTGTTCGACATATGCCAGAAAAATAATTGTAAAAACACTTACAGCAGCCATTGAATTTAGCTGATCAATGTAAAACTCAGGCCAGCTAGTAGCTCCTTTATTTTCTTCCTGGTCCTGAAAACAAAAAGAAACTTATCAGGAGAAATAAGGTTTACTTTCCCCATCCTTTTACCATAGCCACGTACAAAGACTGAACACACAGCACACACTAATTCCATTATATCAGCCTCACTAAGTTTGATTTTGATCAGACTAGAGTATGATGGTCCTTTCTGGCCTTAAAGTCTATGAGATTTCCTACATTCTGAGCTACCATCCCAAGCATTCTGATCTAGGTATATTATTTGGTCTTTTTAACTAAAAGCTCTATGGGACAACGTCTTTATATGCAATCTGCGTTACAATATCTGCTTTTAACTGAACGCTTCCTGATTTAACTGTGGCAATCTTCCAGTTCCAAGGTCCTTAGAGAAGAACTTTGACATTCTAGACCCAGATCTCCCAGTACCGGCACTTGAAAATTTCCTCCGTTGAACGTTTTTGACTGTGTAGCTGTGTTGAATGCAGTGTGGCTGCTTTTGAGGTAGTTTGCTACAACTGACCCAGAGTAAATAAAGGGATATAAACCATATTTCACTCTTTTAGGAAGTAACCATCACTTACCAAAACTCAAAGTGGGCCATTACACACTTCACCATCGATGCAAGACTCTCAACCTGAGGGGTTAGGATTTCTCCACAAATGACCATTCAAACTACACTCTTTCAAGGGCTTTTGACTTTTTTTTCAAACCACAGTCCCATACGCCATCATTTTGGAAGTGCTCCTCCTCAGACGTGCTGCAGGTACCTTAGCTCCCCAGTGTGGAGGATGGTGTCTGGAGCACTCCCGGCTTAGCGGGAAGTAATGTGTGTGTAGAAAAAGGCTCCCAACGTTCCTCATGTAAACAATGGCTGACTCCTGCCTTTGGGTTCATTCTCGAGGGGCTGAAAACCACTGAGCTACACTGCAGGATTGAGAGCCCAGCTCTCTCGGCTGGAGCTTTTCAAGCTCTCCCGTGTTCCTGATCACTTGGAAGAGATCAAATTTACATTGGTGACATGGAATAGCAAGGAAGCATGCAGGGCAGGAAAATAAAGCTGTTTACAGGTTCAGTACCTTGCTCTCACGCTAACAGTGTCTCAATGACAGACACTTCTAGATTTGTTTTCTCTTTCGGGACCTGCAAAATGCTCTCCACACATCTGAAAGTTCACTCTTGATTCACAAAGCAACAATCTGGATGGTTTTCTGTTATAGAAAGTTATACGGCATGAAGAGGCATAGGGCGCATGCGAAGGCCGAACAGACACTGCTAACTGAATATCTTCCATCAAGGGCTCGAGAGATACATGCGCACCTGAAGTGCAGCGGCAGGACACTACTAGAAGAAGAACCTGTTATCACAATATTTGCAACACACCCGATTCCTTATACCAACAGGGTTATGCTGACTGACACAAGGCTAGACAGTGCACCTATTCCTGTATACTCCTGGAAATAGTCACAGCAATGTTCCTAACACAAAACCCCATGTTTCGCTATCATTACAGAATTACAAAAGCAATTAAAGCTGTAGTGCTCTAAAGTTGTGTTGACTCTTCCTGGTACATCAAGTTACAACACCACACAAGGCCAATCCCCATATAATCAACCCTGCTTTGGCTCCCGGCAGGGATTTGAACCCAAGATCTCACATTCAAAGCACAAGTCTCTAGCACTTGTGCTAAAACACTAGTCCTCATAGCTGGCAGGTGCAAGATATTTGTTATCCTCTTATATGGGCTTGCCACTAGAGGGGGACAAAGACCCATATTGTCCTACTACAAGACCCTCCCCCAGCCCCCACACATCCACCCTTGCAAAAGCCAGGGTGTTTCGCTTACTGATTGGGACTACAAAGACAACATTTTGTTTGGGGCTGGCTTCAGAAACATTTTGTTTCCTCTGCCACAGACAGAACTACTGTTCAATTCTATAGGCAGTTTCCCACATAGTCAGCCAGATTTAAAGGGAGAAAATTACTGTTTTTGCTTCCAGGCTTAAATCTGGATGCTACATAAAAAAAGCTAAAGAAAAAAAAACCTAAACAAAAAAATCCAACTATTTTTCCTACCGGAGCTATTTCAGCCTAAGAAATATAAGGATTTGTAACAGAAATCCTGATTCAGCTTTAATCCTAGCCTTGAGAATTGCACTGATGATAACAGAAATGCCAGGCAGTCACATTGTCAACATTGTTTGGAGTGAGGGTTTTTTGGGAGGATGGAGGAGTGAAGGCAGGGATGGCACAGATTATCTGTCCAAGAGTTCGTGCCTAGGATCACACAGAGACGGGAAGAAAAAGTTCTTGTCAGCTCACAAAAGCAGGTGGATGCAAGCCTTTCATTGCAAGTTTCCCTGCAGAAATATCCAGCACACAGCAAGCCTGCTGCTGGTGCATCAGAAACACCAGATTACCTTGTGAAAGAGCCAAGTCTACAAATGAACCTGTTTCCCTCACTTACAAGGCTGGTGAATTCACGGTCAGTTCCCCAGCTTCCGAGGGGAGGAAAGGAAGCACCAGCTGTCTCACACCAGCAGTGTATATTACCAAACGATCCAACAGAAAAATTAGGTCAGGTCCCAGAGAAAACCGTTAGCTTGCGTTAATGGCTCGCAGCCAAGAATCAGTATTAGAATCCACAGAAAAACAATTACACTGTGTATAACCCTCACCCCTCCCTCCCCGCCCCACAAGGTTACAACTAAATACAAAGACAAAAGTCACATAGTACATTTTTTTAAAGACTTGCAGTTTATGTTCTACTTTGAAAAGTAAGAAAACCAAAGACTGCATTTATAGTTGACTGAGTTTAAGACACAATTGTGATCATCTAGTCCAGGCTTGTCCAACCCGCGGCCCATAGGCCGCATGCGGCCCAGGACAGCTATGAATGCGGCCCAACACAAAATCGTAAACTTACAACGTTATGAGATTATGTCCACAAATAACGGAGTATTATTCGTAATTCGCATTATAATTGCAAACAGTTAGACCAAAAAACCGAAAAACTGATAAAATTGACTAATAAAATAAAGAGCGAGAGGACTCTAATGTCGCGTAAAATGAATTGTGACAAAGAATTCGTGTATAGTAGGCATAACGCGTGGCCCAAGACAACCCGTGTGGCCCAAGACAACTCGTCTTCTTCCAATGTGGCCCAGGAAAGCCAAAAGATTGGACACCCATGATCTAGTCGGACCTTCTGCAAATACACAGGCCACATAATTTCACCCAGTTATTCTTGTTTCAAGCCCATAACTGCTTGAACTAGAGCACATCTTTTAGGACCTCTATATAACATGAAAAATAATCTATGGGCTTCTCTGCTCCATGGATTTGAGCATTTTATAAAGAAACTGCCTAACTATTCCCCAAGTGTTAAGTAGTAACATCTGCATCAGATACATTTTGCCATCTCGGTCAACACCCTAGTTCTGATGGGATTCCCTAACACCAACACCACAGCATGTCAAACAGCACAAACACTCCAGATCTGACCTGACTGGCTTAAAAGCCCCTGAACTGTTGGGCTTTGGTGAGCTAAGGAGGTAGCAGCCTCTTCAGAACAATTGCTGTTCCTATTTTGTTAGTGATAAGTCAGACATACTTGCTATGGAACAATGACCTGATTTTCCATGAGGTGCTGAGCACCCTTGAATCACACTGAAGGGAGGGGGAAGGTGGTTCAGCTTCTCAAGAGATCATCCAACAAGTCTTTAAAAGGACTGGCAGCATCAGGGTTGTTCTCACAAGAACCTCTTCGCTACCTCACTGACTTCAGGGTTCTGATTAGAGCTGGTTTCCGCATCCCACCCTTTCCTCTGAAAACTCAGCTGTTTTCTGGGAGAAGTCAAAAAGCAACACACCACAGTCAGGTCAGTGAGGGAAGACCGTGCATCATGGGAGATGTAGTCCCACTGGGGATCCCATCCCATTGAAGAGAAAGGGAGCACAAGGCATCCAAATTACAAATCCCATGAGACACGTAGCAGCATTCCAGTATTAAAACACTAAAACAAAAATGTTCAGATCCATGAGGAGGGTAGACTCTAGTGTCAAGAGTTCTTCATCAAAAAGTCTGCCTACAGCAGCCAATTTCTCCAGCCCCACCAATGTTTTACAGCCAAGGGCCATTAGCAACAGCTCTCCAGCTGATCTCAGTGTCCAAAAGACTTGAGACCAACCCATTCCTTGCAAGGAGAGAGTCCCAGCTGGAAATGGAATGTGGTTTTCAGGCCAGCTCCTCCGGCTACACTTTTCAGAGTCGACACCCAATGAGAAGATGCCCCTAATGACAAGAGTAAATGTGTTTTTCCTCCATTCACATGCACAAAGCAATTTAATAGCAGGGAACAGTACACTAGCAAATGCAGTTCCGATTCCTGAAGCAATAGGATTGGCCTCCAGGCTGAGTGCTTTGTGAGCTCCAGAACTTGCCTTGGTTTTCTAGCCAATTTAGCTCTCAGCGCTTTCAAGGCCATTGACCAGAGATGCTCCCACAATCATAAAAATTGCTTCCTGTGCAGAACTGTAGCAGCCTCTCTCCTATAAAAGTTGTCCTGGCAAATCTCTGCACAGGCCATCAACTCTTCCCACTCAACCATTAGCCTTTAGGAAACTCCCCGGGCCTCATGCTTCCACAGCTTAGTTTAAAGACGTTTCACTGGGTGGATTAGGAATCAATGGTTCAGACGCCCTCATACCGCCGAGACTCAGGAGCAGACAAAGAGTTCAACCACTTCCACAAATCTACGCCCCTAGCCGCTTGAATGTCTTTACTGGGGGAGAGTGGCTGGGCCTGGGATATAGATTGTCCAGCTTGGACAAAGCAGTGCAGCACTCCGGCTGCGCCAGGCTGATAGGGGGCATGGATGAGACCGAGCTACTTGAAACTTAACCCAAAGGAGACCGAGGGGATGACAGCTGTGCTGGGGGAAGCAACTGGAGGGCACATGGATGGAGGGCGTATGTCTGCCAGCTACTAGACAACGCAACTTCAGGCCCCCAGCGGCTGTGGGACGATCACATGACCGCAGCAACCCACACAGCAGCTTACTATCTGGCTAGTCGGATGCGGCCTTCCCTTTCAGCCTCCGACGTTGCTCGGGTTCTTGTCTTACCTCGAGATTAGACTGCTGCAATGTGCTCTAGATGGGGCCGTGTCGTACAACCATGGGGGGACGGCAGCGGTAGCAGTCTCACTGGGAGCTTGTGACATTGGCTGCCTGTTGCTCTGCAGGTGGAGTTTAGGGCTTTTAAGGGGTGGGTTACAACCTTAAATAGCCTGGGACTGGCCTACCTGGGGGATGACCTCTCTCCCCATGCCAGACTGCTGCAGCCGGCTGTGGTGCCCAACGCTGGACCCTGTCATTGTCAAAGTGCGTGGTAGCTGGCAGAGCATTCTCCGTGAGGGTTCTGGGACTGTGGAATTTGCCCCCCATCCCCCAATTTAGTCCACAGCCTTCTGAATGTGGTGATTTTCCAGGCATGCTTCGTTCCCGCATGATGAACGATGCTCTCCCTATGCTGGTGTATTCCAGCAAAGTCAGTAGAGCTGAAACCACTTTATATCCATGTCAGATAAGATCCAAATGAATCGTGGGCTTCACCTTCAAGGCAAGGGCCTTGAATTCAAAAAGATCTGGGTTCTGTTGTTTGTTCCAGACTTGCTGCGTCACCTTGAGCAAAATCACTGGAGATCGGACTCCCTCCGCCCGCCATCCTCTGTAAAACGGGGTCAGTACTTCCCGCGCTCACAGAGACATTGAGAGGTTAAACTCAGACCTGTCAGTGAGACGCTCAGATAAGAATGATGAGGGCCACAGAAAAACATCTAAACAAACCCACCCTAAGGTAGGGGACGCCATCACTAGCATGTATTTGCACAGGCCACGTTGGATGCAGAGTCTTCATTTGGGGGCAGACCACAGCACCTGGCGCTCAGATACACTCAGACCCTGCTTTGCGTGATGGATGGAAGGCTCCAGAGCCTTCTGCAAGGGGCAGTGGAGCAAGAAGTCCTTCTGCCTTTGTGGGGACTGGGAGCGCCCTCAATGCTTTGTAAGTGGGCGCAGGCCTATGCACAAAGTTCTTGTTCCAGAGACCGTGTGTCTAACAGGGCAGTTGTCAGCAAGTGCCTCTTGCCAAGATGTTTTTTTAACGTGTGAATTCAAAAGTAACAACAACAACATGGATTTCTTGGAGGTAAAGTTAGAATCTTGTTGCCGACTCACTGAGCAATGCGCTTCAGTGTTCACTTCAATGACACATCAGGCACAACATTCCTATGGGGCGCCTGCAGAATTTGCTTCATATAGAGCAAAAATTAAAATGTTTGCTATAATAAAAGAGCTGCCTCCTTATTTGCACAAGCTAAGTGACATTAGCATTACAAGGGAGTGCAAAATGTAAGTGAGCTAAACAGGCATGTCCTCTTTTAATATTTAAACCAGGCGTTGGCAACCTTTCAGCAGTGGTGTGCCGAGTCTTCGTTTATTAACTCTAATTTAAGGTTTCACGTGCCAGTAATAAGTTTTAACGTTTTTAGACTATTATATAAAACTAAACTATGGTTGTATGTAAAGTAAATAAGGTTTTTTAAATGTCCAAGAAGCTTCATTTAAAATTAAATTAAAATGAGGGAAATCCCCCCCCCCCCCCCAAGACTGGTGGCCAGGACCTGGGCAGTGTGAGTGCCACTGAAAATCAGCTCGCGTGCTACCTTTGGCAGGGTGCCTACCCCCGATTTAAACAATAATTTTGCTCATAAAGGAAAGTGCTCCCCGTTCGGCATATGCTAAGCGCTTTTGCATCTGGTTGCATTGTCATTCATGCCTTTGGTTTAGAATTTTGCACAGACAAATACTTGCTATGCCAATGATAATCCCTATAATAAGCACATCCATTCTCTCACACATCCTTATGAGGGAAATGCAGGTTGTTTGCAAAAATGTCGTAACCCTCTTGAGCTGTGCAGCTGCTGTGATTCATGGAGAAAATATTTGGGTGCTAATCAGCAAAAACAATCACTTCTCTAAAAAATACTAGGGATATATATTTATGAACTTAAGTGAGAAGAACAAAATATATGGTATCTTTTCATGGAGGAGAATAAATGCTTTATTGCTCACTCATAAGATTATTAAATCTGATAAGCAAAAATTATTTGTAGGGCTGTCAAGCAATAAAAGAATTAATCACGATTGAGAGAGAAAATATAGTGGGGATTAATTGCTGTTTTGATCGCACTGTTAAACAGAATACCATTTAAACATTTTTGCATGTTTTTTACATTTTCAAATATATTGATTTTAATTAAAACACAGAATATAAGCATACAGCACTCACTTTATATTTTTATTACAAATATTTGCACTGTAAAGAAGATAAAAGAAATAGTATTTTTCAATTCATCTCATACAAGTACTTTAGGGCAGTCTCATTGTGAAAGTGCAACGTACAAATGTAGAGGGTTGGTTTTTTTATATAACCGCACTCAGAAACAAAATATAAAACCGTATAGCCTACAAGTCCACTCAGTCCTACTTCTTGTTCAGCAAATCGCTAAGATAAGCACGCTTCTTTACATTTATGGAAGATAATGCTGCCAACTTCTTATTTTCAACGTCAGCTGAAAGTGAGAAGAGGCATTTGCACAGCACTGGTGTCACAAGGTATTTACATGTGAGTATGCTAAAGATTTGTATGCCCCTTTATGCTTCGATCACCATTCCAGGGGACATGCTTTCTGTGCTGATAGGTTCTGCTTGGTAACAATCCAATCCAAAGCAGTGTGGACAGATGTACATTCACTTTCATCATCTAAGTCAGATGCCATCAACAGAGGGTTGATCTTTTTTGGTGGTTCGGGTACTGTAGTTTTCAAATCAGAGTGTTGCTCTCTTAAGATGTCTGACAGCATGTTTCATGCCTCGTCCCTCTCAGATTTTGGAAGGCATTTTCTAATGTGCTTACACTTGCTCTCAGAACATAAGCAAAATGCTATGTCATACATAGTGTTACTTTGCACAAACCACTATAAGAGGCTAAGATTTGTTAACAAGGGTGGGGAACTGTAGACCATGGGTTATCAATGTGAGGGTCATAAACCCATCCCTTTCCAGGGGACCCTGAAACTTTCTGTTGACACACAGAATCACGGTGTGGCAAAGGCCACAAAACAATGTTTCAGGCTAATCCTAGGAGGCAGTTTCAGTCATGGTTCTACCGTCAATGGACGTTCAGAGGCTGCGTCAGTAATCCCTATTTAGAGGGTGAGGTAAGACGTATCCCGTATGATGTACACATAGGCACCTACAGCCACATCATCTTGAGTTCCAGTCACGTAGGACATCACACCCCAAGGCAGGCAGAGGCCTGATCAGTACTCGTAGGGATATTTTCGAGGGGGGGAGGTGAGAGAAGGGGGCAGCACCGTAATCTTCAAGACGTGATGCCGACAAGTCAGTATTTGGCATTCTCCTAGCTTAGGACCAAGATAAATCAATGCCCCATGTGGTGCTGGGGGGCACTTCTACACTACTGGAACCACAGCAGGAACAAAGATGATCAGGTATTTAACTGAGGTACAGATCACTTGTGGTCATTCAGGGGGAGGGATAGCTCAGTGGTTTGAGCACTGGCCTGCTAAAGCCAGGGTTGTGAGTTCAATTCTTGAGGGGGCCATTTAGGGATATGGAGCAAAAATGGGATTGGTCCTGCTTTGAGCAGGGGGTTGGACTAGATCTCCTGAGGTCCCGTCCAACCCTGATATTCTAAGATACCATGGCTTTCTCCCTGCACGCCAGGAGAGGAGCAATCCTGGTCGAATCCCATCCCAACAGGAGTCCGTAACTAAACCCTGCGGATGAGACTCACTCTCGGTCCTGGCCCCCTCCTTCACCTCCCACCCTACCCGGTCCGGCAGCTAAGCTCCACATTCCAATTTCAACCCCTTAGGGTATGGCTAGATTGAAGATTGTAGCGTGTTTATTTGTAGCGCTTCCCAATGTAGCACAATTGGTATCCCGCTAGAGACTGTACAAATTGAAACCTTGTAGCGCAAAATAATGGCTACATTTGTGGTGCTTCTGCGGCAGTAGCAGTTGCGGGATAGGGCAGGTATCCCAGCATTCAGCTGGGTGCAACGTGTTTTGCAAAGGAGGGGGGCGAGGGGGAACTGGGAAGTTGTTCACAGGGAGATGAGATCTGGCTGTCAGTTACTTTTCCTTAGCGAAAACTGACAGGCTGTCTATTTCAGACACACAGCTCCGTCCGCAAGCATTTTCACTGGTTATTTGCTGTGTGAGTTGTTAGAGAGAAACTGCTAAGCTACTTCCGCCTTTATAAAAACAAAACCTCACGTCATTTGCCTTACATGGCAAGTTCATTGTCTTTAATGGCTTGCTGATGGCCTTCAATGGCTTGCTGATGGCTTTCCATGGCTTGGAGGCATGCAAGAGATCCCATGGGTGTCCACATTCCCATCCTTGCGCTACAACGTTAGCACAAATAGGCTTATCACTCTGGAAAAGGAGGTTTAACACTTGTGCTTTAAACAGGGAGTCAGTGCGCAAAATCTCCCTTTGAAGTGTGTTTGCTATGAAAATTCTGGCGCTAGAGGAGGGTTTTTGCGCTGCAAAGCGCCAGTCTAACCATTAGTCATCCTCATTGCAGGATCACGTGACGTGACGCCTCCCCCCCCCCCCCCCCCAAGGCATGGGTATCTGTATTCCCACACATATACTCCAGGGGATCCAGACCTCCGATATTATCACAGTCCCCATTGTGCTTGCCTCATTTCACTTTGTATCTGGAATCATTTGATTTTAATGGGGCTCCTCCCCCGCTGAATGGCAATGAGCAATTACCCTTCACTTGACCCCATTCCCCATCTGGCATTTTGGCCTGGAGGGAAAACAAGCAGAGGTTAAATGAGATGGTTTCCTGGGAGGCTCAGAGGATCCAGAACCTAAAGCACAACCAGAGGGTTTGTCCTGTAGCATGGCAAAGCAACGACATCTAGAGACACAGCGAGAGCTGTCTTGTTTGGCCCTGAGGAAGTACAGCATGGAAATATCACACACCCCATAGGGATATCTGACACCTGGTCTGTCACCCCCATCATTGCCCCTTGCAACGAGCATTTAAAATTCCTTTACAGAGACATAATTTGGTTCCTAGCACTAATTCAACACTCCTGAGAGGAGGGCCACAGGAAAGATGCCAGAGTTGCTTAGCCTCACAAGTCTAGGCATTGAGATGGGCTAGGCTAATGTAACCACTAGATTCCTCCTTCCCTACTGCATACTGGGCTTCCTCGAAGCAGGGACAGGGAATCAGATACAGGGCAACAGCAGCAAGCTGGAGATAAAGGCAGGAATAAAAAGGGGAGGGTGCAGGTAACCCTCACGGCAGCCCTTCTTCCAATGGCCACCCGCTGTTTGGACAGATGTTACAACTTCCCCTCTGCACCTGTGGCTCAGTCACAGCTGTGGGAAGTGTCGGAACGGGTCAGCACAGCTTCCTGCTGATGTGCACACAAGACAGGACACACGCCGGCAACCCAGGCTGAAAGGGAGATGGAAGTGCTGTTTGTGTCCGACTGAAAGGAAGTGGTAGGGCAAAAAGGTCTCTAGAGAGGAAAGCTGATCAGCACAGCAGGCACAACTTTTCACTTAGAATTAACTTGATGAATTATAAATTTTCCTTTCTCAGCTCCCCTTTGGGCTCTCTTATTGCTGCCTCCCAGCTTAAAGACCCCTCCCAATTAAGTGCAGCAGAACCTCCTTAATTCATTGTAACAACCGGGCAAACTCAGCGCAGATCACTTAATCCTGCAACTTGGCGAGCAAAGGGGCAAAGTTCAGAAGAAGAATGAGGACAATGCAGCACAACATGGACTTCCTTCAGATATCTGTAGAGAGTCGCTGAGCTGTCGTGATTCAGGGCAAAAATCTGCAGTGCGCCGGGGACTGTGCAGTGTACTCTGAACAGTGAAGAATCCCCACCGCAAAGAGCAGAGCCAGCTCACAAGTCTTCACCGAGCAGAGTCTTCACTGCGTGTGAATTTGTGGGTGTGAAAATTAGCCGAGCGCATACGAGTGAGATCTTACTGCAGAGCAGAGTTTGGCTTCCATGCAATGTGTTTCACGTAGTGCTTCTCAGGAGTAATGGGATGGATTAACGGCAATGCAGTGACTCAGACGAATGCAGAGCATGTGCTCACAAAAGGCTTTGACCTCTGGACTTTGCAGAGCCCACAGTCCCCCACCCAACCTGGGAGGACTTGGACGTGTGAAGCTGCATTTCAGCTTTCATTAAATAGCTGTAGTAAGTTCCTAGCCTTTTTCCCTGGGAAGATCAGCTTGGAAATGGATATGAACAATGGCAAGCCAGTTGCTGAAAATAACCAGCAGCTGGGCTCCAGACCTGCAAGAGGTGGCTGGAGGCCACCTATATATCCTCCCATCACATACCCCTATAGAAAACGAGACAGCGACCTCTGGATGTACCCTGCAAATTCACCTCCTTAAGAGAGTCTTCAGGCCTCACTTGTACAATGCAGGGTAGAAACAGCAGAGAGGAATCAATTATGTTGGGGGATGGAAACAAGGTAAAAAGAGGCTTTGAAGGCCTGCCTAAAAATGCTGCATTCAGTACCCATTAGTACCATCGTACTGAGAAGGGAAATGCTGGGCAGGACACAGGGGCCATGGGAACTTTGGTTTAGATACACATAGCAACTTCTCACTGCACAGCACCTCTAAGCCCTACGTCAGCAGGAGGCCAGCTCTAGTTGGAGAACTGGAATCCAGGATCTCATCTGACAGAAGTAGCAACAGCTGATAAAAGGCGGGGTTGCCTGGTCTTTCCCCTGGGCTGCAATTGCAACCTTTCTGTCGCTGCTGATTAATGTAAGGAAAGAATTGCAGACATGAATCACACTGGTGTTAATTGTCCGTATAATTATAGAGAACAGATGGAGGAACAGAAGAAATTCAGGGTATAGAAAGCCACTCTGCCAGTGATTCTATTCACTGTGTGATCTCAATAGATAGATTGTACATATGCTCTTGTGAATGCAGAGGATAAACTAGGAGATTGTTGTCTAAACGTGTCCAGCTGGCCAGCTCCTGGATTCCTTCAGGTTCTCACAACTTGTTCATTTTCTTTAATCTCCTCTTTGGACGATGCCTTTGCTCTCCTTTCTTAGATGGATGTAGTGAGGCTATTTGAAGGTGTCCCTTTAAATTCACTAGGTGAGTGTAAAGTGGTTATACAAGTCCTTGAGGGAAATCTTCCTTCTCCTGTGCTTTTTAAAAGCTAGGCCAGATCCCAATCTAACACCCAGAACCCAGTATCCTTTTGTTGCTTACTAGGAACTACTACTTTAAGATAAACAATGGGTGAATAACTGTATATTAAACACGGTGTAGCATAATCAATTGTGTGTTTCAATTTGTAATATTTACTGAGAGCATTTCAGGCAATTGATCCATCTGTCACTCACATGGTGTTTGTTGCAAACATTTTAGGACAAACTCTACCAAAATTATCTGGTCAACATGTTTGTTGCTCTCTGTCACCTCCATCCTTTTATATTTCTTTCCATTTGGCTTCCAGCGATCCGGCAAATGAAGATGAAATGGACTATGATCCAAAGGAGCTCATGCACAGTGCTGCGGCTTCCTGCCTGCTTCTCTTTGGCAGTGTGAAATTGAGACACAGTGCTCTGTTTTACACCCTTGCTGAAGTCATTGGTAACTGCTATTGTACAAGCCTAATTAACAAACCTAGTCAATCTCCTGCCCTCAGGGGAAGTGGCAATGAGATTAGGTGCCTCATTAGCACTTCCAGGGGAAGGTCAGTACTCCCTATGCCCTGGTGGATGTGCACTGACAGGGTAGTGGATGACAGTTTTGTTTTCACCGTGCCCCACATCTTATAAATGAGGTGCTGCTTGGCTGAATTGTGATTTGAATTTTCATCTAGTCTATACACCCCATTCACATCTCCCACCTCCTGGGGCATTGTCTCGCCTTTTTGCTCATTCTGCTGCAGGAGACAAGAACGCTCTCCCAGCAAAAACAACGAGGAGTCCCCGTGGCACCTTCGAGATTAACAAATTTCCACTTCCACCTTAGCTGAATTGTTAGCACTGACCACCACCACCCCCAACTTGGTAAGGCAACTCCCATCTTTTCATGTGCTGTAATATATACACCTGCTTGCTGTATTTTTCACTCCATGCCTCTGATTAAGTGAGTTTTAGCCCACGAAAGCTTAGGCCCAAATTAATGTGTTAGTCTCTAAGGTGCCACAAGGTCTCCTCCTTGTTTTTGCTGATACACACTATGGCTACCCCTCTAAAACCTGTCTCCCAGCAAGTCTCCGCCACTCACTCTCTTAGCACTCTGCATCTACGGCTCACTGGCTGCTTTCGTTCATTGGGCCTTCCCCAAGCACCCAGCACCACAGCAGCTTAACAACAAGCACAAAAGAGTTTGTTCCACTGCCGTGGAGTCTTGTTCGCCGGGACACGCGCCCATGCAAAATTTGGGCCACCATCCGGGCTCTTCCTAAAGCAGTCTTTCGTTCGGACATTCACAGCAGCTCTACGACAAACAGCTCACCCCAACCTGCAAAAAATTTAGAAAACTACACCAGCAGCGACGTGGCAAGAATAAAGACTACCCTGAAGTTCCCTTCCGCTTTGTAACCACCACCCTAGTCCTCAGATCAAAGCATCAGACAACTCCCTTCAGACACCCAGATCCCAGCACGACTGTACAACGTTGCCCTTTGGCCACAGCACTTCCATCCAGCAGTGAACCCAAGACACTGTGTTTCTGGCAAGTGCTAAATTAGCATCTCCAAAAGGAACAAAAGCCAGGCCTGGAGAAGGGAGGAGAAGCAGCTGTGCTACTACTAATAAGACTAACTGCCGTGTCTGCCCGTAATACCCTTTGCCTGACAAGTACAGCACAGCCTGTGCTGCGGTCGTGGTGGATTTGGATCTGCTCCATAATAATTTATGAACACTGTATATTGCCCTGTTTATTGGGATATTTACTGTACAAATTCACTGGGATAACTCAAGAGACAGCTGTCTGGAGAAACAGGCAGGAAGGAAAAGAATGGCTTAAGAAAGCCACCTCTGAGCAAATACTTGAGAGATGCACAGGACAATGCCAGAACTACTAACTTTGATGATTTCACATCCCTTTCCAGCCAACCTGCCAGACTGGTTTAGATCAGAATGGGTTCAAAGCCCAGGAACAAGAACAAAAGTCCTATAGCAGGCTTTAAAAAGGGCCTCTCCAGAGAAAGGGGGAACCAGACTGAGATGCAGGCACCTGCTGCGGTGGTGCGGAGGTTGCCATCAGGGACAGTAAAGCCTTTAGTTAAGACAGGCATGTACGCAGACTGTTATTTTAAAGAGCAAAAACACGCACCATTTTTCTTTAAGTGATTTGTTCCTACTTCTGAAACAAACAATGTGTTGTTTTAAGGTTAGTATACACCATGGACCGCAGATTCCCAAAGGAAAGAACTGCACACGCACAAACTCTGTCAGACTTGCAGGGTAAGAACGGCTGACACAGATCTTGGAGTGGGGGAATTACAAAATTCCACCGCAGAAGAGGTGGGGATGCATGGGGAGAGACCAGAATGGGAAAATGTACCTGTGCCTTACCTGACAGTTTCCTTTGTTGAAACAATGAGATCCACAGATGGGTCTCTGCTCAGGAAGGGGACAGAGATGCAGCTAGCCCTGCAATTGTGACAGTGGCATCCCTCGACATACAGTCAAGTCTCTATGTACTTATATGGATCCCTTCATGGTGCTATGAGCGCGCTATGCAGCAAGCCAGCTACAGAAGTCTTGAAAGATCTTGAAGTTTAAGAAACACAGCCAATATTTTAGAAAATGAATTAAAAGTAGCTTCAGGTACATCACCTACCTCTGAGTTTCTCTGCAAATCTTAGGCTTTGCAATCACATTCTTTTTTTGCCAAATAATTTCCCTCTCCCTTCCTCCTCTTGAAAGACCCAAAACAAGCGAGCACAGAGTGAAACTGACGACATACCAAATGCTGACAAATTCACAAAGCAACCTAAAATTGAGATACATTCCCCCCTTTCCTCCATCATCTTTCAATGTAGCCAACTCGGATCTGTAACAAAAATACATTTGAAAAAAAGTGTTCAGATAGCAGCGTGTCTGATTTTAAACTGACAGGACCAAATTCTCTAGTCATTTAACACTGGCACAGCTCCACTGAAGTTCGTGGAACTATGTCAGGTTTGCACTAGCAGAGAATTTTGCCCACACTGGCCCTCTACATATTTAGCTTCACCCCAGACTCTTAGTTTCAGAAGGTGTCCATTTAATCAACATGCAACAAATGATGTTTCCCACTACAACGCCAAATGCTTTTGAAACGATGCCGCTAGAGCAAGGGTTGCCGAGAAGTGCTGAAATTTAATAGGATTGCTCCTTGATCTGATAACCTCAGCATCCAGATCAGCACATTGCATTATACACCAGTCTATTTTTTCTAATACTAACACCCCCACTCCTCCACACACACTCCTTGCTTTTCCCAAGATTTAAAAATTATGCTAACAATAAGCAAATACAGCATGACCAGATGCCTTCATGGTCAGATGGTTCATTGTTTAAAAAGCTCCAGTTTAAAATCCAAAAAATTGCTAACAGATGCAGTTTTTGGCTGGAGACTGGGAAAAAACCTCTCAAACAAAAGAGCGTGTTGTGATTGGAACTAAAAGGGGAATTACCTTTAAAGATAAGAACTACAAACATTTCCTATTGAAAAACACCCCCAGTCATGTAAACAGCCATTTTCTGTACCTTGCAGTGAGAAAAGTTAAAATATCATCTGCAGAATGATGCCGCTGGCATAATATTTCAACCTGTTGTAGCAACAACAATTGTAGGCATATTCAGGATGCAAACAGGCCGTGAAATGTTTTTCATTCAACCCAGATGACCAAAGAGGGCAAAATTCCAAGTGATTTTTTAAAGTATCTTTGTCAGTCTCCTTGTACCACAGGGAAAATAGCTTTCAAGTGAAGGAGACACAGATATCTCACCAAACTACCTAAATGAGCCACCCGATAAAGATGAACACAATTGTTAACCGGAATATGAAGATCCCTAGAGATACAGGTGAAAGACACTTTGACAGGAGAAAAGGCCATTTGGCTGGGGTGGGGGAAAGCATTTGAGAATCTCGCTTTTCTATTTACCCCATTCTTCTTCAAAATCCTCTCTGCACTTAGTTGTTTCCAGTTTATACTACAGTAGAATCCTGACTTGAGAGTTTAGATTTCAAATGTAGGCTTTAATTGCACACTGTTCAATATTTCACTTATTTGCACCTCATATTAATTGCACTAAGAGGTCTTTGCACTTTCCAAAATCAGGTTATAATACTGCTCGGAGTCGCACCGTCTCTTCAGCTTGTATTTCATTTCTTCCCAGCCCCCACTCTGCTTTTACAAATGTTGGATGTGACCAGAGAGCTAGTTTTAAAAAGCCATAGCGCCACTGTATTTGTTACAGCAGATTCTAGCTAGCAGTCCATTCCACATGGTTCTGCGGGATCGGATTCTGCATGAACCCTGCATTTTCCCATCTGACTTGGGAGCTCTTCAAGAGTCTGAAGTTGGTACTTCAGCTAAAATGAGCCATGAAGTTTTGCAACGGAATAAATGTTATATACTCACTTTAACTCAGACTCCTCTGCTGTGGGGTCATCTTGAAGCACTCTCTTTTCAATGGAAATAAACTCATTCCCTCTATCCTCGCCTCATAGCCAAAAAAAACTTAAAAGCTGGGCTCCCTCCCTTTCTTCCCCACTCTTTCTAACAATGTCCTTTCTAGGAGAAAGGGAAGAGCAGAGAAGAAAGTGCTTTATATTAGTTATAAAACAAGTCTTTGTCCGATAATATTACTTTTAAATTTGGATTTTATCCTTCTGCTGATGCATCTCCATACCCTCTTAGCCCTTCTTTATTATAGCCATACACTGGACTGACAACTTCAAAGAATCTTTCTACAATAATCCTTAAATCCCTTTCCTGATCCGAGTGCTGCATGACTGTTCTATTTAATGCAGGCTCCACTCCCTGTTTGGGTCACTGCCCATAGACTTGCTATTGAACATAACATGGCTTTTTCCTTTTCCTCCCCCTACACGGCTCCCATTAAATAATCAATTCAAATCCCTCTAAGTAGGGTTGCTGTGTTTCTCATCGGCTGCCATCTTGTGATACTTGCAGCACCATCAGTTTGAGAATCAGTCAAAGTAGCCGGTTGTGAGAGAGCCAGAATCCAAGATGGTGGCTACCAGTGCTGCAAGTCAGCAGGAGCAGCTGCCATGCTGGGAAGGTCATGCGGCAAGGCTGTGTGGGCACCGACAGGGTCGTGCCCACCCCCAGGGTTACACCTCAGCTTTCAAGTGAGGGCGCGGTGCAGTCTCACATGAGGTCATTAAAATGAGCCAGTTGTGTACATGCTGTAATGACTGATCTGAAGGCCGAAGTTCATAGGTTGAAGACAACCTATAAACTAAGGGGAAAGCGATAGCTCAATGGTTTGAGCATTGGACTCCTAAACCCAGGGTTGTGAGTTCAGTCCTTGAGGGGGCCATTTAGGGATCTGGGGCAAAACATCTGTCAGGGGACAGTACTCGGTCCTGCTCTCTCTCTCTCTCTAACCCCTCGCAAAATGATGCCATCAATGCCAGTCTACATCTTCTAACTCTCCCCTTCCCACCCTTCAAATATAGCAGTTAAGGGTTTCATGAGTGACCTGTACCTCTGTTTGGCAGAAGCTGGGAATGGGTGTCCCATCCCTGTCACAGCAGCCAGCGTTCTCAGGGCTCTGAAATGCTCCAGACTCTCTCGTCAACTACCACAGTGTTTAAGAAAAAGAAGTCTTGGCACATCTGTTGGTGCTGCATTGTTTGGTGTACGCGGGGCTTTGAAGGGGGGAATCACATGCCTTTGAAACTCTAGTGCAACCCAGTACCACCTCAACATCTGCCACAGTCCACATCAAGGGTCCCACGGCACAGGGGCGCCCTCCATAGGCCAGTGCCTGTCAGAGCACAACAGATTCCTACTACTACTGAAGATACTGCTACAAGGCAGCGGGAGGTGCAATTGCCAGTTCGGGTAGATACATCCATGCCAGTTTTGACTGTGCTACTAATAGAGTAGCCACGATGGCACAAGCTAGCCACCTGAATAGATGACCAAGGTCTCACCTGGCATTGTATAAAGGTGCTGCCCATGCCACCGTAGGCACTCGGCTACTTTTAGAATGGTGGCTTATTCCGAGCTGGTGGGGGCACAGCTACCCAAACCGGGATTTACAGATCCTGCTGCAGCGTGCACGTACCCTTGCTAGAGTGGTGTTAGGGCTTAAAGGATCAGGCCTGTTATGATGATGCAACTTCATTCATTTGCAGAAGCTTTAGGACTTAGACAGCATGTTTAAATTACAATGTCCAGGGACAGAGGACGGTACCACAGTAAATCCACGAGAATATCTCCAATCCGAGAATACATGCAATCATGTCTCGAGCATGAATGTCTGGGGTTTGGACCCCGAAAAGACAGGAGATTTGGAAGTAAACCCCAAAGGGGAGGAGGTCACTGATGATGCGCTGTCTATTCACAGACGGCTACTTTGAGACTCTGCACTGGCTCGCTGCTCTCTCTGAGGAGGGTTGACTGCTAGTGAACCCTGTTTTGGGTCATCTAAGCCTACTTCAAGTCAGAACAGAGAAGCAGCACTGAATAAAAGGAAGATGGGGGACCCTAGAAATGGGGAGCCCATGCTTAGGAACTGTCATACTAGGTCAACCCCAAAGACCATCTAGTCCAGTATCTGGTCTCCGACAGTAGCCAGCATCAAAGACAGGTGCGAGAGCTGCCATCGTTGACAATCGTGGACCTAACTGGCCGAGAAGGGTATCAGCTTATCAGGGTATCAGGTTGCCAGCCAATGGGAGCTGCCGGGACGGTGCTGAGGGCAGGGGCAGTGCACAGAGCCACCTTCTCCCTACCCCCAGAGACATGCCAGCAGCTAGCCGCTTTCAGGAGCGGCATGGGGCCACGGCAGGCAGACAGCCTGCTTGAGCCTCATTGTGTCTTTTAGTGGCCCAGAGATTGTGATCAACTGGCTGACTGGCCGATGATCACTGTTCTAGAATCTATACCTACCTGTTGAAGCATTTGTATGTACAATTTCAGTCATTTTAGTGATAGAGGGATGGGAAAACCAGCAGTATTTATTCCCTCCCTCAGGTCTACTACGTTTTTACTTGGAAAGAAGATTCCCTCACATGCTCTGTGGCTAACCCAGACTGTCAGGGCTGTCACATGTTCAGAGTGGGAGTGACTAAAAACCACCAGATTAGGGAGGAAAGCAGGGCACCTGAACGTACCCCAGGACTGCTGGAATCAGATTGCTTCACGGGATTACATTTTTAAGACCCATTATAGTTCTGTGATGTTATTTTAAAAATCCTTGTGAGGTCAAACTGTTGCATGCAATTTGTAAAGCATGCATGTGCTAGACCAGGGAATGAAGAGAGTACATTAGTCCCAGCAAAACCACACTCCATCAGATTAGATAACACGCAGGCTCCATACACCATATAATTATAGGGCTGTGCTTGATTTAAGACTTAATTGCTCCTGTGCTTATCCAGATGTGCTGGTGTATGACACCATTGAACCTGGAGGCAGTGATGAACCAGCATTTTCTTCTTGTTTTCTTGCTGGTTCAGAACTGTGCCCATTAATTTGTTAGCTTCTCTTCTCCCCGCAAATTGAAGCCAGAGACATTTCAGTCCTATTGTGCGATAGATTTCAACATTTCACTAGAAACTTCAAACGTAATCCTACAGAGCAGTATAAGCTTTTTGTTGGCCTAACATCACGAAGGAAAGGCTTGGTGCCATTGAATAGTATATAGTACGAGTGCTATACCTTTAAAAAAAGAGAGTGTGGACACAATTTACAAGAGGTCTCCAGAAATGTCTGGTATTTCAGGGCCAGCATCTACAAGAAGATTGAAAAACGACTGGTATGCCCCATGGATCCACCACTAAACTGCTGGTTTAGGCAAGGAGTCCAGCTGTCAAATTCCACGGCCCCTGGCATTCTAGAACTCCATGGCCAGACACGAGCTCGCCACCTCACAAGATTTAGTCCTTTCAGGGGGCTGCTCTATAAAACACTGTCCAAAATTGGAAGACAAAAAAAAGCAGGGTGCATTGCAGGGCCCTGGAAGCCATCACTGGAGGTGAAGTTATGGAACAAGGTGACTTTTATGGAACAGCTACTCAAGCTGTAGAAGAATTTGTCTCCCTAACAAAGAAGTTATTAGGGGTGCATGGACGCTAACTAATTTTGAACCCACTAGCATCATGGGCTCAAAAAAGCCTAAGTTTGTACTCTGCTTAGAGGAGACCACCCACAACTAAGGGGTGTAGCAGAATTCCTGGCCAGCCGGTTTGAATCCTAGGCACTTTAGAAACACCAGACACACCGTATGGAGCTGCAGTAGACAACTATCTCGTGTCTGATCAGACCTGTCTCTCTCTCTCAGCACATCTGAACTCTGGCAGCTCTCCTTGGTTTAAAATTACAGAGAGAGGACGGTATGTGGGGGGAGAGAGGAAAAGGTTAGCAAGCTCTGTTGTGAATCCAACACTCCCCAGGGTCAACCCATCCCTCGATTTGACTTGCCCCACCCATTACTGAGCTAGCACTTTAAAGCCCTCTCAGTACAAAGTACAAGAGGATAACTGGGGAGGGGGGTTGGAGAGAAGAGAGATTCACCATCTGACCAGTGTGAGGAATGAGTTAATGTACTGAATAAATCATGGGCCACCAGAATATTAGGCTAACGAAAAGGACGAGAAGATTGCTGTTGGAAAGAAAAGGGGAAAGAGTTTTTTAAAATGCCTTAGTCAATGTTAATAGTTTTAGTGCATCATTTCAACAGTATAAAGCTGTCTTTTCCCTTCCCTCCCAATGCCATGTTTAATGGCAACTGTGGTGGGGAGTGATCAGGTCAATAGAAGAGCTATTTAAGTGATGGCACTATATTTTGTTACATTACTTCAATACCAGTCTCCTCCCTTCCCAATTTTATAAGTTGTTCAGTTGTTAGAAGAGACAGTATCATTATTATTGAAAACAAAACAGGTCTTTGACTGCCCTTACCCTGCAATGCTGGTTACCTGGAGCAGCTACAATAGAAATATATACGCATCTCACTTGTACTCCATTTTCTAAGAGGAAAAGTAATAGCACTAGCAGATATGCTCAGGTCACTTGTGCATTTGAACTTTGCATTTTGTGCCAATTAGGAGGGCATCAAGATTTCACTCCATCGGACATGGAAAATGCAGCCATAAATTGTACCTGGATTCTATTTTGTGCCTACAGGCCAATTAACATAGTTTCAGCCAATTTCTTTATTAATGAATTGGTGATTTAATGACAGTCTTGGTCTTTTATCAGAGTCACTTTATTTTAATTCTGTAGAATCCTGTTGGCTTTATCCCTTTTTAGTTCTAGAGGATTTCAATGCAAGATATGTGGGGGCCATTGATCACCCAGAAGATGACGAACTTCATATTGAAAGCAGTCAAGCATACAATTTATATTTCAGTCTTGTTTGGACTATACCTTATCATCTCAGCCTTCATGTGCTATAAAACTTCCCACCCACGGTACGGCGGATTTTTCCAGGTCTTCCATAATGTAGCCTGTGTTTAACTTTTTTTTATTTTTTTTAATTTTTATTTATTTATTTATTTATTTTTGGAGAAAGGGAGCTCATTCTCTGTCTCGTAACACAAGAAGAACAAGGAGACATTCAATTCAATTAAAAAAAGTGGCAAATTCAAAACTGATGGAAGGAAACACTTTCACACAAGGTGTAATTAGACTGTGGAACTCACTGGCACTGGAAGTCATGGAGTCTAAGAACATGATTCTAAAAAGAGATTAATTATTCTTGATATCCATATTAATAGCCAATGACAGCAAAACTTTGAAAGGAATATTAAACCTCAGTCTTGGGGCTTAAGCCAGTCACTAACAAGAAATGTGAAGAGACCCAACATTGGGGCAGATTAACCACACTTCCCTACTGCGGGGTTCCTACACTGCAATCCAAAGCATCCGGAGATGGCCACTGCCAGAGACCAGATACTAGACAGGATGAACCTCAGTTCTGATCCAGTCTGAAATTCCTATATTTTTGAAATACTAATCTCAAATTAATAATAAAGTTAGCTTTCTGTTTTCTTTATGAAAATTTGCTATTTCAACAGAGACGGACACCGTGAAACGTCAGGACTGGATTCTTGGGATCACCCTCTGATGGCTGGTGGAGCTGCAGATCACAACAGCCATGCAGTCAAACAGAATAAGGTGCAGGGGAGAGGGAAAGAACAACTGTTGTGGGAATAATTCAGCAGAAACTCCTTTAGCCAAAAGCGAGAGACTTCAGCACTGCAGAAATTCCTCCCCACTCCTGCCTGGCTAGAAAGATGTTTGTGGCAATTTCAAAGCCTTGGAGGAATGTATTCTGGGGACAGGAGGAAATAGTCTGATCCTCATCAGTGGGGGGTGAGGTCTATATTTAATTTGGGAAGGGCAGGGGGTCAAGCATCCTTTACACTGAAGTCTTCAAGAACTTAAAAGGGATAAAACCATTTAGAGCCCTACAGAAACATATCCAAATTTTGTGTTACTCTAAAATCCAAAAGAATTTAGCAGGCAAGAAGCTGCGCTTTCTGTATTTTTATTCCGGAGACATTCTCTAATACTCCACAGCACAGATGCACTCTTATTCAACCCTACAGGATGGTTCCACAACCCGTATAGAAAGGTGTCTGCTTTCTAATAAATGTTACAGAACTTTTCCAGAAAATAAGGAACACAGACGACAAACCCACATCCATTCTCCCCCCGCCCCCCACACTCAATCAAGACAAACCCACGTCCATTTCTCTCTCACACACACAGAACCAAAGTCTCTTACTTTTTTCTTACTGCAGTAGATCTGCCATTTCTTTTCTGCCGGAAGTGCAAACATGGCTTCTCGGTGTTTGTCTGTGAGGTCAAGTTCATCCTAGGGGGAAAAAATATAAACACAGAATTTTAATAAAAATGAAGTACGTACATAAAAATAAAATAAATATAAAAAAATCAGGTAGATAATGGATGTCAACGGAGAACTACAATACAACATACTCTCTGCCACATAACCTCCCTCCAAAGACTATTGATTTGTCAAGATCAATAATGATAATTATCTTTATTATTCGTGACCCTTTGACTTTGAAATGTGGATTCCAGGAGCAAGCCGGTTGTAAATCTCTTTGCACAGTTCCTTCTGTCTCCATTTAGAAAGACATGCATTTTACCAAGTACAGCCACTTAAGCAAGAGCTGGATCCAAACTTCCTATATATTACAGAAGGCTGAAAGTAACTGTACAGAACAGAGAATTAAAGCTCCACGTGAAGTAATATGTCTAAGACGATCATGATGCAGAATGGTAACAACTAGGACCGTCCCAGCCAACTGGAATAATCACTTCTACTCTGCATATCCTCATGGAAGCAGTCTACTCCCATCATCCACATTCTTATTATTTCTATTACAGCTGTATCTAGAAGGCTCAACGAAAGATTGATACCCTACTGCACTAGGTGCTGTACAAACATATAGCAAGAGCCAGCATCAATCCCAAAGACCTTATAGTCTAAACACACAAGACCGGCAATTGCTGGAGAAAGGAACTGGTATCACCCCCATTTTACAGATGGGGAACTGATGCACAGCGAAGGTAAGTGACTTGCCCAAGGTCACACAGAAAGGCTGTGGCAGGGGCAGGAATTGAATCCAAAACTCCAGAGTTCATTCCTGTACTCAGAGGTAGACTGAGCATGGCTGTACAAGGGATGCGAGAACTCACTTCAATAATTATCAGATTTGCTGCAGAAGTTTCCTGTATCTCTCCATTCCATCTACTCTGCTTTGCAACTGGATGACCTATGGAGCTCAAGACAGACCATGGTCGTGACATGAAAAAGGGCACAGTATCATCCTGAAACTAGTACCGGAGTTCAGTTTGCCACAGAAAGAGTCCTCTCTCGTGCCCAACTCCATTGGAAAGAGCTGTGTATTTATCATTAAGAAATTTATAATTAAGAAACCCCACTGTCCTAGAGTTCCCATTGTACTAGTGTTTTTTGTTTAAGACAGCCATTAGGTTAGCCACATTTTTTGTGTCAGGAGAAACCCATCTATTTTTACTCCGAAGTCTCCTTAAGAAACATGCCAGTCATCAGGAGTCTGGAACAGTCTTACCGCGTCGTGGTCTCCAGCAGCTAGACATACGTCAAGGCTTTTACTGGGAAATTGAATAAATAAATGTCCAGGCAGAGCAGAAAGGTGCGTTTCCAAAGTGAACACCGAACCTAAGGTTGAGGATTTTCATCAGGGAATCTGACAGCCTAAAATCATGTTGTCTGATGAATGTTTCGGTGCTGTAGACAGACATTTTGACCATCCACGTTACAAATGGCTCCAGGAACAGACCAGTGCATGCATCTGCCTCAGGATCTGAGAGAAGCTCTGTGGCTTTTTTTAGCATACAAGAGTTTGTCTGGCTGAATTTTAATTTCTATCAATAAAATGATGCGTTTTTGGACAGCCTCCAGGGGCCCATTCAGGGCTGGGGGCCCCACTGTTCTGAGCACAGTGCAAACACAGAACCAGAGTGATGGTCCCCTCCTCAAAGAATTTACAAGCCATGCAGTTAGGTTGCCAATTTTGGTTGGACGTCTTCCTGGAGCTTTTGTCACATGACAATCTTTAATTAAAGATTAACCTTTAATTCCTAGAGACTCCAGGACAATCCTGGAGGGCTGGCAGCCTTGCATGCAGCGGTCCAGCTGGTATAATCCAGGCACACATTCCATTCAGTATAATCAAGGATATAGGAAAGTAAGTCTACATCTTGTAAAAACAAAACCCAAAACGATGGCCATGCATGCCCAAAGCACATCAGTTCATATTACAAGTCACCCTGTAGAGAGGCATGTACCTTGGCTTTTTTGATTACAATAAAAAGGAAACTAAGTAGTTTAAAAACGGATGCATTACCATTGCACACCTCCTTTCGTAGAAGCTATTGTGCATCACAATGCTATTCACTTACAGTACAGTTCCAGTGGGTAGAAGGGGGGGGGGGGGGAATAGTCAAAAGTGAGCTGGATACAAGTTTATCTAAAAATCCATTGCACATATTTGATTTCACTTCCCAAGGACATTAGTCCAGGTCAGAACAGGTATCTTGGAACATTTTCAATTACACACACATTGAGGAGCTTTAAGTCTTGCATTTATTGACCCTTTGTTCCGATCAATACGCAAACTAACTTTGCTAGTACGTGCAAGAAGATTTACAACAAAGTCCTGGGTTTCTAGCAGCAGAGATTACTACAGCAATCATTACAGTTAATAAAAAAAAATCTATTAAGCAAAATAAGTTGATACGGGAAGAGAAAGGAATACAAAGCCAAGCACAAAAGGGAAATAAAAGCTCCCCTTTTTTCAACCTAGGAAGCACAATAGACAAGCCCTGCATTAGGGCATGATCCAGAATCCACTGAAATCTGTGACGATGTTGTGGCTAAGGAAAGGACAGGGATTTGAGAAATCAAGGCTCAACATCTGACTCTGTACAGGCTTCCTCTACAACATGTGGCACATCATGATCTCTATGCCTCAGCTCCCCATCTGTAAAATGGACTTAATATTTCTTCCCATCCTTTGTTTTGTTTATTTAGACTGTAAAGCCCTTTGGAAAAATTGACGGTGTCTTACTATATGTGTGTGTAGTGCCCGGCACAATGGGGCATTGAGCTCAGATAGGGCCTCTACACACTGCTATAATAAATGTTATGAAAATAATTCAATAAGTTTAACTCATGGTTAAGCATGGGTTACTGTTTTTAAAGTTACAACTCCCATGGGGTATGCTTTGTAGACCGCCATTGCTTTATAATTTAAAGTTAGACTCTCAATAATATTTACCGCATTGTAAACAGCTTGTGCAGAAGTTACGATTTATTGACTTAAAGAGAAAGAGAGATCAAGGCAAAGACAGGGCTGGGCAAAGAATGGATATTTTTGGTTCCTGAGCAATTCTGAACATTTGGAAAAAAGAAAGTTTTGTTTCTGGTTGAACCAAAACCTTTTCCAAAAGTTTTCAGTAATCGAAAAATTTCAAGTTAGGTTGAAAGTTTTCATTCTGAGCCGACTTGAAAAAAAATTGTTTTGATTTTAGGCATTTTGACAAAAACAAAAGGAAGGTTAGTCTGACAAAACGGCCAGTGAAAAGAAGGTGATCGTGATGGTGAGAGAAGAACACACGGTGGGTGCGTAGACCAGATTTTGATACGTTTTCAAGTTGTAAAAATGTATTTATCCTTAACACTATGTTTCGCTGTATTTAATTTCCAGCGTTTAATTGCAGAACACAACACCGCGTTACTCAGAAACTCCTATGTAATGATGTCCTATGTTATATTTGAAAGTGGCGTGTTTAAGTCAATAACTTGTGGCAACAAATGAATGTGAAACTCCCCATAATCAGTGACTAATGAGTGTTATTGTCAGCAATAATAGAAACATAAGAGTGAAGGCCTGATCCTTCACAGTCATTTGGATCCATGGAAACTATTCCGCACTGTATGTGTAAGGTCACTTCTGGCTTTTATGCACTCCCACAGAGCATTTGAATCCCAGGAAAGGATCTCGGTATTCTGCTTCATGGATACTCAAAATTAAGCAGTCACGGATTGTCCTTTAAACCCACAATCTCTTTGAAACTGGGGGGTAGGAAAAGGAATTCTATTTCAAGTTTTTGAAGCCAACAGTTCAACGCTCAATTTACAAGGTTCACTTGCAACTCTGACGCAGAGCCGGAACAGTGCATAGTTGTAGTGTGCAACCTCAAATTCCTGTGTAGATCCAATTAACCACCATGCACTGAACCATTAGACACCGGGAGATTCCAGCTGACAATTGACTTGGTAGCCTATTTGCGATTTTGTGCTCATTCTTAAATCGGGTGAATCTAGTGCCAGTCTCAGTGACGGAAGGAGAACACAGGCTAGTCTAGCATAGTAGACGCTGGGTTCTTCACACCAGCCTTGCCTCTCCACCCTTGGCACACTCCCACAAAAAGATTTGCCATTTTAAATATGCCATTTCAATTGCATCTAAGGCAAGTAAAATAACAGACTCAGTTTGCTACTCAAAGGAAGTCTCTACCCAGAGTGTTTTTACTGGAAACAGATATGCTACTTTCCAATACTTATCCCATACAGTTAAACTACTAACCATTTGCATGTTAAAAACTCTATTTGAAGACGAGTTTGAAAACATAGTGGGGATTTAATTCAAAAGGCTTTAGAGGTTGCTTCTGGTAGGTACAACATGGCAGCGTAACAATTTGCTTTGCTAACGTTTCAAGGCATTTCACTTGAAGCAACTGTAGCTGCTCTGAAGTCCCTCTCCCCTGAGCACAAGTAGTGCAAGCTGAGAAGATACAGTATTTCTCTCAAAGTTAACTTTAAAATCCACCTGGTTTTAAAACTAAGTTCATTACTTTAAAATGGTGAACTGAGTAGCAAAGGGAGTTGGGAAGCGCTACTATGTGTTTAGTGTAGTTCCTTTCTGGGAGAGAGAGTGACATTTTAAAACGAGGGGCGAATAATGTGCCAGGAGTAATGGCACTGAAGGGTTTAGAAGCAAACGAGAAAGTAATGAGAGGTAGGAGGATGCAAGGAGGATAAACCATGCCAAACAAACAAGAGTCCCTGCCTTGAAAGAGCTTCCAGTTTAAAAGCACAGCCACAAGGAAGAGGGCTCCGGCTGGAATGTTCCACAGAGCAGGTGGTTAATCAGAAGGTTTTTTGGTAGAGTGCTTGCCGGACACCTGTCCCAGGTTGTTCTAACAAGGCACAAAATCTGGACCATGCAAGCAAAAAAACAAAAAATCGGTTGTGAGAAACCTAGAAAGCAGGAGGTGGGAATGGAAAGACTTGGGTAGAGGTTGGGTTGTGCAAGTACCTACATGGGCAACAGAAATTAGAGACGAGACCTCTCAGTCTAGCAGACAAAGGCATAACAAGAAACAATCGCTGAAAATTGAATCGAGACAAATTCAGACTAGAAATAAGATGCACTTTTTAACAGTGAGGATAATTAACCACTGGAACAATTTACCAAGAGTTGTGGTGGATTCTCCATCACTGGACATCACTGGTGTAGATTTGAGGTTGATGTAGTTAGGTCGACGCAGTGTCAGTGAAGACACTGCACTGTGTATGTCAACTGTTACTGGCTTTCAGGAGACATCGTACAATGCCCCACACTGACAGTACCGTATCAATCCAAATGTTCCTGGTTCCGACACGCCACCGACACGAGAAGCAAAGTATAGACGTGCACAAGTGATATAATTACCGTGACGGCTGTATGCCAACATAAGTTAAGTCAATACTTAATTTTGCTCTGTATACATAGCCTTATTCTAGTCTGCCCTATGATGCTGGACAGACAGTTGGGTAACTGTAGTTTCACACACAGCATATTGAGGAGCGTGTTACAAGGAGGGGGAAATGAACTCATGAAAAATGTAGCAGGGCTTGGGTTTTGTTTTTGTTTATAAACTTCTTTGAAATCAGGTATTTGTATTGTGGTTTTTCCTCCACATCCAACAGTAAACAGCAACCACTGGACCAGTGAACAAGCCACATTATAAAAAGCGGATGTGACATATGATTGCAGAATGTAATTACATGGATATCGCTCAACACTCCAAGGACTGGGATGAGTCCACAGGGATGAGAAACTCAAGCAGATGGTTTAGCTGCTCAGAAACTAGAACTTTTCTTCTTTAAGTGGAGACGCACTTTTAAAAATAGGGAACAATTTTGAAAACATTTTACATTGACTCGTACAATATGGGAATTTAAAATACACGCTGGTTGAACCCTGCATCTACTTCTTTTCTTAGAGCTCAAACCCCTGTGTGTGTTTCTTTCCAGTCGTTCTCAGAGGTCACCAATTTGATTTACCCAAGTATGCTGCAGCGTGAAGGAAAGTTGAAAACAGCATTTTTTCCTCTGCACCCCATTTAATCCTGACCTGCCTCTAAGCAAATGCGTTGCCTCTTGTGACCACTTTGCTGAAGTCAAATGGAAACTTGTTTCTTGCTGTTTAATTAAACACACACAGTACCTGCAGTGCGCGGATTACTGCACCAACCACTCTGGAAACACTATTCCATTGAAAGCTATTGCACCTGACTGGACTGGGGCTGTATTATGGGAACATGGGCTCCTCACTTTAAATCCCCTTAATATTTACACAGTGTGATACAGCATGGCAGAGGGCAGCAGGAGAGTGTTAGAGGGAAGCAAGCTTGCTAGAAGTTGGTTGGAGCACCTGAAGCCAGTCACATGATAAACCTCCCCTGCTTGAATCAGACAGTGGAAGGAGTTGGAGCAGAGAGCAGTTTGGAGGAGTTGGAGCAGAGAGGATTGGTGTTGGAGCAGAAGAGCAGTTTGGAGGAGTTGGAGCAGAGAGGATTGGTGTTGGAGCAGAAGAGCAGTTTGGAGGAGTTGGAGCAGAGAGGATTGGTGTTGGAGCAGAAGAGCAGTTTGGAGGAAAGCAGAGGACAGTTTGGAACGAAGATGACCCAGACCCTAGGTAAAGAGACACCTGACTTGTACAGAGAGAGGGTAGGAAGCCCCACAAGCTGAAGGGTAGGAGAGGGAAGTAGCCCAGGGGAAGGAATAGCTAGTTAAAGTGGTTTACTGCTATCCGTAGGGCCACTGGGCTGGGACCCAGAGCAGAGGGCGGGCCCGGATCCCTCCCTCTCCACTCCCCCACCTCTAGGATACTAGTGGGGCAGTTAATACCCCTGTTCAGGGGCAAGAAATGGCTCCCTGAACCCCCTACAAGAAGAGAAAGCCCGGGCCCATCATAATAGTGCCAGCATGAGTGTCACTGAAAATCAGCTCGCGTGCCGTCTTTGGCATGCGTGTCAGAGGTTGCCTACCCCTGCCTTCGGGCCAGGAGAATTGTGATTCCCTTTCTTTGGATGGTGCTCTGAGGAAGACTACTTTGGGATCAGTGAGACTGGACTGAACAGGCTGATATTGGATACACTTACACACAGTAAATATACAACTTCTGGTTCAACAGACCATATGGTAACTTAACCAACTCTCTGGACATGAAGTTGGTATCAACTCCATCATGGTATTTCCTATGAACCTGCCAAACAATCTGGAGGAAAGCCAAGAATGATTTCTAGCAAAACTCTTCCCTGCTCAGACTATTTCTTTGCTATTCTAACAGCAATATCTATTTCCATTCACTCTTACCTGTAATCCTCACTAATGCATGAGGAACACAGTACAAAACCAGAGCAGGTAGGAACTGGAATAACCAGACTGGCTCAGACCCATGGTCCACTTAGTTTCACCTCCTATCTCCAATAACGGCCAGCACCAGAAGCAGTTGTGATCAAAGAGGGACCTGAACCCGGGACCCTCCGATTAAGGGTACCTGAGCTAGCGTGCAGAAAAGAGCAGCATACTAGGTACGTTTTCAGGCAGCTAACCCAAGTCATGCCCCGTTCTATGGAAGCCACACTGCTATTTTTCCTGCATTAGCTCAAGAGGAGCTAGCACGTGTACATCTTCCCAAGCTGGGATTCACACCTCCCAGCTGCTATCTACATGTAGCCTGCGAATCTGATGAACTAGTGACCAAGCTATCCAGACACACACTGCTTGCACTCCTCTTCTATGGTGTGCAGCAGGGAAGGCACTTCACTGGTAGAATTTTTCCACCTTCGAGCCGTTTTCCTCTGAAGCAAACGTTTCCTTGCTTGCCTTCTACCTGCGACCGGTGTTCACACAGTGTTATAATACAGTCCCCTTCACAAATTACAGGTTTGGAAGAGCAAGGCCCTTACTCCAAGGAATGCCCGCTTGCTGTCTTGGTAGCTGCAACAGATACTGCAATTGCACAAACTGTTCAGTTGAGATGCAGCTTCACACTGGGTTATTTCATTCCAGTCTGTAGAACATGTGTGGGCAGAAATTTCTCATTTCCCAGATGAGTAGGCGTGTGACTTCTAGATCAGACAGTTACCGATCAAAACATATGTTTAAGGGATTACCCGCGATTGCATAAAACAAAGGTGGTAGAAACAAGTATGGGGTTATTAGCTAGTGAGTGGCAGGTGGAGCAGAGAAAGACAAACAAATATATAGATCACGAATACAGAGCAATCACTAGCTCATGAGGTTTTGGAAGGAGAACAAGCAAAACCCAGCTGTCCCAGTGGTTGGTATCTTGGTTGTTAGCAGGAATTGGACATCCCACTGAAGCAGTCTTTGCATTGCAGGGTCCTCCTGGAGTGATTTTAAGCACACACATGAACCAACCATTGAATTTTCCCCACAAGAAGTGAATTTACATTTGAAAGGAAGGTTGGTCTTATGCTTTAATGACTCAAGAGATCTGGGTTCAGTTCCTGGCTCTGCTACAGAATCCCTGTGTGACCCTGGGCAAATCACTTACTCTCTCCGGGCCTGAGTTTCCCATCTAGAACATGGAAAATATCTTTCCTCCCACCTGCTTCTCAGGGTGTATATGTGCAGTGCCTAGTTCAATGAAGTCCCGATCTCTGTTGGAGACCATTGGTGCTATCGTAATTCAAGTAGTAACAATCAGAATGACCCCAATTTCTGTCCCTTTGAGGAACAGCTTAAGTGAGAGTAACCATGGAGAAAGACTTCATAAAAATGGGGGGAACTTTGTTATTTTTGAGGTCATTTACACTATTACCAGGACACCAAAGTCAAACCCTCCTCCTGCAAAGCAGCAGCATCACACGATCCTCTGACCTCTGCTGTGTCTAACACCCATGTGACTTTTTTCAGGAATAGGTATGCTGCAGACGCAACCACAGTTGGGCCTATGAGGTCCACAGAATGCAACCCAATGGGGCAAATATTAAACTTCTCACAGCTGCATTTGATTTGTGCACTAAATACACCTCCATTTTTGTATGCAATATATTTTAAACAACTTTAGAATGAAATTTTGCCTTACAAAAGGCTAAGAGGATCTCAGCGTCACAGTGCAGAGACCACATGGCTAGGAATAGCACTTATGCCCACAGCATTCGTTTGCATATGAGCTTTAAAAATATGAAAGCTTTGCCTTGCATCTGATGCATCAGCTGTTGCCTGAATGCTCCGTCTTCTGCATGGGCAAAAATTCACACTCTTCTAACCAGAAACTAAAACCAAAAAAGACCAGAAACCAGAAAGAGCCAAACCATTTCATAGCCGGATCAGCTTTACTTACAATCTCAAGTGATAAGAAGAATGGCAACTGGGAAATTTAATTAACACATATAGTGTTTGATAAGTCACCTTCTTCTGATTTTTGTGTTACTTCTACTGAAACCCTGAGTTCTAAACAGTATTTTGAACGCTTAGTGAAGTTAATGGATTGCTAATGTAGCTTTCAAAAAACTATTCATTTACAAGCATTAACATGCCCACTGCTGAACAGAGTTCATAAACATTAAAAGATAAACACCAAATAACTAAGTGCTTAAGGGACTAGTGGCTGGGAGGGAGGGCTGCCGTTCTCAGAGTCCACAGAGGAAAGCCATGAATTATTGATCTGCTAAAGTTTTATATACACAGTCATGTTGCAACTAGTGTACTTCAAAAAGTGAAGCTTTTGAGAGTTTTCCCTCGAAGGAGTAGTTCGTTGCCCTGGGATCAGAGTTTAAATATACCATGAACAAGTATACAACTAGGCCCTTGCAGTCAAAGACTCCATTCTATTCTATATGTGATCGCATCTGAGTACCTTCCAGTCACTCATTAAGTGACATAATTAACATCTATCCCACAGGTTTGTTCCCTCTCTCTCTCATCCTCCCTATGAAGTCATCTGGGCATGCAGAATGTGAAGCCTCAGCAGATGCTCCATTGCACAATACTGTCAAACGCCGAGAGTGGAAATCCTTCCAAAGTGATCAAAGCCACCGATGCAAATAAAACTGCAGTAACCAAAATGGGGGCGCACAAAACAGAAGCCTTCACGTGATTGGCTGGTTAAAACGCATGGAGTGTTCCACCTCGTTTAATGACGGCACAGAGGCTTGGCCGTGCAGTGTTCGCAAAGTCGTATGAAATCCCAGGATTAAAAATTGTGATTATACATTTTATGACCCTCCCATATGGTAGGAACAGAGTAGAACCAACAGCGCAATATAAACACGATGGGCAGTTTCTAAGGCAATGCAGCGTTAATCTCAATGATTTGGGATGTTCTTTCCCCACACGTAGTAGGATAATTGAAAGTCAAATCTCTAACACTACCCTGAAGAACAGAAACGTCACAAGTATATCAAAACCAATGCATCTGTATTAACCACACACAGCTTTCTATCAATAAAAAGAATCTCTAATTCCAATTTATCCATCATGCATCTGAATGAAGTAGCAGCGTTCAGTGTTGCAGAAGGGGAAGCTATAAATTACACCCCTTCGGAGAACATGTCTTCCCCTCCAGTAGATTCCCGCTTAATGCAGTCACAAATAACTGGGAATAGCAATGATTCTTTGCACTTAAGTCTGTTCCACTCAGACCAACTGGAGTTAGGGATACTAGGGAGGTAGGACTGCCTGCCCAGCGCTACGCAGCTTGTGGGATGTAGAAACATGGGAGAAAAGACAAACACTGCTCTGGATGAATTCCTGCTTGACCAAAGAGTGGCAATGGCTGGCCCCACAGGGAGAGGCGAGTGAGATTTTCAAACGAACCAAAGTGATTTAGAAGCAAACATCTCATCAGCTTTCAAATGGGACTTGTCCCCCTGAGTCACTTTGGAAAATCCCTCTGAGTGTTTGGATTTCATCAGCTGGAAAGATGAGTCAGCCTGATGCAGGGCCTGGCAGGGAGTGAGGCTCTGGGACATTTCTAAAGGTGCAACTGTGGTGAATCACCTGCTCTTGGAAGCAAACTAGTTCTCTTCTCCTCCATGCCCCTTTAACAAAGATGGAGGAGCAAAATGCCTTGCATCAGAAGCTACGGTATCTCCGCTTGGAACCTCTGTACGCCACCTTCAGAACCACAAGGCAGCTCACTGGACATGCAAGCAGAAGGAACAGGCCCTGATCCTTAAAGGCGGTATCATATCCCGTGAGCATCTGGCCACAAATACTTGGCAACCACTTCTAACTAAAACAATGGGGAAGATGCTGAACAGAATACAATTCGTTTCACACAGCCTGCTCCAAGCATGAGGTACCCCACCGGGAAACAACGCAATCCCAGATCACTCGCTTGTTTGAAGATTCAGGTGGTTAAATGAGTCAGTTAATTTAATGGGAAGATCATGTTGCTGTCACCAATTCTGCAGTGAACACATCCGACACTGATTAAAAAGCTCAGAGTGAGAAGTCAGACAGAGGATGATGGGACCATCACATTAGTTGTGAGAATCAATCCTATCTGGGGGTGGGGGCGTTAAACCTTTATCAGCAGACACTCTGGGAATCTGGTAACCTGTTCTGGTAACTGTGTCCCATTGTGTTGTTACCTCTCAGCTGGGCTTCCTCCCCAACCTACCATTCTTCACAGACCAGCTGCCTCCCTGCTGCTCTGAGGGGGAAGCCAAAGTGATATTTACAGACCAGCTCACAGAGACTTGCAAGTTTTCCTGATTGCAAGCCCTGAGTGGGGACGGTCTCTTGCTAAGTGTACGTATAGCCCCTAGCAGAAGGGAACTCTGACTTATCCAGGGCTCTGTGGTGCAACCCCAAAAGAAAGGGATAAACAAAAAGTTGTTCTTCAGGCAACTTAACAGTCCACATTTAGCAGCAGCTCAGAGAGCATCATCCAATTCCCAGCGAGGGGCCAGGACATAATACCCACAGCATCCAGTCCTCCTGCCCCAGCCTGACTGGAGTCACAATTTTATCAAGACAACTGTGTGCAGGAAGGAAAGCACGCTGCAGCAGCAACAAGCCAAATGGTAGCGGTTTCTGCAGCCTCGGGAGAAGTATCTTCATCCAGCCGTAAGTAAATTCAGTAATTAAATGTACACTAAATTATCCCCACCACCACCCCCTATCCTCGTCACTGCCTTCAGCACAAGCCACAATAAAATGCCTCTGTGTGAGGGAATATTTTGGAGAACTGATCTAGTGATTGGGGCAGCGGATTGGGAATCGGGTCTCCTGGGTTCCATTCTATTGCTACAGACTCACTTTGACCTTCCTTGGACAAGGCATTTAACTTCTCTGTGTTTCCCTTTATCTACTCGTGAAGTGCACATAATACTTATACACCCCCTGGGGATGTTGTGCAACACCAGACGCTCCATGTTTTGCACAACTTCTGCATAACAGCAGGTACGAAGGAGTTGTGAGGGAATCAATCGTTCACCGAGCCGACGGGAAGACCAGTGGTAGGCATGAAATGTGAAGTATTGTTATGGTGCTGTTACAAATAGACTTGAAAATTCTTTTGTTTAGTGTGCGAACAAGATTTTAGTCTTTGAAGAAATGCTCTACTGTTAGCCTTGACATGAATTGGCATTTTAAGAGAAGCTGGCAGAGAGTTTGCTCTCTGCTTTAGTCAGTGTATTTGGAGGCAATTCCTGAGAAAGGTGAGACTCCTGGAAGCCATGCATTGGTGCATAGGCTGAGATGCCTGCATGCTGTTTATAGATTAACAGATGTATTGGAGCATAAGCTTTTGTGGGTGAATACCCACTTCATCAGATGCATGCAGTGGAAATTTCCAGAGGAAGGTATAAATATGCAGGCAAGAATCCGGCTAGAGATTCTTGCCTGCATATTCTCTAGCCTGATTCTTGCCTGCATATTTGTACCTGCCTCTGGAAATTTCCCCTGCCTGCATCTGATGAAGTGGGTATTCACCCTCAAAAGCTTATACTCCAATAAGTCTGTTACTCTAGAAGGTGCCACAGAACTCAGTCACTTTTCCAGATCCAGACTAACACGTCTACCCCTCTGATGCATGGTGTTTGCAACTGCCTCTTTTCCAGATCTAGTACATATATATGGAAATAAAGAAAGTTACAGTGGGAATATATCAAGAATCCACATCACTGGTTTCTCCTCTTACGGGAAGCCAACCTGGAATTTCCCAGAATTCTTCTACCATTTGGCTGAGGGGCAATGCCGGTGTTTAACAGTGGCACTCTGGTATCTGAAAAAGGGGCAACAGTATAAAACAAACCAATGTTGCTTGCTGGGGCTACACCTCTTCAGGAGGTCCAAGTGAAAGTGAACTCTGCCTACCTAGAGCTGGTAGGACACAATGGGCTGTTTTGGTTAGAGAATGAAAGAATTTTTCAGCAAAATTTGAAAGTCAGAGCTGGTGGCATCACCCAGCTCTGCGTTTGTGGAAAGCCCTACAGCACTGGTTCTCAAAGTGGGGGTTGCGACCCCTTGAGGGGTCACGGGCCACTTTTGTGGGGATCGCGAGCCCCTGGCACCGCTGCGGGCGACCCAGCCCCTGCCCCGACCCACACAGGCGACCCGGCCTCTGCCCCGACACTGGTGACAGGCCGCGCTCCAGCCCCGAAGCCTGGCGCGGACTACCAGCCCCTGCCCGGACCCCGGCTGGCAGCGGGTCCCTGCCCTGATCCACCCGGGCGGGCGGCAGGCTCCAGGCCCGACCCACGTGGAAGGCTGGCGGCTCCAGCCGCGATACCCGGGACGAGCTGCTGGCTCCAGCCCTGACCCTGGTGGGCGGCAGGCCCCAGCCTTGACGGCTGCAGCAGGCTGCGGCTCCCCTGCGGCAGGCTGCTGACCCCATCGCCGACCCCCAGTGGCAGGCGACTGGTCCCAGCCCCGATCCTAGTGGGCAGTGGGTTGCGGGCTCCCGTCCTGACCCCCGCAGCAGTCTGCAGCTCCCCCAGGGCAGGCTGCTGACCCCACCTCCGGCCCCCAGTGGTGGGCTGCTGTGCCGGACCAATCCAGCCCCTATGGTGGGCTGCTGGCCCCAAGTTCCTCCAGCCCAGCCTCCACTTCACTTCAGGTGCTGCTCCACCTCCAAACAAAGGGCGCCAAACAGAAGTTTGGCCAGGCACCATTTTGCCTATGACTGACCCTGGTAGTCAGTCATTCGCAGACATTCGCAGCTGAACAGGTGCTTTTATTAACAGTCATACATACAAGTACAAACTTTCTGCTGAAAATAATGGCCAGTCGTACTACTCTGCTAAAAAATGAAAGTATCTCCAGTCTTACATTAAAAGAACAGTTACTTACCTCGTAACGTTGGTTCTTCGAGATGTGTTGCTCATGTCCATTCCCATATGTGTGTGTGCGTTCCGCGCATGCCCGGTCGGACAGCTTTTCCCCAGCGGTACCCGTAGGGTCGGCAGGGGCGACCCCTGGAGTGGCGCCCTTATGGCCATGTATATATGCCCCTGCCGACCCTCCCCCGCTCAGTTCCTTCTTGCCGGTACTCCGACAGAGGGGAGGCGGGTGGGATTCGGAATGGACATGAGCAACACATCTCGAAGAACCAACGTTACGAGGTAAGTAACTGTTCTTTCTTCTTCGAGTGCTTGCTCATGTCCATTCCCATATGTGACTTACGAGCAGTCATCTCGGAGGAGGGAGAGGAGTACTTTGAGTACCTGTTAATAGGACCGCCTGTCCCACAGCTGCATCCTCCATCGACTGCTGCACGATGGCGTAGTGCGAAGTGAAGGTGTGCACTGAAGACCACGTCGCTGCTCTACAGATGTCGACGATTGGAACGTGCGCCAGGAACGCCGTGGACGCGGCCTGGGCCCTGGTGGAATGCGCCGACAGTGCTGGTGGAGTAGCATTCGAGAGGTTATAAGACAATTTGATACAAGAAGTGATCCAGGCCGAGAGGCGCTGAGTAGAAATTGGTAACCCCCTCATCCTTTCTGCCACTGAAATAAAAAGTTGTGGAGATTTACGAAAACCTTTGGTCCTTTCTATGTAAAAGGCTAAAGCTCTTTTGACGTCCAACGAGTGAAGCATTCTTTCCCTGTTATCCGCATGGGGTTTGGGAAAAAACACCGGTAGGAACACCTCCTGATTCAAATGAAAGGGTGAGACTACTTTGGGCAGGAAGGCCGGGTGAGGCCGTAACTGAACCTTATCTCTATGGAAGATCGTGTAGGGCGGTTCAGAAGTGAACGCCCTAATCTCAGAGACTCTGCGTGCCGAAGTGATTGCTACTAAGAACGCGGTCTTCCATGAGAGATAAGAAAGGGGGCAGGAGGATATGGGTTCGAACGGGGGTTTCATTAGGGCCGTTAGAACCAGGTTGAGGTCCCAAGGGGGGGTTGGTTGGCGTATCTGAGGATACAGCCTCTCCAACCCCTTAAGGAATCTGCTAACCAAGGGGTTACTAAAAACCGAATTGTCATCGACCCCCGGGTGGAACGCCGAAATGGCGGCCAGGTGTACCCTACCAGTGGAAAGCGCTAGTCCTTGCTGCTTCAGCTCAAGGAGGTAGTCCAGGATAGTGGAGACTGAAGAAGACAAGGGATCCACCCCCTTGTTCTGAGCCCACAGTGAGAAGCGCTTCCATTTGGCAGTGTAGGTTCCCCTTGTGGAAGGTTTTCTGCTACCCAGAAGGACCTCCCTGACTGACTCCGAGCACTGAAGCTCTGCTGGGTTCAGCCACGGATATACCACGCCGTGAGGTGGAGGGACTGGAGGTTGGGGTGCAACATCCTCCCGTGGTCTTGGGAGATCAATGTCGGTGACAGAGGAAGTGTTATCGGCGTCGTCACACAGAGAGACAACAGGGACGTGTACCAGTGTTGCCGAGGCCAGGCTGGCGCTATTAGTATGACCGATGCTTTGTCCTGACGGGCCTTCGCCAGTACCTTGTGTACGAGGGGGAACGGGGGAAATGCGTAAAGCAGACCCCCCGTCCATAGAGTGTGGAATGCGTCCCCCTCTGAACCTGGACTGAGGTTGAGGAGGGAGCAAAACCTGTGGCACTTCCTGTTGGCCTTTGTGGCGAACAGGTCGAGGCGGGGAAACCCCCACCTTTGGAAAATTGAATGGGCTACATCGGGTCTGAGAGACCATTCGTGACCCCGAAATGAGCGGCTCAGGGAGTCCGCCAGTACGTTCTGAACTCCCGGAAGGTAAGCCGCAGTGAGGGAGATCCCTCTGGGAATGCAGAACTCCCAAAGGGCGAGGGCTTCCTTGCACAGGAGAGAGGAGCGAGCACCACCCTGTTTGTTTATATAAAACATCGAGGCCGTGTTGTCTGTTAGGACTGACACGCTCTTGCCCCTCAAGAGTGACTGGAACGTCTGGCATGCCAGGCGAACTGCTCTGAGCTCTCGAACATTTATGTGGAGAGACAACTCTTCCTGAGACCATAGGCCCTGAGTCGTGGCCTTTCCCAGGTGAGCTCCCCAACCCAGCGCCGAAGCGTCTGTCACCAACGTGATGGATGGTTGGGGCTTGTGAAAGGGCACCCCGCTTCCCAGAGACGTGGGCTGGAGCCACCAGTAGAGGGACTGTCTTACCTTCAATGGTAGAGTTACTACGAGGTCGAGGGGGTCTCTGTGCTGGTTGTATACCTTCGCGAACCAGGCTTGCAGAGGGCGAAGATGGAGTCTCGCAAATGGCACCACGTAAGTGCACGCCGCCATGTGTCCCATCAGGACCATACAGTTCCTTGCTGTTGTCATGGGAGACCGGAGAAGTGGCCGGATAATGTCCCCCATGGCCTTGGCCCGAGAGGGAGGTAGGAAGGCTCTCGCGCGGCGGGAGTCTAGGATCACCCCAATGAACTCGATTCTCTGGGTAGGGATGAGGGTTGATTTCGGCACATTCAGAATGAGGCCCAGCTTTAGGAGGGTGGCTTTGATGAACGTTATTTGCGTTAGAAGCAGCTCCCGTGACTGTGCCCTGATGAGCCAGTCGTCCAGGTAAGGGTAGACATGGATGCCGTTCCGTCTGAGGAATGCTGCGACTACCGCCACGCATTTCGTGAATACCCTTGGAGCTGAGGAGAGGCCGAACGGAAGGACGGTAAACTGGTAATGTCGGGATCCCATCACGAACCTCAGGAATCGTCTGTGGCTCGGGATGATGGAAATGTGGAAATATGCGTCTTTTAAGTCGAGGGCGGCGAACCAGTCTCCTTGATCCATAGCAGGAATTATGACAGCCAATGAGAGCATGCGAAACTTCAGCTTCTTTATGTAGGAGTTGAGGCCTCGCAAGTCCAGGATGGGGCGGAGCCCCCCTTTGGCCTTCGGGATAAGGAAATAACGGGAGTAGTAACCCTTGCCCCGAAATTCTTGAGGAACCTCCTCTATGGCACCCAAAGACAAGAGGGTATGGACCTCCTGTTCTAGGAGTTGCTCGTGAGATGGGTCCCTGAAGAGGGACGGGCACGGGGGGCGGGTGGGAGGGAGAACAGAGAATTGGATAGAATATCCCACTTCTACCAGGCTGAGAACCCACTTGTCCGAGGTGATAGAGGACCATGCCTGGTAGAAATGGGATAGACGGTTCCCAAATAGGGGGGCAGCTATAGAGTTGGAGGCTGGCTCGGCGTCCCCGGGCGCAGCTTCAAAAGGTCGGCCTGGGTCCGGGGGGGTGGTTGTTCCCTGGGCCCTGAGGCTGGCGAGAGGAGGAGCGTTGTCGGCCCCTACTATTACCCCTCCCGCCCCTTCTAGGCTGATCCCTCCTGTAAGGAGGGGCCTGATGGGGTCTGGCTGGCGGGGGCGGGGGAGCTCTAAAGGGTCTTCTTTGGCCTTGTGGTGTATGCAAGCCAAGAGAGCGGAGCATCGCCCTTGAGTCCTTCATGGACTGCAGTTTTTTGTCCGTATCAACGGCAAATAGCCCCTGCTTGTCGAACGGCAAGTCTTGTATGGTCGCCTGCACAGGTGGGGGAATACCAGAAACATGCAACCAGGCACCCCGGCGCATAGATACCGCTGTGCCTAGTTGCCGTGAAGCTGAGTCTGCTGCGTCCAGTGCGGCCTGCAGGGCAGCTCTGGAGACCACCCTGCCCTCTTGTACTATGGCCTTAAAGTCGTGGGCCGATTCCTTGGGTAAGGTGCCCTCGAATTTGGTCATTGTAGACCAGGTGTTGTAGGCGTATCGCCCCAGGGCGGCCTGCTGGTTTGCGATGCGTAGTTGTAGCGCCGCAGAAGAGTACACCTTCCTGCCCCAGAGGTCCAACTTCTTAGAGTCATGCGACTTTGGGGTAGGTCCTGTCTGGCCCTGCCGCTCCCTATGGTTCACTGCATCCGCAACCAGGGAGCCTGGCGGTGGGTGCGTGAAAAGGTACTCGTACCCCTCCCTTGGTGCGAAGTACCGGCGCTCCACTCCCCTGGCTGTAGGTGGAAGCGAGGAGGGGGTCTGCCATAGGGTGTCCATGGTGGATTTAACTTTGCGCATAAAGGGCAAGGCTATCTGAGGCGGCGAGTCGGAGGAGAGGATGTCCACATTGGGATCCTCCTCGTCCCCCTTAATTTCCTCAGGCTGGAGATTGAGGTTTTGTGCCACCCTCCTCAACAGATCCTGATGGCCCCTAATGTCCATGGGTGGCAGATTATAAGACGAGCCCGCCACTGCGTCGTCCGGGGACGATGAAGAAGAGCCAGGTTGAGGGTTCTCCATTTGGGTGTCCTCCTGGAAGGGATGTTGGATGGGATCACCCCCTTGCGCTTCCTGGAGTACAGACTGGCTGTCAGAAGTTCCAGGAAGATGCTCGTCCCCAGGCCCCTCCGATTGGGGTCTGGTGATAGTGGCACACACCGGACCCTTTGGTACGGAAGGCCAAGATGCCACTGACGGAGGCCCCTGTGCTTGGTGGCATGCAAACGGGGTCCAGAAAGGCCATTGGGGAGGGCCTTGCTCTACCATCGCATATGGCTGCTGGTGCCGTCGATGGGAGGAGTGCCGGTGCCGTGAATGATGGTGCCGAGAGCTATGGCTATGTCGAGACCTGGACCTCGACGAGGATGCATCCGACTCTGAAGAATAGTCGGACTGCGACCAGGGCGGTGCCGTGCCCTCCGGTGCCATGACCCTGGAGTACATCTCCGGCTTCCCGGGGAACCTCGGTGCCTGCGGTGCGGTGCGAGCCGGTGCGGGTATCAGCGGTGCCGCTGAGATAGCCGGTGCCGCTAGAGCCGAGTTCGCCGGTACCGCCGTCACCGGCACGGGCGGGATGGTTGGAGCCACGGTGCGGGGGACCGGTGCCGGGACCGCAAACTGCGGTGCCGGGTCGACCGTGGTACCGATGAGGTCCACCACTGCCTCGAACGCCTCTGGGGTTGAGGGCAGTTCCAATTCCGGCACCTCGGTTCCTCGAGAGGACACTATCTCCGGGGAGATGGCCCTGGGCTCCGGTGCTAGTATCGGTGCGCGCTCTGAACGGGGCCGCCTCGCGCGCTCCGGAGCTGCTGGCACCATCGAGGGATCACCCGTGCCCTTGCGCACCGGGGAGCGCCCTCTAGATCTCTTGGAAGGGACCGGCGACTGAGACCGGTGCCTTCTGGAGGAGGAGGAGCCGTGCCGCGGCGACCGGTGCCGAGGTGTTCTCGGGCCCTTCGGCGTCGCGGTGCCGCGCACCGACGCCGGTGCGCTGCTGGAAGTAGAGGGCTCCGTTGGTGGCTGAAGTGCGGATTCCATCAGGATTAACTTCAGCCTGGAATCCCTCTCTTTTTTAGTGCGCGGTTTGAATCCCTTACAGATCGCGCACTTCTCAGTCTGATGACCCTCTCCCAGGCACTTGAGGCAGCGGGAATGAGGGTCACTAATTGGCATAGGCTTGCCGCAGACTTTACAGGCTTTGAACCCTGACGCCCCAGGCATAACCCGGCGTCAGAGATCTAACACTACTTAACAATTACTTAACACTAAAGAACTATAACAATGCTAACGATAAGAACAATTAACCCTAAATACCTAACTAACTAGAAGAACAAGATACCGCTACTGACAAAGGAGTAAGCTGTTCCAGCCACCGCCAAGGACGGAAAGAAGGAACTGAGCGGGGGAGGGTCGGCAGGGGCATATATACATGGCCATAAGGGCGCCACTCCAGGGGTCGCCCCTGCCGACCCTACGGGTACCGCTGGGGAAAAGCTGTCCGACCGGGCATGCGCGGAACGCACACACACATATGGGAATGGACATGAGCAAGCACTCGAAGAAGAACTTGGCTTTACCAGTATCATCACCTCTGGTATTGAAAAACCGCAATGTGTCATTTGCAGTGAAGTTTTGTCTGCTGAATCAGTGAAACCATGCAAAGTGCAGTGACATCTTGAAACTAAACATCCTGAACATAAAAATCGAAATGTGGATTTTTTCAAACACAGAGAAGCAGCAACAAAGAAGGCCGGGCTTGATGCTGATGGAAGCTTCCAACAGCAGAAGTCCTCAGTTGTGGAGGCCTCTTATGTTGTGTCTCTACGAATTGCCCGTACCAAAATGCCACATACAGTAGGTGAGGAGCTTATTCTGCCAGCATGCAAAGATATTGTGGCACTTATGATTGGCAGTGATATTGCCAAAAAACAGAATATGCTTTCCATGTCTAATGATACTGTGGAAAAAAAAAAGTTTGAGAACCACTGCAGGTTGTCCTAGCAACCTGAAGAGTTCCCAGGGAACTGTGAAGCACACAGGAGCTAACTCGCAGTGGAACACTCTGCTTTTGTGGAGGCCTACGTCCACACAGCTGCTCCTCCTTGAGTGGCTCTGGGTCACTGAAGCCCTGACAGATCAAGAGTCAATGAACTCTTCCAGATGGGGCCTAGTGCCCACTGGAGCCGCATTCCATAAGTCCCAGTTACAAAGTCATTGACGCCACGTGGAAGGAAGAGGGGGAAGAGGGAACAGCAAAAATGGCAATATTTATCATGTTCTCTGAGCCAAAGAAGGCCACAGTCTGCTAGCCAGCATGAATTGTCCTATTCTATTCGAATCACTAGGATCAGAAGTTTAGACACTGGCCTGATTAGCTTAACAATCTACATAAAAAAAAACCAGGCTCCCAGTTTTGCTGCTGTTCCTCCAGAGAAATGTCCGTCTATCCACAGGTCTGGAGACTCTTCAGGGTATCACTAGATTAAAAGCAAACATCACTGTGGAAGTTTCAGTGCACCAGCTAAAAATCACCTGCATTGCACCCAAGTTCACTAGACCGTGGGTGAGGAGGGCAGCTGAAGGTAAGCCTTTGGCAAACCCAAATTCAGGGTAGAAAAATGTCCAGTGTAACTCATGTCTCCATCAGGCATGCAGTGCACAATAGCTGGTGTTCAGTCTTTGCTCTGCAACAATCGCTGATTGCTCACATGTTAAGAATGTGACAGGTTTTCAGATGAATAGTCACGTCCTAAACATCCAACCCAGGTAAGTTTTCCAGGGCTGACCCAAAGGAAGCGGACTTGCCACACTAGGTAGGAGATTAAATTGCAACACCGAGTTTGCTGAACTTGCAACTACTAGTGCTTGCTGTATTATTACCCAGTAACAAAAGACTAGCCTTATTTCACCAGACAGGGCTCTTACGCTGGGGTTCCGTTCTGCGTTCGGCATGTAAAGCTGAAACCGCATATAGTCAAACACTCCTTGAGTTGAATGGCGGACGGAATCACCCACACTACAGACACAGTTTTAAAACTTCCAAAACAGACTCCAACGAGAAACTGAGGAACTTGAATTAATTTTCAAATTGGACACAATAAACCAGGGGCTAAATAGAACTTCAGATTGGTTCTCTCATTACAGTAATTGATTTCATTTCCTGAGTTAAATAGAGAAATCCATTTCAAAACTATGTTTTTTTCTCCTAGTGATAATGGACCATCTACATTTAGCAGCCCTCTTAGAATTAGTATGCTAATGTACAATTTTTTCCTTTCTTTGTGTGTGTATAAATGCATCTTGCTTCTGTTCCATTCTATGCACCCGATGAAGTGAGCTATAGCCCACGAAAGCATATGCTGAAAATAAACTAGTTAGTCTCTAAGGTGCTACAAGTATTCCTGGCTTTCTTTATAGTTTTAACATTGTTATTTTTCCTCTTTTTTTTGCTGACCATGCAAAGCTGAATTTTTGCATGTTAAATGTGTATAAAATGTGACTCGCCTGTACTACCAAGTGTCAAGACTAAAATATCTGAGATACATATTGCTTAAATCCCAATATTTTATTTTTGGGGAAGCAGGGGGGCGGGCGCGGGAGGGGCGAGAGAAGCAATTCACCATGAGGTCCCACAGTCTAGAGCAATAAAAAGCAGAGAAATGTGGCTGGAAAAGCCAAAGACAGATGGCCTTATGGTTAGATGCACTGGATCGGGACTCAGGAGATCCGTGTTAGTGCTGTGCCTTCAACTTCCTGTGCGATCTTGGGTGAGTCACTTAACCTCTTTGTGGGTAGGTCTACCCTTGAGCCGCAGGCGTAAATCCCAGCTCAAGCAGACACACCCGCTGTAGCTCTGGTCGTGGCAGAAGTGACTCGCTGCCCTGAGTACTGGCACACCCAAGATGCTACGCATGTACTTGGGGCAGCTAGCTGCTCTCACTGCCTGTGCCAGCACGGCTACACTGCTATAGGGAGCTAGCTTGATCAGCGTTCGCATGGGGATGGGCTCCTGGAGCTGGAATTTACACCTGCAGCTCGAACCTCACCGGGGCTTTGATCTTGGCGGGGACCCTCTCGGCGCTACAGATTCAAAGCTAAAGCACCGGCGATGTACATTTGAAGCTAGTCTCTCTCACAAATGTTTGCTGATTTGTAGAAAGACAGTGTTTGCACGCTGCTTAGCCCAACAGGGCCCTGATTCCAGCCGGGGACGCTGGGCGCTAGTGTAAAAACAATCACATCACTGACACATGGCACAAATCCGTAAACAAGTACAACCTAGAAAAAACCCTACAACTCTAGGCCTGTCCTAACATCAACTTCAGTGCGTGAAGATTCCTTCCGCATATTTCAAATCATCTCATCCCTGCCTGCCAAGGTAATTAAGTGGATTCAAAACATCTTTCAAATAAAGACAGGGAAGAAGCCGCTCATAGAGCAGTTCCAAGTTGTCGAGTGCGAACTGTGTGGCAGAGACACCTTTCAGCCTCCTATCAGGCTTCAGCAAGCATAAAATCAGCCCAACACCCCTAGCTGTTTTTCCTGTCGCTGATCCAAATATTACACAGTGGGCTTATACAGAAACAGTGGGACATTTTCCAAATCATTTAACTAATGCTGAAATCTAATACTCAACACCGACAGGTCATGGTGAGCAGGAAGGAGAAGGGGCTAGGTGTAGCAAGACAAGCTAGCCAAAATGATTTGCAGCACGTTTATTTATTTAACTCTCCCTGATGAAAATTTGCATATTTTTGAGTTTGCAAAATGTTAGAGAAATCGGAACAACCTTGCAAACACTGGGAAAAATCCCTGACAGTTTCTCATGATATTTTTTAATGGGGGAAGCAAAATCTCAGAGCTTGGCTGCAGGGTTTCCACAGGGTTTCTTTGAATTTCAGACAGAGCTGGTGTGTGTTACATGGTATGGGCATGGTTTCCTCCCATTGGATTAGTCTGCCCTCATGCAATCAGGAGGCTCAGCTGACTCCTCTCACAGGGAGTGGCTGGATTTTGGGCTCATTCTCCCAGCCTGTTAGGGGAAAACAAAAGGACTTCACAGCAGGGAGTGGCTGCTCCCCGCAGTGTGTGTGGGCAGAGGGAGGAGAAGAGTCACCTACAGCCACACCACCCAATCACCTGCGGCTAGTCAGTCAGGAGGAATGTAACTGCCTCCCTAAAAACCATGCGTGGAGATAGTGGTCCATACACCAATAAGGCATTGGAAGAGGCAGCAGGACACAGTCTTTCCCTGCAAAAAGAAACCACCATATCCTTCAGCGCCAGTGGGAAGAGTGCTCAGGGTCTCTTGGGTAGACAGGGATTCTGTATGTTTAATGGGTTCTGATAAGCCTCCAAACCTTGATTCTCCAGGGAGGCTCCCCCATCGCTAGATGGATCTACCTCTCCAAGATGCCTAGGTTCCACCTACCTAGCTGCTTCCCACCCAACCATTCCAGTCCCTTTTCAGGTTACTGGTGGCTCTGTACACCAGCCTGCCCATCCACTCTGGGAATCACAACCGACAAGGAGCTAGGGATGGAACCAATCAAAGAATTCAGCTCAGATGGCAGCCTGCCCTTGGGACAGGTCCAAGACTCTGTGTGGGTGAAGACTGACTAGGTTGCAGCATCATTCGTGGAAAGTTACCCGCCAGACCAGCCTACACTCCAGGCACTGTTAGGTTCTCTCGGTCACAAGCACTACAGTTGCTCATGGCCTCATCTGTGCCTGAATTAGAGCCCAGGCTCCACAAGGCCAGGAATATCTACCTCTCAGACCTAAACAAAGCAACGTCCTGTGAAGGAAAGAACAGCCATGAATAGAATGGGGACTGGGGAAAAGATTGATGCTAGAGTGTCACTTCCAAGAGTGGAAGATGGAAAGCCCTGGAGCAGGGGTGGGCAAACTTTTTGGCCAGAGGGCCACATTGAGGTTCAAAATCGTGTGGAGGGCTGGGTAAGGAAGGCTGTGCCTCCCCGAACAGACCGGCCCCGCCCCCATCTGACTCCCACCCACTTTCTGCACCCTGATTGCCACCCCTCAGAACCCTCCACCCATGGAACTCCCTCCCCCCACCGCTCTTGCCCCTTGATTGCCCCCGAGTCCTCCCCTACTCTAACTGCCCCCCACAAGGAACCCACCCCCTAGCTAAGCCCCCCCTTTCTTCCCTGACTGTCCCCTCCCGAGACCCACACACACACCCTAATCATCCCCCTCCCCAGAACCCCACCACCTAAGCCCTCCTCCCCCTTACTGTATTCAGTCAGGCGCTCCAGCCTGAGCGTGGGGCCCCACGGCTGAGCCCCACAAGGCCCACCACCGTCCACCCACCCAGCGCCCTGGCGGGGAGCGCGTGGCCCGTGGCTGCGCTCCACCCGCCAGGCACCCTGGAGCCCACAGCTTGTGCTCCGCCCGCTGGGCGCCTCGGAGTGCGGGGCCCCGTGGCTCCCGGCTATCCTCTGACCAGCGCCCCAATGGGAGCGCGGGGCCCTGTGGCTCGCAGCCGTGCTCCACCCGCCCACCTCCCTGGGAGCACTGGGCCTGGTGGTTCGCGGCAGCGCCGCGCTCGGCCGTCCCCTTGGCGCTGGAGCGCGGGGCCCCGCGGCTCCCCGCACCGCCGCTCACTCCGGCCAGGGGCGTGGGGCCAGCGGCCCCCACCGCTCAGGTGGGAGCACGGTGCCAGTAGGCTGAGCTCGCGTGTCGGATAAACATGGCCCGCGGGCCGCAGTTTACCCACCTCTGCCCCAGAGCCTCAAAATTCCACATGTTCTGTGGGGAGAGAGTAATGCTCCTTTACAGGAGTTCTGTATTAACGAATGGAATTCCCCAGGCACGGCTGGAAGTCACTGATGCATCCAATGGGAATTCAAGGGTCAGGGGGGCTGTCCAATTACCACCAGCAGCAAACCCTGATGTTCCTTTCAGTTCAAAGCTCATTTGAAACCACTCCCTCCTGACCTGGCAACTATTAAAGTCAGTGGGAGACTTGCCAAGGAGGTCATGAGCAGGATGGGGCCCAATGTTTTCTGTGGTGCCCTCCCAAAAAAAACAACCTGCCCCATTTGCTGTGAGAAACACGCAACACTCACCACAAGCTCACTGAACATGACATCCAGGTCTTCCACCGGGGGCATTGGCAACGCCGGCTCCATGGTCTGTAGGGCGAAGTTGCTGTCATTGCGAAGCCGGTAGGTGATCTCCGGATGGTCGTTGCTTCGGAAGCAGCAGAAGATGAAAGAAATCCCCCGTCCACTTCTTTTTCTTGGGGCCATGGCCAAAATCCTCTGTGTCCCTTCCTTCTAGCTACTAAATCCTACAGAAAGAGAGAGAACAGCAAACGCTTGAGTATCCACATGTGTTGAGATCTACTGAGAAGAGACCCAGAATCAAAGCCACCCAACCTACACAACTTGCAAAAAAGTGACATTTACACGCCAAAGATTTCTGTTCTGGTTTGACATTTACAGTTCCAGCAACCCTGATGACTGTGCTGATTAAAAGATACCTTTGCCCTCTTACGGCCATAATCTTTCCCCCCCACAAGCTGTAGCTGAATCAAGAAGTTGCCATGGGCAATTGCTGTAGACGAAATATGGTGGGATGTACCACCATTCCTTTCCAGCACTGAAAGCTACAAGAAGAACTGACCCAAGCCCTCCGATTCCTTCTCTCTCTTTTATCATCTCACTCCAAGACAGGTCAAAAGTCACTCTGATGCCAGTTAGCCCCATGCTAATGTACCACCTTTTTTTAAGTTTGTGTGGACCTCTTGCAGCATCATTACAGAATGTTTTAGACTTAGTGCGATGGTTCTGTCTGGTCTACACGGTCAGCTAAAGTTTTCAGCACTAGAGGACAGCCTTTAGGATTCCAGGTGCAGATCCTCAGCTAGTGTGAGCCAGCAACACTGGGCAGTCAAGAGGAAACGCTGGAAAGGTTATTTTTATTTAAGGGACAGTGGGAAGCCATTTTTAAAATTCAAATTTAAGTCAATTTTTTTTAAAGGAAGTAAAGTCTGCGCAATCCTCCTCTGCAGCCAAGCTTAAAGCATCTCTTCTCAACAGCACAGCCTGAAATCTCATTTCACATTAGACACCTTGGGGTTTACACAAATGTGACCATTCGATGAGCTCGCACAGCCATGAAATCTTTTACGGTCACTTGGTACCTGAGAGTTATAAGCTGAATTCATCTGCAGTATGTTGGAATCGGCGAGTTTTTTAAAAGGTATCCCACACCTGGCAAGAAAGTTTTGCTCCCCACAACCAAACATTTCCCAAAACAAAACATGTCTTCTCAGTAGGGAAGGCAAATTCACAGATTTTTAAAAGGCCACAAGTTCGGGTAGGTCTTCACTACCCGCCGGATCGGCAGGTAGCGATCGATCTTCTGGCGATCGATTCGTCGCGTCTTAAATCGATCGCTCGCGGCGCCCCCATCGACTCCGGAATGGATTTGTGACACCCCCCCCCCCTTTGGGGTCCTGACCCACAGTTTGAGAGCCACTGGCCTAAAGCAATGCAGTGAATCAGTGGAAGAGCTATGAAAAGAAACTTATTTCCTGATGCTCCCCTCCCATGCAAATCCCGTATCTTCACCACAGAACCGGAACTTTAGTTCTCTTCTTCCATTTCAGAATTTCAAACTGAAAGCTATAAATATATCGACGCCACCCTCAGAACACATCTGGTGTTTTCAAAGATCCTAGCTTACATAAAAACATCAATAGACTTAAGTCTGAATAACAGAAGAAGGATGAGACTAGGTAAAGAATTATTTGTATTTTAGTATTTAAAAGACAGAAGGGGCCAGACAAGGTATTTTTGAAATGGCTGCAGCTCTAGAGCTATTGGGATTCACAATTACCATACATAAGCAAAGACAGCAGTAGTATCATTTGCAAGACATAGATACAAGCCCAGCAATTGCAGTTACTAACAAGAAACACTAAAAAACTTGAAAAGGAGAGAAGAATCTTAGCTAGCAGGCAAACAGCACAAAATGCTGCTGAATATTCATTAATGTGAAGGATAAAAGTCGAAACTCTGCTTTCTGGCACATTCTTCTGCTCGAACGCTTCAAAACATGCCTATTGCAGCTACAGTACAAAGTGTGGGGTGCAAGACCTTATCATTCCACTTCGTTTACACAGTTTGTTAGACATTGGGAAGGGATAATGTCACCTTGAGAACAAGCTTAGCTTTCTGCAAAAGTCCCCAAATTTCCCAAGGTTACACTTCAAACATGAGTGTGAGCAGGAGATAAACATATATAGGGTACCCGAATATATATATGGTACAACCCTAATTAGGTTCAAGGGATTTCAAGGTTAGACGGGACTATTACGCCATCAAGTCTGACCTCCTGTATAACAGGCCATAGAACTGAGGCCCAGTAACTTGTCTTTTTAGAATCAGAGAGGTAGCCGTGTTAGTCTGGATTTGCAGAAGCGACAAAGAGTCCTGTGGCACCATTTCGTTGGTCTTTAAGGTGCCACAGGACTCTGTCACTTGTCTTTTTAGCTAAACCATACTTTCCAGAAAGCAACTAGTCTTGGATTTGAAGACTTCCAGGGAGGGGGTGGATTCTTCAGCTCCTGCTAGGTTTAATCACCCTCCCAGCTAAGACTAAATTAATACAATCTAAAAGCACCTGGTCAGATTGTAAACTCCTTGAGTCAGGGACTCTTGTCTTTTTGTTGTGTTTGTACAGCACCTAGCTCAATGGGCTCCTGGGCCATGATGAGGCAATGCACCCATCACCATTTAGGACGTGTATGAATTATTTGTATCCCACATTTCCTGCAGAAAATGCAGCCAGAAAGGCAAGGAAAAAACTCAGAGAAGCACTAGAATATTATGCAGCCCTGGAGAACTAAGGCAGGAGTTAGGTCTTGAGCCCTGAACAAACTTACACACAAGTAATCTCACTGAAGTCAGTAAGTGAAGCTATTCATTTCCTCAACTGCTTGCAGGATCCAAGCGTTAAATTATAATTGTTTCTCAGAGGTCTCAAAGACTTCCTTGAACCCACATGAACGGGACAAGCAATAGCTATGCCACTGAAATACCACGATCGTTTCCTTTTGCTGTTACGCCACAGCCTGGAGAGCATACAGAAATCTCTCTATTGCAAAAGAACTGTTCTGTCAGTCAGGTGGACACAATACTGGCTTTTGCCAAGACTGCTCATGGGTCGGGCATCAATGGGGTTATGACTTGCAAGTAAACCTGGTTTTCAACGAGGCACTAGTATGCAAGTATATTCTAAGAACATAAGAATAGCCGTACTGAGTCAGACCAAAGGTCTATCCAGCCCAGAATCCTGTCTACTAACAGAGGCCAATGCCAGGTGCCTTGGAGTGAGTGAACCTAACAGGTAATGATCGAGTGATCTCTCTCCTGCCATCCATCACCCCCCTCTGACAAACAGAGGCTCTGACAAACTGAAGCAGTAGGGTAGGGTGTTTTTTGGCTGTCTCCCTTCTTCCTGCACTCGTGTCTGGTTTTATTCCCCAGGGAGAGTCAGATGAGGAACCATAACAATAGAATATAATTAATTACAGAGATGTACTTTTGGCGAGTGGGGAAGACTAAGAGAATTTGTTTTCTCCAGGCTTAGATAACCAGTTGTGCAAGGGAATTCTCAGTCCTTACACACCAGCAATAGAAGTTTTCACATTCTCATTACAGGATACTCGTATGACAACCACCACTCAGCATGCACAAAGCACTTTTCATTCCCAAGAGGGCTTTACTAACTTTAACCCTCAGCACAACCTGGTGAGGTAGGTGAGTAATTCTTAGACACGTTGCATAGATGGAGAACCTGAGGCAAAGATGTGAAGGAAAACAATTTCCAAGCATGCCCACTAATTTTGGGGTGCCCACTGTGGGACACTGCAGGTCTGATTAGCACTGGCAACTCCAGCCAAACTCAGTTGGAGCTCATCACCCCTGAAGATCAGGCCCTGGGAGTCAAGATGACTATTCAAAGCCCGAGACACCAAAAATGAGAGGATACTTCTGAAAATTCTGCCCTACGTGGCTTGTCCAATGCCCCAAGGCAAATATCAAGGCTGAGATTAGACCTGAGAAGTTCCAGCTTCCCAGTCCTATGCCCAGACCAAAGGTACAGGCCTGGACCTAGAGATTAGAAGGGGGAAAATAATGATGGAACCCAGATGAATCACATCAGTGAGGGAGAAGCGTGGCCACTACACTGAGCAAGAAGGAGCTGAGAGAAGAGAGGATGGGGGCGTAAAATGACAATGAGAATAGGACTTTGTCCAGAGATGCTCTGTGGAGCAGCTTCAGTTGCTATGATTGCAGACAGAGCAAGGACTGGGAACAGCAAGGTGGAGGGGGAGTGAAGGCATCAAAATACTAAGTCATCTGCAGATGGCCATCCCAGAATCAGTGTACGTGGAGGAGAGCGAGTTAGGAACCACGGAGAGGCTAGAAAGGACAACAGACTGGCATTCAGACTGGCATTCAGACTGGCATTCAGACTGGCATTCAGACTGGCATTCAGACTGGCATTCAGACTGGCATTCAGACTGGCATTCAGACTGGCATTCAGGGGTCCTGGTCCCTAACCAGCTCTCCTAGGTGCTATCCTGTCATATAAACAATAGATTTGCTTTCAAATGACTTTTCTCTTTAGTTTCACATAATATTAATTCTCCTACAAAATGAGGGGTCTCTGCCGTAACATAAAAGAGATGCAACTACAGACAGCTCCAGTGAATTCCTAAAATACTGTTTCTTTGAAAGACACTTTTAAACATCCTTACAGATTCGTGCCCTGCTCTGACCTCCACCTGAGGTCACTACCAATGGGAAGTGGGGATGCATCACTTAATCCAGATTAGGGTAACCAGATAGCAAGTGTGACAAATCGGGACATGGGGTGGGGGGGGTAATAGGAGCCTATATAAGAAAAAGTCCCAAAAATCGGGACTGTCCCTATAAAATCGGGACATCTGGTCACCCTAATCCAGATTCCTTCAAGAAAGGATGGTCCAGTGACTAGGGCACTAAGCTAGGACTTGGGAAGTCCAGATTCAATTCTCTGCTCTACGGCAAACTTCAGGTGTGACCTTGGGCAAGTCACTGAGCTTCTCGGGGCCTCAGTTCCTCATCAGTAAAGTGGAGATAACTGAGCTTCCCTGCTTTAGGGGTGATGAGAGGATAAATACATTAGAGTTTGCGGAGTGCTCAGACACTGTGGAGATGGTACCCAGATAAGTACCTAATATAGATTGTTTACTGAACAAAAATATAAGTAGTGACAACATAAAAGAAACCCATAAAATTCAATATAGGATTTCAATAGTACAAATAAGAAAGGCACAATCTCTAGGATAATTGAAACAGGGGCATACATTTTAGGTTCCATCAAAACTAGTGACAAAAGAGCAGATGCATTCAGCTTGCAGGGATTTTGGTATTAACAGGTGATCACGGCACAGAAAGTTATGTCACAGGCAAAATACAATCAAAAAGATTAATGGCAGGGGAAGAGGAGGAGGAAGTTATGAGCTACAGAGGCACCTGTATTCCAGGCTTCCTATTAAAAGCAGAACTCCTTTGTCCCATCTCTAGTCTTTTTCCTCATTCAACAGAATCTAATTTGCTCTGTCTGGTCCGCCATGACCTTGCATACTGTTCTACACAACAATGCTACACCCCCAGATTCCTCTCCTGATGCCGTCTGGAAATACAAAGCAGCAGGGAGTTGTTTTAATCACACCACCTTCCCTCCCTTCCGTGTTATGTGGCCTGCTTTTATGCAAAGCTTTTAACACAACCGTGAAAAACTAAACACAGCATTAGTTCGAAGTTAATCAGAGCTGTCTTTCCAGCCACTCCCCACTCAGGAGATACAGGTTAGGCTTTAACAGAAAGAAGGACTTATGGACCCAAATCAGACATACTCGCCAAGATAGGAGCCTAATGTTATGTTCTTCCATTCATTTTTAGGTGGCTACATAAGTGGCCTGATTTTTCAGAGGCAATGAGCACCCAGCCACGCCCACTGCATTCAGTGGGAGCCATGAGTGCCCATGGGAGCCTAGGGCTGCCACCCATCTGGTTTTCACCCCGACAGTCTGGGTTTCAGCTGGTGTGCCCGGCTGCCATTTGACAAGCCCGGATGTTCATTTTGTTTTTTATTTGTGGCAACCCTAAGTGGAAAGAAGGAGGCAGCGTGGCAGCTGCCGCCACTTCCAAGGCCACGCTGCTCCTATGTCTATCGGTGCTGGGACCTTAGGAGAGTAAAACACACACACACACACACACACGCCAAAGGATGAGAGGCTGTTACAGGCCAGCTACAGTTCCTGGCCCTTGAGCTCAAGCAATTCCTGCTTTCAGCTCTACAGGTCCCCACATCAATCCCTGGGGCTGGCCAAGATGGCGACTGTCACACGCCATGCTTTTGAAAACATGGCCGACTATTTAGGTGCCTCAAGATGGACTGCAAGAACCAAACTTCAGGCTCCTGTTTTTAAATTCATGGCCTCCGTGTAGATTAGATGGGGCGTGGGGCAAAGGGAGAAGACTAAGAATGGGGGAGTACAGAGATAGTGCTTTTTACTTTTGTTACCAATGGTGTTTGTAACAAATACTATCTAAATTCCTTTGCACTGACAGTAACATGCTTCGGCATTGGTCCAAATTTGAGAGGACAGATACTGGTCTTGTCATCAATTGTCCAGCCAACATGGATCCTTCTAGTTCCTTGCTCCCAAATACAATGGAAAAAGAGAGAGCGGGGAAGAAAGACCATCGCTCATTTTGTTTAACCGTATGTGAGGGGTAGCATGTTTTCCATAAATGCAGTAACACACAATGTGCTCCTCTGCCCGACACTTAAGGAGTTAAATATCTTCTATCATATTTAAACTGTTCCTCAGCATACGCAGTTTCATTGAAGCCTATGAAATTTTAGCTATCAAAGCTGATGTAAACTCTTTGACATTTCTCTCAGGTCACTGAATCAATGACCTCATCTGCTTATTCGGGTTGGGAGCCATTCTGCCTGCACATAAACCTTGTGAGATTGTCACAAATGCTGCTAACTAGACCATGGATCACCAGAAACGTATTCTCTTGTGCAGCCCCATCCTACAAACACAGCACAAACCCATTTTTGTAATATTAAAAAAAAAAAACTGTCAAAAAAATATCTACGGGCTCATCATTGGCCAATGTGACACGCATTCAAGTCTGATAATCTAGTAGTCACATGGTAACTGCAAGTCTTCATTGAAGTTAGGGTTGATGAGCTACCCACAAGGGAATACAGAATCCACTCTGCCCCAAAACCTGTGGCTTCCTTAAGGTCTTAATGGGGACTCTCTTTAAGAAGGGATCCGTCTTCCTATAGGTGAACAGTACCTATTACATTGGGAGTGCTACTGCAAAACAAATAATCACTCCATCAAGCTTTATCTTGACATTTTTCTATAACAGGAAAAAAATATATATTCCAGGTTTTTTTCCTCCAGCACTAATCCCAGTGCAGCCTCCCAGGCGGCACAAGCTACAAGCTCCCTCTGGATTTTCTAATAGAACCATACACTAAGATTTGAGAGATCCAAGGAGAAGAGTCAGGCAATTGACAGTATGCTGATTCCTCTCGCCATTTTAGTCTCCAAGTTACCTTGGGCTCTGCTGTCTACTGTCTGCTGTGTACCTACTGGTCTTCTAGTCAGACTTCAATTGTAAGCTCTTTGGTTCAGAGACAGGACAGTGCCTAGCACAACGGGCCCCTGAAATCACAAATCACACTTGGTGTGGAAACCTTGGTTGGATGAAGCATTAGAGCAAAACCACTCGTGCCCAAGTGACAGCTAATAGCTAATTTCTCCTTAGGATCAGAAGCTTGGAGGACTTAAACCTAGCACCAGCCAACAAGAGCAGCTTGCATCAATATTAGGGAGTCATAATTGTGAGCCCTTAGTCAAGGAAGCAAGTGTGTTTCCATTAGATATAAATACAGATCTCTGTGACCAGCCCCAGGCAGATTCCCAAAACACTTTCTTGCATAAAAATATCTTTGGGCCTGGACTGCACAGGAGGAGAATTTTTGTGTTTGTTTTAAAGTAATGGGCAACTGGAGGAGTTTTTGACAGAAATAGCGAATTTTCAATGTTTGAAAATTGCTCTTCTCTTGATCCACTCAGGAAACAGCTTTATTCATAAACCGCAATGGTTTCCCCACACTATAGAGGAGACTCATACCCAGGGCTGTTTTTACCAAGGTGAAGCATGGTAGCAATTAGCAATGAGAGGAGAGTTTAGAGACATTCTATATACTCTCATCATGGACTGGAACCCGCTCTCTAGCTAAACTTTGACAGAGAAGTTACCTCAACTTCTTGCTCTAGTCCAGTGATTCTCAACCCACAGGCCGCTTGCGGCCCAATCAGCGCACGGCTGCGGCCCAATATGACATCCTCATGGCCATACAGGTAGTATATAAGCTCAAATATCCATTTTTACCCTGGCCCATCAACAGAAACTGTCCCAGACAATACTGTGTATACCTGAGAAAAGTGGCTGGCATGGACAGGAGCCCTCCTGGTACATCAGGCAACCTGGTACTGCCAGCCCCTTGCTCCTCTTCCCTCAGATCAGTCAAAGTCACCAGTTCCCACTGAGATCCTACACCCTGCACTGGAACCAATCAGCTGCGTAGCTCATGACAAACATCGGGATGTTTCCAGCATCGGTAGCAAACTCCCCTGGTGAGTAGTGTCTGTCCTGCATACTTCTGACATATAGTGGGTGTTCACCTCCCCCACTGACCCACTCCAAGCTAGAAGGGTAACTTATATCATTATACCAAGAGCAGGTGCTCCATATACTCAACTATAAATATTCATCAGAGCAGACTTAATTTGCATGCATCAAATGGGATAGTTTCCATCCTGTATGTGGAAGGTGGACAGACGCAGGGGCAGAGTCCAGGTTGATGGTGAAAGCTGAACATCAGCTGTACTACATATGTAGCGTTTATAGCTCAATATTTTTCCGGACAGACATTCTGTTAACATGTGTATTCATCTCACTTTCTCTCCCCTCCTTCCCCCACCCTCCACAATGCATTACTGTCACTGTCAGCAGAGAAAACAGCTGAATTAACAGAGAGAGACTGACCTATCCCCTCATCCCTAGAGGTTACTCTTCCAGACACTCTGAGAACATTTCAACCCCACAGCCCTACATCTTGGGAGACTATAAACAACCTTATATACATCCTAGGTTTTTTCTGAATTTATGATGTCTCCTATGCCTCATGAACTCAAACAGGTTTTACACCCTATACATTTTGATTAAATATAAATACATTCCAAATTTACCATTTCACTAATTTCCTGTAGATGAAATTGGAAAATGCTCAAATTTGTATGCTAACTCTGTCCTGGCTGTCAGCTAGATCCTTGGAAGCCCCATCTGCTAGCACCATAAAACCTTTCACATCAAAGGTGTTTACTAGCTTTTGTATTTTTATTATAAGCTACTACAGTGTTCATCAAATATTAAAACGTACATCTGAGCCTGTTGCCTTGTGAGAACACATTTCACTCTATTTAAGGCCAAATAAGTTTATAGCAATACTGTAAATTTAGCCATTAAAAATACAGAGGTATCAAAGGAACTCATATCACTGTTCCAGTAAACAATCAAGTGCTCATATTCAAAGGTTAACAGATTAATCTATTTCACAACACCACAACTGGTACTGGAAAATCAGCAGTTTTCTTTCTAATACATTAAATCCAGGCATAAATACCAAGCAGCAGAGGAGGGGTGACAGTATGCTTGCTGCTAAAACAGAAGGAAGGTTTTGATGCAGGAATTATTAATACAAGACAAAGGACCTTGCCTATTACAGGCAACCAGACGACGATCCTAGTGATGCCTTCTGGCCATAAAGTCTATGAAGATATGGAAATGTTTCTCCTGGTCATATCTCTGCTGTGTCCTTCAGCCCTACCTACTCCATGACTATAAAACTGCAGAAGACAGTCCTGGATCAAGAGTCTGGGGCATAAAAAGCACTACACTTACTGTGCTGACAAAGGTTTTCTACTCAGCCAGATGGAAGATTATATATGATTTCCAGGAGGCTACAATTTCTTGTTTAAAAGGGAAGTTGAATTGCCTATGATCCCAATGAGTTCAGCAATTCATTGCATACCTTTTCTTACTTGCACTCCATCAGCACCATGCAGATAACTGCCACATACTTCAGGAAAAATGAAAAACCCATAATCATGGGAACACTAATTTTTGGGCATGCTGGGGTGTCAACCAACCCAATATTAAAAATCTTGTCCTTGCACCTTTCTAACAAAACAAAAAAAAGTTTTGTTTTGTTTTTTTAAAAGACCACCACAAAAACCCCTTTGAATCCTATACACAACACAAATAATTTACTTCTCAAGACCAGGTCACTACACTTTTAAACACGCATACACAACTTTGCTCCACTGCTAGATGCTCTCCAAGAATCTGTGAGGAAGGTCAAGATGTGAGGCTTAAAAACCAGCAAACTGCTCTCCAGGAAGGGCACTGGATGCAGGTGCTGGGGAGGTCTCCATAGAAAGTTTTTGCACTCAAGAATTCTTCTGCAATGAAAATCCTGTCAAGGAGCCCTTCCATATAAATCCTCCTCTTTCCCCTTCAACCCCCCCCCCCTTTTTTTTGGAAGCAGCTGTTGAAGAGGCTATTGTGAGAACAAACATGCATTGTAGTGGCGCTCAAAGGGTGAGACACAGCCTTTTCAGGACCATGTTAACATTCAAGGAGGGATGAATAGCAAAACTGGACACTGACAAGTGCCCTGAGAATGTGAAAACAAGATGCTCACAAAATTTCCCAAGCATGCCTGCATTTAAACCCTAGACCTCGGGTGTTTCCCCAAGCAGTGCCACAGAAATAAGAGTGCAGGGAATAAGTGGAAAGGCCCTGGCTCCACGGACAATAATAGAAAGACTAAGATACCATTATCTGGGAAGCAGCTCCACATCTATAGCATACAAGTAAATTTTGTTGGAGCTGCTCCAGGAGGCAAGAAAAGGAGAACTACTGATAAACCGGTGAGATATTAACACCACGTTTTGAGCAAAGTGCAGCAAAGCAGGTCCATAAAATGTTACTAAATGGTCTGTCAAGATAATAATGACTGATGCTTCTAACAGCTGTTAATTTCAAACATATACACAAAGTAGAGGGTCATAAGGGTAGCTGGGCTAGTAAAAGCTGCACAAGCCAACCAAAGTTCCCACTTCTTAGACATCACAAGACCCCTTTCAGTTTCAAGCTCAGCGAGCTGGTTTCTGAAATAGGACTAGGGTTAGCAGAGGGGCTTGCAGGGAGATTATCATTAGCTTGTCCATGTGGCATGGGGTTACCCATCATTTCAAACCTGTTACATATACAAAGGACTGCCAGACTGCAGGCCCACCCCCGCTGGGTGCAACTCCGTAGAGAAGCGCGGGGCAGAAGCTGGTACAGCTGTCACAGCTCAGGCAGGCATTCGCCTGGTTTTGAGCCAGCTACGCCTGTTTTTCTAAGGTTTGTCCCTGTCCGGTACGATTATAAAACTGGATGGGGTTGTATTTGGAATCACGGTGGACGCAGGGAGGAAGCCACTGGGCAGAGTGCCCTGCTCTGCCCCTGCCAACATGAGCTCTCATGCAACATGGCAACCTGTGTATGGTGTGACCTTGAAGGCACCTTGCGTGTAAAGTCACAGCAGGGCAGCGCACTCTGCAAAACGTCATCGGCCGTGTGTGTGACCTCACAAGCACCATGTATACAAGGTCACATCATTCCAAAAGGCTGGTATTTTCGGGATACTCCAGCAGTCATCCTAGCCCCTGCGAACTGTGCCAATTTGCCCCGGCTAGGGATATGGCCTGGCTACTTTGCTGGGTTTAATTACTTGTTTAACCAACCCTCGGTGAGAACAGCCACACGCAATCCTCAGAAAAGAAGCCTAAAGGAGGCCGATGTTATCTGGCTATTTAATCCCTCCCATTGTATCATTCACTTTACATATAATTAGCTGCGTATGCCAATTGCTTTATTGGATAATTTGGCAGCCATCCATACGAGGTACAGACCACCTTTCAAAAAGAGGAGAGAGCTCACAGGGCTGCCAAAAGAGGACTCATCTCAGCATTCCCCCACCTGCTTTAACAAGTGACTCCAAGCTGCTTCATTTATGAGATGTATTGAGATTCAAAAGTATTTACTTTGATGATGGAAAGCTCTGTAAATAGCAACAATTCAAGGGACTCTCATTGCAGGTTGGGCAGGAGCTGCACTTACATTTGTTTGCTAATTAACCTTTTCCCTCCAGGACAATTAAAACAGTTAATTAAATGCCTGGCTTTACTTTAAATTCTCCTTTTTCTTCCAAGCGGAGAGCCAGTCACCCGTTTGTACTCTGACCTCAATTGACTGAATGCAAAGACTTGCTTGCTAAGCTTTCCATTTCACTGCTCCCCATTTCATTGTTAATCCCCAGAGTGCGACAACCTGTGCAGTTGTAAGGCACCAGTGTAAGAAATGGAGTTTTTCCTCTGTTAAGGCTCTAATTAATTTGGCATCAGAAACAAGAATTTTCAAATCGTTCAGTATCAAACATTTAACATACACCAATAAACCACTATTCCTGTCACCATAGCAACAAATGACAGCTTCCCAGGCTAGTCCCATTTGGCTAATTTGGGGTCAGGTTTTGAGATTTGCAATTATGCACACTTAAAATACAGGCCACTGCCCATGGAGTGTGTCCTTTACCTTTAATTAATAAGCAGAAACATGCAATTCATTCAGCTTGTGTCTGAGGCCACCAGAATATTATGGCAGACTTCAGAATATTATGGCATTAAGTCAGCCAATTTTTATTTTAAAGTGACAGCCAAGTAGCATCAGCCCACATTTTAGTTTTAAAAGAGTTTTTTTAAATAACCCTAATGTTAATACATTTCTAGAGATCCAATTCTATATTCCCATTTCCCCAAAGCAAAATGCAAACAGCTAGCATAAATTAACACTATAAATTAGAAATAAATTAATTAAAAAAATAGATTTTTACTTTAAAATTAGTAAAGGCTTCATTTTTCTTAAATATGATTTTTTCACATTATAAGATTCTTTAATAAAATGCTATTTTACAACAAAACCTGCACTGTGATGAATTTTCATTTCCATGGCAACACAAAAATTCTTCCCAGTGCTTTATTAAACATATGCATTAAAGCTGTGTACACGACACTGCATTTCACTCAAGATTTGATTTTTCACAGTTCCATAGAAAGAGTTTTATAAATATCCTAATGTACCCAAGCTAATTCTGTTAATAAAATGGTTGTAAAAGCAGCACATTTTAATCTAATACATAAACTAAAAGACTGTTCCCATTTAAAACAAGTGGGTAACTTAACTGACAAAGGAAAAAAAAAAGTCTCAGAGACCAGTGAAAGTGAATGCAGTATCACAATATCCATCACAAACCACTACTTTAAAGATCCCATGTTCTATTTAACAGCATCTAAGCTACAGGAGAAAAATTAATATTAATTCTCCAGAGAGAAATTTAAATTAGACAAAAAGTGAAATTTACATAACTGTTTTAATTATCTGCCCCCTGAAGACTAATCAAGGCATTACATTGCTTGAGTATTATTTATCTTATTTAAATGGGAACACACAGAGAAATTATGGCCCGGTCTCATTTTGCCAGAAGATTCTGCCTTGTATATTACTGCAGTACCCAGAAATCCTAATCTTGACTGGGGCCTGGTCTTACATTCAAACTTGCATTAGTTAAGGTGTGACTTTAATCTGATTTAGTTAGTTCAGCATAAATCTCCGGATGGACACACATAAGTAGATTGGAGCCATTTTAAAACAGATTTAGCTTAGCTGAGTAAAATCGATATAAACCAAATTTAAATCAATTTAAGACATACTCTCCAGTACTAAATCTGTTTTTAAACCAATTTAGACATAAACCGGTGCATCTCTAAATAAAGGCCAGGAATCCGACACTGTCTACCTCTAAGTCCCAGCACGGAAATGCTTACAATTTAGAAATACCTTCCCCATTCAACATGTTTTTGCTTCTGGTACCAACCTTCCCTTCAAAGGTTCATTACCTCAGTTCTCTCATCAGCCATTTCCCACATTTACATAGAAGAGTGCGTTGTTAGAGTTTCTACTGATTATGGAGATGAAAATTTTCAGAGGGACCCAACCCGTGCGATTTCCTTATGAAGTCTAGGACATTTGCAGTTTTACTTAACCTGCCTGCTCCTGGGGCAATTACATGAGAATCTCAGCTTTCATTTTTAAAAGTTTCTAGTCCTCATGGTTGCAGAGAAGAACTTGAAAAGGTGACCTTAGGGCAGCTGAATGGCTGAGAAACCAGAAGGCAACAAAAAAGGACCCACAACATTGGGGCCGGGGGGGAGAGGGGGGAAAGAGATATTTTTAAGAGCCAGACTTGGGGTTTTTTAAACATTAGGAGTTGCAGAATTACAGGTGTGCCTTTGTACTCTGCCATGACTCCACCAGTCACCTGATGTTTTCATTTGCTATTGACATTTAGGCCAAACCTTAGAGTAGAGCAAGCAGGAGACCAATCATGCTTGCTCATACAGGAAAAGCTAGCATAACAAATGTTTAGGGTGTGCACATCCCTAACCCCAGTATGTCAAGATTTAAGTTGACACAGCTGCTGTGCAAAATATGTGCACATGCAAAACTGAACTGCGATACAGACATCAGAAGAGTTAGTGTAGACATACTGCTTACAAAACCTAAAAGTTCTCCTAATAAACAAGTCAAGAAACAAAGTTCTTGTGCAACAACAACATTCTGGCTGTGAGAGGAGCAATCATGATGCGGCTGTAATTTTACCTTGGAGAAGATTTGCAGCATTTTGATCTGAGTCACCCGATAAGCTATTTTGTTTGCACACAAGTGTTCCTCCCATCTCATGTGGAGGTCTTTGGGCCAGTTTTAGAGCATTTCATACCTGCCCATGTGACTCAGTCATGCCTTCCTAACAATGCTGTAAAAGATGAAAACACCCGCCTCTCCTGTCAAGAAATTTCCTCAGCTAAGATACCCACAAAAAACAGGAGTAAGAATGCTGAGTGCTTTCAGCCTCTCTTAACATCCCAATACCTAACCTGGGTGATCCATTCGCACCCACTTGACGCTGGAATCCAATACCTTTACTAACAAGGAGATGTATTCCCACTGAAGTCAGTCAGAGCTACTTGCAGAGTAAGATGCTCCTCACTGGGGCTAAGGGGCTCAGAAAATGGTCCTTCAAGGTTTCTGCACTGTGGAATCCCGTACATTCACCTCAACCTACCAGCATTTTCAGGAACACCCAGATCACCCAGGTTTTTGCTATAATGCTGCCCACCCCCACATCCACCACTGACATTTCTCTACACAGTGCCTGTGCAACGCCTCTACCCTTCACTCTTTTGACTCTGGGTTCTAGAGTCCCTGTTTGGAGGTTTCCAACTTATTTCCAAGATGTTTTATTTGGCTGACATCACTTTGGTCCTGCTCTCCAATGAGAGCATATCTCCTGGACTCTGCTGGACGTGGCTGAAGGAACCCCGGAAACATCTTTTATGGACTCTGAAGCAGACAGTGGTGCTAGAAGTCGAGGTGCACGATTGTGCTTCTAACTAGAAGCTGCAGCCTCGGGTAGCCTTTATCTGGGTTTTTTGTGCGTCTATCAGCCCATCATATCTTCCCTGCCCATGTTCTGATACTGACCTTAACTGTAACACACTGGGAGTAAGACTGAACAATCTCTCTTTCAACTCATGGTCTAGTCATATCCACGATCACAAGATCAGTAGTGATACCGAGTCTGTGTATTTCTTCAGGTCTCCAGGATGAGCATGTACCATAAGGGGGAAAAACCCACTAGTAAGCAGAGCCTGCACTTTCCTTATTCGTTCAAGGGACGCAATTATATCACACACTACAATTCAAAATATACAAAAAGGTAACATTTTGTAAGCTTCATTCATGCAAGGAGGAAATGGTTGGATAAGTCTTATACAAATTAGATTTCTGATAGGAAGAAAACCAGGCATGAATTTTCTGTGAATTTCCCAGTGCAAACATGAGGAGCTGCAAAAAATCGGTGTCTTGGGAGGCTGAATCCCCTATTTGCAACATTGGGATAATCCTACTGTCATTGGGATACTCAATGCTTGCATCCGACGAAGTGGGTATTAGCCCACGAAAGCTTATGCTTCAAAACTTTATAGTTAGTCTTTAAGGTGCCACAGGACTTTGTTACCTCTGCTATTCCAGACTAACACGGCTACCTCTCTGATTCAATGAACCAATGTTCCATGAAGAGTGCATTTCACTGATTGAAACAAGGCAGTGTCCAGTGGTGCAAAAGCTGTGCAAAAAGGTCCTTTATCTGCACTGGTGCTCATGGAATTATGGTCTCTAGTCACTGATCAATAGACGTCCTAGAGCAGTATTGTGGCAGTAAAGACCATCACACCATTATTCAGTGTTTCCATGCATGACTCTCCTATTACGGATGCGGGCTCTTCATCTGAAGAATGAGCTATTGCGGGGTTAGAAAGAAATCCAATACGCTGTGTATCAGTTTCACTACAGGTGAATGTGTAGTGTTCTCTACGGTGAATAGCATACAAAAGGTGAACGCAAGTGCCGTCTCTTTTATAGATAAAGTCTGCGAATCAGGATGGGATGCCCAAAATGGATATGAAGAAATGTCTCCATGAGGATTAATTAGCTTGAGTTCCTTTGTGGTCCTATGATCATTATCCAAGTGAGCTGGTGAGAAATCAACCTTCCACCTTCTCTTCCCCAAATTCGTCTCTGGGGAAGTAGGAGAGTGCTTGGATTTAGACTAGTGTACTGTTCTTAGAATCTTTTTGGAGATTCACATGTTTCCTATCAGCTTATGGATATGGCTGCTAGCGATCTTGTGAACCTTTAACTCTTCTACATACATGCTATACAGCTCAGGTAACAGCAGTACTTAGAATTTATGTTAGCACCTTCCCTGCCATGATAGCAAAACTCCTTACAAGCATTAAATTGACTAAGTCTCAATACTCTTGTGACATGTACAGGTAATTTTACATTTCACAGATGGGGACATAGAGACACAGAGAGGGTAACTGCTATTCTTGAACCTGTCTTGTCCCAAAAATTCTCAGTTCCCTGCTCTTACTCCTAGGCCATGCTGCCTCTACAGTGCTACACTAAACCACACAGAACCTCTCATGGCCACTCCTATTTGAATTCTACTGGCAAGTTAGGCTTTTGACGAAGTTAGAAGAGAAACACAATTTTAGGTACCCATCCTGCAAAGGCCCCAGTATGAAGTGCAGACACTTGCTCCCGAAGTCCTGCTGAAAGTCAATGGAACACTGAACCCCTGCATTCTCTTGCACAACTAAGGGCCTTTTAAACTATGTGCATTACTGCACTATATGAAGCATAACGTTGTCCCTATCAAACATGGATATTCTATGTTTATTTATTAAAATAAATTTCCATCACAAAAGTTCCATCATTTGCAGCTCTCTCATAACCTAAGTGGTGACTAAATGAACAGTTCTCATTTGCTTCACGGCTAGCACACGTACAATGCCAATCATTGGCATCAACTTCACATACTTGTAAAGAGAAAGATCTCTACCTATGCCTGTAATATTTTCCTGCAGCATAAAAATTTCTTTGCCAGTTTATTCACTCTTTGCCCACATAACTGGCTTTGAGAAGAAATGGTGGTGTTAGAATTAATTGGCACATCGATTCAGTTAAAATCAAGATGGTTGACCTGCCAACAAATGCTACCATTCAGCCATATATAAATATACAGTGAACAGGTCTTAGACTTGTTACAGACTGGAATTTTAGATAGACATCTTTCCAGACAATTTTATATCAAAGTAGAAGTAATTGACACTGCTGTAAATAAAGCTGCTATTGGATTATAAATTAGAAAGAAAACGAGTCTTACTGAATAAATAGATTCGGATCTTTAATGTTTTGGCATCTTGGATTTGCCATGAGCAAATTAAGTGCTCTGTATGTGTTGTCCAAAAACTCAAAATAAAGATCCGAAAAGAGATGCTTGCATCCTTTCCTGGTAAAGGCTTATGGATACTTATGGGGGGAGGGATAGCTCAGTGGTTTGAGCATTGGCCTGCTAAACCCAGGGTTGTGAGTTCAATCCTTGAGGGGGCCATTTAGGGATCTGGGGCAAAAAATCTGTCAGGGGACAGTACTCAATCCTGCTAGTGTAGGCAGGGGACTGGACTCGATGACCTTCAAGGTCTTTCCAGTTCTAGGAGATTGGTATATCTCCATTTATATTTATATTTTATACTCACCTGTCTGAGTGGGTAGTTTATGTGCGGTACTAACTAGAGAGAACCCATGACAAATAGTCCTGGTCTGACCCATTAATCTCTCAGAAATAGGCCCGATCCAAAGTTGGTTGGAGTTGGTGGAAAGACTGCCAAGTGAATGAATTTCAGCCTAGAGCTATAGGTTTTCAAAATCCGAATGCAGACATTAGAACTCAAACCTTCCTTGTGTGGCTGTGTCTACAAGTGCAAAAAATTGGTCCCTTAATTGGTCACACACTGTCAGCAGTAGCTATACTGCTAAACAAAATTTGGGCATCTTTCCCACTGCGATCTCTGTCTCTGCTATTAAATGTTTGCACAATAGTGAGGAGGATGGGACCCTGGCCTGAATGGGGCCTCCTGGCATGACCACAATACAATTAACAGAAGTTAGGGCTACTGAAAAGAGAATGCATTGCTGCCTAATGAGTTTTTATCTCTGCAGCACTAGTTGTCTAAAGCAAGCCATGGTGCTGGTGTCCTTGCTATTTTTTTTTTTTAAACTTACATGACACACACTATTGAGCAGCTTTTAATTTTTAAAAACTCCTTTTTTTAAAAAAATTCACACTAGATTAGCACTAAGACAGTGGTGCATAACACAGTTGTTAGCATATGCCTTGAATAGCTGAACGTCACTACATGGCCTTCAGTCTCATAACAGACAAAAAATTCTGGCACTATTAGTCCATTTCCACCACTGCTTGTGCTCTAGTCTAAAGCTCACTGAAGTAAATCTTCTTAGTGTACGCGCAGCGTGCCTCAGGCAGCACCTAACCAGGATTCATCACCGAGTTTGGTCCGTTGGCTGGATCATTAGCTTCCCCAGCCGGCCCGGCTGGTACTGATGAGGAGTGAAAAGTGAATGCTGATCCATGCCCCACCCTGAAGTCAATGGAAATATCCCACTGATTTCAATGGGGTTTGGCTCAGACCCCAAAATGGTAGCTACACTAATTACAAAATATTAAGAGCCCCCAACCGATTATAGTGCCAGTCTTTTTATTGACACATTCCCCCAGTTCTACTATGCCAATTACTGCATCTATAATTTTTAAAATGCAGACGGTTTTCCTGAATACTCTGTGAGCCTGATCATAAAAAGGGCTGAATACCTGCAACTTCCATTTACTTCAATGGAGTCTCTGATGCCCTGGTCATCTCAGGATCAGGCAAGCTAATAGAGCTTACAGCAAATCCATGTTACATGCCAGAGGGAGACTACAGGGTAAATACAAGCTATTCATCAAGACCAGCAGCACTGAGTGAATGCTGGAAGGGAAAAAATGCCATCGGGGTATTTGTTTGCATAGTTAATGTCAATATTCCTAGAGCCCAGGGGCCCACTCTGCAAATACTTTAGCAGGACTTTGCTAGCAGAAGTGTGCATGTAAACAGCAGCTTTTCAGTTCATACGGCACAATATTTCTAGAGTGCAACTCGAACTTCAGAACTGTATCAGAAATCTGATTCTAGGAGTCGCATACATCCAGTCAGTTACTGGAAAATACCCTCAGAACTTTGTGTCCAAAGCAACTGGAATTTCAAATGTCTGCAGTTATCTGCGCTTGGATTTACCAGAGGCCAAAGATTAATCTTAGATATCTGTTCAGCAAATAACGTTGAATACATTTAAGGCACATGTTGGTCAACAATCAGCAAAAAGAAAGGAGGAGGGGTGAGGAGAACCATCATAGGAATTAGATTAGAAGTCACTTGCCCAAATCTCCTACAACTAGGACGGTGTGCCACTAGGACTGCCAGTTTTGGTTGGACGCATTCCTGGAGGTTTCATCACACTACATAATCTTTAATTAAAGATTAACCTTTAATTCCTGGAGACTCCAGGACAGTGATACTCAGACCTTAGTGGTTCAGGAGCCAAATGAGCCAATTAACATTACTCAAAAGAGCCACAGTTGTATGAATTCACTGTTGCAGATAGTAATATAGACATTCGTATTTAAATAGTATGATGAGAAATATTTAGTTTAATAGGTTATTCTCACAGCAAAATGGCTGACCAAGTATTTTATCAATGACAATTGGTTATTAACATAGTAAAACACAGTGATTGGTTAATTCTATCATACTGTGTTTTAGTCTCATGTGCTGCCGAGATCTGCAGAAGATGCATTAAAGAGCCACTTGTGGCTCACAAGCCTCAGTCTGAGTATTACTGTTCCAGAGCAATCCTGGAAGGCTGGCCACCCTATGTGTCACTTCTACACTACTACAGTTTGTGGGCCAAACTCTGCCCCTCATTTACACCTGCACAACCCTGTGGAAATGAAAACAGCTTAAAGTGGGTCACTGAGGGCAAAGTTTGGCCTTCAGGGCTTTTTAAAGACACCCTCCCCCCCCCACACACACACACACACACTCACTCCAGCCTACGTTAACAGTGCTTTTTTTGAGGAAAGGAACCTAACCAATCCAAATGCTGAGGTAAAGTATCCTTGGCATGACAGTTTTCAGTCCACGTTTCCCTTTCAGAGTGCAAACCGATGCCCTGCTGCAGCTAGAAAGTCATCTTCCCCACCAAAAGGCTTGAAAAGGCCCTTTGGTGGGGACACAATTGAGCCTGTAAATTGACACTAAACTCCACATTTCTCTGTAGCCACAAAGTCCTGGCAGCCATATTTAGGCCAGACTGTCTAGCGTGCGAGGACACAGCCCCTTAAGGACGTTAGAATCCAGTACAATGTACCTTTTATGTGACAGCTGGCCACGGCCTGCCCACATATTTATATGGTGAGCTCTGAGTGGGTGGTCTAATTAGGAGACCAACCATTAGCTCTGTTACTCAAGTCATGACCTGCACAGAAATCCAGCATTAAATTTGTAGTTCACAACATATTTTCATATGGTAACATACCATATGTGGTACATATATGGCTCAGCTGAGGAAATGCTTCACAATATACTAATCAACATTAGGGCTGCGTCCTTCCTGTATCAGGTAGTAGGAAGCAGGGGTACAGAAGGAACATTTATTAACACGTTGAAGAATGATGTGCGAAAAACAGGATATACCAAGAAAAACTGTCCACTATGGCTTTAATAAATATACCGCCCTTCCGGGATACAGAACTAGAAGCCAAACATCAACAGATTTCCTCCTTTTAATTAGGTCTCCAGAGTTTTATTCTCAGGATCTTGAGAAATGACAAAGATGGTCAAAGTTCTAGTCAGCAGTGGCTAACCCCTTCCTTAGTATTTATATCAGACTTGAGTGAGAGACGCTTAGATAGTATCCAAACGACATCAGCTGGATTTATTGCTCTCTTGGCCCACACCTGACAACCACGAAAAGGAAAAATTTTGTCTGTGTTTTACCTGCATGTATGTCTGTGAGGAGTACATGTCTATATGATGGGTTAGGGGAGAGATTCCCCTGCTCATGTACACAGCCACAGTAGCATCATCAGGGAGTACCTACCTGCAAGTTTCAGGCTGGTTTGTACTCAGCCTGCCGCCACTGCTGCTACCATGGCTATACTGCTATTTATACTTTCGTTAGCTTGATGAGAGCTAGCATGAGTATGTGTACGCAAGCGGGGAGGGGATTCACACCCTTAGCTCGTACCAAAGACCCAGCCTTCGGCATAGAGAGGCTAAGGATTGCCCAGCTGTAATCAGGGGTGACACTTATCTACTTAGTAGGGCTGATATGGAGATTAGCAAGTGAATGTCTATACCAAGCTTAGAAAATGCAGTGCTTTCAGATGCAAATATGCACATTTTGACAGTTTCAAAGGGCAGTTCTGCACAGAGGAAGGGAATCCCTCACCGCTCCCTGTATCTGGGCTCTGCAGAGATAGGAAGACCTAGGACAGAGAGTCCAGTCCGGCAAGAAGAGCTGGAATGGGGACAGGAACAGAGTTTTCTACAATGCGTGAGCACCCAACAGTTTCTGTAGGAGATGCCTGAGGACTGGGCTCCAACAGCCTGATTCTGGGGGAGGGATTCTCACTTCTCACAACACAGAGCTAGCTGTGGGACAGAAGGAGTATAGGAGATACAAAGCACCAAGTCTCACAGAACCATTTGAGCTATGTTCGGTGTCATTCCCTATTCACATATTAGAGGTCATTCAAAAAGACAGCACACATTCCAGCCAAAATTAACTCCCTAACAAACACCTGATTTAACTGAACAGGGTTTTAATGCGGGTTCTGAACTCCCAAGGGGCAGCTAGAGACTAATATCCTATGCAAGAGACAAGTTGTCCATTGACTAACTTCATAACCCACAGCAGACCTAGTCATATGAAGTGCGGGGGGGTGGGGACACGACGGACCTATTACTAAAAGAAATCATATTTCCATCCCAAACACTTATAATAGTAGAAGGTACAGGTTATTCCCAAGATGACTGGAATTAGAGTGACCAGAGAGCAGATATGAAAAATCAGGACAGTGAGTGGGGGGTAATAGGAGACCATATAAGAAAAAGCCCCAAATATCGGGACTGTCCCTATAAAATCAGGACATCTGGTCACCCTAACTGGAATGGAAGAGATTAGAGAAAATGATACGTCTGTTTTGGTCACTAGGCCCACAATGCAAAGGCAGAGAGTCAGTTTAATTGCTTTACCAATGGGCAGTTACATTTATGTTTCATGTACTCCCATGTTGCATTCCTCTGGGGGGTAGCTCCCTACAGGGTCTTCCCAGTTTTCCAGTAGCTGCAGCAGAGCTGAAACAAACAAAGGGCTGAAGGCAGGAACATGCAGAGATGAGAAAGGGCTGGAGGAAGAATAAGCAATCATGTTTGTTGTCAGTCAGGCTCACACAAAAACAAACAAAACAAAACCACTTCTGAACATCAATAGGGAGGCAGAAAGATCATTGAAACTTTAAATTTCTTTTTTTTAAAGTTTGAGGACATTATTTAAAAGGTGCTGTGTCATAAAACTGGCTTTTTAAGCTTAGTCAAACATGCAAAAAATTCATGCCAACAGTATCCCTTTTAAGTTTTGCCTCTTAAATTGACTTCTTAAGAAAGGAATCTGTTTACTAACACAGACACCCCCCTCATTAAAAAAGATTGCTGGTTGCAGTAATTTGCAAAGCAAGTTTCTAGACCTTTGTTCTTTTCTTGGTCCTGGGAAGTCAGGAAAACAGTCACTCCTCAAAAATCAGTCAACAGCAACTCAGTAGATATTGCCCATGGTGAACCAGACATGATAAAACTGCCTATTTACAAGAAACCTCAAAGGAAGAAGTTCAGCTCTTTTCCAAGTTTCCTTCCAGCCACAGCTTCCTAATGGAATATACAGCATCCACCCCATGGAACATACAAGTGTAAAGCACTTCAAATGTAAGCATGTGTCCTACCACGAGACAGGACATGAAGGAAACCAACAGCAGCTCAGGAGAAGAGCTGGACTGACATCCAAGGAAAGTGAAGTTACTTTAATCATGGTAAATTAACATTTTGGAGCACTGGCAGACAAAAACACTGGAATCCAATATACAACGTACACACCATCAAAAGTCTGTTTTGGAAGTGAACTCTAGAACCGGATTAGTGTGTTACTGGCAACCTCATTCCCAATTTAAGTCCCACAGTAAATTTGTCATTTTACTATCTGATAAACAGCAATAAATGGTAAATTCTTTTCGCCCCCTAGTTATTTTCTTATGCTTTCAGTTTAATATGCTCAGAGAACTGTGGATAACTAGCATTTTGCCTCCAGATATTAGTCAGTTACAGTATATGCGATCATATTTCAAAACTCCTAAAGAGGAATGCACTAAAATGATCATACTTTTACAGCAAAGTCACAAGACCAGCACTACATACTTGAATTCCTAACCCAAGGCAAGATCATCAGAAAATGTACTGTACATTAGAAGTATGGCTTTTAATGCCAGGAACTGTTATAAGAGAAAACATGCTTAAAATATAAATGTCTTCTAATGGGAGAAAGGGGGGGGGGGGGGAAGGTAAACTACGTGAAATGCTATATTACTTATTTGAACATAAGATTCTAGCCCAAAAGAGATCCTAAGAATGATGTACTCCAATATTAGGATTCAAATCTTTTAAAACTCCTAAATTCCTCTTGTAAACAGAATCTGCCTGCTAAAATTCACATTATAACCACTGCACCAAGAAGCAGGAAGATGTTTTCAAACATTTAAGATCAGATTTACAAATTTTAGTGCAAGGATAGCATGGAGCTCTGACATGCATTTCTCACCGAACACTTCCTCTCCCTGCCTACTTTCCAAATGATAACCAAAGCACTGTTCAGTTTGCAGAGAAGATATTATCCTTGGCGTCTACAGACAAAATTCACCTGTGCAGAGGTCAAGCACAAGGACTACAAATCACTGACATCCTATTTAGACCCTGTTGGCTCCACTTAACAACTGTGTTGGCTCTCCACGCAGAGGGGCGCTTCATCCCATGAGGACTGAGCCTGCTACAGTATGCAGCAGTAGTCCATGATAAAAGCGAAGAAAACACAAGTTATTGGGTGCAATACAGGAGTAACTAGAAGAAATTTGCATTATGGTGGCAGTCAGACTAAATGACAATAATCGTCCTTCTGGCCTTAAAGATATTGTTTCTCTCACATGCAGAAAATCATAATAAAAAATAATATGCACTTTGACAATCAGCCCCTAAATTTATATACAGGATATTCAACACAATAACCTACAGTTATTGATACAGAACATAAGGGCTACAGTAGGGCCAGGTCTACACTTGGGGGGGGAAGGGGTGTCAACCGAAGATACGCACATATCTTAGGTCGACTTATCTCGGCGTCCTCACAGCAGCGAGTCGACCACTGCCGCTCCCCCGTCGACTCCGCTTCTGCCTCTTGCAGCAGTGAAGTTTCTGATCGTCGGGTAGTGATCGATCTATTGGGGATCGATTTATCATGTCTACACTAGATGCGATAAATCGATCCCCAATAGATCGATCACTACCTGCCGATCTGGCCGGTAGTGTAGACGCAGCCTAGGTGTCTCAATCACAGGGATTGTTCCACCACCATTTATAAAACAAAGGCAATCAGTGAATTCTGTGTAGTGTCCAGCCATAATTTAGTCACACTTCCTTTCAAATTGTTTCCCCTCCCATCAGTATGAGAATACGGGACTTAATCTACTCAACTACTCTTTGGGCCTCTGAATGTTAAAGCAACATTATCAATTTCTAATTGGCTAGATTAGGATGAGTCAAAAATCATTTCAGTACCACACCTGCCTCCTGCTGTGGTTTTACAATCACATTTTCCTGTTTTCCAGTGTGCTTTCCCCCCTGGTCCCAACACAAACAAAAAGGGGAAATTGACTATACAAAATCAAATGCAATATACTGAACAATGATAAGGTCACTCTCTTCCCCCCTCAGTTATGGTCATCTCAGTTGGAAACGGGTTTCCAGAGAGAAGGGTCATTTTTAAGTTGGCAGTGTTCCTTTGAATTTATAAATGGGAAACACTAGAACCAAAATTCCTTTCTTCCTATTTGATTTTTAGAAGACGTTAAAAAAAAAGTAGCATTCAGGTGATATAAATCAAGTCTATCCAGTCCAGGAGGCTATATTAAAATTTGATTAAAAGCAGCCACATTATATTGGTTCGGTCAGCAAGCATGAATCAAAAATACAATCCTGATCTTTAATATTTACTGCTACATAACGACATGGGGACAAATCCTGTTCTCATTTACACCAGAGTAAATTAGGAGTGGTTCTTTGAAGTCATAGGTGTTAATCTAGATTCACAATTTTGTACCTGCCCAGCAGAATCTGGCCTGTATTTTCGACTTACATAAGCGTGACAGAGAACTAGAGGAAATGAAATGCTGTCCTAAACAATTAAGCAAACCTCAGACAGAACGCTGAAAGACAAATATGCCCTTTGGAAGCTCTGGAGCAAAAACAAAGTTACAAACAGACAGTAACTAATTATCCTGATTAAATCTCATAAGAGTTCAAAAACTTGACCTCGCCAGACTGCAACTGAGAGCCAAGGTGATGTGTGTGTGCTGTCTGCAAAAGAAGAGAAACCAAAAAGAATCACACCCTTCCAACAAAAAAGGAAGGGGAGGCTAAAATCTACTATACCCTTAAGGGATTCTGTTGACATTAGCTAAAATTAGACCACAATGAAAGTGAAGTGCTCTGAGCAGATATTCATATGACTCTCGAGTGGCTGGCTACATATCTAAACTTGCAATACTTACACATTCTTAGCTGTGTTCATGGGAAACACTTGGTTTCTTCCCCCAAACACAAAGAGCAGGCAGACAGATTCAAACACACCTATTTTTACATGATGGGAAGTTAAGAAAGAACAAAAATAGAGTCCCTGTCAGGGAGCACAGTGTACATCTCCCTCTTCTGACGCAGACTGCAACTACTGAGAACAAGAATGGCTGAAGTCTACTCACGCAAAGAGACAAAAGGGCACTGCAGCTTCCTGGCTATGTACAGCACAGGCAAGGCTGGATGGCCATGCAGGGAGGCCTGGAAGGCCCATCAAGGACCTCCCCTTTCCCCCCCCCCCCACATTGCAACTGCAGGGAACAAGGTGCATTGTTTACTCTATGTACACGAGTAGCACCTGGATATTACACTAAGGAGTAAACTGGAGTGAACACTCCTTTTCTCCTCTCAGAGGAAGACAGACCATTTCCTTCCTTCTCTACTTCTCCCCCACCCAGAATGGCCCAGGGGCATATTTAATCTCAAACCCAACCTTGGCAATCAATTTGACTTTGTGCAGATCAGAGTCATCAAATCAAATCCCACTTACACCCAGAGATACCAGTGTTATATAGACATGCTCCCTTTCCAGGTGTGAATCCTGATTTGGTGACCCCCTTCCAGGGGGGAGAGAGGAACTCCAGAGAAGGAACGTTGGGGATTAAATCAGTCTGGGGATTATTTAAATGACATCATTATATCACTACTCCAATTTGCTTGAGCACATCAGTGCTTTGGCCCTGCATTTCGTTCCATTCTGCTGTCTCGTGCGAAAAGCAGTCCTGCATCCAGCCTTCAGAGAACAGGCGCTGGGTGCCGCATCATTTTTAACACTGCATATCAGAGTGTGAATAAAAATAAAGTACAGTAAAAGCGTATGCACATAAAATACAAACGACTGATTTAAAAAGGCTCTAGCCAGCCTTCAAAAAAACACACCACACCATCCGGCCTCTCCTCCAGCCACAAAGAGTCTGATCCATCTTTCAGTGGATTTCAAAGGGTTTTGGAGCATACCCTAGCAGAGTATTTTCTTCCAGGTCAGAACTGAATATGTAGGACCAGACATTGGCACCAATTAGCCTAAGGCATGTGTAGGAGAAAAGGCATTCCATCAACACGGATATATGGGATTTCTCTCCAAAATTAGACATCATATAGTATAGAAAGGGGCTAACAGCAGGTACGTGTTAAAACAAAGGGAAGAAAGGTTCTCGAAGGGAGAGGAGAAGGTAAATTCTGGGAATATAATGTACAGCTTCTGTGCTATTATAGCGGAAATATAGGAATCCAGAACCAAACTCACTTTTTCCTCTGATTATTTGGGGGTCTGTGGATATTTCCAGATTCCCACTCTCAAGCCATGGGTCTGATCCTGGAGAGGTACAAAGTGACCTGAAAACTGTACCTGAGGGTTCTCTTGTCAAGCGAGCTTAGCTCGGAGCTGATGGAATGGGTACATAACTGGAACATACAGTGCCACGGTGATCCCAAGCTAGAGGTAGGGTCCTTAGGGACCATTCTAGCCCACACGAGTTCGAGCAGCGCTGTAGCTGGACAGACATGAAGAAGTAAGAGAACAAAAGTCTAATAAAGCAGTTTCACTCTGGTAAGCCCAGAAGCAGGAGTTGTGCAAAGATGGTTGAAAGCCATCTTTCCCTTCCTTCTGCACTGTGGATTGAGTGCTCGGTGTTTGAGGGTGCCTCTCATAGGAGGTTACTGTATTAGGTCTCCTAAATAAATACACATGCTGCTATAAGATGCATATTCTTTGACTCGCAAAAGCAGTGTTCAGAAGAGAATGTGGTTCATTGCAATAGGAATTTTTCAATTTCACTTAGCAGGAAATGCCATGTTGAAATATGAAAGGGAAATGTACCTGTAATGGGAGATTTCCTAACAGTGTTATCCTTCAAAAGTCATAACCATCCTGTTCCTGAGTTCGGTTTCCTCAGTCCTATAAACATCAGGAACTGTTGGGCATATTAACAAATTCCCCAAGTTCCACATGTATCCTAGAGAGAGATGATCTTACATACACACACCTATCTACCTTTATCCCAAATTGTGAAATGCAATTCCCAAAGGGACAGAGAAACGTCGGATCGACAGAACATGTTGCCTTTGGAGGACTCCAATAGCGGCCTTCCCTCAAGAAGTGGGAATCTCTGCAGCATGACACAGGACAGGGCAACATTTTGTGCAGTATGTAGAGCAAATAAAGCCTCCATGGCATGAAAACAGGATAGATTTATTGATTCATGGAAAATGCCCTTAGAAATGACTTCATTCAGATAAACAGGGTGAGACAAAATGAGGCTCATGAGCTCTGCTGTTGACCCAGTTCCAACCACACACTCTGCCATCCGAGTTGCACTATAGGACAGAGAGCCAGAGTGCAAGAGAATTATTGTCCTGGGAGGAATGTTATTTATTTAGTTGCTGTTGCTGCAACAGCCGTGGTACTGCTGCAGTTTGAGAAAGACAGCAAGCAAGCGAGCATGTTTGGTAGTGGGGAAATAGGACAGGGTTTGCTGCCTTAAGAAAATAGTTACCCAGCCAAAGTAGAGATGTCTAGCAAGGTCAGGAGTAGACAGACTAGATATAGGATAACGGTCACCAATTTTACAAACCCAGGACCCTCACACACCTCCATGGGCATCAGAGAATCAGAGAACATCAGGGCTGGAAGGGACCTCAGGAGGTCATCAAGTCCAACCCCCTGCTCAAAAGCAGGACCAATCCCTATTTTTGCCCCATATCCCTAAATGGCCCCTCAAATATTGAACTCACAACCCTGGGTTTATAGCAGGCCAATGCTCAAACCACTGCACTATCCCTCCCCCCCTTAGCTTAACCATGATTGCCCCCACAGGGAAGGGCGAGGGGAGAGTGATGGTGACGTTGCCACACAACAGGATGGGAAAGCAGATAGCTGGACAGAGGAGCGACCCTTTTGGTGGTTCTCCCAACTTCCCTTCTGCAGCTCCAAATAACCATTTGAAAGTGCACAAAGAACCACTGCACAGTAAGAAGCTAACCACCACAGGATGGATGAGGGATAGTTCAGGAAGAACCCTTCTGATGAAACCAGACCCCCTCCTGTGTTGATATAGCAACTGCAGACAATTGACTCCATGTGGCTCCTAAGCAAACCTCACGCGACCCTGTTGCCACCACCCATCATAGCAGCAGTTACACAAGTCCTGACACGGGACAACTCCCAGTGCTCCTAAGAACGACGAGGCACCCAAGACAGTCAGTTGCTCTGAACAGAATTCCAGTTGCTTCAGCTATAACCCTTCTTAATCTACTCGTTTTGTGCCCCAAAGTGACTGCTCCTCACCAAAGTAGACACGCCAGAAAACCGAACACCCTTGTTCCGCACCCTGCCTCTCCCTTTTCCGAGGCCACACCCTCATTCAGTCCATCCCCCCTCCCTCCATCGCTCGGGCTGGGGCAGGGATGCAGGAGGGGGTGAGGGCTCCGGTTGCGGGTACAGGCTCTGAGGTGGGGCCAGAGATGAGAGGGTTTGGTGCAGGAGAGGGCTCCAGCCTGGGGCAGGGGATTGGCCATGTGTGTCGACAAATGTAGACTTTTTAAACCAGTGACTATTTTGTGAGAGAATGTCAAGACAACAGATCCACAAGTGCTGCATATTGCACACGTGCAGAAGTGCCGGCCTGTGGGAACAGGCACAGGTGTTTCCTTATGGCAACTTGCGGTTCTCAGGTGACTGCCTTCTTCCCATGCAAGGGGAAACTAAGCTTCCAGTTACGGAGTCCCACAAATAATGAAAGCAGCATGCTTGCAATGCTGTTTAACAAAACTAAATCCCCACACTGCCTTAGTCCCATTTATTTCATACACTCGGTCACTTCTGAACAGCGGCTAGAATTGTTAAGGCGCGCCCCAGAGGTTATTTCTTTGTCCAGTTTTGCAAGTTCATTATGTGTCAAGTTTTTCTGCTCTCATAGATGTATGCAAGGTTTTGCCTTACATCTTTGACAACTGATCACTCTATCACTGGCTCTCAAACTTTTTGTATTGGTGACCCCTTTTGGACACCAGGCCTCTAAGCATGACCCCCCTTAGGGGCTGGGCTGGGGGGGTTCCAGCAGCCCGCCGGGGCAGCCTGGAGATGGGGTGCATGCCCTCCCCCCGCCAGGCGCCTGCCGCAACCAGGCTCGGCTCGCGGGGGTGCCTGGAGCCAGCCTGGGGGGCGCGGGGAGCCCGCCGCAACTGGGACTGAGCTCGCGGGGGCTCAGCTCGCGGGGGTGCCTGGAGCCAGCCTGGGGGGCGCGGGGAGCCCGCCGCAACTGGGACTGAGCTTGCAGGGGCTCGGCTCGTGGAGGCGCCTAGAGCCAGCCAGGGCCAGAGGGGTGCCGGGAGCCCACTGCGAGCAGGACTCAGCTCACAAGGCGCCTAGAACTGGCTGGGGCCATGGGGGGCGCCGGGAGCCCTCCGTAACCGGGGCTGGGCTTGCAGAGGCGCTGGCAGCCTTCTGCGACCGGGCTCGGCTCGCGGGGGTGCCTGGAGCCGGTCGCGGGGGGGGGGGGGGGTGCAGGGAGCCTGCCGCGACCGGGACAGAGCTCGCAGGGGCTCGGCTCGTGGAGGCGCCTAGAGCCAGCCAGGGCCAGAGGGGTGCCGGGAGCCCACTGCGAGCAGGACTCAGCTCACAAGGCGCCTAGAACCGGCTGGGGCCATGGGGGGCGCCGGGAGCCCTCCGTAACCGGGGCTGGGCTTGCAGAGGCGCTGGCAGCCTTCTGCGACCGGGCTCGGCTCGCGGGGGTGCCTGGAGCCGGTCGCGGGGGGGGGGGGGGGGGTGCAGGGAGCCTGCCGCGACCGGGACAGAGCTCGCAGGGGTGCCTGGAGCCGGTCGCACGGGGGGGGGGGGGGGCGGGCGCGTGCAGGGAGCCCGCCGCGACCGGGACAGAGCTCGCGGGGGTGCCAGATGCCAGCAGCCCGCGGCAGGGGGCGGGGCCGACTGCAGGGGCTCGTGACCCCCGTAAAACCGGGTCGCAACCCCCAGAGGGGTCCCGACCCCCACTTTGAGAAGCAGTGCTCTACATGGTTATGTCAGAGGCACATCGCAAGTGTTGAGGTATGGGGGGAAAACACATTTCTGACTGAAGAACAGGAAGTGTTGCATTCTTAACAGCCTACTGAATAGGTGGATACACTGTCAATGCATATAATGTAGCAGTGTTTGACATTCGGCCATTCTGCTCCCCCTCCCAATCCCCCTCTCCACCTCCGATTAGAGTGAAGGTAGTCAATGATCCTCACACATAGTTGGACAAGTCTGGTAACTAAGGCCCCGATCCAGCAAAGCGCTTGGCTTTAAAGCAGCCATGTCCAACAGAAATTCGATGCTAGCCACACTTGTGGTTTTGAATTTCTCATATTAGCCACATTATAAAAAAGCCACATGCATTAGCCACAATTCAATAGCCTATTAGCCACATGGGGCTAGTGGTGAACGTATTGGACCCTGCTGGTTTAAAGCAGTTGAGCAGTCCCACAGAAGTCAAAGGAGATGCGAGTTAGAAGCCCAACCTCAAAATCCCGGAGAGAATGAAAATTCTGGCCCCAGTGCGAGCGGCTGAAATTGTTCTTTCTGGTATTCTTACAGATGGGGATAGAAAGATGGGCTTACACAACACCTAGACAGTGGTTCTCAAACTTTTTGTAGTGGTGACCCCTTTCCCACACCGGGCTTCTAAGCGCGACCCTCCCCTTACAGTCAGGCGGGTGGGGCGTGCCCTGCAGCCCACTGCGGCACGGGCTGGGATGGGGGGGTTCCAACAGCCCCCCCGAGGCCAGTGAGAGGAAGGTGCCAGCAGCCCGATGGAGGTGCCGGTAGCCCAATGTGGCAGGGGCTGGGCTCACGGGGGGTGCCAGAAGCCCACCTCAGCAGGGGCCGGGTCAGGCACGTGGCAGTGCCGGCAGCCAGCCGCAGCAGGAGCCAGGGCCTGGACCGGGCTCACGGGGCCACCAGCATCTCGCCGCGACAGGAGCTGGGACGAGGCTCGAGGGGCCACCAGCAGCCCGCCGCAGCCAGGACCGGCCTTATGGGGGCGCCGGCAGCCCGCCGCAGCCAGGGCACTGGCTGCCTGCAGCAGCAGGGGCCGGATTCCAGGAGCCTATGGCAGCGGCATTGTTCGGGGCCGGCTGCTGGCAGGAGGGGCTCACAACCCCCACAGAACTGGCTCGCGACCCCCAGAGGGGTCCCAACCCCCACTTTGAGAACCAATGACCTAGCATGAGGAGGTCCTGTTCCATGACTGGGGTTCCCAGGTGCTACCTCATTAAAATAAGCTCCAGTTCTTCAAACACCACATTGCTTACCAAGAAGTGTTGAACTTGGGAATAAAAATGTCTCTTTCTAAACTTCATGCCTGCAGCATAATTTAAAAAAAAAATGTACATCATCGCTGTAGCTTTTGTCTTTCTGACTGACTAACCCAGTCATTCTCTCTCTCACACTCACTCAGACATCTTTCCCCAATTCTAATTTAACAGCAGAGTGCTCGCTGAAGTCTCTTCAGTAGCAATGAAATCTAGAGGTACGAAGATAAATGGATGCATCACTTGCAAACTATGAAGAATCATTTTTGTAGTTTAAGGACAGAAGGACCTTTAGATCATCTTGTCCGCCCTCCTGCATATCACAGGACATTAAATTTCACACAGTTCTCCCTATATTGAGCCCAGTAACTTGTGTTTGACTAAAGCGTATCTTCTAGAAAGGTATCCAGTCTTGATCTGGAGACATCAAATGGTGGAGACTCCACCACTTCCTTTGCGATTTGTTCCAATGGTGACTCACCCTCACTAGACATAAAGCATTTTTTTTTAAACAGTTTGAATTTGTCAGGCTTGAGCTTCCATCTGTTGCACTTTTTTGCCAGTAATTGAAGAGCCTGTTAGAGCCTGGTATTTTCTCCTCATGAAGGGTACATAAACACTAACCAAATCATCTCTGAATTTTCCATTTGATAAACTGAACAGATTCAGCTCTTTAAGTCGTCCACTGTAAGGCAGTTTTCTCTCAGCCCTGGGGGGGGGGGAGAAGGAGGGACAGAGGGACAGAGAGGGAGGGACAGAGAGGGAGAGAGAATGTTCCCTGCACCTTTTCCAGTTTTTCCAACTTCCTTCTAAAAATATGGACAACAGATCTGTACACAGTATTCTAGTCTGAGTCTCAACCACGCCATGTACAGAGGTAAAAACCACCTCCTTGTTCCTACTCACTAGTCCACTGTTTATCCATCCAAGGATCACATTAGCTGTTTCGCCACAGCACCACACTGGGAGCTCATATGGCATTGCCTGTCCACTACAGGGATGTCTAAACCGTGCTAAAAACACATCCCGGCACAGAGTCTCAGAGCCCAGGTCAGCCAACTCAGGCTGTGAGGCTAAAAACTGCTGTGTAGACATCTGGACTCAGGCTGGAGCCTGGCTTCTGAACCTCTCCCTTCCTCCCAGGGGCTTAGAGCCCAAGCTCCAGTCCAAGCCTGAATACTTAGAATGTCATTTTATAGCCCCCAGAGTGAACCCCAGGAGCCTGAGAAAGCTGCAGCTGTGGCACAGGTCTTATATCTCTGTGCTGACACACCCTATGATCCCGAAATCCTTACCAGTCCCCCATTCCGTACATAGGGCCTGCACTTCTTGTTTCTAGAAGCACAACCTTGCATTTAGCTGTATTTAAATTCATTTTGTTTAACTAGGACCCTGTACCAAATGATCCCAATCCCTCAGTAGGACCGCCTTCTCCTGAGCTTTATTGACCATTTCCCCCATCGTTGGGATACCCACACATTTAATCAGCAGGGATTTTATACTTCCTTCCTAATCGTTGAGGAAACTAATGATGAGCATAGGTCTCGTACCAATCCCTATGGACCCCCCCACTAGAACCACCTCACTCAATCATATCAGAACTAGGCTAGTTCTCAACAAATAGATGACATTCAGTGATGCAGTGTCCTTCATTCACCTGTACAGGGATCACCCAAAGGTATTCGTTCATATTAACAAGGGCGCATTACGCACACATGGATTTATCACGGTACTATTCACACTTAGTCATATCTTATCACTTACCCCACAGTCGAGAAGCTATTCCTCACACACTAACTTCCAAGAATAAATGTCAATGAACTTTGAGTTCTCAATCGAAGGAGCCAGCATTCTTCTCACCCCACCCACCTTTAAGGACAGCAAAGTTAAAGATTAAAAGCCCACTGGACCCATCTTAATCAGAGGCATTCCCCACCTCTAAATTATCCGTTTTTGTATCAGAAACTGCTTAGGTTAAATTGTTCCTCCTGCTGGTATCCTGGTTAACTCTTGTGATAAAAATAATAGCTATTTCTCGAACTACTCCAAATGCATTCTTAAATTCTACACTGTGATAAAAAGTCACATCTGACCCCTGTGGATGTAACTAGAGCTTTTGTTTTTCCTATAGAACAGGGGTGGGGAACGTCCGGCCCGCGGGCCATATAAGGCCTGCGAAATCATTTGGTCTGGCCCTCAGGCCCTGCTCCAGGAAAAGGCGGACACTAGGACCCTGCAGCCCCCTAGGCACAGGAGCGGCAGGAGAGTCTCTGCTCCCTGCTGCACTTACCAGGAGCACTGGCTACATTGTGGCCAATGGGAGCTGCAGGCAGGGACACCCCCTACCCCCCCCCCCCATCAGCTTTCAGCCAATGGCAGCTGGCGCCAGTTCTTCTGGCCGGGGCAGCACGTGGAGTGCAGACCCCCACCCCTGCGGCTGCTGACCCTGGGAGCCAGGCTGGAACTGCCAGCTAAGCAGTGGGGGCTGCAGGTGGGAGCCGGGGTCCTGGGTCCCCAGCCCACGGTGGGGCTGTGCCCGGAGTTTAGGGGAAGGAGGTGCCCCTGACCTGCGGCACGGCTGCCTGTGCCTGGAGAGGAGGGAGGAGCCTCGGTGTCCCTGACCCCCCGCAGGGCTGTGCCCGGCCTTGGAGCCCGGGGGGGGGGGGGGTGTCCCTGATTCGCGGCAGGGCTGTGCCCAGCTTCGGAGAGGGGGGGGTGGCCCTGACCTGCAGCGGGGCTGTACCCGGAGCCAGGGGCGGGGGGGCTGTGCCCGGTGCAAAAGGGGGGGGGGGTCTGTGCCCCGGAGTTGACTGCGCTCCAGACTGACCGACGCAAACCTGGAAAAGCAGTTGCGAGTAGCAACATCATCAATACCAGCTAACATCACACGCCTCACTGAAGAGAAGCAGTTCCAGCCATCACATTAGGGGTGAGTTAGTTAAATGTTTGACCAAATATAGCAGGCTAATTTTTAAGTTGATAATTTTGTATGGCCCGCGAATGATGTTATAAATATCCAAATGGCCCTTGGCAGAAAAAAGGTTCCCCACCCCTGCTATAGAAGAACTCTCACTACCAAAAGAAACCACCGGCCGGAGCCCCAGAGGGCACATCATCAGAAATTTGTGTCTGAAAGTAATGGCTTATGTGCCATGCTATATTCTAGATATACAAGGTATTTCTCTGAGATGAGGGGGAGTTTGCATTACTTTTTCTTCACGCTAGTCAAGATATTTCCCCATTACTAGATAACTCTACAGGGCCATGAAGTTTTAAGAGGGTCTGTTCAGAAAGAATGTGAGTTGGACATCATATAAAATGTGTTTGCTTTGTACAGAACTGAGAAAGTAAAAAAAATAAAATAAAAGGGAAATTCACCTGCTTAACAACATACCCTCTAGGGAGAACGACCGATAGGGATTAGACAGGCTAAATCCTTGTCTGAACTAGGCTTATTTCCCATCACTGCAGCTCACCGGTAGTAGTCACAGTGGCTATGCTGGCACTGACAAGTCACCATGTTGCATAGGCCTACTCTGGCTGGTCTACCAGAGATAATGCAGTGTAGATAGCAACAACAGTGGGAAGTCTTGAGGAGGAAGTTTTGCATACAAACAGCCTCAGGAGTGTCACAGGCAGTTTAGCCTGAGTCAGGGCCGGAGGATTTGGCTTTCAAGTGAACAAATCAGGTTGTGGGAGGGTGAAATGCTGAAAGAAGTTGGGCGTGTGCAAAATCCAGCTCCCCAACCTGGGGCGAGGCACCTCTGCACACCCCACTTATCCTGGTAGACTCGCTACTTCAGGGTGTAAGAACAGCAACTACCTGAACCACTTGTGTAGCCAGCTGGGATCCACGTAAACGCTGATCTCCTGGCCTCCCTCACCACTGCCCACTGACTTCCTCCATGAGGTTATGGGGCCAGCACTGAATTGCTTCTGCTAAGAGCTCTACGGCTCTGACAGAGTCAACAATATTAAGTCTTGAGTTTTCAAATCAGGGTGCCTACAGTCAGGGTCTTAAGTCCTTAGGCATCTAAATGAAAGTTGGGCCATTTTTACTTGGGTACCTACATAGGGACGAACGAGCCCAACTGCAGAATTTTCAAACCAAGGTGCCTAGCCTTTAAATAGGTGACCCTTTCAGAGTCAGCACCAATACGAGAGTGTTGGGCAGGAAATCACCTCAAGAGGTCATCTAGTCCAGCCCCCTGCACTGAAGCAGGACCAAGTAAACCTAGACCATCCCTCACTAGTGTCTGTCTAATCAATTCTTAGAAACCTCCCATGATGGGGATTCCACAGCGTCCCTTTGAAGCTTAGTCAACTAACTTTACAGTTAAAAAGCCTTTCCTCATCTCTAATCTAATTTTCCTTTAATGCAGATTAAGCCAATTACTTCTTGTCCTACCTTCAGTGGACGGAGAATGACTTATCGCAGCAATTTTAGAATACTCAGTGTAATTAATAGAAAGGAATTGGTTGTTTCTGCACATGGAAGTGTTACTGTAACCAGATCAACCTCAGCACATTGCCATACTTGTGGCGGTCCCACAGGAAGGCAAAGAAAAGAGATTACTAACAAAACCAAATAAAAGGGGTGTGTCTCTAAGAGGGACTGGATTTACATTTAATTCCATAATTGCAGTAGCCAGTTTCCTTGGCTAGCACATACAGCCAGTGATACCTGTAAACAGCAATTGAGGGTTTGCAACCCACAGACTACAAAAGAGTCTCACAGCCTGACAACTTTGAAGTGAGTCCAGCTTCTGAAAGGCACTAGCTATTTGAAGTGGAAAGCTGTCAAAATTCAGAGCTTTCAGCATGTGTGCGTGCATGCAGACACATACACACAAAATATTACCACATAGCTAACAAGTGCATGATGAGATATCCCAATAAAGCCTTTAGAGATCTACCGCCCCATTGAGTTAAGTTATAGAAAATAGAATACATGCTATTTTCTATACTGTGCATTCTTGGAGTTCAGTCTATCAGACTTCCATTCCCTGCCTCCCACCAATCACGTATACCCAGGAGAGAAGGGTAGCAAATTATGCAATGCCTGCCCTTGATTACTGAGTATTCAGGTTGTGTGAGGAAGCAGAGAGAAAGAGGTGTAACATTGAAGGAAGATACCAGGAAAGAGATAAATTTGATCTTTCAAGTTGCGTGGTTTCCAGGGGACACATTCTATTGACTCGTATTGCTGTCCTTTATTTATGCTCTTGCATTTTAAAGTTAAATCAAGGGAGGCTAGAAACTCTTGGCTGGCATTTTTTTCTTATGGTGTGTGCATGCCTGCAAACCGAAAGAACTTAAAGGGCAGGCAGTTTGTTTAGCTGCCGTTTACAATCAACATCCAAACTAACAGGACAATCTAAACGTTTTATCATGAAGCAATGTAAAAGACACATAATGCAGTTCTACAAAACAACTTCCAGAAAAACCCAACCCATCAGCCTAGGTTACTCCCAACACATTAACACTTCCAGTGAGCACCAGCCCTTCCAGAAGGAGAAATGCCGGAGGTTGAAGACACCAAAGAAAATTTCCCTGAAAAACAAAGATCCAGAAAGGTTGAGGGGGAAGGGGCGAGAGATTCCTAACATCTTGGCCTGTAATTTTAACCCTTTCAAGTGACAGATTTTCATGTCTAGTCTTATTCAAACACAGTTTGAATAGTTGCTATCAGAGCAATCTACCATGAGGGCAGGAAGACCAGACCTAGTAAAAGGCAACTTCTTTCCATAGCCTGAAATCGGGTACCATCCCTGGGTGCTGCTCTGTTTCAGATAGCTGGATGCATTATAGGAAAGAAGCAACAATACTAATGTCTTACCTCGTGGTTGATTAAAATATCTGGTATCTTAAACTGTGAATGGCAATTCAAGGGGCAAGAGATCACGCTGGGCTATTTACACACACACACACACACACACACACACACACACACACACACACACACACACACACTTATTTTTAAAACCTGCATATCACCATATCAGCTAGGTGCAGTATTTCCTTCATTGGTTCTCAAAGTGGGGGTCGGGGCCCTTGAGGGGTTGCGAACTGATTACGTGGGGGTCACGATCCCCTGCTGCCGGCAGCCAGCCCCGACCCCTGCCAGCGGCACCCGGCGCCTGCCGCGGCGGGCTGCCGGCAGCACCCCGAGCCCCGGACCCTGCCGCGGTGGGCTGCTGGCGGTGCTCTGGGCTGCTGGCAGCACCCTGAACCCCAGACCTGGCCCATGGCACGGCAGGCTGCCAGCAGCGACCCCAACACCAGGCCCTGCTGTGGTGGGCTGCCGGCGGCACCCCTGGCCCTGTTCCCTGTCCCGCCCCCCCCCCCCTTGAGCCCAGCCTCTGTCCCGAGGGGGGGGGCCGCCCCCTGAGGGGGTCACGCTTAGAGGCCTCGTGTCCAAAAGGGATCACCAATAGAAAAAGTTTGAGAACCACTGATTTACTTGTTTCTGATGCCACCTTCTCCCGTGCTTCTAAACCTTTATCTTAAGCAACAGTTAAATTGCCCCAAACGACCTTTAAACAAATCACTTCCAAGAGGGTAAACATTGACTTCCAGTAGGACAAACTGACTTCCTGCTGTCACATCAGCTCTCTGGCTGCGGCGCCTCTACTGCTCCGTCTATTCCAATTCAAGTCACATCACGAGAGTCCACATACCAAAGAGCACTTTAAATAAGACATGCATGAGAGCAATTCACGGTACAATCCAACCTTTTCCTTAAGCAATTAGAATCAAGATAGTAACCAAGTGCAATCCTTATACACATACTGCACATTTACATACAATATAATATCATAAGAGCCACACAACTCTTGCTTACCATGAATGCTGCATACACGGAGAATTTTAATGTGCATTTTTTAAATTACCCTGAAGGATCAGTCTTTGCTGTTTTGAATTCCTTACCAAAGATGCTTAAGAAATGAAGAGCAATCCCCAACTTCTACACTGAAGGCTGTGACCAGAGAAAAGGCATTGGCAGGGCTGCTGACTCTTGTGATACTTGATTTTTTTTCTTAGAGCCCCAGCTCCTGGATTCCTGTTACTACAGAGGAATATCCGATATTGTTTAAAAAAAAATTCTAGCTTTCATGTTTTCAGAGGAAGGCTTGAAAACGTTACTCAAGTACAGTGAAACCTCGATTTAACGGACTAATTCGGGCAAGGGGGTGTCCGTTAAAGCCAAAAGTCCGTTATTTAATAATTTTTTTAAATCATTAAATAACAGGACTTTTGGCTTTAACGGACACCCCCTCGCCCCAATTAGTCCGTTAGTCCGTTATATAGAGGTTTTACCCCCTGCGGGGAGCCGGGCAGGAGCTGTCAACTGTCAGCCCGCCCGCCCGGCTCCCCGCTGCAGGGAGCCCGGTGGGAACTGTCAAACCCCCCCCCCCCCCCGCCCGGCTCCCCGCAGCAGGGAGCCCAGCAGGATTTGTGAACCCCCCCCCGCCCCCGCCTGAACAGCCCCCCCCCGCCGGACCCCCCCCCGCCCGCCCAAAGGGGGGGGGGGGAGCCGGCGCGGGGCTGCTTGGGCGATGGGCTCAGCTGCCTGGTCAATTTCACCTGCAGCTAATCCTGCAACCCTTGCACAAGGTTTCGCCTCTACAGCACCAACTGCAGGATCAGGCCCTATGTTTGCTGTTCTCCTAGTCCAGGGGTGTCCAAACTTTTTGGAAAGAGGGCCAGATTTGGTAAGGTGAAGATGTGTGAGGGCCGACCCCCATGCTCTCACTCCCCCCCTCCCCCGGCTTGCCTTGCCTTGCCTTGCCTCCTGCCCCGGCTCCGACTCCGCTCTTCTCTCCCGGCTCCGCCTCGCCTCGCCTCGTGCCCCGGCCCCGGCTCCGCCTCCGCTCTTCTCCCCCCCCCCCCCCGCTCGCCTCTTACTAACCCCGCCCCTCTCCTCCGGCTGCGGCTCCGCGCACTGGTTGGCGACAGTGCTGGCGGGCCGCATATTATTGATTTTAGAACAGAGCCTGCGGGCCGGTGAAAATTTGAACACGGGCCTCAATTGGCCCCCGGGCCGGACTTTGGACATGCTTGTCCTAGTCCTTCCCCTGAGACTGGCTGTTCTTGGGTAACAGGTGTCATGGTAGCTACATTTTACTTCCTTTTATTCAGGAAATACATTCTACCCTAGCAGATCTACCAGAGATAGAGAGAATTAGTTTCCCCGCATGAAATCATTGGCTATGGTTAGATGGTTGCAACACAGTCACTGGATTTTAAAATATGCAAGAAAAAAGGAAGGATTTTCTAGCGGAGTGGTTCTCTCATGTGTGCCCTGGGGGGTACACAGAGGTCTTCCAGGGGGTACATCAACTCATCTAGGTATTTGCCTAGTTTTACAACAGGCTACATAAAAAGCACTAGTGAAGTCGGTACAAACTAAAATTTCACACAACTTGTTTATACTGCTCTATGTACTATAGACAGAAATGCAAGTACTGTATTTATATTCCAATTGATGTACTTTATAATTATACGGTAAAAATGAGAAAGTGAGCAGTTTTTCAGTCATATAGTGCTGTAACACTTCTGTATTTTTATGCCTGATTTTGTGAGCAGGTTTTAAGTGAGGTGAAACTTGGGGTACGCAAAACAAATCAGACTACTGAAGTGAGTACAGTAGCCTGGAAGGGTTGAGAGCCACTGTTCTAGCCTGACAATCTGTTATTGCCTTTGCATCCCAATGTGATCTGTATTAGCACATTTTCAGACATCAGTTTCCCTCAGACCCAGAGCTCTAACTCCTCACTGTTATAGATTGGCCAGTCTGCTTCTGTCAGAGCAAACCCTCCGGCCTACAGACTGCATTCTGAACCTAGGTTAGCACACGCCAGAAAAAAAAAAAAAAAAACACATAGCACTTAGCAATCAGATGCTTTTCCAACGTGGGGCTCTCTCCCTCCCGAGTCAGTGTGAGGTTAGCCAACTACAGTTTGGACTGGCAATAGTTTGAGTCCAGGTATCCCCAGCCGAGCGAGCTTTTTTGGGGAGGGGGTAAGTAAACAGAATCTGAAGGGATTTGCGCTCACCACACTAAAGTCATTTTAATCCGTGATGCTCCCAGGAATTCATCTCCCATTGCCTAAGTCTCTCACGTTCGCCCTGCCCAATCTAGTGGCACGTGGGAGAGGAGAAGGAGGAGAGCTTTAATGGGAAAATATTTGTGTATAGCGAAGGATTGTTCAACACTGGCTAGGCAGCAGGATAGGCACAAAGGCTCCTGGTTGCCTTATATACACTGTTCTAGAAGGGCTCCCATGTAGAGGCTAAATCGCCCAACTTAGCAAAGACCAGGATTTGCCCACAGGGCTCTGCAGTGGCTCGGGGAATTAATAAAGGAACCCTCCTCTACTCCACTAGACCCAGGGAGCAGAACCTCCTATTCTGGGCTGCCTGCATCCCGCCCACCTATCCCTCTGCATGCCATGCCCTACAGTAGAGCCAGCACTGTTCTGCCACGTTTTGGGCCATATACCCTCTCCTCCCAACAAAGAGAAAGGCCAGGAGATTCCCCCCCACTGGGCTGCAGACATCTGCACTGGATGCACTTCATGCTTCCTCTGCTCAGACTCTGTCAATGACACCCGATTCCTTCCTTGTGCTTGTTTTGGGCTCGGGTAGACACAGCAAACGCTTGGGGTATTATTAGCTTCTTCTGCTGAGTAAAGAACATCTCTGCTGGCTGTGACAGCCATGTCATATCACTTCACAGCTCAGACCCACAACAACAGGAAGGAGTCTAGGAAAGGACGCAAGCTCCTACCCCCTAGGTAAATAGAAGCACTGGCGTGGCCTGCTACAGAGCATATCTACATCTTACTAGCGTCAAACATCTTGGTTTTTCAGACTTCACAAGACAAAATTGCTAACAGAGCCAGGAGTAGCATGGGCTGACATACCCATACAGCTACTCAAGTCACCGAAAGACTATTTGGCCATCTGCCACATCCATTTTGAAACACAAGATCTCAGTAAAGATAGTCACTTACTGTACATTTGTTAGCAGAAGGCGTTCAAGTAAATAAACGTGTCTGTTGTAGAAATGGGCTGACTGCACTTCAGATTTATTCTCATTTTCCCCCTTAGATGTACAACTCAAGTATCACATCGCACAGAACAAGTATGGATTGAAGTGAACGTGACACACATGCTTAAAGTTCAGCACATGCTTAAGTGCTTCGCTGAACTGGGGCCTGAAAACAGCCCTAATTTGCTGCAATCACATCTAGAAATCTGTCTTCATACCATACCTCCTGCCTAGCTTTTATGTTTTAAAAAAAGGCCAAATATTTCCACAAGTAATTTAAGCAGAAATTCCAGTCTTCAAGAAGCAGGTTGTTGGAGAAGTGACCCACGCAGAATAAAGAGACATAGCAATGCTAGATTGGCTTGTAAATCTACTAGACCTGATCTAATATAAACCACTGTGATAGTGGTTCTTTCTTCTGCGTTTTTACAATGAAGGTGCACTATCGTATGATCTAGTGGCCAATGAAATAAGTGATATCTGAAACCTAGCATCTGACCCACCATGTACAAAACATATCAACACTTGAGACATGATCCTTCTAGGAGTGTCACAGTGAAGTGTCAGTATCATACGTGTCCAGTCCACATTGGACTGAGCCACATCCCATTATAGATAAGCATCATAAGTGATACCCCAAATGCAACAGTGATCAGATTAATGGCAGTGAGCAGATCGGTTCTTCTGCTCATTTTACAGTTTGCCTTATAGTTTATTTCATGGATTTTTTTTTGCACGTGTCCATGCAACATGTGTCTCATGAACATATACCGTAGTTCAGAGATTTTTGTCCAGGCAAGGCTATGACACACAATGCAAGGCTTTCTGCACTATTACACACAATAATCAGTACTACACAGACAGGACGTTCTATCATAGCTGATATAAGAAGCCGAGTCGCTTTAACCAAGCACTTTTTAGACAAAGATTTTCAAAAGTGACTAACAATCCAGAGTTCTGCCCAACCTGAAGTACCTTAATGGGACCTGATTTTCCAGCACTTTCAGGGGGAAAGTGAGAGAGCCCCCTTTAAAAAAAGGGAGCTCAAGTTAGGCAACCAATATAGGATATAGATATATATCACTAGTCAGTTCTGAAAGTCTTGGCCTTCCTGTTTGGCATTATAGAATTACACCGTTATGCACCAAAAAATGTCTCTCTCAAATGGATGGCTGCATTAATATCCTGATCCAAAGTCCACCAAAATCAGTTGGGAGACTCATTCTGTACAATAGGCTTTTGGTAAGACCCTACATCCGCTGTGCTATACTTGGGTTTCACGCATTAAGTAAGTAACCAGAGATTTTAATCCTAGGAAATCGAGCTGCAAAATCAACTGAAGAGACAAGTTTATTCACCTATGGAACCCTCAACCACAACTAAATGCTTCTATATTTATTCAGCATACAGTCTACACCAAAGGTGTGCAAACTTCAGTCCACAGTCAGGGGATGAAGAGCAGGGGACGTTGGATAGACATGGGAGTCCCGGGGAGCCTGTCAGAGAGTGGGGGTGTGGATAGGAGTCAGGGAAGTCAGGGGACAGGGAGCGGGGGTGGGTGGGTTGGATAGAATAGGAGTTAGGGACGGAGGGTCCTGAGGGGGGAGAGGGGGATAGTCAGGGGACAGGGGGGATTGGATGAGTCAGGAGTTTTGAGGGGGGCAGTCAGGGGGCGGAGGGCTAGACTGTTTGGAGAGGCACAGCCTTCCCTACCCAGACCTCCATTCAGTTTCACTACCCCGATGTGGCCCTCGGGCCAAAATGTTTGCTCACCCCTGGTCTCCACCATCAGCTATTTTAATCCCTCTATTAGTGGATAATAACACTGCAGTTGGATAAAGACATTTAACAAAAATCTTATTTAGAGATCAGGACAAACTTAATTGTTTTTTTAGCCAGACATGCACAAAGATGTGCTATTCCTCAAACACAGTTGTTAATCTGCCCATTATACTCTGTAAACTCCAACTGAAGGGGGGGGGGGGAGGAAAGAGACGCTAGAAGGAATGTAATATTTCAGGATCACATTTTTCTGTGTGTTCTTAAAAAGAGTTACAGTTACTAGATAGTGAATTAGGACCACGAAGATTGTGTGTTTTTAAAAGCAGATTAGCTAGAAAAGAAACCCGGTCTCTCTTCTGCCTCACATTTGAAATACTCTATACCTAACGAACACAACACCTAATGAACAGCTATTTCAGTTTCTTTAAACAATAGTTAATGAGAATTCTTTCATGTTACATTTTAATAAAACAGCTGACCGCCCATCCTTTCCACTGCAAATTGACATTTCCTCAAATAGTTTTTCCCTGGTACTGTCAAACAGGTGAGCCTCAGGAAATATGGGTCCACGTCCCAGCCTGTGCGTCTTTAGATCAGGTCCTACGTGACTTGTTCAGAGCCAATGGAAAAAGAACCCCATTTACTTTGATAGGCTTTGGATCGGGCCCTTATGGGATTCATGCCTCAGTTCCCTCTGCGCGCTCTCTCTACCACACTGGGGTATTAAGAGGCTAAATTCATCAGTGACCATAAGGGGATGAGATGCTATGATGTTTTATGGGAGAGTATGAACACAGAGATAGATAGAGCATATTGCTTCCATGCTAATATGCCACAAAGATTCCAGGGAGCTGGGGTTCTCTCTCCTGGGAGGCAGATGCTCCTAGATTTTATATAATTCAAAAAGTATTGGTTTTGTTATAAAACTTTCTTACACACACACACACACACACAGTAGGAGGTTTACTACCAGTTCCCCCGGCACCCACGCCCACTCAAATTGCTGTACAATAATTTAAACATAAAAGCCATTCTCATAACTGCCTATTAGAAATTATACAATAGCTAAAATTACAGGGCTGCAAAGCAGCAAAGATGCTGAAATGGGTGTTCGGTGAGGATTAGGACTTCTTCTCCCCTGTGAAATAGCCTAGAATCACTGGGGACATCTACACCATTATCACAACAGCAACAAAAAGACAACCTTGAGCCACCCAAGTCTCCAAACCCAAGTCAGCCGAGTTGGGCTCATGGGTTATAAGTTGCAGTGTAGACGTTCGAGCTCAATGACCCACGCCCTTGCAGGGCTCCCAGGGCTCAACATGAAGCTAGCTGCGCCAGGTATAGCGCATGAAGCTGTCGAAAATTCTCTGTTGAAATGGTTTGATAGAAAATTGGATTTCAACCGAGTTATGCTCTTCACAGCCAACAAGCGTGTGCGCCTTTTCTGTCAAAAAAATTGATTTGTCAGAAAGCCAAACACAGGAAAACTGAAATCTTCTGATTCAGACATATCACCGTGCCTCGTGGGAGTTGTAGTTCGATTGGACTCCCCAACTGGATTGCAACCACCATTACACCCCACCTCCCCTCACCAACAGGGCAGTCCATGGACAACATAGCCCAACCAGGAATCTTGGCCCATACAGAATGGGGGCATAAGACAATTGGACCACAATTCCCATAAGGCACTGCAGCAGCACTACCAAATCAAACTACCGTGGTTTTCAGTTTAAATATTTCAGTTTTTCACTGAAGGGAAAAAAAAAAAAAATCAACATGTTCTGTAGGGAAAGAAAACCACCACCATTTTCCAACCAGCTCTCTGGAGAACATTTCCCCAGAACTGGGATATCATATACACCAGCCTTGGCACATCACTTAACAGAAGAAATGTATTAGCTTCCAGTTAATGTAATATTAGAGAAAGAACAACAGAATGACAGTACACTGATTTATTAAAGCCTCTAGCCATATGGAAGAGTCCTATAGAATTTAATAATGATTTAACTTTATAGGATTCTATGGAAACCCACAAACTAGAGTTTAGAAAATTCTCTCTTTTCTATGGTATTTTTCAGTCACCTTATAAAATTGTATAGCAAGGATACAATTTATTAGAGAAGGTCGACCCCCCGCCCCGCCGCCCCATCTCAAGCTATAGAGAGGTTACCATTTTCTTCAGGATTCTCATAAGGGCATAAGGGCATAATTGTTATCTGAGAAGACATCCCATTTCCTTCACTAATATTAGATGCTTTATTAATTCAAAGATTATACAATTTGATTCTTAGTATATTATGTCTCATAATTTTAAACAATTAAGTGCAGTTTTGTTTCATTAATAGATTAAGAAATGTGTCTGTGCCTCACAAATAAAAGAATAGCATTTACGACAAAAATTCCAGAAAACCATGAATATTTAAAAAATGGTTTCCAACTATGGATCAGAGAGCAAGTTGACTGCATAGATTACAGTATGTAATGTGCTACAAAAATGTTTTTTTTTGTTTGTTTTTTTTTGTCCTATGCAATTGGTTGAGTTTTTGGTGGTTTCATAGCCACAGTTATTTCACATGCAATTTGCCAGGAAGACAATCGTCATAGAAAATCATTGGACTTCAAAAATGGAACAATACGCCCAGAAGAGCCTTCAACCGCCTACAAAATGTCTTGATATATTTCAAAACAAGGAAAGAGGTATGTGAACTAACTCCTGCATTGGAGAACATGTTTGGTTTTAAAACCAAACACTTGCACACATTGGTGTCGAGCATGCAAATCAGTTACACAAGATATTTTATCAGGATACACATTTGAAATACCATCTCTTGTAAACAAGGTTGTTCTGGAGGCAACAGGGATTAGTATAGTTCAAACAGTCCCTTTTCCATGGGCACTGCACTCAGTAAAGTGTTTGCATTCACAAACAGAGTTTCCATCAAGGTGGGCCTGAAAAGGGTACACAAATTTTCATGGACACATTTGCCCCTCATACAAGTCTGCATTCATCCCAGATCAGGAGATAACACTGTGGGGACCAAAGAGCAAAAGCAACAAACAGGAAGGAATGTTAAAATGAGGGGTCCCTAGTGGTCACAGAATAGAAGTCTAACAGATTTACAGCCACTTACATACACACAAGCATCCTTGAGGGAAACAGCTGCAGGTCCCTTACTTATAGCAGAGACATTTCATAGGGTCACACAAGAGTTTACAGCTCCTTTAAGTCCCACCCATTCGCTGGGAGATGGAGGTTGGGGAGGGGGCAAACAAGACATGCTTGTTCAGGCAGCCTTCCAGCCAAACAAATGGATTACACAAGAGACAGAGACCAGCATTAAATCCTTTTAGGTTCTTATGAATGTGCAAGGAAAAGACACTAGATAGCAGCTACAGAACAGAAGCAAGTTAGATGGATGGTATAGAAACCGTGATGAAGGTCGCATCACGCCATCGTGTTTGGACCAGAAAGGATCAACACTGCAAGTGGCCATCCATTCAAAATGCAGGACTATCTCTGCAGCTGTGCCACAGCAAAGCTCCATGAGGATGAGGACAAGCAGCTCCAAATGGCCTTCCCGATCCTCGAGCCTTAGTCTCTACTTTATGACTTTTCAATCAGTTGCTACGGAGAGGATTATGTTGTCACTGACAAATGTAAATGGCAGGTAAAAAATAAGCAGCAGAAGGAAATGAATTCAGAAGAGCCTGTTTATGGCAGGCAAGGTTGGCGTGAAGAACAGGAAGAGACACAAAATAACCAGTTGAGTATAACAGAGAGGCAGGCTATTATGTCTACACTGCAATTAGACACCCCTGGCTGGACCCTGCCAGCTGACTACGGCTCTCAGAGAAAAGGCTAATGGACTGTTTAATTGTGGTGTAGCTGCTTGGGCTGGATTCTGGGCTCTAGGACCCCATGAGGTGGGAAGGTCCCAGAGCTCGGGCTGTAGCCCAAGCCCAAACAGCCACACCTCCATTAAATAGCCCCTTAGCCAGAGCCCAAGTCAGCTGGCACCATCCAGTTGAGTGTCTAGTGCAGTGTAGACATACCCTATGATGTTTTTGTGGTATTCTGTAATAACCAGCAGCAGCTCCTTACATAAATCCTGACATATCTTGGGAAGTTCTGCTGAGTTTAAGAGGGTTCTGGGTAATAAGATTTGGTCCTGTCCATTCAATCTTGGCAGAGAGCTCAGTGGAAAACACCAGACACCTGCTTTTTTGGGAAATATGCGCCTGATCGAGGGGAGGACAGCACAGCTAATCTGCACAGTACAACACAGGGACGTGATGACCAGATCAAAGCTCTCCTCTGTTCTCCACTGATCTGGGGGCGGGGCAGGGCAGGTCATTGTCTCCTAGACTATTCTAAAGGGACAAAACTGCAACGGAAAGTCAGCGTGACACCAGGTCCTAGTCCTGCCTTTTTCGCTGCTACCCCTGCAGCAGGGCGACCGATGCAGTGTAAGAGTCCCTATACCCGAGGTTTCTAGCAGAGGTCAGAAGAGGTGGCCCCATTTCTCCTGTTCACCTCAAGTGTCTCTCTTCATGGGCAGAGTCAGTATTTAGCATTTCAAAGGGCACAGATGCCAAAAGACAGCCTTATTTTTCATTGGAGCACATCACACTATGATCAGTGAAACACTATGGCCTCAATCTTCTTCCCATTTATGCTGATGGACGTATGGTCATTGACTTTGATGGGTTACCTCATAACACGCACACTTCATTGTAAAGAGACACATTTGTCTGGGATATCAATTAACTTCACCTGATTAGCTCCAAACCTCCTGCATGAGACAGGGAAAGACATGGGCCAATAAGCTTGAATGGAAGCTCACTGATCAGTACGAACATGGAAGACAGGATTTAGTTAACTATCAAGTAGCTAGATGTGCAGCTAAGGATTGCCTTCTACATTCCTTTTGATAAACAAGACATGAAGCCACTTGCCTGACAAGGCAAATTGCTCTTCAGTTCACACACTGCAGCTCAGCTTCCCCTTAACAGGAATTCTCCCATTAGGATGCCTTCCAAGAGCTCTCAGCGGAGTAGATGTGTTGAGAAATACTTGAAGGAAGATGCCACTTCTTCCAGAAAGGCCATGCAGAAGGGCCTGTAACAAAATGTCTTTAGCCACACTGGGTATGGGCGCTCTCTTCACAAGAGGCAATGGCTGCTGTGGCTTGTAAAGATATTGAAAAAGAAAATCGGAAAGGGTTCAGAAAAGAGCTACAAAAATGAACCCACCTTTTAGTAAGCCTGGGGCTGTTCAATGTTGTTAGCTTATCAAGAAGGTTAAGAAGTGACTTGAGTGGGGAGATTTCCAACAACAGAGGATTCCTTAATTTAGCATACAAAGGCATAACAAGACCCAGCAGCTAGCAAGCAAAGGAAGATAAATTCAAGCCAGAGATTAAAAAATTACCCCTTAAAACAATGGGACATCTTACCAAGGGACGTAGTGGATTTGCCATCACTTGAAGTCTTTAGATCAAGACTGGATGCCTTTCTGAACAGAGCACTCTAGCTCCACCACAAGATATGGGCTTGATTTCACTGGGTGAAATCGTTTGGCCTGCTTTACACAGGAGGCCAGGCTAATTGATCATAATGATTCCTTCTGGTCTTAAAGTCTCTGAATGTTTCAATACCCTAAAACAGGGGTAGGCAACCTATGGCACGCTTGCCAAAGGGAAGCTGATTTTCAGTGGCACTCGCACTGCCCGGGTCCTGGCCACTGGTCCGGGGGGGGACTCTGCATTTTAATTTAAATTTTAAATGAAGCTTCTTAAACATTTTTAAAACCTTATTTACTTTACATACAGCAGTTCAGTTATATATTAAAGACATAGAAAGAGACCTTCTAAAAACGTTAAAATGTATTACTGGCACGTGGAACCTTAAATTAGAGTGACGAAATGAAGACTCGGCACACCACTTCTGAAAGGCTGCTGACCCCTGCCCTAAAATCTTCCACTGCTTGGTGTTTAAAATAGACTTGCATTTCCGAGGGCCATCCTTCTGTTCAAGATACCAGACACCTGGTTGCCAGGCATTAACTGTCTGGGATTGTAAACACTGCTCTCTAGAGCGGCATTTTTTGCAGGAGGCCACCAGGGGTTTCTCTTGTGGCCACAGCCTTCTAGGGGGAAGCAGTGCAAGAGTCGCCAGAGCCCCACAGCACTGGAAAGTTCAAGTGCAGCACTGCCTCTTGGAGTGGGCAAGGCCAAGACACTGGAATGCTGCGTCCATTCAGCTCATCTCCTCCCTCTCGCCTGCTCCAACCCAGCTTCTGAGAAGTGACCTATCAATCCCTGACCGCAGTTTAAAGCCCAAGCATTCCAAAAATCATGAGACTGTCTTAAAAGACGTGAGATTTTAACAAACACGAATACATTTGGGTTCTTTTCAGGTTCCGGAACGCTCACAGGGCATTATGTTCTGTATTCGGGCTTTTCTCTGAAAGCGTAAGAGCTAGAAACTTAATTTTAGTATTCTTAAAGGAAAGCTGAAATGCTCAGCATCACAGGACTCCAGGCCCTGGCGCTTAAAAAAAATTACTGGACTACAATAAAACCATGAGAGTTGGCATCACTGAAAGTCTCTCTACTGGCTGAATACCTAGGGGCGGGTAACAGGGCAAAGGCAGTGGTCATCTACTGTTCACCCAACTCCTCCCCATCAGCCTTCCTATCTGATTTAGACTCCTGGCACTCTCCCTTTCTCGCCTCAGATACTTGCGTCCTCAGATACTTCAATTTTCATGTCAACGACACATCTGATCCTTAACTGCATAACCCCTCAGCCTCACCTCATTTGACTTTCACACTCACCAACAGGGCTGTTCAGTCAACTTGGTCACCCCCACGCACAGCTCTCTCACATGCTGTATTTCCCCTTCTTGAGCATCACCAGTCTCTCTTTCTGCCTCATCCGTCACCCCCACATCACACCCCCATCCCTTGACCATTTGGGGACTTCCAGACCACCAGCATTGAGGACTGTGTCTGCTCTCTCCTCCCTTTCTTCTGCCAATCTGGTTGTTGATTCTGTCCATGCTTCCCTCCCCGTCCAGCCTTGATTCTTTTGCCCCTCTCTTCCATGACAAGATCCGCCCTGCCAACCCTCATTTGCCTTCAACATCCACTTCCTCCACTCCAGCTCCTGCTCTGCAGAGCACCTCTGGTGGAAATCCTGTGACCAGGCTAATTTCCTCCATGGCACATTCGTTCTCTCCCCCCCTCGTGCTGTCACCTCCCTTGCTACGCAGCTCTGCCTCTCCAGTTTAACTGAATCCCAGACACCTCTTCCCAACCACTGCCCCGCACTTCCTCCCACCTCCACCACTCTCTCTGCAAAGGTTCTCCATTTCTTCCAAGTGAAAATGGAGAGGATACAACCTGGCCTTCCCCCTCCCCTCAACTTGCCTTTCATTCCCTCCCCCTCCCCATAGAATCTCAGAGTTGGAAGGGATCTCAGGAGGTCATCTAGTCCAACCCCCTGCTCAAAGCAGGACCAATCCCTATTTTTGCCCCAGATCCCTAAATGGCCCCCTCAAGGATTGAACTCACAACCTTGGGTTTAGCAGGTCAATGCTCAAACCACTGAGCTATCCCTCCCCAAATACAGGGTTCTCTCGGTCACATCAAACACCAGCTGCTAGTCTTCACTTTCACGGTCCTTCCCTTTCATTGACATCGACTCCCTGCCTCAGATTGGCTCATGATGCCAGTCACCATCACCCACTTTGTGACATTTTTAAACATGCAGCTTTCTACCATGCTGCCCCTCGTGCTTGGGCAGAACTCCCCGAAAACTACCTCCGCCTCCCAAACCCCCCTTCTCTCTTCTTTGCTGTGATGCCTATCAAAAAAACCACAAATAAATACCTTGACAACGGTTAGGCTGCTGGTGCTAACCATCTATCATGCTCACAAATATTGTCCCATTGTTTCCTTACACTCTCCTGTCAGTCTGTCTGCATCCATCTGCTGTCTCGTTTTATACTTCAGTAGTAAGCTCTTCAGAGCGGAGAACTGGTCTTTTTGTTCCCTTTATACAGTGCCTCACAGAAAGGGGCTCTAGGCTATGACCGGGGCTCTTAGATATTTGTGTAGTATACAAATAATAGGACCTGTCCCTAGCTAAAGGTGAGGCACCTCCCTCCCTCTTGCCCCCGCCCCTTATTAGCAAAGAGTGTGCTGTGCAAATTGCAACCTCACATACCAAGGAGGGGCTGGAGAGCAAGTCATGCCCAAGGGTTTTGTAATCTGCTCTGTAGGACTTCTTGCATTAATTGCAATTAATTGGAGATAGAACAACTGGAGGAGGGACTAATTCAATTGTTTAGTCAAACTAATACTCACATACTTAATTGCTTTACAAACACTAATTAATCCTCACATCGCCCCCCATGTGGCAGGCAAGTACTATAATCTATGTTATACAGATACGGAAACTAAAGCAACAAGTGAAGTGACTTGTCCAAAGCCATAGATGGAATCAGTATCGGAATCAGCCTTCCTAGTTTCATCTCCAGTCCCGGGATTAAATCATGCCTTTCTAGAGCCCATCACTTATTTGTTATGAAGTGCAATCACACACACATTATCTTTAAAAAATTCAGTAAGGACATGAACTGAATTTTAAAGCATGGAACTAACGGCACTTGGAAATAGATCCATGCAAGCTTTTTAACTCAATAATAAAATGCAAAAAAAAAAATTTGAAAGTTGCAATTTTAAAAAACCTGTAGTGCTTTTTTAAACAGCATACTTATTACAACAGAGGAAGCACGCCCTGCTTAACATGACACTAAGAGTCGATTCATGGCAGTTGTAACTTTTGGAAAAGTTCGATTACTTAATTATGACAGTCAAGCCAGGAACCTAAGTGTCCAACAAAATCCTCGTTTGTGAAAGAAGCCTGGAGAAATCTTGTCAAGCAGGCTTCAGAAATCGCCCAAGATGACAGCTGGGAGCCTTGACTTTATATGCTGGTAGCACATGAAAGAATTAAACCCATGAGTACTTGAAGCATTGCTGGAAAGGACATTCTGACACTGCAATTCAGCCCAGAACTCTCTTGAAAGATACAAAGATTGACAATTTATGTTTTAAACACTTAAGAGAAATAGGGATGACTAATGCTAACAATTTAAATGTATATTTGAATACCGGGGGGGAAAAGAACCACACTTTACAAAAGGAGATTGAACATAATGGGCTTAGTAAATTTATAGATGTTATAATAAGCATGTTAGAGATCTCAGCTTGTGCTAGAGATAATTATATGCACATCAGCAGAATGGTTATAAACAACCCATTGAATGCTAACCATTTATTAAAAACACCTATGAATCATTAATCCTTTATAACTGGAAGCTCAGAAAAAGTCTAACATTAATCTGGGTCAACCCCCACAAAAAATACATAATGTGGAGTCTTTATTCAATTCAAAGGCTTCCAACTCTGGGGCAGAAGTGTTTCTATTAAGAAGCCCAACAAGAGTTGCACATTTATGAGAACATAAGATAAGTTTAACTACAAACATTCTGCATCTTTCCTACCCCGAAAAAAAAAAAAAACTAAAATTTTGCATGGGACACTCCAAAGCCCTCCTTCCCCTGCCAGGTTCCTGCTGGTTTTTTCAACAGCTGATACACAGAGGAGGAACCTAGACTGAGTCTGCAGGGGGTTATGTTCCTGATCAGCAGGTAAACAAGACTTGCAAGGAGTACTGAACATCTTTGCACCTCCTGTGTGTTTTCAGTAGGAGGGACTACTCAGCTGGAAGGTGAATAGAAACAATGACAGCTCAGAAGGGAAACAAGCAAACAACATAACCCAGTCAGACTTGCCGTCTCCTCCCCCACTCTGTCCCCTTCCCAGCTTCTGAATCAAAGGGAAGGGCTGCCTAGAGTGCCACAGAAGTGTTAGTAGAGAGTGAACTGGAAGAGCTGGGCATCTTCCTGCTACAGTCCCTCATTCTCCCACTGAAAGCAAGAGGAAAAGAAGCCTCAGATCAAGACTGGTTTTACTCAGTTTAAAGTATTAAGGAACAAATTCTACACTGCCTTACACTCTACCCATCCTGTTTACAATCACTGGAGCCAGCAGAGGAGTATGTTTGGCTTAAAAATAAATACCACAAATAGTTCAATCGGCTGGTTTGAGGACCCGACTCAGGTAACAGATGCTGACATTGTGGGACTAATTTAATCCTCATGAAACGGACAAATTCAGTGCTTGCAGGAAGAGGATTCACTGATCCCCTGAGCAGAAACTCATGGCTATGAAGAAATTTAGTCTGTAAATTTTACTCACAGAAAGGGGAAGGAGACACATTAGGCTCAAATAAATGTGTTAGTCTCTAGGGTGCCCCAGGTACTCCCCATTCTTTTTAATCAGTATCAAGAGATTTAGCATGCAATATTAAACTCAACCTCTAGGGGACAAATTGGCAGAAGGGGACAGTCGAGGCATCTGGGTGGACCATGGCTGGCTTGAGATTCAAGTTAGAAAATGAAGCAACTATAATTTTGCCCTGTCATGACTATCAGCATCTGGGTCATTGCCCCAAGAGCGACACCTCCTCCTTCTCCTCTCTGTCTGGTATCTAGTCACACAAGGGAGAGTGGGACTTGTCTGAATCAATGGATCTTCTTATCTTTAACCTTCTCCAGAGATTCTTTAGCATTTTACTTTACTAGGAGATAATCTCAAGGCTCAAACGGAGGAGATATGTGAATGGGAGCGATCTCCTCTGGCACATTGTGTTGTTCAATAGAATATTAGAGGGGAAGTGAGGAACAGAAGATCCACTTTTAAACTTTTTTGTTATTTATGCCCCAGCATCCTGTCAACGTTCCCTATCTCATAAGCTGTAACGTCCAGCACTTTATGAGTAGCATTTTCAGAAGTGGCTACTACTTTTAGGTATTCATCTTTGGACATGAAGGATGAAATCTTTACTTCACTGGGGCGAATAAGCTTTTTGCCATCAACTTCCATGGGATGAGGATTTTTCAGAGGTGTTGGGGAATCCAGGCACTCAGCACCTCTAAAAAAACAGAACATTAAAAAAAGCCAACAATGATCAGATCCTCAATGTCGAACTAGTCACTGAAAAATGGGAAGATCCAAAATGAACGGACACTGTTGAAAACTGCGGCTTGAGCGACCACCCCAGCTCACAGAGCTGATCTGCGGCAGACCCATCATTGCCAGTCTTGTGTGTGAACCAGATGTCCCTTCTCCCTCTAACACTGGTGTTTCATAACTTTCTTTGTAAGCCCCTTGGTGTGGGACCCTCTTTTTGTACAGCATGTACCACACTGGTATTGTCATAGACCAGTATCCAACATCCGAGTGATGGCAACACAAACAACAACAACAGCATGCACAGTAATTCCCCCCACCACACTACTGTAATGCTAAACTATACTGTGAAGTCCTCAGAGGAGGGGACCTTATCTTTGTTTTGCAGGGTGAGGGGTACTCTTCCTGATACTCCATAAATGACGACAATTACTCGGTTAGCAACAGTATGCATCTCAAAGACTGTCCCAACCACCAGCCAGACAACTGGAGACTTAGGAAAAGTGTACTTGGAAAGCAACCTTTGGACTTTGCATCTGTAAAAGTCATATTTAAAAGCCTACAGCTCACACTCCTCTTGTCGCAAGTCAGCAGTAAGTGGTTGTGTCAGCAGGAGGATAAACAGAAACACCCTGTGGGATATTGTGCATGTTCCTTACATGTCTGTTCAGATGCCATTAGAGAAACAGGTAGGCACGGCATCCTCACTCCCCAAAAAAGCGAGAGCACCCAAGGGAGAGCGGTAAGTAGAGGGAGGAAGAGAAACTGCTAGGCCAGTGGTTCCGAACTCGATGACAAACGCCACCGTGTACTTCCCCCAACCCATCTCAACTTGTGACTTGTCCAAATGAAGCAACCACACTCGGTTTCCCTCTCCCATCCTCCTCCGCTCCTGTTCTCCCCTCTCCGGGCTGTTCATTTTTATTCTCTCATTCAGAGGCTTCCCCTCTTCAGTCAGCAATAGGCTGCCAGCTAGAGGCAGGGGGACATTGGTGGTTCCACAGGGCCAGATCACAGATGTCCAAGCCAGCCACGGCAGGGAGCTTGAGCCAGGGAGTCACTACCTGAGCTGCCAGCAATGTCAATACCATCTTTGGCTAGTTTCACAGGGGGCAGAGTGGGAGCAGAAGGCGGCTGGCTTCCAAGGCTGCTTTACACACAAGCCATGGTCTGTACAATGGGGAGGCAGATCCAAGGCTCTGGGGTTTACTCCAACCCCACGGTTTTTCCTCCAGTATTCTGGGGGGGGTGTTAAACCCCCCCCCCCCGTAGGAAACACAGCCCTGGGTTAATGGGCCTGGCACTGGGCACACCCACTAGCCACACCCTCCCCAGCAAGAGACCCCCCCCCCCATCGAAAAGACAGAGCGGAGGAAATACTAGAGGCTCCAGTGGCAGGAGTAACCATAGCAACCAGATTCCAAATCTCTCCCCCCCCCCCGTCTCGTGCAGACACTTTCCTGCAGCCCCGCTCGCTCCGGATTTGACGACAACTAGTCAGGATGCGGAGCAGCCAGAAGCCCAGGTGCTGCTCCGCTCCCCCAGCCCACTGCTGATCTCCTGCCCCGGCGGGGCCCCGAAGCGAGCCCCCAGGAGCTCGCTCCCACGGGAGCCCGGCGCCCTCCGCCCAGGGAAGGGAAACCCAGCCGCAGTTTCAGTGTCACCCACTGGGGAAACCGGATTCGCCTCTTTTCCGCCCCGCCAGCCAGCGGCTGCCCCGGGGCCGCCGCCGGGGCTCGGCTGCAGAAGCGAGACGCGGCCAAGCCCCAGCTCGCCAAGCTCGGCGGGTCGGGCAGCGCAGAGGGGGGGGGGTGTCCCCTAACCAGAGGCAGCCCCCTAACCAGAGGCAGCCCCCCCCCTCCAACCCCTTCCACGGGGGTGTCACCCCCCCCCTCCAACCCCTTCCACGGGGGTGTCACCCCCCCCCTCCAACCCCTTCCACGGGGGTGTCACCCCTCCCTCCCCGGGGCCGCATCCCCATGGAGCTGGGACCCCCGAGCCTGGCCGCTCCGGTTCAGGCGCCGCTCACCCAGGGACAGCTCGGCGCGGCGCTGCACCTTGAGCGGCCGCCGGTCGCCAGGCTCCGGGGCCATCGCTGCGGGGCAAGCCGCAGCCGAGGGGAGCGCCCCTCTTTGTTCGCCGGCCCCCGGCGGAGCGGCAGCTGCCGCCCGGAGGAAGCGGGGGGTTGATTGGCCCCAGCTGCTCGCCCAGCCCGGCAGGAGGGTCGCTCCCGCCGCCCCCCCCCGTTTCAAGCTCGCCTCGCCGGCCAGGGGGGCGGCCCGGCGACCCCCGCCCGCGGAGCCGGAGCTGTCCGCCCGCGGTCCCACCCACCGACCCGCCCGCAACCTGAGCGGCCGGTTCAACGCGTCCCCGGGCTGGGAGCGGGAGCCCGGCTCAGCGCAGCCCCCCGCGCCCGGGGCTCGCCCAGCCCGCCCCGGCGGGAGACCCCGGGCCGCCGCCCGCCCTCACCTGCAGACCCCGGGCATCCTTAGCGGCCAGCTCCGGCGCCCCGCCGCTCCACCCGCGCCCGTCCCTGCCGCCCGGGCGCTCGCCAGCCTGCAGGTGACATCATCCCCGCTCGGCCTGATAGGATACACGGGGGCCGGGACCGCGCACGCGCCGGCCTCGGCGAGTGGGCGGGGGCGCCGCAGCGCCCTCTGGGAGTTGTAGTGCGGCAGCGCCTTGCCGTCTCCACGGCCGCTCTCCCGCTAGGACTACACTTCCCAAGCCCCCCTCTGTCTTCCCCCCCCAGCCGCAGCTGGAATGCTTCCCCGGCGGGCACGCTGCCGCAGAGGGGCGCGTGCCTGGCAGGGAGAGGATGGAGCCGGCTGGTGCAGCGGGGCTGCCCTTTGTCATCCAGCACCCCCCTCCCCGGGCTCAGCGCAGGGAGCCCAGGCTGGGCCGGGCGGTCCCTGGAGGCCTCGTCCCATGACCCAGGCTGTAAAGAGGAATTGTTAATTGCAGGAGCCCCGCTCAGGGTTCGCTGTACGGGGTCCTAGCAGAGTCCCCCGAGCCCCAATCCCCCTTCCACTGCACCGCGCCTGGCCCAGCGGTGCCCTCTTGGTGCGCAACCAGCGCCCCTGGTTTTTTTCCCACCCAGCTACCTCTCCTTCTTCCGCGCCCCAGTTGTCATTGACCGCGCGCCGCTTCCCTTTGGCAGGGTTTGGGGAGGAACCGCCTGCCGTTAGAGCAAGGATGTATACGGGGAAGTTCCCTGTTCGGGGCCTGGCAAACAGTTCAGGGGGGCGTGGGGGATCAAAACGCAGCGCACACAGTTCACTAGGCTAATCGGCCACAATAACGGAGTCATTCACTAGAAATAACCCGGTGAAATCCACAGCCCCTGCAGTTTCTCATGCCACAGACACAGAGCTGTCAGCTGCTGTTGTAATAACTGCCTCCCTAATAACAGGCAGCAATACTTTGTTCGGTGCTCATGCAGCCCGGCTCTTCTTTCTCTTCCAACTGCTGGAAACGCCAAATAAATTAGCATCCCTTTTAACTGGCATAATCCAGGAGGCTAAAAGTTTGTCACCCCTAAAACTTGCATCGCCCATCCAAAAGCACACAGGCACACAAATCATATTAGGCTTCTTTAACAATCAACATGAAAACATTCCCAGAGTGGGAACAGGCATATGCTTTTCACGATGGTGCTGGAGAGAGAGGGCATGCATTTAAAAATGTGCAGTCTTGTTTCACAAATTGTATTCATTATCGATGTGTTTAACAAATACATATAATATGCAAAAATAATCCAGTGATAAAACATAAACACAAAGGCATAAACGTGCTCAGACCATTTTTAACAGCACATAAGACATGGGAAGACACTAGATTTATTACTCTTTATTTATATTGCAGTAGTGCCTGGAGTACCTGTCAAAGAACACAGCCTCATTGTGCCTGGCATTATTCTAGTATGCAGTCAAAAGACAGTCACTGCACCAATGTTCACAGTCTAGAGCCCTGATCCTGCAAACACTTATGCATGCATATAACTTTAAGCATGTGTGGAGTGCCACTGATTTCGGGACCAGGGAGGGCTTACTAGTTATGATTAAAGTGGATGGAACAACTGGAAGGGATGGAAGGATGAGGAAACAATAAAAATCAGACCTCAGGAGATCTCAGCTCACCACTCTCTTCCGGTAGCCCTTTGTAGATATAATGGCAGAGGTAGGTTTTAAGATTAAGAAAGGGACTGAAGCAGGGTCAGGTAGTGGCTATATGGTTTTTTCCAGGTTTCATTTTGTTTTTTAAATGAGATGTGAGACAGGAAGGATAGAACAAAAACCAAATCAAACAAACCATCAAAATTAATCTGAGCACCTGAGTCCGATGATCCTTCCTTTTCACATGATAATGTGGAATGTTCTATTAAGCTGTGCTAGCATAAGCTTGGTGATGCATGTTGTCATGTATATACAAGATTAATATTCGAGCTGCTTTTAATGTGGCCTAAGAAAATTCTTCCAGCCTACACTGTTTTCACTCTGTATTTTATAAATTACTCGTTCAAAAGATCCAACTTCAGTTAAATCAGCATAGCAATCCTGGGCCACTAGTATATGACTGAGAATCTAAAATAACCTATTTGCACAAGATAAAGTTGTGGGCAGTCATCCAGGAGGATTTATTGTACATTTGGGAGAAAATTAAAATTCAAGGTAAAATTAATCATATGTAATATTTTAGTAATTACAAATTTGGGTGCAGAACTCTTGCTCCTCCCATATATAAGGAATGAATGACCACACATTTGTAGGAAAAACATAACAAAACATCCCATTCTGGATACCAGTACTTTAACTTTTACAGTATCTTCCATAAAGGGACTTCAGATGTATGAAGCACTGTGTCCAATACTGTATTGACCTGTACTAAAAATCAAAGAAAACCATTTTTTTTTTATCTTTGATGTATTTTTTTGTACTGGGATGCCCAGGCAACCAAGTTCTTTCCTTATGCTCAGCCTAGTTCCACAGGCCAACACATCTTGGTACTTTTAAAGGGGTTGTTGCAAAAGCACCGGAGGAAGCTCACACAATGTTGTAGGTTTCTCCCTCCTCTCTCCCTGAAGGATTTTAAATCCATTTCTTAGCAGGCTAGGATAGAAAGACTGGCTGAATAGGCTAAAATAACATTTTGTCCATTTGCTGGTTCTCTAGCCATTCAATCCATCATAAAAGTATCTCACATTTGATTACTTTGGAGTTTCATTCCAAAAACTTAAAGCTAAATAAACCTGAAGCTAGTCCTCTTTTTTGTGCCCCAACTCAAACTAACTTCTTTCACAGGTGGAAAATGTTGTGTCAGCATGGAATGTGATTCAAGAAGGGAATGAGAACACAGGACAATTCCTTCCGACAGTTACACCTGTGTAGCCTTCCTTCAGGGAGAACAGATTTTTGCACAAGAATAGATTTTGGTCCCTTCTGCTTTTTCACACCTGGTATAAGCAGAATCTCATTCGCTTTCCTCCCCTAAACTCTGAGCACTTTAAGGGGAAAAATAAGCAAGGTCTGCTTGATTTACACATGCAAATGAAACAGGAAGCTCTCCTTTCATTCTACATTAGCCTCAAACACCAGACCTGATGTAACCAGGGTGTCACTACTGCAGTCTTGGTTGGACTGTTGTTTTGAAAGATCTTTAAGGGTTCTTTTATTATGCTGATTTTCAGGGAAGTCTTTTTGTTCAAGGGGGCAGAGAACACAACAGGGAACAGCTCTGTTTTGTCAACTCCTAGTCATTCAAAAGCTGAAAGCCTTTAGTTTAAGTTTGTTTAATGTTTGTACAGTGATTCTGAAGAGCTAACATAGTACTAAAGTGCTAAATATTATGACTGGGCAACCATCTACAGTTCCGTGTCACTTCTAGCTGTTACCTTTTCCTTACAGAAAGCTTAAAACAAACAAATGCAAACCATAGGGGGCTGGTAAACACAGAACTCATGCTTAGAAAAACTCATGTCAGAGCTGCTGATCACACATGCTAGACTAGATAATATTTGGTCGTGCCATGAATGCAGGGGAATGGACTAGATGATCTCTTGAGGTCCCTTCCAGTCCTGTGAGTCTATTCTGAACTGTGGTAGAGCTTGGTGACAGAATGGCCTGATGTGATTAACTTACACAAACTGGTTATTGTCCCACAAATAATATTTGGGTTCAATTTGAAAACAGTCGTTCAGTGTCCTCAGCCAGTGCAACACTGGGAGACAGCTTTCAGAGCAAGACAGCCTAAAACACAATGCCACCCAATGTAATTTCCCCACTACTACTTCCTGTACTCCGTGGATTTTACACCTGAGTGGTTTTCTTTTACATAATAAAAGCTGGCTGCCTCCCAGACTGTGGTCAAAGTGAGATAGGCTATGTGGTGTAGAGGCCAGCGCTTGGGGGAAACACCTGCAGGGCTTGGCTGTGCACTGTGCCAGAGGAGCGCCAAGGGTAGGAGCAGCAGGTGGAAAGAGGTGAGCAGGATGGGGAATGTCGCAGTGTTCACCCTCAGATGAACACTCCACTACCTAGGAGGAAGGAGGCCTAAGGGCATGGTTAGACTGGCGCTTTATAGTGCTAAAACCCTCCAGGAGCGCTATAACTCTCTAACCTTACACACTGGCAAGGGACATGTTGCGCAAGAAGTCTCCCTTTAAAGAGCAACTTGTAAACCTCCTCTCCGAGAGTGATAAGGCTTTTTGCGCTAGCGCTATAGCGCAACGGTGCGAATGTGACCACCCATGAATCACTCATTACGCTGTAAGGGATCTCTGGCACGCCTCCGAGCCATGTAAGGCAATCAACAAGCCATTTAAGGCAAATGAGGTCTAAGTGTTGTTTTGAAAACGGGAGGAAGAATGCGGAAGTACCTTTTCAGTTTCTCTCTTAAAACTCACAGCAAATAACCACTGGAAATGCTGACGGACCGAGCTGTCAATGCAGAGTCTGTCAGTTTCCTCTAAGGAAAAGTCACTGACAGCCTGAACTTGTCTCCCTGTGTACACATTCCCCGTTCCCCCTCACGCCCCTTCTTTGCAAAGCACGTTGCACCCAGCTGAATGCTGGGATACCTGCCCATAATTCACCACTCCCTGTGCCGCCAGAAGTGCCAGAAACGTGTCCATGCCGTAGCGCTGAAGGGTCTAATGTGCACAGGCTCTAGCGCAATCCCTATTGCGCTAAATGGGACGCGCTATAAACAAACGCGCTACAATTCTGTAGTGTAACCTTACCCTCAGAGAAGGACAGCGTAGCATGCCTTGTGCTGTGTCTTACTCCGAAGTATCTGTTTGAAGAATTGAGTGTAGTGAGAGTAGACTAAACTTGTTAATTTTACATAACTAAATAATATGTAAATATGTACGTAGAGAAATGTTGAGGGATGTGAGTACTGCCATGCTCAGAGTTAGGCATATGATTTCCTGACTCTGGGCCTTGTTGTTATTAACAGGCCCTTAGGAATATTTATTGCAGTCAAGAGATTTTTCTTTGCTTTTAAGATGTCCTCAAAGAAGGGACAAATGTCAGGAATAATTAGTGAGCAGACTGTATGACTAGACGCTGCCTTTAATTAAGAATTCCCACCAGAAATGTCACGGTGGTAATTGAATCATAGCACACAATTTTCCGTAATAGGGGGTTGACAACGTGTGGTTTGAAAGAACTTTTCACAGGCTGTATGGAAATCCTCTACTGTTCCTCACATGTGGCCTCCAGAACGTAATTCCTTTTCCTACTTCCTTTCTGTAAGCAGCTTTAACCTGTGGGGGCTGGATAACTCAGACGAGTTCTAATGAGCTATGAAGCGCAGGCTTGCTGATGATGGGCTCACAAGCCATTAATAAGGCCTGGGCTACACTTGGGGGGCAGGAGGGCGACCTACGATACGCAACTTCAGCTACGCAAATAGTATAGCTGAAGTCGGCGTATCTTAGGGCGACTTACCTGGCCATCCACATGGCGGCGAGTCAACCGCTGCTGCTCCCCCTTCAACTCTACTTCTGCCTCTTGCAGAGGTGGAGTTCCGGAGTCAACGGGGAGCGCACTTGGGGATCGATCACTGTCCGCCCATCCGGTGGGTAGTGAAGACGTATCCTTAGAGCGTTTGTAGAGTCTTTCACGCTACGGCTGTTGCAGTTGTCAGGATTGTTTCCACTCCCTGGACACTCAATAACAGACTTAAAAGTGGCCATTGTTCAATAAAAAAACCACTTCAGAAACAGACTTCAGCGAGAAACCGCAGAACTGGAATTAATTTGCAAACTGGAAACCATCAAATTAGGCCTGAATAAAGACTGGGAGTGGATGGGTAACGGCAAAAAAGTAAGTTTCCCTCTGCTGATACTCACACCTTCTTGTCAACTATTGGAAATGGGTGACGTTCACCTTGATTGCAGTGGCCTCGTTAGCACTACAAAAGTAATTTTCCCTCTCTCGATATTCACCCCTTCTTGTCAACTGTTGAGAACGGGCCACTTCCACCTTAATTGAATTGGCCTTTTTAGCACTGCCCCCCCCCCCCCTTGGTAAGGCGACTCCTGACTTTTCATGTGCTGTAATATATACACCTGCTTACTGTAATTTCCACTCCATGCATCTGATGAAGTGGGTTTTAGACCACAAAAGCTTATGCCCCAATACATTTATTAGCCTCTAAGGTGCCACGAGGACTCCTCATTGTTTTCGCTGACACAGACTAACACGGCCACCCCTCTGAAATCTGCCTGGAGTGTTCATCTGCTTATTATGCTAATCAGAACCACCTCCATGGTACCGTCTGCTTCCCGTCTGTCATCTCTATCTGTTGTATTCCATTAAATATTCAGAAGGGAAGGTCCCGGAGGCCCTGACCAACATTTTGCTGAGCGTGTATCGTGTGCCTCAAGGGAGTCCCTCCCTGATAACTAACTGAGGCCCCTAGGTGATCGTGCAGTACAAATAGTAAATAATAATACTAGAGCCAGAGGCTGGATCTCCTGCATTCAGGAACTTCTTTCTAGGCAACTCCCTGCCTGTGCCTATTGACCACAGTCCCTCAGTAGCGGTCTTGTGCATCCACACACAGTCAAACCCCTTCCGCTCCCCCCCCCCTTCCGGTGCCAACGAGTCTTGGAGCCCGAGGACAATTGACTTGGACTCACGGTAGGGGCTAAAAATCATAGTGAAGACATTCCCACTCCAGCTGGAGCCTGAGTTCTGAAGCCCGGGGAGAGGCTGGGTCCTGGAGTCTGAGCAGCAACATGTACACTGCTACGTTTAGCCCTGTAGCATGAGTCCAGCGCACCACCCAGGCTCAGAGCTGCTGCCGCAGGATTTTGGACATTGAAGGCGTCCGAGGTTCAGGGTAAATCCAGCACTGATCAGCCCTGTCCCCCCGTTCAATGCAGAAGAGAACTGACATTGTGCCTGTGGAGATGGCTCCAAAGAACCAGAGAGAGCATTGCTCCAAGATACAGGCTCTGGAGATACCAGCTAATACAAACTAACAAGCAGTTCTCTTTCTTGTGTTAGACACCATTTATCTAGAGAGAAGCATAAACGTGAAAGGTGATGAGCTGCCTTAAGCAAGCGGGGTAGTAATCTCAGAAGACATGGAGCTCCATGAGGGCCTGGAGAAAGGGGTGAAAAGGGGCATTAACGTCTAGGAGCCACGTTTATTTACACCAGGTGAGAATGTAGCTCCATGAAGCCAATGGACCTATGCAAATTTACCCCAGCTGTGGATCTGACCCTGCTTGTTTGAGTGGGAGAGACTTCAAGGAGAGCCAGGGCTTCTGAGCAACAGGGTCTGTCTGCATTAGAGATGGAAGTGGGCTGGCTGTGAATTTCACCCTTTGCAGAGCCGCCTTGCCGGGGTTGCTCAGTTAGCTGGATGAGGCCATATCCCCATAAGTGAAAAGGCCTTAGTTTCACAACTCTTGCAGAGAGATGGGTTCTGCAAGGTGCAGTGGACACTCAGTGCTGCCTGGGCTGATCTCACCATGGTATGATGGAAACACCACGTTCCTGCTGCATTCAGAGCCTTGCGCACCTGCAGAACTTCACCCTCTGGAACCAAAGGGCTTTTCACCTCTGGGTCCCAGATCTGACTGCAGCCCAGCTCTGCTAGCCAATGGGAGGTAGGTGCCTAGACACTTCTGAAAATCCTTCTAGGCACCCATCTGCATCTTTAGGTGCCTAAATGACTTTATCAATCTGGCCCTTGGGAGTCTGTCTCACTGGCTGTCAATGAGCCCAGGGAACTAGCAGCGGAGGATTGGAGTGAACAGGACATGGCTGCTGTGGCTATGGTCCCTGGGCTGGAACCTGGAGCACTGGGCAAGCTAGGTTCCCTGATTGGTCATAGGTAGAGTGGCATAAACCCCAAGATGGGGACAGGGCTTATTTGGGAACCCAAAAAAAGGCTAAATTTGAATGGCCCAGAGCCGGGGCTGAAAACTCTAGCATGGGCAACAAAATTCTTCATTTGTTGGACTCTTTAATACCCCAGAAAGGTTCACTTGGACTTTGTGCCATGGCTGGGGAGGGGCCAAGCCACTGAAGACCTACCAAGGTCTGCTGGCAGCCTGCAAGTCCAATAACTTCAGTGCTAAGACTTCTTTGTTCCTCTGAGCAATGTTGCGTTGTGAAGCTGCAGCGATCCGCACACTGGTACACATTCCCCTTGTTCCTTATGGCTGTTTCCATAAGAGGTGCATGCTCATGGGATCTTTCATAGTGTCACAAGCTACTGTAGTTCAGTAACAGGGTTATTTTTTAATACAAAGAGCTTGAGCCTGATCTGATAGCTAGGTAAATCAGATAGAACCCTGTGGCACTATACTGGTGTAAAAACTAGTGTAAAAGAGGAACTTCAGACTCAGAGTCTCTGGCTGGCCTGATGTGGGCTCCCCGTTCAGCCTGGGAGGTTATTGACTGAATGTAGCCAAAGGGGATTTTTCATGGAAGGGGCAGGTGGAGGTTTCTATTGGCTCTCCGGGTATAGCTTCAACGCTGCAAATCTGTTGGCAGATTTATGTTCCTTTTCCGTTTGTGCCTTATGCAAGATCCTTGCTTTGCCGCAGGACGTGCTAGTTTTCGTTGCCAGGGCTGCGGGTTACAGATACTGTATTTTTGTGACACAAAATGTCTCATACAAAGCTACGTTTCCCTGCATGATGGCCTAAGACTCTCTAAATTGTCCCTGCAGAACCACTCTCAGAGGGAAGCTCTGCTGACAGAGGATTGGACTGAGTGTCCCTTCCTACTCCTGGCATACCACCTCCTCTCCCTGCCTTGTCTACGCCCGTTCCGGACTCTCCCATGCTGAAGCTAGCTACTATCATACAAATATTCCCAGGACAGAGAGGCCCTGACAGCAGGCAAGGCATAGGCATTGGCAAACTGACTTGGGGAAAAGCCATGGTTAGTCCCAGTAGTGGTGGGTTCATTACATGCTGCTAAATCACAGGCAGATTACTAACTTCAGATTTCTGTATTTTTCCCCCTCGGTGGGAGCGTAACAGGTGACTTTGAATTCGTGTAGCTACCTCCAGTAACTCTATCCATTGAAAAGCTGACATTACTATTTTGCTGTTTACAGGGTAGGCCAAACAGAGAGTGCCATGCAGACATTGGCTGGCTGACTTCGCCCAGAGATAGCTGTTAAGGGAGTGCTCTGTAGCGGTGTCTATGGAAATAGATGTAAGAGCCAATATCTAATTCTTAAACAGGATTTAGGCACTAAATACCTTTAAAAACCTAGGCTAAAGTGCCAGTAAATAACGCTCAGGACGTAGGTGGTAAGTTTTAATTGGCTGGGGGTGCTCCCGCTGGCTCTGCCCAGGCCCTGCCCCCACTCCACCTTTACCCCCAAGACCCCACCCCAACCCCACTTTTTCCCCATTCCTGCTCCATCCAGTTCCGCCCCCTCCCCAGAGCACACTGCATCCTTGCTCCTCTCTCCTCCCCCCAGCACCTGCTGACACTACAAAACAGCTGATCTGCTACAGGGAGTATTGGGGGAGGGGGGGCACTGATCAGTGGTGCCCGCCCGCAGGCAGGAGGCGCTGGGGGGAGGGGGAGGTTCTGGTAGGGGGTGCCCAGAGCCCACCATTTTTCCCCCTTGGGTGCTCCAGCATACAGCATAGGTCCTGGATTTCATAGACCCAATACAACTTGTGCAGCACATGGATTTCTCTAGCACCTCTTTCAATAGTCTCTGACCAAGAGGGATCACTGATTCAGAGCAATCTGGAGTGCTTGGTAAATTGGGTACAAGCAAACAATATGCACTTTAATATGTGTGTGTGTGTCATACTTACAGGATGGGGGACTCTATCCTGGGAAGCAGTGACTCTGAAAAAGATTTGGGGGTCATGGTAGATAATCAACTGAACATTAGTAAGACTAGAGAGGTTATTTTACCTCTGTATTTAATGCTGGTGCGACTGCTGCTGGAATATTGTGTCCAGTTGTGATGCTCACAATCGAAGGGAAATGTTGAGAAATTGGAGAGAATTCAGAGAAGAGCCATGAAAATGATTCAAGCATGAGAAAACCTGCCTTATAGTGACAGACTTGAAGAGCTCCATTTAGCTTAACAAAGAGAAGGTTAAGGGATGACTTGCTTACAGTCATATATGAATATTAATAATGGGTTCTTCAGGCTCACAGAAGAAGGTATAACGTGATCCAATGGTTGGAGATTGGAGCTAGATACATTCAGACAGGAAACAAGGGGTAAATTGTTGACAGTGAGAGTAATTAACCATTGGAAGAGTTTTCCAGGGGTTGTGGTGGGTTCTCTCTTGCTGACCATTTTTAAATCAAGATTAGATGTTTTTTTCTAAAAGATCTGTTCTAGGATTGATTTGGGGGAAGTTCTCTGGTTCTACCAGAGTTCAGACTAGATGGTCACAAGGCCTGTCTGGCCTTGGAATCTATCAAGTCCACTTACACGTGGGCAAGGTTAGGGCAAAGGGGTTGTCAAATGCTACCAAAAGGGAGTGACAGGATTTCACCCTTACTTGGCATAGGTGTAAATTACTAGACCAGGGACAGGGGGAAATCAACCCCACAGACAGGCCTTCCTGCCAATCCAGCATGTTTCAAAAACTCAAAGATGTCTCACACGTCTCAAGATCTACGACACGAGATAAAGCCCAGCTTCTCCCATGGCCCAGTGTCCATGTCATTAATCTTCACCCCCACAACCAATCTTAAATAAAACCCGGCCCTCCCCACAGCACAGCTCAGGCCTGTCCCTTGACCATGCCAAATGTAGTAATTGCAGTTGAGAGCAGAGACCCAACCCCTAGAGCAGCACTGCTACGGAGATGGGAATGTGATCACAGACTCCATGCAAGTTCATGGGATTTTAAAAGGAAACTGTTATCAGGCCTATTATTCTTCTGAAAGGTTGTTGGCAACGGGCCAGCTACAAACCTTCTTTTTGATTCAATAAATACACCACAATTATCATCCAAAGCGGCTCAGGTTTTGGACTGCTGAAGAGGCACTTCAATCACTTCAGTCTAAAAGAGCCCGGGGCTGTAAAGAGCTTCCCCGCTGCTCTGAAAAAAGCCACCCCTCTCCAACTTTTCTCCATTTATCTCTTGATTATGGCGGAGCCTAATGGCTATAGCGCAGCAAGAGCGACGGAATCCGTTCCTCTCAGGGTTCTTGGGGATTTCATAAACCACAGACTGGAGCTGCAGTAATCTGTGAGTTGCCCAGAACATTGGCATGAATTATTTCCCTTTTTCACTGCTGTTTATTTGAGAGTAGGATGACCAGACAGCAAGTGTGAAAAATCAGGATGTGGTGGGGGTAATAGGAGCCTATATAAGAAAAAGACCCCAAAATTGGGACTGTCCCTATAAAATCAGGACATCTGGTCACCCTATATGAGAGAGACAGAGAGAGAGAGACAAAGAGAGAGAGAGAGAGAGAGAGAGAGAGAGAGACTAAAATGTTCTTTTGGGACTCTGTGAAACTCAAGCTGTTTGTCCAGTTTCAGATATTTCATTCAAGCACTTCGTAACACTGCTCGAAAAGCACCTCCTTTCAGACTGATAACGGCAAAGAATAAATGCATTGTTATGTTACTGGCATTGTCACTTTAAGAATCTCTCTCTCACCCAGCACGGGGAATTGCTGGCTCAGATTCTCTGTGTACTGTCTTGTAGCACAAAAAAAATATATTTAAATTTGCCAAACATACCAAAAGTTCTCTGAGTTCCATTTCCAGTTCATGAGCCCCTTATGATCCCATCTCCTCGAGGTGGGTTTTTATTAGTTTCAAATTGCTGGTGACTTTTTATTCCCCCACCGGTGTTTTTATTTTCTTCAGATTACACAGCACCTACACTTCTTCAGGGCTTTGTGGTATAAGACTGGGATGTTCAAAGGAGCCTTAGGGGAGTTAAGTGCTTTTCTCCTTTAAATAATTCCAGTTCAAAGCAAGGACATCATTTTTTTTATTCAGCAGTTGTTTTTCTTAATTGAAATAGATGTTTTAAAAGTTATAATCCACTGCTGCGAGGCCAGATTGATAGATTATTAATTCTGTTGAGTGTTCTGTAGTTTGTTTTGTACGTCTTTACTTTTAACAATCCCCTCCCAGCATGTTCTTTAGACGGTTAGTTATAATTTAGCCTACAACTTTGCTGAATTCTGGCGTTACAATTTCTTTTGTCTTCCTGTAGTGCCTTTGTTGGGGGTAATTCTATATTCGCTCACAAAAATATCCAAGGTCTGATTTTCCTCACACTTTAATAGTGGATACTGACTGATTATGAGCTCCCCTTTTCCTTTACTATGTATCACGGATTTAGACCAACTGTAAAAAGTTGAAGTCAGTGATTAAAAGATTTGGAGGATAGAACAAAGAGGCAGGAATATCTCAACTGAGTTAAACCCTGAGGATCACAAAGGGGATAACCGACCTTTTCAAAATCAATCTTCCACCACGATAAAGGAACCTTTCCTGACATGGTGTAGCATGCTTAGCTAGTCTCTCCTTTTTTTCCCCCAAAAAGGCCACAATCCGGCTTCCAATTTCGCACCTATGTGTGATTAATTGTAGGTATACATAATGTTATTAACATTCCGCTAATCTGGTAGTTAGATGCACAAAATTAACAACAGGCATAACATTTCTCTTTGCAAAATTTCAGATCATGTCTCAAAATCAGGTTAACAACATTTCTGTTCACACAGTATCCTGAAATCCACCCAGCATGTGCATGTTCAGTTGGATCTTGCTGTCCATGAGCTCTGGAGATGTGTGCAGTTCCAATATAACATACAATGTGCCCCTTAAAAGACTTTCCAGTCATTTTACACTACCAGGTTGGATTTGGTAACTGGCACCTAGGGGCCAGGCTTGCGATAGGAGTTTTTATAGACTTTTAAAAAAAACTAAATAGCCTTGTTTTTATTGGTTTTTAACACTGCAAGGAGAATCCAAATCAAAGACCTATTACAAAACATGCCTCAATACACAACAGCAAGGACCTACTAAACCAACACAGCCGTGAACATTCAGGTTGCATGGTCCATCTTCTGTGTCTTTTTTTTTTTTCTTCTTTTTTTTTTTTTGCCTTTCAGTACCTATTGCTCCTGGAACAAATCAACTTTGTAGCTGCCTATAAAAGTTGTCATTGTTTCTATTGGGCTACTGTCCATCTGTTTAAATCAGGGATTTCCCCATTTCACATATGTTGGCACAGATGCAGGGAAGGAATTTCCCTTTCAAGTTTCATAAAATGATCTTGGTGTCAATAAATCTGAAATAATGAGATGTTACCTTTCTACAGTGACACTTAACATGTTCTGTCTTTCAAGTCCTTTACAAACACTGACTGATCCCATGAAGTAGGTATCAACGTTATAAGCCCATCTTTACGGAGGGGGAGAGACTAAAGGCTAGATTGAACAGTTATGGTCTCCCCTGTGTTAGAAGCAGCACATAGCTGTGCCCCACCAAAAACACTTAAAAACGTAAAATCAGATACACGATTCCTGTTCTGCTATTGGCCCCTCCCCATAGTAGATTACCAGCCCTCTGTCCTGGTTCAGCAGTGCTGGCCAGTGCATTGAGAAGTCAGACAAGAGTCAACTGACTCCTGTCCATTCCCCTCTTCTGCTTTGGAGTAGCAGATACAACTTCCACCTGCCTCTGTTAGGGTGACCAGATGGGAACAGTGAAATATCAGGACACACTCTGCGGGGGGGGGGGGGGGGGGGGGGCGCAAGACCTGTCCTGGCCATCACTGGCCATCATGCCTGCCCCTGTCTCTGCCTGGGGTCAGTGGGTCTGATTATGGACTCAGCGGGGGGGAGGGGGGAGCAGGAGCGGCGGCTGGAGGCGCTCTGTCTCGGGGGGGGGGCGAGTAGGCTCTCTGACCCCTCCTCCCCTGCAGCATGCTTCTCCGAGAGAGCTCTCCTGGCCGTTGCCGCGGCCCACCCACCTACCCCTGAATTATGTCTCTGCCGGGGGAGGTGCCGAGCGGGGGAGCAGTGGGTTATCTGTTGCTGCTCCCCTCACCCCCCTCTGCCTGCCGGCGCTGGTTGCATGCAGGGTCCGCTCCCCGCCCGCCCTGCATGTTCCCCCGCCTGTCTCTGCCAACCGGGGGCGGGAAGGACGGGAGTGGGCTGGGCTCTCTGCCCCGCCCCCGCTCCCCTCTGCCGGCCGGCACTGGCAAGCTGGCAGCAGTAGGTCCCCCACCCCTAACACCATGTGGCTGCCTGGCCCTGGGGCAGTGGGCGGGGCCGTGTTGCCTGCACGAGCCTGCACGGGCAGGGCTCATCTGGAAGGTCCCAAAATCGGGACAAATGGCGTCCTGACCAAAGTGTGGTCGGGTCGCGGGACAAATGGACCAAAATCGGGACTGTCCCGATACAATCGGGACGTCTGGTCACCCTAGCCTCTATGGACCTACAGCCAATGTGCAGGGAGGCCACATGGCAACATGGAGCGGGTCTTACACATAGGCTCCGACTTCAGCCCGCGCCGGTGGGTGCTCAAGCCCCTCCCCTCCCCCGTCCCAACTCTGCCTCCATTCCCCGCCTCCATTCCAACCCCTTCCCCAAATCCCCGGCCCCGCTTCCTCCCCTGGGTGCACTGCATTTCCCCTCCACCCCCCCCTCCCTCCCACCCAGGCTTGCTGTGTGAAACAGAATGCTGGGAATAATTAAGAAAGGAATAGGTATTAGGACACAACATATCATGTTGCCTCTATATAAATCCTTGGTACACCCACATCTTGACTACTGCGTGAAGATGTGGTCGTCCCATCTCAAAAAAGATATATTGGAATTGAAAAAGGTTCAGAAAAGGGCAACAAAAATGCTTAGGGGTATGGAATGGCGTCTGTATGAGGAGAGATTAAAAAGACTTGGACTTTTCCGCTTAGAAAAAAGATGGCTAAGGAGAAATATGACTGAGGATTCTAAAATCATGACTGGTGTAGAGAAAGTAGATAAGGAAGTGATGTTTGCTTCTCATAACAAAATAATTAAGGGTCACCAAATTAAATTAATAGGCAGCAGATTTAAAACAAATAAAATGAAGTATTTCTTCACAAAATGCACAGTGAATCTGTGGAACTCCTTGCCACAGGATTTTTGAAGGTCAAGACCATAACAGGGTTCAAAAAAGAACTAGATAAGTTCATGGAGGATTGGTCCATCAATGGCTATTAGCCAGGGTGGGCAGGAATGGTGTCCCTAGCCTCTGTTTGCCAGAAGCTGGGTATGGGTGATAGGGGATGGATCACTTGATGATTCCCTGTTCTGTTCATTCCTTCTTGGGCACCTGGCACTGGCCACTGTCAGAAGACAGGATACTGGGCTAGATGGACCTTTGGTCTGACTCAGTAGGGCCGTTCTTATGTGTAGCTCAGTGAGCCAGCTTACCTGTATTATATTTATTGCTTTGTTATGCTGCTTTATTATACTTAGTAGTAATGCAAGGAACCTACAGGTTTTAGTCTGTAAGATTTGGCTTCAGTAGACAGTGTGAGGCTTGAGGCCTATAACCCTTGGATAAGATAAACTTAAGTAACTCGTAAGTTATAGGAAACTGAAAGTCACATGCAAGAGGGGGAATTTTGTCCACAATACTGACCAACCACCCCCAGAACATTGCTGACATCAGCGCAGAACATCGCTGACACCAGCATCTGGAAGGTTTCGAACAGAACCTCCGACTGCAAAGGTGCCATGACAGCAAATTAATGTGTATGCTAATAGGGTTACATCATACATATACTAACCTATGGAAAACGGACAGTTTAAGGGGAGGAAATACAAATAAGGACCTCTATGGAATATGCATTGGTTATGGCAGCGTCAGCGTAACCTATAAAAGTAACATTCCAGGGGCAGCAGATAGGCAGGAGAGATGTAGACCTGGGGAGGGGCCAGAATGATGTCCAAGGAGAAGATGAGGATGATGACAGTGATGAAAAAGATAACAGTTAAGTAAAGTAGATTAAGTAAGATAAAGGTATAAGTATGGATATGCAAATGATACTTTCTGTATCATCTCTATATACCTTGTTGAGTTTAAGTGTGTGAATAACTGCTAAATCTATATATATAAAGTCAAATGGTGTATGCGTGTATGTATGTATGTATGTATGTACGTAAGCTTACTCCTTCCACACCGTTTGAGCTAGAGACTTGAAATTTGGTACAGTTAGAGGTCTTGGGGTCCTAATGACCGTAAGAGTCGAAAATTTTTCAAATCTCATCTCTGACGCCCCCCAGGGGTGAAATTCTTTAAAGGCCAATCACATCAACTGGGCAGCTGCTGTTCTCTGTGACATAGTTATGATGTCATAATACCCCCTCCAACAGACACCGCACTCGCTCAGCTCTCTGCCCCTCCCCCCTCCAACGGAACCCCGGAATCCCTCAGCTCTGTCCCCCCTCCCCCCTCCCAACGGACCCCGGAATCCCTCAGCTCTCTGCCCCCTCCCCACCTCTGACGGACCCCGGAATCCTTCAGCTCTGTGCCCCCCCCCCCCCAACGGAACCCTGGAATCCCTCAGCTCTCTGCCCCCTCCCCACCTCTGACGGACCCCAGAATCCTTCAGCTCTGTGCCCCCTCCCCCTCCCAACGGAACCCCGGAATCCCTCAGCTCTGTGCCCCCTCCCCCCTCCAACGGATCCTGGAATCCCTCAGCTCTGTGCCCCCTCCCCCCTCCGACGGACCCCGGAATCCCTTAGCTCTGTGCCCCCTCCCCCCTCCAACGGAACCCCGGAATCCCTCAGCTCTGTGCCCCCTCCCCCCTCCAATGGAACCCCGGAATCCCTCAGCTCTCTGCCCCCTCCCCACCTCCGACAGACCCCGGAATCCCTCAGCTCTCTGCCCCCTCCCCACCTCCGACGGACCCGAGTTGGGTTTGGTCGGAGGGTAAGTGAGGTAGGGGTATCGGGTTTGGTCGGGGGGTAAGTGAGCCGGGGGTGTTGGGTTTGGTCAGGGGGTGTTGGGTTTGGTGGGGGGGTAAGGTGGGGGTGTTGGGTTTGGTTGGGGGGGTGAGGAGGGGGGTCGGGGTTGGTCGAGGGATAAGTGAGGTGTGGGTGTCGGGTTTGTTTGTGGTGGTAGGTAGGGGTGTCGGGTTTTGTTGGGGGGGAAGTGAGGTGGGTGTGTCAGGTTTGGTGTACGGGGGATGAGCTGTGGGTGTTGGTCAGGGGGTGTTGGGGTTGGTAGGGGGGAGACGTGGGGGTGTTGGGTTTGGGTGGGGGGGTGAAAATGTGAGTCGGGGTTGGTCAAGGGGTAAGTGAGGTGGGGGTGTCGGGTTTGGTCGGGGGGGTGAGGTGGGGGTATCAGGTTTGCTCTCTGCTCCCATCCAACGGACCCCGCACTCGCTCAGCTGTCTGCCCCCTCCCCACCTCCGACTAACCCGAGCAACGCCGGGTATTTTTGCTAGTTATTAATAAATTTTATATTTGTAAATAGAGAGAGAGAGTTCCTCTGGTGTGAGTGTTGCACCTTGGGGTTCCCAATTATATGATAATTTTACTATAATCTTACTGGGTCTGAACTTGGGACAAGAACCTGTTAATCATCAAATTACAATTATATATATGGGGCAGGCGACGTGTTCTAAATACATATGAAACAAGCTGAATTTAAAATATAAATCAATATGGGTGACTTTACATCTTATTAAAATATGTAGAATCTGTTTGGTCCACACAAGGTTGTGCTTAGTTGATATGGGACTGCCTGTGTAATAAATTTGGGCACCGCTGGATTAAACAGTCTAAAAACTTCCATCAAACAAACATGAACTGCATTGAAAAACCATCCCAAACTAATCCTACTTGTTGAGAATTTGTAGGAAGATGTACAAGAAATGAATTATGAACAACAGCACTAATTATATTGGTTAGGATGTACGTTATCAAAGCAACAGTTGGAGGGTGTTAATCTGTGGGCTAATTTCAAGCAAATTATTGTTGTTTCCAGTTGTTACAAAATAGCAAAATAGATTACAATTTAGACCTTGAAGCACGAAACATCATGGGTGGTGGTAAGTGAAGGAAAACACAGAGCTTGCTTGTACACAAACACACAGATTACAGGCATTCTCCTTAATTAAGACTGTGCCTGTGTTTACATTGTGAATGATTTCTGAGGTATTTAAACTTGCCCAAACAGGCTGTGCTTATCAAATGGAAAGCATGAGGCCCATGTGCAAAACAGATCAATGATTTCACACTAAGGCCCCAATACTGCAACTTACAAAGATGCGCCTGCTTAAAAGCCCCCAAACCATGAGGTTTTTAAAAATTAGTAGAAGTGGGGTCTTTTTATTTTCTTTCAGAGTGCACATATTCATGTTTTTCTCAGCAACCATGAAAGCCAGAAACTCCTTTAATAAAAAAGTGAACACAGATTCCAGTGCAATCACGACTCCAGTAGTTGAGGGTTTTAAGAAAAACACCACTGTGGAGGGGCGGCTGGCCCTCTTCCCCCAGTGGGATTGGGCTAGAGCAGGCCAGAGCAACTGCATGAGTGGGCAGCCAATCAGAAAGGACCTGTGAGAGGGCCAATCAGAGCCAGGCAGGAGTCAGCCAATCAGGGATAGGTTAAGCCCTATATAAAGGCTGCCCAGGAGAGGAGCAGGGAGTTTCCCTAGACCTTCAAGGGTGAAGGTCTGTCTCCTGAAGCAAGGAGACCAGCACTCTGGACAGCGCAGTGCTGGGCATGACTGGGGGGGGGGGGGGGGTTAGAAGACAGCTCCAGACCCAATACCTGCCAGACTGCAGGCCCTGATTGGAAGGGCCTGGAAGGTGCGAGGGGAAGTGACCCAGGGGGGATGGATGGATGAAGGAATAGAAGGAGGGCAGAGAGGCCGCCACTAGAGGGTCCACGGGTCGGGACCCAGAATAGTGGGTGGGCCTGTGTCCTCCCCCCTTCCCCCTTTGGGCTGCACCTGGCCGTGGGACAGTGGCCATATCAGACTGTAACATACCCCTGACAAGAGGGGTTAGATTGGAGGTTGTGGTTGGCCACTGTGCCCTGGGTGAGCTGGAAGGCTGCTATTAAACGTCCCCCTCCCCTGCCGGAAGGGGGTGAGCATGAACTAGGGGGCACTGCCAGAGGGCAGTATCCTGAAGAATTCTTGCAGTATCCTGAAGAATTCTTGCAGTATCCTGAAGAAACTTGTTTGTCTTAGCAATTGGCAGAACAGGAAGTAGGACTGAGTGGACTTGTAGGCTCTAAAGTTTTACATTGTCTTGTTTTGTGCAATTATGTAAAAAAAGTCTACATTTGTAAGTTTCAATTTCATGATAAAGGGATTGCATTACAGTACTTGTATGAGATGAATTGAAAAATACTATTTCTTTTGGTTTTTTTAGTGCAAATATTTGTAATCATAAATAATATAAAGTGAGCACTGTACACTTTGTATTCTCTGTTGTAACTGAAATCAATATATTTGAAAATGTAGAAAAACATTCCAAAATATTTACAATAAATGTAAATTAGTATTCTATTATTGTTTATCTGTACGATTAAATCTATGATTAATCATGGCTATTTTAAAAATAATTTGTTTTGTGTTAATCACTTGCATTAACGGTGATTAATTGTCAGCCCTACTTTCAGCCTTAGCTCTGATTTAAAGACAGGTTTGGTTTGGGAGCACAGCAGGAGTAAGCTGAAATGCCCCCTCTTTACTGCCCAGTGAAGATACATGGTAGTTACTTTGGGCGAGCAAATACAAGTTAGCCGCTGAAGGAGTTACAATTATACCTTGGTGATGAGTTACACCACAGAACACTGTGTATACACTCATAATGATTTATGACTGCTGAAATATTTACAAAGACTTTGTCTGGAAGTGAGGAGTGATGGAGTAGAGTCCTTTTAAATGCTTATAATTTCTAAAGGCGTAATTGGACCCTGTTAACAGACAAAATAAAACAGATAAACATTTCTATTGTCATCAGCCAGTTTCTGAAAAAATGAAGCCCAGAGTTGTTATATTCCCCCATTTTCTAAACTAGTTGCAATGCTGTATGTTTCATACTAGCCACCCCAAAAATGAAGATAAGAAATTAGGGCCGTATGTTCCCCTTTATAGTAAAAAGATGCCAAAATATAAACAAACGCTCAAAGGAGCCATTTAATATATTAAGTATCATGCCATCCAGCCATGAGAAAAAATGTCCTTTGAAGTGGTCACTCTGTCTGGAGTGGCTCACGACTGTGAGTGCCAATCTCAGGGCACACTCTCAAGAGCAGGGCACAAACCCCACACTGGTTGCATGTTCTATAATAAGCTTTCACCAATCCAGTAATAAGTGTGAACTCCTAAAAGCACTATTACTGTCTTACCGTGGAGACGCAGACAGTTCCCTGGGGCATTCCAGTCTATCTGGCTATCCAGGCAAGCTGGATTATGCGATAGATGGTGCCTTACACCCAAAACCACAAGAATCCCCAGGTTACTTCCAGTCCCCAAGGACCACTCACTTACCCCAGGGCAATTGTATCTCCGATCTCAAACCAAAGACAAAGTCGGTAGCCAATCCTGTAACACACCGACTAAAGATTTATTAACTAAGAAAAAGAAATGAAAGTTATTTATCAGGTTAAAGCAGGTAACACACACACACACACACACACACACACACACACACACACACACACACACACACACACACACACAGAGTGACTTTGCCTTAATTCTCACTTCTCTCATGTTTCTTGAGACCACACTCCACTGGGGGTCATCATTTGTGTTGTACATTGGTACGGCTGCCAAGCCAGTAGGGAGCTTTAGCTTCTTCAGAGAGGTTTAAGCGCTGCCCGTTGCTGTGCAGTGAAGAAAGCAGATAACTGTGACAAGATCAGGGGTCAAACGATGTCTAAAGACACGGTGAAAGCCCCTCCACAGGGCTGGAGGTCTGTGGCTTTGGGGTGGTGCCAGCAGTGAGGATGGGAAGGGACCCGGAAGCAGTGACTCCATGCCGCATGATTGCCTTGGCTTCAGGCAGGCTTTCAAAATGAGACTCCACCCCGGAGCTGAGCCATGGGAACTGTGCCGAGGCCCTGAGATTCTTCTGCAGATGTTCCATCCCCAGTGGATGGCCCAAGATTTGCTGGTTTTGGTGGCCCAATCTCCCCACTGGTTCCTCGAGGAAAGCAAACAAAAGCCCACGGCAAAACCATCAGGAGGATACTCAGCAAGTGGAAACTAATGGGTGTAGTCAAGAGAAGTGGGTAGCACTGGGATAGAAGCCAGAAGCAGGTTTGTAATAAATTGCTACCTGTTGAGGTGTGAAGAAATGGGAACACATGGCCCTAGATGACTTTTAGGATGGATTCGTTTACAGACTCAATAGGTTTCGCTGGCAGCAGACGTACTAGAGCTGTTTTGACTCTCTATTCAGCTTCATTCCCTGTGGTGTTATCTTTTTCTTGGGAAAGCCCATTGAATTTAAATTATACACTCCAGCAGCTGGCTAGCTTGTCTAACGGAGGTCATAATAATGGAGTCAGAATTCCACTTATAGTTCAACACAGCAGATGGAGCTGGTTTTGCAAATGATAAAAGTACAGGCCTCTGCCAGGAATGTTGCAGAAGGGAAGCGTGTGTGTAGTTTTCAGAGGGTTTCTTTAACCCTGGTTGGACTGTGAGACTGTTGTTCCCATAGGGAAACCAGGATTTATGTGGTAATCAATAATGGGACATAGTCCTGGTTAACGTGTTAGTAAACAAGTCCTGCTGTATGGAGCACGTACACACCTCAAGGTGTGGAAAACTGTGCATTGGTCCCGAGAGAGAGAGAGAGGCAGCAGACGTACTTTAATTTATCATTAAAAACTTATGCACACCTTTTTGTCCTCTCATTTGTACACTACCAAGGGTCTGCTTACAACCAAGAAGGCTGCTGCCGAAGGGGTTGAAATTCAGCTCAACATGAAAATCTCGAATGGATTCATTCAGTATTGATACAAAACTCATGGAGCTCAGCCCTGGGCCTGAGCTGAACTTAATGCCCCTGGAAGAATACGGGACAGAAGCAGCATTATGTTAATTTTCCACCCACAATAGTCCTGGGTCTGGGTGAGGCTCGTTCAGCCCTCAGCACAAATTAAAGCAGCCTGTCCGGTTCATATTTACAGTAGCAGGAACATTTCCCTACATCTCCCTATGCAATATTTTGTTGGCACTGGGTCACCAGAGTGCATTGTACCCAATCCATCCCTTCCAACCCCTTGCACACCTCATGTCATGATATATGGAATCATTGATCTTCTAAAACAGAAGGCATTTATTACAGAAAACAACTATGACTAGATCTTCAAACAATCAAGCTTCCAACACAGCTTGAGTTCCTGCCCTGTCTCCCTTGTTTACCATGCCTATGTGCCTGGAAGGCTATACAGCACACAAAGACAGCTAGTAAACTGCAAGTAATTATACAATTATCAGGGTAGTGCCCAGCAGGGACTGGCATAGAGCTATGCTGGCTTTTTGTCTAAAAACTCTCCTCTGGGGCAGCGCAGATGGGAGTTAGCACACGGCATGATTGAGCTCATGGATTTCATTTTGATTGGCTGGCATTATGGTTGCATATCTAGATAATACTTAGTCCTTTCATGGGTGCAGGGGACGGACTAGATGACCTCTCGAGGTCTCTTCCAGTCCTACGATTCTATGATTCTATTTCCTTTTATTTTTAAATGAACACTTTCTCACAGCTGACTATGTAAGCTATATTCCCTCTGGTTTGTAGAAGGAATTTGCAGATGTACAAACAACGTAGTGCGTCTAATCTGTATTTACACAGAATGGCAATAAAGGAATTCCTGGATGACCATTTAAACTCTCCTTTGGCTAAACTGTGCCATCACTCACGATGCTCTGATTCAGCAAAGTACTTGAGTACGTTCTTAAATGATTTGCTGAATAGGGAGGACCTTAAGCAATTGCTTAAATTTAAGCACAAACTGAGGTGACTGAGCAGTACCATATTCTGCAAAGAGGCTGTGAAATAGCTGAGACAATCACTGGAGTTAGGGTGGCACAATCTGGCCCTAAATCAGGAAGATGTTTAGGACTGTGCCCTATACTATTGTAAGCCCATGAGGAATCCCACTGAAGTTAGCTGGACTACTTGTGAGAGTAGCTGCTTACTGAATGCAAGTAAGAGGCTCACAGCCTGGCCCTGAATGATCTAAAAGGCAGGAAACCCTTTGAAATGTGTCTAAGGATTTAATGTTGATGTTTGAATTTCCTTTTCATATCACTGTCACATTTCTGTCTATGCAGTTTATGCCAACCAAGCAAGCCAGCATTTATTTCTAGTCAAAGATTTCATGCATTTGAAAATAAATAAATAAGAGTGCAAGAGAGGGTGGAAAATAGAACGGTTCTAAGACACTTTAGTACAGTACACTAGGCAAGTATATCTTAGGAGAGATTGATTGATTGTTTCCACCCCTTCGGTGAAAGCATGCATTGTATACAAATAATGTAGGAAGAGACAAAGCTACATCTCCCAGTAAATATTTCAGCAATGTGCAGTGTAAGACAAACAGAATGTACTGTGAATACAAACAGGATTATAACATGGCACCAACTTCTTATAAGGAACTCCGAGAGAGACAAAGGACTCCAACAGATCTAACCTATTAAGGGTCTAATAAACGAGAAAGTGTGTCCCTTGGGGACAAAATTATGCTATTCTTTGCACAGAAGCAGCACATGCACCGCCACTTTGATGGGAATTAAGATGCACATTGGTAAATTTCACCATCTGAATACCAGAGAACCAGAAGACAGGATAGATCATTTCCTTACAAAGCAGGAAAAGGAAGCAGCATCTGCACTCTGAGGATACATCAGTAAAGGAAGAAGGTACCCGTGTGATAAATTGGATCAGCGTGATTGTAAGGGTTTCTCCAGAGGACAGGCCCAGACATATGAAAGGCATTTTCTCCCTTGCCTGCATTTGAGTCAATATGTGGGGGAAGTACCTATGATAAACTTAAAGTACAGTCCTACTACAAGACTATGTAAAAATGCCCCCTTCTTAATCCACACATTTGATCCCAGCGTGTTCAGGCTCCGATCGGCTCACTGCAGTGATAAATGTTCACTACTTTCTGTTTGCAATGGCTAGGCAGCCAGTGGACAAGGAGGCTGGCCTCCTAAATGGAGCTGTCTTCAGAAGTCAGACCCTACAGCCTGATGTCACTGCAACTCAAAGAAGGAGTTAAAGACACCACCCTAAAGATGTTACCAATAGGCCAAATGCTGCTGCTTGCTTTGTTTATGCAAAATGCCCATTAATTTGAACAGGAGTTGTGTGTCCACAAAATGGGCAGGATTTGGCCCGACGCGTCAAACTTGTGTACTCCCAAACTGAGCAGGAAAAGCACATATCAGTGTGGAATCATTCCCACACAAATATTTAGTTAAGGCAGAGTTATGGGTAAAAGTCCAGCTAGCCTCCACAGTCAGCAATGCCTTTTCTCTAGAAACCACCTCCCACACCTTTGCAAGCTCCAACCATTAGAACACCTGGAAATGAACTGATAAGGGAGCCAGTCAAGCCAACGGGAGTTGTGTGTGTGTATTAGAGTTTTACCTGGGTGGGACACAGAGGCAGGGGAACCTTCCACTGAATGGTGGGGGAGGCTTTTAATATTTACAGGTTTAAAGATGCTTAAAGTTTCACACGAATCAGAGATGCTGGCCTAGAGCCTCAGCGATGGCACATCTGCAGTGCAGGGAGGGGAAAGTCGGCTCTAGCCCACCATAGGGATATTCTAAATCAGCGGCTTTCACCCTTTCCAAACGATGTACCCCTTTCAGGAGTCTGATTTGTCATGTGTACCCCTAAGTTACACCTGACTTAAAAACGACTTGTTTACACACCCAGACATAAACATACAAAATGTCACAGCCCACTGTAACGGGGCGGCGCGGCTTCACGCAGACCGCGCTCAAAACAGCCCCTGGCCGGGGCCGGAGGGAGCCGCGCCAGCACCGGGTGAGCCCCGCCCCCGGAGATGCGAGGGCGGGAGAGAAGGGACTCGGCCGGCGGCGGACCGCGGGCAAAGCAGTCTCACGTCGCGGCCGGAGGGAGCCGCGTCAGCGCCGGGTCAGCCCCGCCCCCGGAAATCCGGGGGCGGACCCGGACGGATAAAATGGCGGCCGCCGGACTCACAAGGGGGAGAGCCACCGGCGAAGGAAGTCCCTCCAGGGCTGCCTCCGCGACAGGACCCCCCCGACCAGCAGCCTTCCCATTACTGGGAGAGGCCGCCGTCCCTGCCACTCGGCCGGTACCCCGAGGAGCCGCTGGACCCTCGGCTGGAGGACCGGCTGAAGACGCCGCCAGCCTGCTACCCCGAGAACCGACGGGAGCCGCTGCCGGACTGCTATTGGGACCAGCCGCCAACCCTGCCGTCCGGCCACCACCCCGAGGAGGTACCAGACGTGCCGCCCGACCACCGTCCGGGGGACCCGCTGCCGCCACCAACCCAGCCGACAGCCTTCTACCCCGAGGAGCCCCGACCGAGCTAGCCTGCTCCCCCGACGACCTACCCGACCTGCCACCAGACAGTGACACGGAAGAGCCCATGACCCTAGCCGCTGCAGAGGACCCCACGACCGCCCAGGTACCCAGGGAAGGGGAGTCCGGAGGTAGCGCGGGGGAGGGCCCCGAACCGATGTCAGTGTGTTTCGGCCGGGACCCCCACTGACAGCAGCAACGCCCTTGCTGCCAGGGCCCTGGGCTGGGGCGCACTAGAGAGGGGGGCACTACCCTTCTCCGACACCAGCCTGAGCCCGAACCCCGGGACTCTTGATTGGCCCACCAGAGGGCCTGAGCCCGAACCCCGGGACTCTTGATTGGCCCACCAGAGGGCCTGAGCCCGAACCCCGGGACTCTTGATTGGCCCACCAGAGGGCCTGAGCCCGAACCCCGGGACTCTTGATTGGCCCACCAGAGGGCCTGAGCCCGAACCCTGGGACTCTTGATTGGCCCACCAGAGGGCCTGAGCCCGAACCCCGGGACTCTTGATTGGCCCACCAGGGGGGCCTGAGCCCGAACCCTGGGACTCGTGACCGGCCCGCCCGAGGGCCCGACGCCCAGCTTACGGCGACCCCGCCCCACAAGCGGCGGGATTCCGGGTCCGCGACCCCACTAATTCCCCTCAGGGTCGCCGACCGCGGACAGGAGCGAGGATTTTTCCGCCAGGCTGGCGAAGGGGGGCCGCGCCCCGCCGACGCGACCCCTACACCCACCATGACTGGAAGAACTGCTTAATTTCTCATTTTTACCATATAGTTATAAAATATATCAACTGTGATACAAATCTTGTGCTTACATTTCAGTGTATAGCAAATAGAGATTATAAACAAGTCAGTGTCTGGATGGAATTTTAGTTTGTCCTGACTTCGCTAGAGCTGTTTATGCAGCTGTTGTAAAACGAGGCACACATCTAGATGAATTGATGAATTCCTGGAAGACCTCTGCGTATCCCCAGGGGTACTCGTACCCCTGATTGAGAACCACTGAAGTCACAGCTAGTGATCAGTGACCCTTAAGGACTATTCCAGGGACCGGCAACCTTTGGCATGTGGCCCAACAGGGAAAGCTGCTGGTGGGCCGGGATGATTTGTTTACCTGCAGTGTCCACAGGTTCGCCGATCGCAGATCCCACTGACCACGGTTCGCCATCCCGGTCAATGGGGGCTGTGGGAAGCGACGGCCAGCACATCCCTCGGCAGCCCCCATTGGCTGGGGACGGTGAACCGGGGCCAGTGGGAGCTATGATTGGCTGAACCTGTGGACGCTGCAGGTAAACAAACTGTCCCAGCCCACCAGCAGCTTTCCCTGATGGACCATGTGCCAATTGCTGATCCCTGGGCTATTCCAACAATTGCAGCTTGCTGAAACACAGCAACAGCTCACAGCTCACCCACTTCTTCCTGCTCATGTTCCCTCCGCTGAAGGCTGCGAGGGGAAATCCTCAGGGGGCAGGGTCAGCCAGGTACAGAGGTACAGACCTGCTGGAAATGAGCCGAGGATCTGGCCCATGGATTCAAGGGACCATATGGTGCCTTTCCTTAAGCCCTGAGGAATCCTATTAAAGAACCTGGGATCGCACAGGGGAGTGTGAATTTAAGGCAGGATTTTTCCAGTTAACTAAATTCAGGGACCAGCCCTGCTCCTACTGAAGCTGCTGGGAAAGGAATTGGCTTATATGGGAGTGGAATTAGGCTCTGACTCTGAGCAGGCATGGAATCTCCATGTGGATTTCAAGCACAAATGGATCTTCTCCTCTGTGTGTCTGCCAAGTAGGGTGACCCCAGACAGAAGATGTGAAAAATTGGGACGAGGGAGGGATGGGGTGGGGGGTAATAGGATCCTCGATAAGAAAGAGACCCCAAAATCGGGACTGTCCCCATAAAATTGGGACATCTGGTCACCCTACTGCCAAGTTACATTTTCTGGAGTGAGGTGGGAGAGGAGACCTGGATGGAACAGGTCTGCCAATTAAAATCAATGCAGCTGTTTCTAGTAGGAGGAAGCAAAGTGTCCTGGAGGTGATTCTGGCACTAATTACAAAGCCATAGACAAGCAAGACCTCCACAGTGCAGCATGTGAGAGTAGCCATTAACCTTAATGAGTTTAGGCAGGGATAAGTCCCAGCTTCTTTTATATGTGGGGATTTCATGTTTTATTCCCATTAAAAGCTATTCCCCCGCTAGCTCTGATGTTTGCTCTGCTAGCTCTTGTTGTCTTCTCTCTTCAAACTGAACTTTGTCCTCTGGGAACCTATTGGAATAGCTTTCCCTTTAGTTCCACTTATGGCCCTCATCACCATGGTATCTGAGCCCTTCAGAGCTACTCATGGATTTCAGTATTGCCAGACCCACCCATTCAAATATAATGAACCAGCCCCTCCCACCCCCATCAATTCATATGAGCTCTTAAGGGTCAAAATCCAGCCTTAAATACACATGTAAAAAGGCGATCTTTCAGCTGGCTATGCAGAGGGGACTCTCCTTTCCCTCGACTACCTCCAGAGTGGGGGAGCTGCCATCTGAGCCCCTCCATCTTCCTCTCCACTTACCAAGACTCCTCCTGCACAATCTCAGGTTCTCTCTTGCTCCTCATATTACCCAGTTTCTCTCAGTCTCCTCCTGAGATGGCATCCCCATCTTGCCTCCATTCCCCTGTCACCCTTAAGTCTGCCTCAGGTTCCCTCCTCAGGCTTCCCATGCCCCCATGGCCATACCTCTGCTGTTTCTCATAGTTCCTGTGTCCTGTCCAGCTGCACAAACCATTGGATGGCAGCCATTTTGCCTATGGACATGGCTTCAGTCTCACTAAAAACAATAGGATTTTGCAGCCATCTTTATTAGGGGCAGGCTCACTTCCACATGCAAAGGAACTGTAGGGAATGGTGGCATTTTGCTTCCGTCAGCCCCATTGACAGTAATGGGTGATGGTGGCCATTTTGTATAAGGGAAAATTAATGCTTTTCATGTTTTCATAAGACAGTTAAAAGAAGACTCTATGTTCACTAGATTCATGGGTTGCCAGCCTTGGGGTTTTGTCCATACAACACCCCTCTAAGGTGCCCAACTTTCTCAGCCCCATTTTACAGAGGACATTAAGTGAAGGTCATGCCATAAAGATATGGCTGATTTAGAAACTGAACCCACATCTCCTGAGTCTCCAGCTTGTGCCTTAAGCACCAGGCTAGCTTCCTCCCTAAAGGCCTATAATTTTCCTGAAGTCTTATTTAACTACCAGACAGTTTCAATAGGGGCTGTAGCAAAAGAAGCTTTTGACAGTAGCCTAGCCAATATGCTGAGGGCAGAGAGGGTAGTTCAGTCTCCATGTGCATCAAGCCTGACCTCTTCTTAGGGTACAGCTACACTACCCACCGGATCGGTAGGTAGCGCTCGACGTAGCAGGAATCGATTTATTACAGGGTTTCTCAAACTGGGGGTCGCGACCCCCCGGGGGGGGTTGCCGAGCACTCCCCAGGGGGTCGCGAGCTCCTGCCGCCGCAACTCGTGGCGGGGACTGGGGCCGGGGCGCAGCCGGCAGCCCGCCCGCTGCCGGGACCTGGGGCCGAGGTGCTGCCGGCAGCCCGCCCCCTGCGGGGACTGGAGGGGTCGCGCCGCGCCGACGGTGCAGGAAAAGGGGTCGCGGTCTCAAGAAGTTTGAGAACCGCTGATTTATTACATCTCATCTAGACATGATAAATCGATCCCCGAATCGACATCTGTACTCCACCTCGGCAGGAGGAGTAAGCGGAGTCAACGGGGGAGCAGCCGTGGTCAACCCGTCGCCATGGGGACGGCCAGGTAAGTCGACCTAAAGTACTTCGACTCAGCTACACTATTCGCTGAAGTTGCGTATCTTAAGTCGATCCTCCCTCTGTAGTATAGCTCAGGCCTTACTCTGTCAGATACATTAAAGCCCCCTGTATGCTCCCTTCTCCCCTGCCCAATGAAGTGTCTCAGGCCAGCTAATGTGTATTTTAACACTACCACTTTTGTGCCCTTCATGACACCTTGAGGAATAAGTCAGGGTCAATTAATGCATCCCTTTTTGTTTTATGAACGGCATCTATGATTGTAACCTTCAGTGTAGATTAGAACCTGTTTTGAAGCTGAAACAGACTATGTCTGGGAAGATGAAACAGTGCCATCAACACTGGATGATTCTATGCTGGTGAGACAATGAGGTTGCTAATGGCACAGTCATTGGCTTTTAATGACTCTTTGCCCAGCAACTGACAGGGGGGTTGGAGCATGGAAAGAAGCAAAAGAGAAAAGGTGTCAGAATAAGCTCTGAGCAAGGGAATCATACCAACACCAGAACCAAAAGACACTGATGGCAAAGCCCTTCCTCCTTTACCTGAAGTCACTGTCCAAACCCAAGGACTTTCAGGAGCAGGGGGGCACTGAAGTGGGATTGCAGCATTCAGGCATTTATTGTTTGCAGAGATCCGTAACGCACTTGCGCAGGCTATGAATAAAGTGAGCCTGGTTTAAGCAGTTCCTGTGCATAGCCCGGGTTCCTTACTTTACTTGCCACCAGTCACCAAAGAGTTAAATGATAAACTAGAGTGTCCATGAAAGTGGAATTCTGGGAGAGCATGAATAATTAACTGGGGAGGCTTGGGAGGTCTTGACACTGGTTTCAGCCCCCAGGACAGCTGGACTGTGAAGTCCACATTCCAAGGAAGGGAGCCGGAGAGGAAGACTGCACCCTGGATACATCCACATTGCAAAAACATCCCCACTGCAGTGAGTCTCAGAGCATGACTCAAAAGACTTGGGTCTGACTCCAGTGCTAAAAATACCAGAGGAGATGTCCCTGCTCAGGCTGGAGCTCAGGCTCCCAAACCCAGCCCTGACACCAGATAAAAATAACGGTAGGTGAAGAGTATCTGTAAGGCTGGATTGACTCTTTGTCCAGAGTTGTGCAAAATGACCAAGTCTTACTCCACAAAACAACCATTGTGAATGTTGAAAATTCCCTCCTACCCATCCCCCAAAAAGTTTATAAATATTTACAAACTGTGAAATTTTCCACTGATCCCCAGTATCATTTGTAATACAACTGAGGCAAATACAAATGTTTTATGCAAATTTCCACAGCCGCAGCCGCTCTTTGCACTGGTAAATATAGACATTTCCTAGTGGGAAGATCATTCTGAGCCTTTTGGGGGGAACCATATACATTGGAAACCACAAACAACATCAACAGAACTGTACCAAACTTTTAAGAAATCTGGGAAACCATTACTTGACACGAGTCTTGTCAGTGCTGAGAATTATTTCACTCAGCTCTGGCTACATGCTAATTCAATATTTGAAGTGCCAGCAAATTATTCTAACTCACAGAGTCAAAAAATTAGACACTCCCCTACCTTATTTGACTGGAACAGGTTCTGTAGCAATTAAAGTTCTTCCAGCTGTATCTGTAGAAACTGGTTTATACATTTAGCTTTCAGTTCATTCCTGTGTCAGTTTTGCAGTCAACATAAATCTGAGGCAGGAGGTACAGAGGGATTAATTTCTGAGCTACATTTTTGCTTTGAAGTGTCTATTGACTATTAATAAAATCACCTTTGTTATCTTTCTTTACAAACCACAAAATATATATGCTTTGGGCCCAATCCTGTGTTCCTTGCTCCCCTTGGGCACTTTGCCTAAGTCAGCAGTGGTGATGTGGGCCCTTTGTCCAATAGCCTGAGGGAAGAAAACAACCTTGAGGTGGAATCCAGGCCTGCATTCATTGTGCTGGCAAAAAAGCCCATAACTGAGCCAATGGGTGTCTCTCACGGAGCAGGAGCACAGACGGGAGTGCACAGGGTTGATAATTTTAGAGGGTGGGGCATGGAGAATGAATGTTACATTTTGCTAGAAAGCCACTAGTGTTCTATAGCCCAGATTTAATAAAGATATTTGATATATGTGACAGAGCTAAATGCCTTACAAACCTGCAGTGAGTATTTCATGGGATATACGGTATGTTCCATGTCTGGCCCACAGCTGAATTAACGATGTGTCTAGAAACACAGATGCCTTCTGATTAGCACCTCCGGGAGTGTAAGTCAGGAGGGCTAAACTCTCTGCTGGATACTGGGGCATTGAAGTCAATGGAGCAGTGCCCGTCCCACCTGGAACTAGGCTCAGGGTCTTGTAGCTTAGGTTTTTTAATAGAGGAGAGAGTAAAAAATAGTAAAAACTAAGCAGTGGACTGCAGTGCAGCTGCTTTGCATCACCCCAACAGTGCAAAGTGGGCTTTGAGGAGAGATCACTCCAGCACAGGGGAATCCTCCCGTAACAGAGAATCTGCAGTGCATCTCTCGTGCCAGCCCTGCAGTCGGCATTGGGGGGGGGGGGGCAGGAGGGGCCAGGTAGAGCTGAAGATTTTTTATTTTTCTCGTGGGAAAATCTAGATGAAATATTTTGGATTGGATCAGTTTGATCCAAGCACTCAAAAAAATCTGTTTGCACCTCACAAGTTTGCCAAGTGAAACCAGGCCTCAGTGTTCAGCTCCGCCTATTGCTAATAGGGAACAATTAACCACACAGCTTTCAAACAGCAGGGTTGATCAAAGAGCCAAGGGTCACAGCCACATGGTCCCTGCCGAGACACAAATAGACTGTTTTAGCTGCCTATTACCAGGCTGGGTCACTAGAAACTTCAAGGTGATAGCAGGGATTGATCCCAGATCTTTATAATCCAAAGAGCACAGGACCCTACACCTGACCTAACACAAAGTCTCTAACAAGTAGGAGCTATATAGGGCCCGTGACACACACAGCTGAACAGCACTGATTCCATCCCATAGACAGCAGTGATTCATATACATATTCACGAACCAACTGCAATTAATTGGACACATTCATCCTGAAATAATTTGCATAATTTCTAGGGGGGGGGGACCACATGCTCATGCCTGCAACTCAGCAGGTTGGACAGGTTGCTTATTTATTAATAGAGACAATTTATTAGGGTTGAACTCAGTAAACACAGACTGTAAGGCTGAAAATTGGAGATTTTCCAGTTGCTAAGGACACGCTGGAGCAGCTTCATAAATTGTATTCTATGACGTGAAAAGTCCTCATGATATAATAACCTGACTCCAAATCATACATGATATAATAACCTGACTCCAAATCATACAGCGCCTGTTTAGGGTGAAACTGAATCATTAAAACTCCAGAAAATAAGTCATTTCCCTGGATGGCTTTTGCCATTTTAGCAGACAGCAGAGATGAGGCATGATCTCTCTTCCTCATGTACAGGCCCCTGAACTGCGCAGCGTGACCGAACAGGCATTGAAGATGCAGCCAGCGATGCATGTCAATTCCTTGCAGCCATAAAATGAAGTAATTGCAAATAATTATTACCATTTCCCACTGATTAGATCTGCAATATTTTAATGTTAAAGACGCAGCTTTGACTTTACATCCTCTCAATTCTCAGTAAGTTACTGTTTTATATATTTCCCCCGGAGTTCTTTTACATTTTAAATGATAATGCCCTTTCTCCGCACTTTCCCTTACTTATAAGCGCTCGTTTGGGCCCCAGAAAAGCAGTCATTCTCCATTAACTTTAGCCTTAATGCCCAATTATGACTGTGCGATAGGACAACTGATCTGGGACATTCTCCCCACGGGATAACCAAAAACACTGATCCGAAGTCCATTTCTCATCGGCCAGGAAGGTTTATCTATACGGCTTGGGTCAATACACAGCTGCAAACATCTGGGCTGTACTCTGCCTCTACTCATACCAGGCAGTGCTATTGATTTCAGTGGGGTTGCAAGGCTGTCAGTCAGGATAGAATATGGCCAGATGGTCTCATTTCATGCCTAGGCTCTTCTAATCTCACAGCCCTGCATTTCCTTTCGCGTTGCAGTTCTATTGTAAAGTCCTTCACTGTTAAATGCCCATCTGGCGTCTTCCTGGAGCCTTGTTTTATGTAATGTGCTAGCCCCCAGCAATGTGTGTTCTTTGCTTAGCTAGCCTTAAGTACGCTTCATCAGCTTTACAAAGCACAGCATCTTTCCTGCATATATACTGGGGAACCAAGCCGTTGTTCTGCTCCTTTTCCTATTACTCGTAACACCCTTCATGAGTACAGCATTGGGCATAGAGCCCCTGTTCCCTTCCCCCCACCCCAAACAGTGTCTACTCTAGACCCACTATCTAGGTAGGTCCTCTGCAGCTGTGCAGATGGGTGGGCTATCAAATCTTACCGCCTTGTGCTGCAGTGTAGAACTGGGGCCTAATCTAGCCCATCATGAGGTGACTACCGGTATGTGGAAGTCTCATCTTTGTTTTTTGCTGATGCAACATCCTTCGAATAGATACATTTTAAAATTAATGTATTTTAAACTACTGTGTTCTGGCCAGAGCTGGTCTCATGGGAGTTGTAGTTTAGGTTCTTCATGTCCCTATTCTGTAGGGTTGGGTTTTCCAGTCAGACTACATTTCCCATGATGCACCATGGTTGTGGATCTTCCATAAAGCACCATAGCAGTTGGCCACAGGGAAAACTGTGGTGCATCATGGGCGATGTAGAAGAGCAAGAGAGCCCAGCCCCGAGAGGAGAATGGACACATGAGGCACCCAAACTACATCTACCATGAGGTATAGTGACAGTCCAGGAAAATGCAGTTTAATGTCAAACTAACCTGAAAGGAAATGTTCTACAAATCAAAATGTTTTAATTTGATGTGAGGAAATTTTCCATGAGGAAAATCAACATTTTCCTACAAAGAAACTTGAGATTTTGTGGAAACTGCATTTCTCTCAAATTTTTGTTGCTGCCAATGAAAAATTCCCAACCAATGCTTATACTATGGTGGCTTCAAAGACTGGAGAACACTTTTAGATTCACCTAAGGCATCCTAATAAACATTGCATTATTACAGCACATCCTAATTTGTATCACCTACATAGAGAGTATTTGAATCCAGATATGGGTTCAAATTTGAGATGTCCCCAAATTCTGGCAGTATTTGGAGCCACGGCTTTTCACGGATTCATAGATTCCAAGGGCAGAGGGGACCATTGTGATCATCTAGTCTGATCTTTTGTATAACACATGCCAGAGAACTTCCCCAAAATAATTCCTACAGCAGACATTTTAGATAAAAATATTGAATCTTGATTTTAAAATTGTTCGTGATGGAGGATCCACCACAACCCTTGGTAAATTGTTTCAATGGTGAATTAAATTCACCATTAAAAATATACACCTTATTTCCGGTCTGAATTTGTGTAGCTTAAATTTCCAGCCATTGTATTGCGTTAGACCTTTCTCTGCTAGAGAAATTTGGCCATTCCCTAGATCTGTGTCTGTGAACTGAGTTTTACTTTACATGTCTATAGTCTGCATAGCTGGGTGAAAAGGTTGTACAATCTCCAAGTGCACTAGCCCACTCTGTCTCTCTGCTGTTTATTTCATCCTTTTCCCTTTGTTTTGGCTGTGAAGTCTTCCATGCCATTGCTGTAAAGGCATGTTTCAGTACAGCACACTCAACTTTGATATATGTTTCACTTGGCAGTGTTCTTTGCCAAATATTAATGGATTAGCTCCTGATCTTTGCAGTGACCTAATATGAAGCGTGATTGATGCTTTCACTTGTTTCCTTGTGACCTGTAACACAGGAAAAGAGGCAAAGTTGCAAAATAAACAGCAATGGAGTAAAGAAATGGCTACATTATTCAGAGGCAACTTCCATTAATTGCTTAGTGGAACAGGTCTGATTTGGGGAATATTAATGATTAGAAATAGCAGAGTTTCCATCATTCACCATCAAATTTTCCTGTGCATACGATATAGGGTGACCAGATGTCCCGATTTTATAGGGACAGTCTCGATTTTTGGGTCTTTTTCTTAGGCTCCTATTCCCCCCCACACACACCCAGTTCGCATGGCACTGTTGTAGGGTATGTCTTCACTACCTGCCGAATCGGCGGGTAGCCATCGATCTTCTGGCGATTGATTTCTCGCATCTTATGAATACGCGAGAAATCAATCACTCGCGGCGCCCCCGTCGACTCTGGAACTCCAGCTTGCCGGGAGGCGCAAGCTGGAGTCGACGGGGGAGCGCGCCGCCGACTGCCGCCGCTGTGAGGATGGACGGTAAGTCGGCTGCAGATACGCAAACTTCAGCTACGTACGAAGTTGCGTATCTGCAGTCGATCCCCTCCCCCCCCCCCCCAGTGAGGACCAGCCCATAGTTGGCATTGCAAGTATTTCATGCTTGCTGACTGGTCACCCCATAATAAGGCTTGTGACAAACACATGCAATGAATGATTGACGTCTACAAAGGCTTAGCCTACTTTTGGATCTTCCATAGGCATTAGGGCTGTCAAGCGATTAAAAAAAATTAATTGTGATTAATCGTGCTGTTAAACAACAATAGAATACCATTTATTTTAAATATTTTTGGATGTTTACTACATTTTCAAATATATTAATATCAATTACAACACAGAATACAAAGTGTACATTGCTCACTTCATATTTATTTTTGATTACAAATATTTGCACTGTATTAAAACAATTTTTTTCCAATTCACCTCATATAAGCACTGTAGTGCAATCTCTATCATGAAAGTTTAACTTAAAAATGTAGGATTATGTACAAAAAAATTGCATTCAAAATTAAAATAGTTTAAAACGTTTAGAGCCTACAAGTCCATTCAATCCTACCTCTTGGTCAGCCAATCACTCAGAGAAACAAGTTTGGTTACAATTTGCAGGAGATAATGCTGCCTTCTTCTTGTTTACAATGTCACCTGAAAAGGAGAACAGGCATTCACATGGCACTGTTGTAGTTGGCATTGCAAGATATTTATGTGCCAGATACGCTAAAGATTCATATGTCCCTTCATGCTTCAACCACCATTCCAGAGGAAATGCTTCCATGCTGATGATGGGTTCTGCTTGATAACGATCCAAAGCAGCACAGACCGATGCATGTTCATTATCTGAGTCAGATGCCACCAGCAGAAGGTTGATTTTCTTTTTTGGTGGTTTGGGTTCAGTAGTTTTCACATCAGAGTGTTGCTCTTTTAAGACTTTAAAAAGCATGCTCCAACTTCATCCCTCTCAGATTTTGGACAGCATTTCAGATTCTTAAACCTTGAGTCAAGTGCTGTAGCTACCTTTGGAAATCTCATATCGGTACCTTCTTTGCATTTTACCAAATCTGCTGTGAAAGTGTTCTTAAAATGAACATGTGCTGGGTCATCATCCGAGAGTGCTATAACGCGAAATATATGGCAGAATACGGCTAAAACAGAGCAGTAGACATACAATTCTCCTCCCAAGGAGTACAGTCACAAAGTTAATTGATACGTTTTTCTTAAGGAGCATGATCAGCATGGAACATGTCCTCTGGAATGGTGGCCAAGGCATGAAGAGGTGTACGAATGTTTAGCATATCTGGCATGTAAATACTGCGCAACACTGGTTCTCACTTTCAGGTGACATTGTAAATAAGAAGCAGGCAGTGGTATCTCCCGTCAATGTAAAAAAACTTGTTTGTCTTAGTGATTGGCAGAATAACAAGTAGGACTGAGTGGACTTGTAGGCTCTAAAGTTTAACACTGTTTCAATTTTGAGTGCAGTTGTGTAACCAAAAAAAAATATCTGCCTGTGTAAGTTACACTTTCACGATAAAGAGATTGCACTTCGGTATTTGTATGAGGTGAATTGAAAAATACAATTTCTTTTATCATTTTTACAATGCAAATATTTGTAATAAAAATAATAATACTGTATAAAGTGATCACTGTGCACTTTGTATTCTGTGTTGTAATTGAAATCAATACTGAAAATGTAGAAAAATATCCAAAAATATTTAATACATTTCAATTGGTATTCTATTGTTATAAGTGTGATTAATTGTGATTAGGGGCCTGGAGCACATGACTTATGAGGAGAGGCTGAGTGAACTGGGATTGTTTAGTCTGCAGAAGAGAAGACTGAGGGGAGATTTGATAGCTGCTTTCAACTATCTGAAAGGGGGTTCCAAAGAGGATGGATCTAGACTGCTCTCAGTGGTAGCAGATGATGGAACAAGGAGTAATGGTCTCAAGTTGCAGTGGGGAATGTTTAGGTTGGATCGTAGGAAAAACTTTTTCACTAGGAGGGTGGTGAAGCACTGGAATGGGTTACCTAGGGAGGTGGTGGAATCTCCTTCCTTAGAGGTTTTTAAGGTCAGGCTTGACAAAGCCCTGGCTGGGATGATTTAGTTGGGGATTGGTCCTGTTTTAAGCAGGGGGTTGGACTAGATACCTCCAGAGGTCCCTTCCAGCCCTGATCTTCTATGATTCTATGATTAATTTTTTTAACCGTGATTATTTTTTTTAGTTAATCGCGTGAGTTAACTGTGATTAATTGACAGCCCTAATAGGAATAAAAAACTAGGAATAATAAAAGGCAACAGAACTCAAAGAGTAAAGTCCCTGGAGATTTCTCATGCATTTTCACAGCCAGAGGTATTTTTCTCCTTCTCTATGGATCTGCAAGGGGGATGCTGACCCCTACCTCCATATGTATTTGTTATGTGAGTGAGCCTTAATGTGTCACTAACTCTGTATTTGACTGGACTATTGCACCTTGGTTGAACATGGGGCTTGGGATCTCCACTATCCCGGGTTGCTCAGCTGAACACTAGGTCCCAAGAAGAGCCTGGGGAATATGCCGGGACTTGGTTACAAAGCAGATCTGAAGGAGTTCGCTCACTGCAGGTATCTCTTTGTGACCAGGTGCGGGCATAGCAAGTTCCTCTCTTTCCTGGTGTACCCTGCTGGCAGCTTTTCCAGCCCTGTGCTGGTCTTCCTTTCCCACATCACTCAGACCACCGTCCAGGTCACGTATTTATGTCCATCCCTTTTTGGAGTATATCAAGAGTCCAACACAGGGAGAGCCCTAAGGTCAGGTGTGGGGCTTCGGGCCTTCCCTTGGTGCAGGTTCTGGGATCTTGATCTTTCTGGTGTCAGGGCCTTCTCTTGTCCAGATTCTCTCATATCAGGGGTAGGCTTTCCACTTTCTGCACCACCCAGGGGCTAATAGGGGACCCTACATCCACCCACTCCACCAGGTTCTAATCTGGGTCCCAGCGACAGGCAGCTAAGTTCGGCTGCTTCCCTGGATCACTTCCCTGTTCCCAAGTGGACAGAGACGTTAAACAACTGAAATCAAAGGTCCGGCGGTCCCATGACTTCGGCGGACCTGCTGCAGTCGTGCCGCCAAATCCTCGGGTCTGGCCAGCTAACCTGCTGCAGGTGTGCCGCTGAATTAATGGGAGGGGCCGCCCCGTCAGCGACTGGAATGCCGCCCTCAGGCACGCGCTTGCTGTGCTGGGGCCTGAAGCCGGCCCTGGTCAGAAGGGACCATCTCCATCATGTAGTCTAACCTCCTGCACATTGCAGGCCACAGATCCTCACCCACCCACACCTGGAACAGACCCCTAACCTCCGGCTGAGTTACTGAAGTCCTCAAATCATGGTTTAAAGACTTCAAGTTACAGCGGTTCCACCGTTCATACTAGGTTAAACCTGCAAGTGACCCGGGCCTCTTTCTGGGGCTTTAGACATACATGCAGCTTCCATGCCAATGGCCCTGCTGAAAAGTCATAAGACAAGTAGCGGGGAAAAACCAGGGGCATATCTTAGCTCCATTATGATGCATCAGAGAAGCAAAGCTTATGGGCAGAACAGATTGAAAACATTATAAGGAATTTTGCTAAACAAGTGGGAACTCTCCCTCTGTATTAGTATCATTGGCAAGATTTTAACCTACATAACCAGAGAGTTTGGTAGTTTAATTTGTGTTTTACTTTCTGGGGGAAGCCTTATTGTATTAAACACACGGCTGCTTTACAATGCAGGCCCTCACTTGCTCCATGAGCACATCTGGACTTTTAAAATCCCAGCGTTAAATAACCCCTCGCCCCTGAGTAATTAGCAAGGTGGTTTTCCTCTTTGGGGACAAATAGAATTAGAGTTGGTTAAAATAACGGGAGTATCAAAGGTCTCTTGGCACATGCCTTGGGCAGAGCAAGGGAAATCCCAGGCTGTGATGCATGGGGCATCTATCGTAAAAAGAAGGGAAATGAAACACCATATAAATGCACAACATAGCTAAAAATAGCTGCACTGGAGAGGTGTGATCAAATATACAACTAGAGATACACAGAGACGCCCTCCACACACCCTTATCTGTACATGCGAACAGACACGGGTTCGTTTTTAAAAAATGATCCATCCTGACGCTTTAAAAATAAAACAGTAAAAAAACAGCTTAAGATCCTACATGGGTAGGAAGGAGGAAGTCATGGTGAGGAGCTGGCCGAATGCGAGATGGCCAGATGGCCGTTTGGAATGGGAATACCACTTGTGATAGATCTGCAGGCTCATAAGGCTTTTTTCTTCCTGTTTGCATTTTTGGGAATTCTAAATAGATGAAACGGAGGATCTTTGTCCCCTACAGAGCTGCAGCCACCATGAGCAATAACTGCTCAGAGATCAGTAACTGATCAACTTTGGTCATTTGTTCAAAGAACAATATTAAATACAAAGATGTCTAACATCCCTTCATATCTAGAGCCCCTTAAGAGACAGGGCTCTGTTTCCAATAGGAGTGATATTTATCTAATGAGCAGCAACACTGACACCTACTGGTTAGTAGAAGCATTGGATCGTTTCCTGCACAGTTTCTACTGATCACTTTGGTCCATAGGACCAGCCTTTCAGAAGTATTCAGGGCAGAGACGGCCCAGCCCCAGGGACGACAATTCCATGTCGTGGCAACTTTTGAGGTTTCAAAGTTTGTTTTTGTTCCACCCTGGAATGAATCCAGAGCCCTTGCGAGATGGAATGATGTCAAAACAGCCGAGGCTGGCTCAAAAAGCTCAGGTTGCCAATGCCTCCCCCTTCTCCTTGCCAAAATGCTCCCGGCGTGTCTCGGCTTCCATGAAATGGCATATTTTGACCAAAATACATTTCGCTGAAAAGATCCCAACCAGCTGTAGCTCAGGGCCGGATGATCAAGGGCTCTGTACCCAGAGTCGGAGCCAGATTTTCTTAAGCTCCCCACACCCACGGCTCTGCACACTTTGGAAAATCGGACCCATAATGCATCAGCCATCTCAGTTCTCCCAGCCACACCTATACACTCACCAGTGATACTGGCACTGCTTAGCACCCCTCCCTTCCACTCCGCCAGCACCTTCTATGCTACAGCCATTGAAATAGCCACTCAACTGTCCTAGGCTCCTCTTCTTTTAATAACAGTGCAACAGCTCCCTAGCCTAGAGTTCTCAACCTACTATAATGTACACTGGAGGTCTGGGACCATGTGACAGAGGTGCCATCCCAGTGTGCCCCCTCCCCCCCCCCATGGAGTGCAATGGTGATGCCTCAGTTTCCCCACATGGTCTTCAACCCACTTCCACAGTCGATGGGACTTATCCCTCTGGCCAAATCACATATGAGAGTTCAACCTCTTCCAGGGTAACAGAGTCCATCAGTCACAATCCAACAGACATACCAAACAAAAGAGTCATCAGTCCAGCCGGCTCAGCCTTCAGCCACCTTCCTTGCAGGCAGAGTGACCTCTCCCAACACAAGGATCCTGAACTCAGTCAGATCTACGATCCACCCAGGCCCGCTCTCCTACCCAAGGGCCTGGCCTGGATTAAGAACGCTCGGGGCCCTGGACCCAGAATATTCTGAGGCAACCCTCAGCCACATCTCCTCGTTAAAAAAAAAAAGAAAAGAAAAGAAAAGAAAATTTTCCCAATATGATGAAAACAGGCTATTTAGAGAATGAAGAGAATATGGGCGCAACACACACATTAATCCATTAACCATTTGTTTTAGTTAGCAATTAGCATTCACCGCTAATAGGTTTCTACAGAAGCATTGCCTGCTCAATACCACATCAGCTTAGACACCGGCTACATTTAGCAATTCCATGCAAGCACCAACAGAGGGAAAAAAGGTAAAGGTGCAGAAAGAGAGTTGGTTTCATGTACAGACCACCGCTGAAGCCAATAGATACAACACAGTTCACTAAAGTGAAATGTAGGATCACTTAAAATTTACTACCCAACTTTTTCACCTTCGTAGTTCTTCTCCAAACTAGGAGACCAAAAATAGGTTTTGGTATCAAAACAGCCAACAGCCAAAGGGATCAGTTAGGGAACATACTCGTTTAAAGTTGTGCAATGCTCCCTTATAACCGCTTGCTTTGTCCACTGCTTGCAGGAAGAGCAGCCCGTTGCAGCTAGCTGGTGGGTGGGTGGAACTAGGGTGGACCGGCCTTCCCCAATCAGCTCCCCACTCCCCTAAGTTCCCTGTGCAGCAGCCACCCAGCAAGCTATCAATTGCCGGCAATTCAGCTGTCCCTCCCCCCACTGCCATGAGCTGCTCCCCATGACTCTTTCTTGCTGTGTGGGGGGCTGTCAGGGTGTTCCCCTCCCCTCTGCTCCTGCACCCCACTTACCCCATCTTCCATAGAGCAGGGGAGACACAGGAGGGAGGGAGCTGGCTAGCAGCAGCTAGTCTTTGCAAACTGATCTAATTAACAAGGCAGTGTACTTAAGAGTCCGCATACTTAAAGGGGAATCTCTCTCACACACACACACGTGTGTCTCTGTCTGCCCTCCCTCCTTTCCTGCTGCCTTGAAGAGTGTGAGATTCTTTTAACACAGGAGTTTTAACGTGATAATAATAAAGCAGCATGTTTATTGAACCAATGTCATTTTTAAAATCTGTAGGATGTAAAATAGCAAATGTCCAGCAGGGGGCATGGAAGGAAATGATTTCCCCAACGAGGCCAGCCTCAAATCAAGCGCAGGGACAGAACAGTGATTACATGTGCAACACCAAAGACCATTTTAAAAGGCAAGTGAAGAACTAAGAATGGGTTTGGTTTTCTCAGCATTCAAAGATCATGTCGAATAAACCTGTTGTAATGAAAAGCGGCTGTCTAAATCCTTCTCTCTGCTCCGTCTTTCCTGGGACTGTGTGAACTCTGGGTGAGGAGTAGATCCTTTTTTTGGCTGTTTTAAAGGAAATAGGACTTCACAGTTATGTTTTTGATGCCGCAGTTACTATGGTGACTGGGGCTCTATGGATAACCCTGAACAGCTGCAACGGTTTGGAGCCCCTGAGACTGTTATTTTCATTTCAACCTAACACAGGAGGGGGCTGTGGGTTTGGGGAGCTCAGGGCTTGGGCAGGGGGTTGGGGCACAGGCTTACCTCCGGCAGCTCCCGGTTAGCAGCCCAGCAGGGGTGCTAAGGCAGGCTTCCTGCCTGTCCCGGCACCGTGGACCGCGCTGTGTCCTAGAAGCAGCCAGCAGCAAGTCCAGCTCCTACGCGGAGGTACGTAAACGGCTCTGTACGGCTCTCACCCGCAGGCACCACCTCCCCCCCAGCTTCCATTGGCTGGTTCCCAACCAATGGGAGTGAGGAGCTGATGCTTGGGGTAAGGGCAGCGCACGGAGCCCCATGGCCCCCCTGCCTAGGAGCTGGAACTGCTGCTGGTCACTTCCCCAGCGCAGTGAGGTGTCAGAACAGGTAGGGACTTAGTCGGGCAGTACTGCCGATGGGACTTTTAACAGCCCGGTCGGTGGTGCTGAGCAGAGCCGTTACGACCCAGTGCCTTCCATTCCGCGACCCACTACTGGATTGCGACCTGCAGTTTGAAAACCACTGCTATTGCCCATCACATAGCTTTGCAGTATGCCACATAAATGAACCTGAGTCACGAAACTGGAGTCAAAGTGAGTTCTTATGGAACCCACTGGATGAGATCCAGGGGAACACCAATGTTTGACTGCTGGCAACACCAATGCTCTGCTCCAGGATTCGTGAGTGCCATTCCTTCCCTCTGCAGCCTGGCAATTAGCACACCCCACCTTCTTACACTTGAGTGCCCAGGCCCTGATCTCCCAGGCACCCAAATGGTACCCCAATCTGCTGTCTCCATGGAAACAGAGCACCCCAGCTTACTGGTTTGTTTAACCTCAATGCAACACTCTCCTGAGCACAAGGCACTTAGCTATGTCTATAGTAAAACCCAGTTTAAATGTATTTAACAGAGCTTGAGAGAAAGATTCCAACAAAAGGAAGGATTGGGAAACAACATTACAGGTAAAAGAAAAACAACTCACAGTCTATAGCTGCTATGTATGAACAAGTAGCTTTCCTGTCCAGTAAAGGATTTCTCACCCAGTGGTCAGACCTTTCAGTGCTTGTCCTGTCCAGAGAGCTGAGACACTCAACTTGGCAGAGTATCTCATCCATAATGGGTAACATTTGTGCACTTTTCTATTATACATGTAACCCGCCTGCCCGCTGATGGGTTACAGCAGCAACCAGGGCAGGGTTTAATACCTTGGGGTTCCTCTTCACCAATACAACACAGAACCGGATCGAGCCCCCACCCAGTAACCCTAGGACAATTACACACCACCCCTGGGTGCCTCGAAGAGGCAATACTTTCCCTTTCTCAAGCACAGAGTCCGAGCATAGAAAGAAACTTTTAATAAAAGGAGGGAAGTCACCCAACATTAATTTGGGAAAATGCTGCAAGCAGGATTCATAAACACAAAACCAGGAGCAAAAGCCCCATCCCAGAGTGTGCTGGACAGAGTCCTTTTGCCTCAGGTTCTTAAATCCAGCAACCAAAAGTATTCCTTTAACATGCCCGTCCCTTCTCCCTCCACCCCACCCCACCCACAGTTGTCCTTGGTCAGGGAAGACTCAGGGGTGCACCTGCATGACCTCACCTCCCAGGGTGGGGGAGCTCCTTGCTCGCTCTGCTGTCTAGGTGCTTGCTATGGAATCAGCTGTCTTGCCAGCCACTTGCCACCCTACCCCACTCTGCACCCTATGGGATGTCTTGAGGTCCCACCACTTAACACAGCTCTCGGTGAGACAGCCTGCTACTGCAAACTGGGCAGAGACACCATCCCCAATACTTACACCTAGTTATCAGAGGTAACAAAGTCCTGGGGCACCATAAAGACTAACTATAAAGTTTTGAAGCATAAGCTTTCGTGGGCTAATACCCACTTCGTCAGATGCATCCGACAAAGTGGGTATTAGCCCATGAAAGCTTATGCTTCAAAACTTTATAGTTAGTCTTTAAGGTGCCACAGGACTTTGATACCTCTGCTATTCCAGACTAACACGGCTACCTCTCTGAACCTAGTTATCAGTGAGTTCAGCTGTACAGTCATGTAACAAGACTCTCAATTGAATCTTAATCAGTACTGCCATTACACCATGGAGACAAAGAAAACAGATCAGATGGTACCTAGGACCTACATCTCCACATACAGATACTTATCCCCACCCTCTCTCAATTGCACTGGGCTGTGGCACCTTTGTCCCCTACCTAGCAAGTACTCTGTAGTTGAGGGTGATTCCCTCAAGCAGAGTTCTGCCACCCTTGATTCACACAACAAGGATAATAACTCTTTAGTCCCCCTACCCCAATAACGGTGATTTGTGAACCAAACCAGCCAAAAGTGATCATTTGAGCAAAGCAGTCTCATCAGGCTGAGCACCCAGGCAGTGTGGGCGTGTCCATGCAAACAAGGTTGGCTCCTGCAGTCCTCTTCCCCAGCTCCTCACTAGCTGGCAGGGGAGAGCTCGTTCATACAGTTACAGACTTTGGTTGATGCTTATTAAACTCCAAGGCCTAATTAGCATTTTGGATAAAGAAAGTCTTTGTTCAAGATTTATCACCCAGGCCCCTTCAGTGAAGGTGTTTGAGTTTAGAGCAAACCTTGCTGAGCCCTCCCACAGAGGTCCTAGAAACCCCCCGGAAGTCTCAGCTTGGCATTCCTGATACTAGGCTGCCAATGTGCAGCGGCCACTGCTGATCAATGTGGTCTCGTTGTTTCTTGGTACGCCTCTGTCAGTCTGTCTGTATCCACCTGCTGTCTCTTGTCTTGTGCTTAGCTTGTAAGCCCATCAGGGGCAGGGACTGTCATTGTTTGTGAGGTGCCTAGCACAGTGGGGTCTGCTCTGTGACTAGGGCCTCTAGGCACTACATTAATACAAATCAATACTTAATAATAATAATATGGCTAAGGTAAAAATACAGGGGGGCAGGAATTTGAAAAGCAAAAACCTTAGGCATTCTTTATACATCCTAAGGATGATAAAGTGTCAACAAGCCCTATGTTTTCCCTAAACCCTAACAAGTCATCTTTGAAAAACCATGGCATTTTGCAAGCCCTTCAAAGAAAACCATCTCCATTCCCTGTTTTTCTGTGTGGTCCAGAGTCAGCTACAGGTTTCTGTGTCAAAGGCCAGTCAGCACTCAACAGACGATAGCCGCCGGTTGCGTCTTGTTTATCCCACCGAATGGAAGCAAGCCCAGAGTCTCGGCATCGTCTTGCGTTTCTCAAACTCTCTGAAAAAGCGGGGCCACGGGGAGCAGCCCTCGACGGCCGGCTTAAACCCTTCATCAGCGGCTGATTTACGTTTATGATTTTTTAAGGCAAAAACGGAGCAGCTGCCCCACAGCCAAAGAGCTTTTGCACACGAAGCGATCGAGGTTGTAAATCTAAGCCGGAGCCGCTCCACTTGAAACGTCTCCAAGGCTGTGCATGATACATGGGTTGGGTGAGCCAAGCCAAATTCTCTTCTTCCTGCTGTCCAAGGACAATGCCGGCCTTCAGGGGCCTTCTCCTCCCCATCAGCAAGTTCTCAAGTACATCAGAACTCCCAGTGACTTTGGCGGGAACCGATTCTGACCCTCTGAGCACAATTCCGCATCCTTCACCTATGCTGGTGAGCACCGAACGCATGTGAATAGGCCCTTGAAGTCAGTCAAAGCCACTTGCATAGGTGCGTGCTAAGCAGTGGGAGTACAGGTGACACAGTCATATCTCCAAGGGAATCGAAGCTTCTCTTCCATCCGAGTGCTAAAGGATGTGGTGAGTGAGCAGGGAGTGAGTGTATCAATGACCTCACAGAGACCTAGGGGGGCAACTAAGCAGCCCCACCAAATACAGGGGGTGACTATATCCATGACCTCATAGAGGCCATGAGGCAGCTCAGCAGCCCCACCTAATACAAAGGCGAAGGAGGCAGTGGTCCAGCTGTCAGACACAAGGGGTGGAGCCGGGAGTGTAACACGGGCGGTTCTGGATACAGGAAGAGGAATGGTGAGTGTGTGTCCAGGCACAAGGCTGCAAGGGTCAGGGAAATCCCAATTCCACCCTTGCTTTAAAACAGAGCGGCCGTTCCACTGGGTGCGGGGGGAAGGGGGGAACGAAGCGATGATCCCACTGCCAGATACACAGAGAGGGTCAGTTGATTCAGTGTGTGATGTGCAGAAGGTGAGACAGTACTAGAGAGGCAGCCAAGCTCTACAGAGCTCTCAGCCGTCGGGCCGCACAGACGCTCTGCAGAATGCTGCCAGGAGGATCAAATCATCCTGCGTTTGGCTTTGGCAACATTGTTTTCCAGATCACTCCTTATGAATCAATCACGGCCCACATGAATAGGGCTTTGCCAGCCAATAATAGCAGCAGCAGGACTAGCAATTAATTTTGTCCTTCATCTAATAATACACCATCTTCAGGAAACATTCCTCTGCTGATGGGATTAAAAAGAAAAGGGCCTCGGGATTGAACTGCATTAAGAAATAATAGGCCTAAAGCAAACTGTCTGGGCGACCTGATATTACTGGTATTTAGAGATCACCTCGCTGGTTTGTTAAGTGAAGAAGTCTTTTGCCAAGCCAGCTTCTAGCTGGGGTACTTTCAAAACCTTAAACCAGCTGCTACAATACTGTGGATCAGAGGGATTGAGAGAGAAGAGAGAGAGAGAGAGAGAGAGAGAGATTCCCACTGAATCATGGGAGTTTTGCCAGCATGATGTCTGGAACTGGGCCCCCAGACTCTGATTCAACAAAGAACTTAAGCATGATTTAAAGATAAGCTCTTGCTTAAGTGTTTTGCTGAATGCGGGTGGATCTAGGCATGTGCTTAAAGCTAAGCATGTGCTGAAGTAGCTGAATTAGAGTCATCAAAAAGTTGGTGTTCTGGGCAGTGTAGTATAATAGGAAAGGGTGGTAGAAGAACCCAGCTAGAACAGAAGAAGGTGCCTCCAGGGGGTCCAAAGGTCACCCGGTCACCTCTAACCTGGGGAATGCATAGCACAGGTGCCCAGGTACTCTAGAATGGAGCAGGGCTGGATTAATCTTTTGTGGGCCTGGCACCAAACATATTTGTGGACCCCCATGGGGCAATGGAACATGGCATGGGGCAGTCGGGCTCTGGAGCGAGAGGCCAGCCAGGGGCTATGGGGCATGGCAAGGCGGGGGCGGGCTGCCCAGCACCAGGGCTCTGTTTACAAACTGGCAGTCACCAGATGGACACTGGCCCCGGCCCTGTTCTGCCCAGGTGCCCCTTCCATTTGGCCATGCCACGACACACAGAGCCCCCACCCAGCATACCCCAGACCCGCTATTCCCAGACCCCGCCTCCCACAAATGCACATTGCCTGCTCACCCCCCCGACCAGCAGGGCCAGAGGGTGGAGAGAAGCCCTGGGCCAGCAGTCCAGCCAGTCAAGCGGGGCAAGTGGTGGGGGTGGAGGAGCCGGGGCGGGGGGTAGAGAGGAGCCAGCTGCTCCGAGCGCAGCACAAGTGGAGTGGGCCAGGCCAAGGCCCGCTTTGAGCATTCACAGTACATTGTTAACCTGGGCTTACAGTTGCTGGACTCGGGTCTCAGAGAAATGTTAATGCCGTCATACTGCACTACATAGACCTCCCGACTTGGGTCTGTGGCTTGAGCTACTTCCACACTGGGAAGCCCGAGCACAGACCCCTAAATGCTGCTGCTGCTCCCCTCAAAATCTTCCACAGAAGCACCACGCCACATCACCAAGTCACACAATTTTATCATGAGTCCCATGCCATTTGGTGCTTTTCTTAAAGCCCCAGCTCCTGGAGTCATGTGATCACATGAGACTCTCAGCTTTCATTTGAAATAAAAATGTAAAGTTTCTAGCCCTTCAGGCTTGGGAACAAAAGCCAGAAAATGTGACCCCTGGAAGGTTCAAAAACAAAACAACAAATAAAAAAGAGAGCGGCTTGGACCTTAGTCACAGCAGAACTCGGGATCATCCTCCCCTCTCCTCCTGCCTCCAGGTCCGAAGGGCTTCTGACCCAGTCAGAAAGATTTGGGTGTGAATGGCTGATCTTAAACCTGAGTCTGAGCCTGAGTTTTCAGTGCAGTGTGGCCACACCGTCACATGACACTTAGCTGAGTGCTAAAGGCAGGGCAGGGGGCACTCAGCTATGAGTTGGGGGGATGTCTATGAACGGGGCTGAAACATCGTGTAGTTCTATGGCATAAAACATAAATAAAGGTGCGGCACAATAGCGAGATTAGAAAGGTTCAGGGGGACATCATTTCAAGATCTTCTATGTGGACAAGACGCACAGAGCAGCAGGAACATCTGTGGCCTTCCAGGAAGCCCACTGCTCTGGGGACCGGGCTACTGCCTCCTTCACGCCCCTTGTTGGGGCTGTTCACCTGCCCCATGGCCTCTGTGAGGTCACTGATGTGAGCTCTTCCTGCTGGCAAGGCTGCGTAGCTAGGGAAGTGCTGGAGATTGGGCTTGTGGGCGTCATTTCTGAGGAGGCCTGACTGAACTAACATCAACTGGCTGAGTGGAGACTCTGGTACGTGCTGATTCTCCTCAGAAACAAACGGGGCGATTGGCCAGGAGCGGCACGTGAACGTAGGGCGGTTCCCAGTCTGTAACACGTGGGCAAAGTGCACGTCATGTCCCCTCCCACCGCCCACAGCCCATGACAGCCTGTTACTGCTCCCCATGACAGCAATACCTGGTTTAGCTCAAGGGGCAGAACTGTGTCCTTCTGGGGATGAAGGCCCTACCTCCTTTTCCCCGCTCGGAGCCCGTGGTGGTGAGATCCTTTCAAAATGACTGCCGGGCGGGGCATCTGAGCTCTGCTTGACTTCAGACAGTTGGGACGAGCTTCTCCTGACAGCCAGTTTGTTACGCCATGTTAGGGTGACCAGCCACTAAATGGGAAATATCGGGATGGGGGGGGGGAGCCTACATAAGAAAAAGACCCCAAAATCGGGACTGTCCCTATAAAATCGGGACATCTGGTCACCCTACGCCATGTCCCACCTTCAGGCTCCCCCATCTACCTTGGGCTACAGGGTCTGGGGCTGCAGAAACTCAGGCTTGTGCTGCAGCGTTTTGACCAACAGCTCAACAAAGCACGTGGGGTGTGAACCTTGTAGCCTCAACAAGAACAAAGACAGTTACTATGAGGTGCAACGCGTTGATCTATTATTGTGGGTCCTGTTTTCATCTGCTCCCTTGGCTCTCCATCCCCCACATCCCCAGTACCGTTTTGGCATCCAGCCAGTCCGCTTCCCGCACTCGGACACATGTTCCTGAGAACTCGGCAAGGCAAAGTTTCACAGACCACAGACAAGCACTACTCCAAGGGAGCTGGAGAGTTTATCTCCCCCTAAATGGTAGCAACCGCTTGCTGGCTGTGTCTGTGTGTGATTCCCAAGGAAACCCAAGCTGCTGGGTGGGGCTCTGATGTACGGGAAGCTTACATTGGAGAGTTATGTGCCGATCGAAACCATTCCCCATCCTCTCTCACATTTGCCTGCAGAGTACCATGGGCAGTGGCAAAATCCACGCCGGTTTGCTGGTGACTGGCTATGCCGCCTACCTCCTCTTGGGTGCGATCGTGTTCCGGGCTCTGGAGAAGGATGCCGAGACAGAACAGAAAAGGGCAGTCATCCAAATGAAGGAGGCTTTCCTGCAGAACTTCCCCCACCTCACTGTGGCCGACGTTGAGCAGTTTGTGAAGGTAAGGGATGCTGACGCAGCGTGGGGCGGTGGCCTCTCTAAACTTCACCTGCAACCCAGCCTGGTTTTCTGGGCCACATCCAGGTAGCGAGTGTTGTGGCTTTTCTTGTGCATCCATTGGGGAGATTTCATGTAACCAGTGATGGGTGAACCCTGAGCCCAATGTACAGTCTGAGTCGATAGACCAGACAGAGGGTGGCTGGCCAGAGCAGGAGCTGCTCCAGTCCCCAAAAGGACCCCCCCATTCTTACATGGGCCTTCTTCCACACTCCCCCGGCATGTTGCCATGCATAAAAACCTGGGCCCACAGTCCCACCATAGACCCCTACATTCTGCTGCTGCTAGAACCTTTCACAGAAGCACCACACCTCATCACCAACTCACACACTTTCATCCGGAGTCTCACGCCATTTGGTGCTTTTCTTAAAGCCCCAGCTTCTGGAGTCATGTGATTACATGAGCATCTCAGCTTTCATTTGAAATACAAATGTCAGTTTCTAGCTCTCCAGGCTTTGGAAGAAAAGCCAGAAAATGTGACCCCTGAACGGTCCAAAAACAAGATGGCAAATAAAAACAAAACCCACCTCTGTCATTTCGGACTCTCGGGGATGGGGGAGCGGAGCCATGGTGTGAGATCATTCTAGTGCAATTTAGTCCATCTTGTGTCTAGCCTCTCATCTCTGGAATAGATCTAGGTTTGTGTCTGCATCGAATCAGTCTTAGTGCAAGTTGTCCAGCCCTGCTTCCTCAGGCTGCTAAGGGCAGGTACAGTGGGAGGCAGCTGTTGTTTAAAGCTTTAGCTTAAAACACAGACAGCACTTAGCATTAGAACAGAGAAAGACTGAAGGTGTCAGAAAACTCACCTTAGAAAATAGCATGTGTGTGTTTTGGGTGGATGGGGGGAGGGGAATATTCATAGACCCATAGAACTGTAGGGCTGCAGCTTTTTTGGGACCTTAAGTGATCATCTAAGGCTATCCCTCTGCGCTGAGGCAGGAACAACTATACCTCTTAGATCATCCCTGACAGGGGGTTGTCCAACCTGTTCTTCAAAAAAACCTCCAATGTTAGGGATTCCACAGGCTCCATGGGAAATCTATTCTTGAACTTAACCATCGTTGCAGCTAGAAAGTTTTCCCTCATATCTAACCTAAAACTCCTTCAGTGCAGATTAAGCCCATTCCTTCTTGTCCTACCTTCAGCGGACCTAGAGAACAATCAATAATGGGGTAGTATGACACATTTTGGGCTAGTCTCTGGTTGTGATGACACCACTGTTCATCTAGATAAGTTTCACCTAAGCCAGTGGTGTTCCTCTGGATTTACATTGGGGTAAAAAAGCAGAATCTGGCCCTTCGCTTTAGAATATTTTTTTTCTAAGTGGCTATCATACAGAGCTGAATGTATCTCTGATGTAAGCTCATGTATGGCCCAGGATATTTTACAGGCCCAAAGTGAGGATTTCTCGTTACATGTTGTTTCATTTGAAATTATCAGGGCTGGTGTTTGAAAACCTGGCTGTACACTTAAAGGATTCCCAGTGTTCCTATTTATCTTCACAAAATAGAATATGGTTGCAGGCAGGTGATTTACAAAGAATAAATACAACGTAAACCTGGGAGATCACATGAAAAAAACTCATGTTCAGAAGAAATCCCATGTGACAAATTCCCTCCCTTTATTTTTCTAGTGTGAAAATCAACAAGGTTTCCTAAGTACTTGGGGAACCTTGAACCATAATTGTCATCACCCTATGGTTTTAACAGTTGCTGTCTCCATTTCTTTTGGCAGACTAGCTACAGTCCCTAATGAGTTCTGAACTGTTAGAATCTGGAAGGGAGGGAAAATATACAGCTAGCAGGGCATCAATTTTATTATTTTTATTTTTTGCTTTCATCTCTAAAATCAAGTTAGAGAATGCAGAGGAATGATTCAGGTATTGGGGAGTGTTCCTTACAAATGCACCATGGAGAACCGTTTCTCCCAAACGGCCAGGGCCCAGCTAGAGGACACAAGGAAGAAGAACTGACCAAGGGACGGAAAATAATAAGGCAGTAATGTAAAGATGCAGCAGGCTGAAATGCTTTAGCCTACACAAGCCTTTTACATGATTCTGCATTTCTGAGGCAAATAATTTAGGATAAAACCCTATAATGCTAGGTCAGTGGTGGTAAACGTAGTTCTAAAAAACCCATCTCTCATAGGGCCCAGTCCAGTTCCCATCTAAATGATCAGGTAAGCACATAGCTGATTGGTTACTGGTGAGCCAATGGGCTTCTTGGAAGCAGGAGTGCTAGTAGTCCTGGCAGCAGAGTTTGCCTATAACTGTGCATATGATGCTTACGATCTATGGATAGATACTCACAGGAAAGGGGCCGTGGCAGGCTGATTCCTCTGTTTTATCCCAATGGATCATGAGCGTGGGAAGGTTTTCATATCAAACATTGGCTTCACTTGCAGAACCTGACTGACGCTGTGCAGAGGGGACTATATCCAGTAGGAAACGAATCACAGACTGAACTCAGCAACTGGGATTTGAGTAACTCCTTCTTCTTTGTGGGCGCAGTGGTATCCACAATAGGTAGGTTTGGTGCTTTTCCCCACTCTGCCAAACATAGTTATTATTGCCCGAAATGACTGCGCTTTAGATGAATTCAGGCTGGAAATAAAGCATATGTTCTTAACAGTGAGAGTAATTAACCATTGGAACAATTTACCAAGGGCGGTGGTGGATTCGCCATCAGTGACCATGTTGAAATCAAGCTTCAATGTTTTTTTCTAAAATGTCTGCTCTAGGGATGATTCTGGGGACGCTCTCTGGCCTGTGCTTTGGAGGCAGACGCTCATGATAGATGACCATGGCCTTGGAAGCCCTGGCGATGAATTACCGCTTTCCATGGGCCAGGATGAGACGCAGCAACTGACTTGGCCTTGAGGCCTTACAGCTGCACAATTCATCGTTCACAGTATTATTTTAGCTTGTAACGTGACGACGGCCCTTTACATCTCAACCTCCCTTCCCTCTCTGTCCGTTCCTTTCTAGCCATGGAATCGTCTGTTAGACCCTCGGCTGAGCTGCCAGCCAGGGGTGGAAGATGGACTTGGCTTTCCCTAGCTTTCATTCCTAGGTCAAACAAGCTGTAAATCTTTCCCAAGGCAGCTGTAAGGCAACAAAGAACGACAGGAAACAACTCAACGCAGCTGGGCTGTAGAAGGCCATACTGCATCAGCATATCCACAGTGGTCACTGCTGACAGGAGAGGAGAAGGGGGAGGGACAAGGTGAATACCATCATGGCCAATTCAAGCACAGCGCTGTCCTTAAAGCCAACAGAAATTTGAAGCTGCTGGACTCGGAGGCAAAAACCAAATAGTGTCCAAAATGGTGTGTGGCCGAGAGATCCTCACCAACCTGGTAGAACCATCTCATGACCCAGGCTATCACAGACAGCGAGAGAGAGAGGCCTGGTCGGTGCTTAACTAGGAAGTAGGGATGTAAAAGTTTAAGCAGTTAACTGGGTAAGCATTAGGTGTACCATTAACCGACCTTAACCAACCTGGCCGAGGGCCACCAACCCCAGCCACACAGGGCTGGCAGGAGGGACCTTGGCCGTGCCGGTCGGCTAGAGGGACTCCAGCTCTGTTCACACTAGGCCAGGTAACTGGCGGGACCCCCTTAGACAGAGAGAGAAAATGAGGCTGCTCTACAGCCTTAGCTAAGAGCCAGGTGGCTTAAAGCTGATGCAGTAAAGGACCATGCACGAAGCCCCAGGTTCGATCCCGCCCGCTGAAGATCGGGATCTGTGGGCGTTACGCTAAGGCGGGGGTGGGGGGCGGCCTGTGATGTTGGAATGTACCATCTTTCTAATGAAACATAAGGCCATTTATAATCATTAAGGATCTTTTCCAGAGGGATATTAACCCTGGTGTCCTGGTCAAATCCCTGCCTATGTAATTGATCTCAGTAGTTTCAACTGGATATAAGAGGTGGCTGCATTTCAGTGGTGGGTGAAGTGACACCTATACATGGCATGTTTAGAATCCCTTGGGATGAAGGACGTTGCTATGGGTGATACTATATTATGTACCACTGTTAAAGAGTTGGGATTCCCCGAGCCATTAAAATAAGAGGGAAGTTGTGGGATTGCAAATTTTAGAGTCACTAAATGAAGAGAAGGCTCAGGATTTTTCCATGTGTGATGCCAACTCCACATATTCCAAAGCTGTCAGTGCAGCACACTGAGCCCTGAGGGACACGAAATGAGATGGGAGTTAAGATTCAGGACTGGGGCTTATCTGATCCTTGATCAGCAAACAGCCCAAACTCCAGCCTTGACATCTTCCAGACCCCCTAACTTCTGGTTTCTTTCTTTCCATGTTGTACCTACTTGCATACTTGTAGCAGCAGCTAATGTGTTTTTGTACATTGTAATGTAGTTCAAACGAAGGCCAGGCTGGAGCCAAACACAGCACTCTCTGAACCCTAAAACTATGCAGAATGTGTCATTTTATCAGTCTCTCTGCTTTGATTGGAGGGAGTGTGAGTCTGACAGCGGAGCACTAGGAACGCTCCTGATGTGCTAAAGCTGTGTTGGCATGAATGCAAGATGCGGGACATGCATAAGTGCTGACGCATAGCCCGAGAGCACCCACAGGGAAAAATTAGTGGATGCTCTGTACCCACCGGCAGCCAAGCTCCCCTCCCTCCCCCCACCTTCCAGTGTTTCCCGCCAGGCCATTGCCAAACAGCCGTTTGTTGGTATTAGCAAGCTCTGGGAGGAGGTGGGGGAGGGGGACATGGCAAGCTCAGTGGATGAGATGGGGAAGAGACAGGGCCAGGGCAGGAATCTGGGGGACAGAATTGGAGTGGGGGCAGGGAAGGGGCAGAGTTGAGATGAGGACTTTGAGGAAGGATTGGAATGGGGATGGGGGAAGGGGCAGGGCCTTATGGAAGGGGTAGAGTGGGGGTGGGGCTGGGGGAAATGGAGCACCTATGGGACGGAGGGGAAGTCGGATTCTTTGGGGACATGTGTGAACGTGTCTCTATGTGCAGCCTGATCAGAAGCCCAAGCTCTAAGGCAGGGGTTCTTAGGACCCCTCAGTGGGTCGCGAGGTTATTACATGGGGGAGGTGGGCGCGAGCTGTCAGCCTCCACCCCAAACATCACTTTGCCTCCAGCATTTATAATGGTGTTAAATATATTAAAAGCATTTTTAGTGTATAACAGGGGGTCGCGCTCAGAGGCTTGCTATGGGAATGGGGTCACCAGTACAAAAGTCTAAGAACCACTGCTCTAAAGGGTTCGTTATAGGGTTCCCATATAAAGGGAAGGCTCACTGGAATGCTCCCTGTTGCCTTTTTGTCTTTCAATAGGCTATGGCACCCTGTGTCCTAAAACCACTGCTGGCCAGATCTTCTGTGTCTTTTTTGCTTCATTAGGAATCCCTTTGACTATCATTTTCCTGCACCAGGTCGGTAAGATGCTTTCTCTGCTGTGTGAAAGGCTTCAGAGATGGCTGTATGAGAAGGGAATGAAAAAGGTAACCAGTTTCATTCTCTCAAGGGTTGTTTGTATGATGGCTATTGGATTTTCTTCCAGATATATCTCAGCTACTTTCTATGTTACTTTCTAAACTGTGTTAGGTGCTGTACAAATATATATGAAGATAGAGTCCCTGCCCTAAAGATTTTATACTCTAAAGAGATAAGACAAGAGTGTGGAGAAATAGACATATATTATATGACAAAATATCTTCCACACTGTAACAAGGTTGCTGACTCACCAGTGCAGCGCCTCCTGCTGGTCAGTCTGGGAATTAGTTCTTTCCTGCACTTGGAGCACCTCCTGATGGAGGGTGTCTCTCCTGCCTCAGGCTTCATATCTCTCCTGGACCCCGGTGACTCTTACCTTGGGGTTCTGGCCCCTTGGCAGTAATCCCACACTCTGGGTCTCCCCTCCCAGGGGAACCCCCAACCCTCTAAGCTCATCTTGCCTCAGTGGCTACTGCGTCGTCATCTAGCCCCCGCTCACTGGGGCAGACTGCAGTCTGTTATGACCACTCATCATCGGCAAGGGGGTCAGACCAGCTGTCTTTGCCTATTCCCGGGCTGCACCTCTGTAGCCCCAGTACCTGCTTGGGCCTTTACCAAGGCCTCAGCCTGGGGAGTTGCCAGGCTGGAGCTCCCCAGCTCCTCTCGCCTTCCCCAGCCCTGCTCTGCTCTGTTTCAGGTACCCTGAACTCTCAGGTCCTTCCCCCTCCAAGGCTGCAGTGAGACTTTCCCAGCTCCTCCCTGAGCCCTTCTTATACTGGCCTACCCCGGCCCTGATTGGCTGCCTCAAACCCACTCCTGATTGGCTCCCTGGAGCAGCCCTTTCCCAGGGCTGTTTTAACCCCTTCCTGACCAGAGCTGGTTGACCGCCTCGCTACACACAGCTACAAAAATATGTAAAATTTTAGCAAAATATCTGGAGTGTTCCAAGATACAAGCCACCCCACCCCCTCTCTTCCTGTATCCTAATGGCCTAAACTGCCGGCTTTCATGCCACAATCCAGGCGCCCTCTCTCCAGTGCTCCACGGGGTCAGAGACAAAGAGCAAACAGCCCACCAGAAGAGGGCCATTCTAGTCAATGTGTTGAGAGACGGGGATGGGTCTCATGGAGTTGGAGGCAAGGGCTCTCAAGGCTGATTGTATCCCAGAGGATACGTTTACATTGCAGCTGGGCGCAAGCCTTTCGCCCCATGGAGACAGGCTTGTGCTAGCAAGGCTCACACTAATGCATTAAAAGAGCTGTGTGGCAATTGTGGCACCAGTGGAAACTGAGGCTAGCCACCTGGGCTCAAGCCTGCCCTACCTCCTGAGTCAGAGCTCAGCTAGCCAACCTGAGCCTCCACCGGGGCGGCTGTGCGCACCCAGTGATTTCAGCATGCGAGCGCAAGCTCTGCTACCACAAGGAGGCTCAGTCCCCGCCACAGTGTAGACATACCCGGAGTCTCTAGCAGTCCTCCTAATGCTCTCCCTGCTGCTTTTGAGCTGGTGGGAGTTATTCTTCTGGGGCTGCGGAGTAAGCCAAGTTCTCCCATAAAAAGCAGTATCAGCGCTAAAGCCGTTTCCTTTCATCCTTCAAACAGGTAAACATCCCTCTCCAAGCCTGCCAAAATTCCATAGACATGGAATGGGAAGATTGACCCAACAAGGGATCGAAGGTGTATACAGCTCACCTAGTCCTCTCCAGCATGGGCACCATAATTGTCCGGCTTCCTTTCCTTTAACCCAATTTCTTCTTGTAAATCTCATACCTGCAAACATAAAACAGAAATGTTGGCATATACCAAACCCTTGCCCCAGCCAGGCCCCCATTCTTGACTGCAAGGAGACGGGATGCTGCAGGAGCTGCTGCGCTGTCTCTTCACCACTAGAAGTTCCCCCAGCCTCCGGTGCTCCCCGCAATGGAAAGCCAGCATCACACAGTCTAGGGTCTGGGCCTTACTGACAGTTATTTGGGCTGGTTGGAAATTTTCCATCGAAAATTTACATTTTTTTTTTTTTGGTCCACCAACTGAACACCCAGAATCCAACTACATCTGAAATATTTTGGCTGAAAACAAACATTTTGATTCTGAAATGTCAGCAAGGTGCCTCACGGAACTTGTAGTTCAAGTGTGTCATGCTTTCATTCATCTCTGGGGCTGGACTTCATCTCCCATGATGCATGGCAGCTATGTGATGGCTATAATAGGTGACCTTTCCTCACCAAGGCATGAGGCCATGGTGCCTCATGGGAAATATAGTCCTTTTGTGTGACTGTGTCAACCTTTAACACCTGCAGGCATGGGAGGAATTCCTGTCCACTTATTCATCCAAAATACTCACATTGTGTAGAATTTGCTCATGTGTCCAAGTGGACTGCAATTTGTGCTGGTTTATTTTTCAGAAGAAGATCAAGTTTCTGACCCTTCTCTTCTTCCTGGTGATGGGCATTCTAGTGTTCCTGTATCTGCCGTCACTAGTCTTCCAGGTGGTGGAGGGATGGTCCTACAGTGAAGGAGTTTATTTTGCATTTATCACCCTGAGCACCATTGGCTTTGGAGATTACGTAGTAGGTAAGGAAAATAGTATTTCTCTTTGAATTAAAAGGTGGCCGAATTACCATTGTAGTGAGTAAAAGGAGATGGGGCAAAGCACAAGTGACCATATACTAGGAAGCGATGCTACATTCAATGGTCTTTCCCAGGTCTAGCTTTTGTAATCTTAGGAGGAATGATCAGTTTCCTGGAGGCAGCCCAGAACAGCTCAGGTACTCAAATGCCTAGACACTATGAAACATGGTGCTTTATACATAGAAGAAAGAGATGCAATGGTTTGGGGGCAGGAAGTTGGGGAGCAAGACAGGAGACTCAGAGGTGTCCCAACTACAAAATCTTACATGCATATCTGACTCTTGTGTTTTATTCAGTGAAGAAATAATCAGGGATTGTTTTAAAATATCTAATTTTTAAGCAACGTTCTTCACAACTTCGGTCTTTGATGAAGAGTGAGCAATAGAAAACTTATCCTGGGGGTGGAGGATTCCTCCACTAACATGACTCACCATAGAAATTAACTCTTGTGATCCCTTATGCATCATTAGACCCTCTGGACAGCACACATGTGGAAGTTCAGAAGGTCTCCTGAAGTTAAACCCTATAAAACACAGCCTGGCTAGGCAAAATCATTCTATAAACACCTTCAGGTATTTCTCACCCAAATAGTCTCTCTCCAATCGCTTTCGGACTGAACCCCTAGAGAGACCCCGCACAAGAGAACTCCAGAGTACAAATCACGGTCAACAGAAATGATCCAATAGTTGGATTTTGTCCAACAGATTCCTCCACAGTGCATGTCCTGGTAACGCACTCGCATTCGGAACGTCCTCTCCACAGAGAAATGACAAGGAAACGGCATTTGCATTGGTACTAGAAGATCAGTGGCTTAAATGCAGTGAGTTTGGAGGTCTCGCTCCAGTTCAGTCGACAGACCATTCACAGCACAAAAAGACCCACCTCTGCCAGCATGCTTAAATTCAGCAGAGAGGCCAAGAACAGAAGGGCATGGAGACCAAATGTCTTTCCTTCTCACCCATTGTGAGGACTCCCTCCAGGTCAGGACTGAGGTGTGTTGGCAGAATGGCGTGGGGAAACTTGCGCTGACATTGCCTATATTCTGTCTCCTTTGTGAGTAAATAAAACTCCTGTCCCTGAAGCTGACAATCCAGCTTCTTTCACAAGCCCTTAATTCCCGCCCCCCCCCAAAAAAAAAAAGAGAGAGAGAGAGGAAGAGTGGGAGAATTCTGACTGGAACATCAGAGTCAGTGTGGGGTTGAGAATATTCTGCACTCACAAGATAAAGGGCTAAGAGACACAGGCAGCAACAGAACTGGCTGTGACATCTGACCCTGGTCCAAATTAAATACGTACAGTAAACCCTCGATTTAACGACCCCGATTTAACGGACTTCGGATGCAACGGACAAAATTTCCGATGCATCCGAAATCCGTTTTGGGGGCTGCCGGCTCCCGCCCCAGGGAGCCGGCTGGGTTGACAGCTCCCGCCCGGCTCCCCGCAGCGGGGACCCCTGCGGGAGCTGTCAACCCCCCCCCCCCCCCGCCCAGCTCCCCGCAACGGGGAGCCGGGCGGGGGGGGGCGTTTGAGAGCCCCCGCTCGGCTCCCCGCAGCGGGAAGCCGGGCGGGGGGGTTTGACAGCTCCCGCCGGGCTTCCCGCTGGGGGGAGCCGGGCGGGAGCTGTCAACCCCCCCGCCCGGCTCCTCGCAGCGGGGAGCCGGGTGGGGGGGGGCGTTTGAGAGCCCCCGCTCGGCTCCCCGCAGCGGGAAGCCGGGCGGGGGGGGTTGACAGCTCCCGCCGGGCTTCCCGCTGGGGGGAGCCGGGCGGGAGCTGTCAACCCCCCCCGCCCGGCTCCTCGCAGCGGGGAGCCGGGCGGGGGGGGGGGGGGGTTTGAGAGCCTCCGCTCGGCTCCCCGCAGCGGGAAGCCGGGCGGGGGGTTTGACAGCTCCCACTCGGCTCCCCCCAGCTGGAAGCCGGGCGGGAGCTGTCAACCCCCCCCGCCCGGCTCCCCGCAACGGGGAGCCGGGCGGGGGGGGGGGCGTTTGAGAGCTCCCGCCCGGCTCCCCGCAGCGGGAAGCCAGGCGGGAGCTGTCAAACCCCCCCCCCCCCCGCCCGGCTCCCCGCAGCGGGGAGCCGGGCGGGGGGAGGGGGTGGGGTGGGCTGACTCACGGCTGGCTCCATATAACGGACTAATTCGGGCGGGGGGGTGTCCGTTGTCACCCGAAAGTCCGTTATTTAATTATTTTAAAAAATTATTAAATAACAGACTTTCGGTTTTAACGGACACCCCCCCGCCCGAATTAGTCCGTTATATCGAGGTTTCACTGTACTTTCAAATAATTGGAGCAAATTACAGCCCAAAGAACAACATCTAGGGTTGCCAGGCGGTCGGTTTTTGACCCGAATACCTGGTTGAAAAGGGATCCTGGCGGCTCCAGCTGGCACCACTGACCGGGCCGTGGCAGCACAGCGGGGGCTCAGGGCTAAGGCAGGCTCCCTGCCTGCCCTGGCTCTGCACAGCTCCCAGAAGTGGCTGCCAAGTCCCTGAGGCCCCTGGGTGCAGGGAGGCTCCATACGCTGCCCCCCGGCCCAAGTACTGGCTCCGTAGCTCCCATTGGCTATGAACAACGACCAATGGGAGCTGTGGAGGTAGTGGCTGCGGGTGCGAGGGCAGTGTACGGAGCCTCCCTGGCTGCCCATACAACTAGGGACCGCAGAGACCTGGCAGCCACTTCCTGGGAGCTGCCCCAGGCCTGAGCTGTCTCCTCCTGGACAGAAACCCCCTCTTCTCCGGCCCCAACCCAGAGCCCAGAGCTCCAGATGGAGCCCTCACCCCACCCTGCACCCTGCCCCTCTGCCCCAGCCCGGAGTCCCTTCCCGCACCCAAACCCTCTCCCAGAACTCACACCTCAAATCCTCTGCCCCAAACCTGATCCCCCTCCTATACTGCAAATCCCTATCCCTGGTCCCACCCCAGAGATCAGACCCCTGTCGGAGCCCTCACAACTCCCCCCCCCCCCGCACCCCAACCTGCTGCCCCAGCCTGGAGCCCTCTCCCGCACCCCGAATCCCTCATTTCCAGCCCCACCCAGAGCCCACATCCCCAGCCGCAGTCTTACCCTGCTCCCACACCCCAATCCCCTGACCCAGCCCGGTGAAAGTGAGTGAGGGTAGGGGAGAGCAAGCAACGGAGGAAGGGGGGATGGAACGAGTAGGGGCGGGGCCTCGGAGAAGGGGCGGGGTAGGGGTGTTTGGTTTTGTGCAATTAGAAAGTTGGCAACCCTGACAACATCTTAACAGCATTGTTCTCCTCTGTTGACCTGCTACTTTGTAAACACATTAGAGAACACTAGTTGTGCTGAATTCATGGCCCTGGATTTTCACCACCATAGGCTGGGCTAGCAGGCATCTGCTGAAATATTTTTCCTATAGTATGTTTACATCGGTGCTAACCAACAGTAGCAAAACTATGGCTAGTCTAGCAGCTCATACCTTCTTCATAGGACAGTGACTTTTCCCCAGGAAACCAGAACGGGGCTGTCCTGATGAGAGTGTGATTGGCGTTATTTTTAGACAAGGAATGGATTTCCACTACTGTACATGGTCAGATGTGAAATAGCCAATTGCAAAAGAATTTGCTTGAGCTCATTTGCATGCAGCAATCTTATTGGATAAAAAGGATTATGCAGCTGTTATATCACAGCAGCAAGACAATGATGGAAAACAGGCCACAAGTAAGTTGCCTAGTGTATGAGTTTGGATCATATTTGTTCATTTAAATCTGTGTATACGTTTTTCCAGGGTAAAATTTTCCCTATGCAGAGGGCTACAGTTAGGCCAATGCATCACCTGAGTTGAATGTTGAGCAATTAACTACTTCATAGGTCTTATGCTGGCTTGCCACAGAGGGATTTCACATCTCTCAAGATAGACACCTGCCTTGGAGCAATGATTCCAATTTGTTGTGTTAATACAGTCCACAGCCCAAGTCCTGTCCCTGGCTCATAGCCGGAGCTACTGGGTCCGTCAAGGAAAGGAAGACTTCCCAGCCTCACAGCTGCTCTTGCAGCTCCTATGCCATCTTCTCTTCCTGCGGAAAGCAAGGGAAATGTTAATCTGTGGCCCCATGGATGAAATTCCCTGGCCCATTCCTCTCCCATCTACAAAATCCCTGCGGGTTTGGGCACAAGAAACCCACCCAGAGCTCTATGGTTTCCAGCTAATGCAGAACTCTGCCCAGGTTCCCTTCATCCTGCCCCTCCCCAGTTTCAAAATGCTTAGGGCTCTTTCACACCCAGACAGGCCTCCACTCCAGGGGCTACTCTCTATCCCACTCACATGGGATTATCCATGAAAATGATCCTTAGTGTAAATCCCAATACTCAGGGCTACACTTCCCTTCTCAACAACAAAGAGTCCTGTGGCACCTTAAAGACTAACTAAGGTGCCACAGGACTCTTTGTTACCTCTGCTATTCCAGACTAACACGGCTACCCCTCTGATTCTTCTCAACAACGTTTTCAGGCAAACATTAGGGCCATAACTGAAGAACTACGTAGGACCTGGGACAAGAACAGAAAGGCAGACTTTTTCATGTTTCTCCTGCTTTCTTTGTCACATGTCTGCAGGGCCATATTCGTCCCAGAGAAAAGATAGATACTGTGATGGGCCTCCCGGGATGCAACCTGGAACTGGGGTAACTGCTGAACCCTCTGTTTTACCAATCTGGGTTCTCTCTCACATTTTGACATTGTGACAAGCTGCAAAGCCCTCCAGGGTGCAACCTGGAACTGGGGTTCCATTCTGCCCTCTGAAATCTCCAGCCTGGGCTGTCTCTCACAGTGCCTTCCTAGTGACAAACAGCAAACCCCTCCAGGCACTGTGATCCCTCAGCACAATAGCACGCGGAGCCCCACACCCAGCTAGATTGCGTGAATGCTCTCAGAGCCACTCATGAACTAACAAGAACCAAAATACCCCCAGCTCCCCAGCCCAGGACCCTGGAGCTGTACCGTCCTGGCCTGGTCAGAAGCCTGGCCAATATGGATTACCCAGTCCGCCACTTCTACAAAAGAAAGTGGATGTGCACCAACTCTCGTTCCCGAGCTGAGATTTCTCCCCAAGCACGTCACTCAAACCACATGGTTTTAGGTAAAATATAAAACAGATTTATTAACTACAGAAAGATAGATTTTAAGTGATTATAAGTGATAGCAAACAGATCAAAGAAGATTATCTAGTAACTAAACAAAAACTCAATCTAAGCCTAATATACTAGATAGGATTTGAATTAAGCAGTGTCTTACCCTGTTAGATTGTAGAAACAGTCCACAGTCCTCATACACAGTCAGACTTCCTTGTTTACTGCCTGGGACCAGCACTTCCCCCAGTTCAGCCTGTGTTCACCAGGTGTTTCCAAGTGTTCTCTTATGTGGGGAGTGAGGCAAATTGGTGATGTCACAGCCACCTTTTATAGCTTCTTCCATATGGCAGGAACCCCTTCATTCCAAGCCAAGTTCCCAGTCCAGTTTGTGGAAAATACAGGTACCAAAATGGAGTTCAGTATCACGTGATCTAGTCACATGCCCTTGCATCCTTCGGTGAGTCATGGTACCTATTATCCAAAGGCTAACTGACGCATCCCCAGGACAGTTCATCAGGCGCAAATAAGCTTTCCCCATGGTCCACTGTCTTTGTTGATGGGCCATTCAACTTGAATAGGCCATTCACAGTGTGCTGGCAGACTGTATGTAAATACCTGTGTGTGTTAACCAGGTGCAAGCACATCTGAAATACAAATATATAGTCAATATTGATAACTCTAGATACAAAAATGATACATTCATACAACTAGGATAATCATATTCAGCAAACCATAACTTTTCTATAGACACCTCACATGGCATATCTTGTACAAGATGCCTCACAGTTATATACTAATCATATTACTATGGTGAATATGGGGTGCAGAGTGTCACAGATACCCAAACCCTGATCCAAATCCACCCCCTTTAATTTTGCTACAAAAATGTAGCAAAACATAAGAGTTTTGGGTGCCAAGGTTTTGGCTTCACACAATGTAAACTGCACACAATGCAGTTACACGTACAGAGTCGAGGCCTGTTATTCTGAAGATTCCATGCTGATGTTTCGACCTTATGCGTTAGCCAAGCAGAAGTTTACATTTCAGTGAGCCATCTTGGCCATGTTGTACTATTAAGGTTACATGTGACTAAACAGAGTGGGAACAAAGCTTCACTTGTTGGAGGATTGCTTATGTCTGAGTAGCCAAATTAAATGACTTGTGGAGAACAGCAGGTGGAGAACTCCCAGTGATCTTAAAAGCTTTGGTCTGCATGAAATACACATCAAACCAGTGGTTTCAAATGCAGAAATTTGTGCCTTCGGTTTTCAGTATGTAGCATAGAGTTTTTATCAGTTGCTTTCACTGCATTTCATTCCTTTTTGAATGGAGTAGACCCTGCAGCCTGTAGGAAGTAACGTATGAATTGTAGGTTTCTCCTATACATGCAAAGTTGTCTGCTATTTGTGACATCTATTAGCTTGCAATCACCCTTTGCTAGGTAAGTCTATGGGGATGGTATAAGTTGGTAGACATGGTACATTTCAGCTACCCTCCTCCATTGCACTCTGTCTTTGTGCTTGCTACTAAAACATATCCTGGAGTATCTTAATACTAATATAATATAGTTACACAGTTGTATATCACTACAAATTATTGAGTTTTCCTGTGTTAGCTCCCACACCCCAATCCAATAACGCATTTCTCCAGGGGAAAATGTAGCATAGGTGAATTCCTTCTGGAAAGATGAAGCAACACACTACTTGTTAATTTCCTTTTCAAAGTATTCAGTATGAAATATTCTGACCAATTGTATTCAGGCAAATTGAATTCAGTTTCTTAATTGATTCTTCTCTATTTTTTCTCCTTGTATTCAGGTAAACAGCCTGACAGGAATTATCCTGCCTGTTACCGATATTTGGTGGCCGTTTGGATTATCTTTGGCCTGGCCTGGATTGCTCTCCTGTTTAATTTATTGACAACACTATTGGAAGACACTGACAAAAAAATTGCCCAGGATCTTCACAAAATGGGAAGGCAGGTAAAGACAGTGAGGAAAACCATAAAAGATCTCAGCCCGCTGGATTTGTTTCTGCAGAACCATCATGACTGGGTTGTGGAGGAGATGCACAGAAGACAGTGTCTCTAGCAGCACATCTTGGAGATGCAAAACAAGTGAAAATTATTTTTTCCTTATAGCAAAATATTATCATAACCCACTGGGCTCTAGAGTTGTTTATTGCAGATTATACTGGTTCAGTGTTGTAAGAACTAGGTCGGCAGGAGAAAGTCCTGTGGAAATATCATTTCTCTCGCATCCCACACTGAGATATGACCTTTCCCTACACTACAGCTCAACGGTGATGCCAACCAGGGGTAACAGTGATGATAAAATTGCTCTCCCAGCATGCCAGACCCATGATGATTTACCTCCTCTCCCCTCACCACACTGTTTGCAAAATTCTGCCTGTCCCAAGTGTAAGACATTCTCTGGCTTCTTTGGATCACTGCTGGCTGATGTAGCGCCTTTGGATAAACATCACGACTGGTTCCATTTCAGTGGCTGCAGGGTATGAACCAAAAATGCCACAGTGAGCTGGCTGGCTTTAAAAAACGACTGACAAGATCAAAGGTCACAGAAGGAGCAGATCGCTGGGGTGAGAGCACAGTATAGGAACAGGATTGGAAAAGGTGTTGTTGATTCTGTCTGAAAATGGGTTATTCCGCCTGTCTCATGCAGAGCTGGGGGCAGTTCCTAGGGTGACCAGATGTCCCAAGATTATAGGAACAGTCCTGATATTTGAGGTTTTTTCTTATATAGGCTCCTATGACCCCTCACCCCCTTCCAGATTTTTCACACTTGCTGTCTGGTCACCCGAGCAGTTCCTCCTCCCAGCCCTTTGGTTTAGGAAGGCTAGCTCCGCCCGCTTTGGTGTCTGGGGAGGTTCGTTCCCCTGCGAGGTGGTGGGGCACCATGCCGACTCCCTACACTTTCTCGAAGAGGACGGTTTGGCAAGAATTCCTAGAGATGGGCAGATTCTGGCTTCACTAGATCTCCAGAAACCTGTTCATCACTGGATCCCCTTGACAGAGCATGCTTTGCTCCCTGCTCTCCCCAACCTTCACCCTGAGCTTTGAGATCCCCATAGACCCAGAGAGCACACAGGTTCATAGATCAAAATTTGGGCCTTGGTATAGCTGGGGTTTGATCTATTAATTGCTTTGAAAGTGAGGATCAGTGTCTTAAACTGGGACCAGAAGCTGACTGGGAACCAGTGAAGGGACATGCGCACACGCCTGCTCCAACCTAAATCATGGAATAGGTGGGCGGTCACATTCGGCACCAGTAAGAGCTTATGCGCCATCTTTACATTCAGCTTCAACCAACCCCACTGCCTCAAACCCCCACTTAGCAATCTGGGAAAAACTAAATACCTTCCCCGGGCACCCTTACCAGGCCATACTTCCCTGCCTGCAAGAACCATGTACAGTAAAACCTCGATTTAACGGACTTCGGATGCAACGGACAAAATTTCTGATAAATATCAGAACACGACCCCTCCCTGCTGCGGCCCTGGTCCCCTTCCCTGGCGTCCGTCTGCTGGCTCCCGGCTGCCGCCCCGGTCCCGGCAGCAGGCGGGCTGGCTCCTGGTTCCCGGCTGCCGCCCAGGTTCCAGCCGCTGGCGGGCGGGCTGGCTGCCGGGTCCCGCCCGAGTCCCGCCAGAGGGCGGGCTGGCTGATGGCTCCCGGCTGCCGCCCGGGTCCCGGCAGCAGGCGGGTTGCGGAGCTGCCACCCCGACCCTGTGGTGGGCGGGCTGCTGCTCCGACAGCTCGTTTTTTTTAATTATTATTAAATAACGGACTTTTTCATTTAACGGACACCCCCTCACCCGAATTAGTCCGTTAAATGGAGGTTTTACTGTATGCATATAAAACAAGGACAGACTTTATTAGGGGACAAGGGCCATCAGAATTCCCTAAGACCGGGAAGCAGAAGAACTAGCCCGAAGAAGTGCCCCAGCAGAGAATGGGGTGAAAGGTGTACTCAGCTCAGAGGACGTTTCTGAACACAGGCTGAAAGGGAAGGGTTCACCCATGCCGGGTGCCTGAGAAGTTATCCAAGGACAGACCTGTGAGGTGCAGAAAAGCATCCACTATCCACCTCCAAAATACCAGGTGAGTTGGGGTCATTTGTACAGACCCAGGGCTCAGTCTCACACCCATTAAAGTCAAGGGGAATTGGAGCCACACCTCTGGTTAGTTGTTTTAGTGTGGGAGCTTGGAAACCAGGCTTGGCGGGGTGCAGGCTCTTTATTATAAACCCCACTCCACGGCTGCATACTTTTCTATGCCAGGAAACTAGTGTGTCAAGAGCTGATCGCAGTGTGAACATACATTGTGCACGGTCAGGGTAAACAAGGCTATTGCTATGTCTGGAACATTTTTACGCCTACTGGCGTGACGTGAAACATGCCGTCGGAACTTTCCACCCTCGCTCGTCTCCCTCAGCCTGAGGTGCTTCTGCACTTGATATTGAGAAGGGAGGGAAGTCGTTTCAATGACTTAATGCTCTGAAAGTGTCAGCACAAGGATCCGAGGGAGAAACTCCCAGATTGGAAGTTGAAAGACTGTCACCCAGTCACCAGAGCCATCTACCAGTCGGAGTGGTGGAAGGGCGAACAACGGTTATGTGGAACCGCAGTCTGCAAAAATCGAGGTGATCCAGTCTTCCTGAGGTGAATACTGCTAGCAGTACACAACTGTCTTGGGGTCCTTACTGGTAAAACAGATCCACAGTGCAGGGAGCTGCCTGTCAGAGACCCCTTGGAATTTCCATAAGGTCATAGGTTGGATGAGGGGAGCAGTGAGGGTCAGGCAAAGATAGGCGAGCACTACAGAGGAAAAATAAGGAACAGGGATGAGGAAACCAGAAGAGATCAGGAGAAACTGGCCCTCTAGATGACACATCAGAGAGGGCCAGAATAGAAACCTTTCATCCGTATTAACCCCGGGTATTTTAGACACATTTCAGCCCCTACTCTGGGCACCATTCTGTTCCCTTCACCCACTGCCCCCATTTTGGGGCGCAATACTTCCCCTTTTGCCTTCCCTTCCCCCAAGCTTAGGTCGCTTTTCTTTGCTGATCCTTTCCCCTGCCCCATCCCAACCTCTTTCTCTGTCACCTCCCATTCCCCAATTTGTGATTTCTCTCTTCTCTGATGGTGCTCACGCTGGTATCACAGTTAAGCGAAAGAGATGTCGTGAGGTAATAGGGGGCAGGGCTGGATAAGTAAGGAGAAGGGGGAAATCGGGCATTTAAATACTTCAAATCCTCACTCCCTCAGTAGAAATGAAACCCATTTTCCCTTCCACTGGGCCTGTTTTTGCTTCCGTTGACACGGAGAATAATTTTGTCATTGCCTTCCAGGAGCTCCAGGCTTGTCCCAGTGTGGAGGATTCTGTATCCAATTCCACCCACGTATGGTTTGATATCATATTTGCTTCTAGGTCTCGACTTCTAGAGAAAACAGAGGGAATTACTGGCTCAGAGAAGGGGGAATATGGTGCTACTTGAATCACTAACAGCTCCCCTTGGTTCTGCAGGAAATCGATGTTGACTACTGTGTTTGCCTTAGAGGTGCGTGATAAAAAGGAATACTGTTAGAGTGAAAGGGTCTGCGTCAAAAACGACATAACTTTGTGCAGAGTCTGGTTGGTTTATGTGTTCAACACCCTCCTTCACAGATCAACTGGGATTCAGTTGTGCAATGCCACTTCTTTGTCACTAGATGTCAGTACAGACAAGTAATTGTGAATGAATGTTCTGACATAGAATAAATTACACCCCTTTGACTTTTCCTTCTTAAAATTATGCATTACAATGATTGCTATGGGGCTTGGTAATTCATAAATAGATGGCTTCTGATTAACCCAGAAAAAATGTTCAGTTCAGACAAAACCGTATGGGATACAAGCACACCCCTTTTGGTCTGGCTTTTCAGCATAGAAAAACAGAAGGCTATTTCCCAATAGCCTCACAGGAAAGTATTTTGAGGCTTTTATAGTTTCAAGCCCCATTTCTAAAAGCAAGTCTCCAGCTCCATACATTTCTCCCAACACTCACTCCTATTGTGCCATTTAAGAGATGGAGGAGGAGGATAAAGGATTCTAAAACACAGTGGAAAATATTCCGGGCAAGATCCCCAGCCGGTGTACAACAGTATAGCTGCACCGACGACAACGTAACAATGCCTCTTGACAGCGGTGGAGGAACCGGCCCCCTTCTATACTTACATTTAATCTGGCAAATTTTCACTTTTCATTTTTTTTAAAATGGTAATGTCAATGTGCATGTTGAAAAGACAAAATCCAAACCTCCCCCCTCCGATGGGGGTACCAGAATGGGGCAGAGGGCGGAGGTTAGGGGCTATGCCCGCCCTCTTTTTACCAACCATAAAGGAGAGCTGGGGGCGGGGTCTTGGAGGGGGAGAAGGGGAGGGGGGCCTGGAGGGGCGGGAAGGGGTGATGCGAGGACGGGGACATGGTTTGGGTGCCAGTGTGCTTTCCCACTTTTAGGGCGCTCCTGCCACCCCTGTCCTCCGACCCAGTTTTTGGATGCATTCAAAATTCATTCCAAAAAGATTATGCAGAATGTGGCTCTTGAGATGAAGGAGTCACAGGTCAAGTGGTTAGAGCTCCTAGCACTAGGTCTCAATTTATTCCTCTACAATGTGGGAACATCAGTTCTCTACCTGTCACGAGAGCTATGAGGTTAAATTAAATTATACAGTATTTGTATGTTTACCTACTTTGTAAAAAGCTTTGAGATTTACTGATGAAAGGTGTGTGATAAGAGCTAGGTATTTATTATTATAGTAAAATCTCTCAGATTTTCCTATGAAAAGCTCTGTGAAAGGGCAACATGTTATTCTTGGCCCTTTTGGCCCAAGGGTTATCCTTGCAGGCTTGGTTTCATTGGGATGAGAACTCATGGATACAGTAGAGCCTCAGAGTTACAAACACCCTAGTTACAAACTGATTGGTCAACCACAAACCTCATTTGGAACTGAAAGTACACAATCAGGCGCAGCAGAGAGAAAGGGGAAAATAAAGCAAATACAGTATAGTACCGTGTTAAATGGAAACTTCTAAAAAAATTAAGGAAAAGTTTTAAAATGTTTTGATAAGATAAAGAAGCTGTTTCCGTGCTTGTTTCATTTCAATTCAGATGGTTAAAAGCAACATTTTCTTCTGCAGGATAAAGTTTCAAAGCTGTATTAAGCCAATGTTCAGCTGTCAACTTTTGAAAGAACCATCACAATGTTTTATTCAGAGTTACAGACATTTCGGAATTACGAACCACCTCCGTTCCCGAGGCGTCGTAACGCTGAGGTTCTACTGTAAGTATCAGACATAGCCTTGGTGTCATCTTGTTCCTTTACAAAGAAATCCACCAAGTCCTCTTTCCTAGAGCACAGCAAAAATAAGCAACAGCTCAGAAATCTCCAGGTCTGCCACTCCTGTTCTGTGCCCAAGAAGCAGTGTCCCTTGTGCTTCCTCTTAGGGTCACACTCAAAACTCCTCCTACTGGCTTTCTGCCTTCATCAACCAGCCTCCTCACCCCTGTGTTTGCAACTATGGAAACCCCCAAGTATGCATGACTCAGCTTCGACCCATCCTAGAGCCTAATGCCATAGTCCTCCCCAAGGGACCTAGCTGTTTCTATTCCATAAATGGCTTTGATTGCTTCGTCTGTTGAGGCTGCTTGGCATCCATTGGCGTTATTGTAGTCTGTGACTGGCCTTTGGATCAGACATCTGCTGTCAGCCATTAGCACCTTTCAGCATAACATTATTATTGTACCTGCTGGTCTAACTAGCAAAGTGATTCAGGAAAATCAGAGGCCATGTGCTGAAATCTCACCGCTCCATCAGAGCACTCGGCACTCAGAAGAAACGAACCACAAAACGTTACACATTTGTACTGGTTTATTAAAGTGCTGATCCAGACACACCTAAAAGAATTCCGTTTAGCAAGGCTCAGGCTTTCCGATGGGATTGGAAGTGTTAGATGCACCACCGCACAAAAGATGAATGGATCCATTTCACCCACAGGTTTCCAGTCACGTCAAGCACTAGTAGTGCCGGATGCTGTCCCGAGAGCACTATTAGTATGAGGATGGAGCTGTTTTTAAGTCCACTGTGTAAAAGGCCTAATCCTTATATGCCAACGGTTCATATCTTCAAGCTTCCCTCGGGACGAGGGGAAAAGTGGAAATAAAGAGAAAGAAAATCCCTTATTTCATAATGGTGCAAACAGACGTGTCAGGAGCATTACATCAACATGCAGGGGATGTGAAATTTAATACCGTGCCTAATGCAGTTAGAGGAGGCAAAACGCAGAGTCTGTACTGCCTCTGGGACCAATACAGGGAGGAAGCTTTCACCACCAAGAATGAAGGACTTTCTGCTTATTATGGAATTCGAGCTTTTGTTTTCAAAGCCTTCCTGAGCGATTCTAAACAGCTAGTGGTTAAAATCAGTGTTCCTGGATGGAGAGCTATTTTTCCAGAAGGATCGGTCCAATTCTCTTGGTTATGACTGTAAATCAGGAGCAACTCTGCTAGGGTGACCAGATGTCCTGATTTTATAGGGACAGTCCCAATTTTGGGGTCTTTTTCTTATATAGGCTCCTATTACCCCCCCCCACACACACACACACCCTGTCCCAATTTTTCACACTTGCTGTCTGGCCACCCTAAATGCTACTGAAATGAGCAGGGGTTCCTGGGTGTTAAACTGCGGGAAGCGAGAGGAGAATCAGGTACAGTGTCTCAAAAGCCCAGGATATACAAATAAATATATGCAGGCCAAGAGGTATATCTCCTTTAGCGCTGCACTGTATCACACCACTGAGGATTGGGCCTGTCAATCTCTCAAAGCTCTGTAAAGCACAGAGGTATCGTCTTAGGAATTTGCAAATGGGAAGCGCGACATCTTCTGGCATTGTGTCTGTCCGGTCAAAGATGGAACGTCAGCGAAGCGGGGGGCAACTTAGGATTTAGCTCCGATGTGGCTCGGCTTCAGGTGGTAGACTTAAAGCGCTGACTTTTCTCCACATTGCAAACGATCCATGTATTATGCATGAAGCTATCACCAGGCACAGATGGGCTGCGAGTGGAAGCGTTAGCTGGCAGTGACGTCAGCCCCGCTCTGGTGGAAAGGACTCGGCAACTCGTTTGCATGTTTGACAGAATCTGCATCGAATATGCATTAGAGACAGGCCATGATTGAAAGACCCAACCTGCTCAGCTGCCACTACTATAGTCAGACGTGGCCAAGTCACGGCCATCCTGGTTTCTAAACGCTGCCGGTTCGGAGCATGGCGTGCAGAGATCCAGCAGGATGACTTGGCATGGATCAGGGATTGCCTCCTGCAGAGTTCAGACGCGCTGTCCTAAGGACTTTGATCCAAAGCCCAGGGAAACCAATAGGAATCTTTTCATTGACTTGAATGGGCTCTGGATCAGGCCCTGGTACTCTCACACTCTGGATCGGACTCTGCATTCGCACGCTGGTTTTAGAGGGGTGTAATTCCCCTGGCTGCTGTGGAGTTGCTCCTGGCTTACACAGTTGTAAACAAGCGCACTGAGTTCAGAGTAGCACATGGCATGGGCTGGAGAAGGATCAGTGGGGTCTCATCCAGCACTGTCTTATAAGAGGGTATTGGCTGATATGCCATCCGTTCAGGGGACAGACTCATTCAGAAGGGCAACAGGGCTTAAATTCAGCCAGAGCTGTCCAGAGTGGAGCTCCAGTATTTTCAAAGCAGAAGCCCTGAGCCCTGGTGGCCTGCCCTATCCTCCCCCCCCCCCCCAACACATAGGGCAGAAGCCCTGATCCCTGGGGGCTTGTCCCCACAACTCCTCTCCCACCCATACCCCTTGGGGCTGAAGCCCTGAGACTCCCCCCCCCCCCCTGCAGATGAAGCCCAGAGCTCTGAACAGGGGAGGGGTTAGGGGCACCAGGAACTAATCTCTGAGAATTTAAGCCTTGAGGGGCAGCATTCGAAAGAGAGAGTAAATTCCACTCATTGAGAATCAGTCATCCTCACGGGCCTCTGGATGATGCATTGCAGATGTACGCTGTACAAAGACTCACTCTGCAACCAGGACATGAAGAGGAATCGTTCCGTTTCTTCCCCCGCCTGCGTGCCGAAGAACAGGTCTCTCTCGGAGTACGTGCTCGCTATGTTTTTTGCGGAGCAGCAGGCACCAGTCTTTGCCAAATGTGACCAGAGTTGCCCACTCCGTCCCTAATACGGTGCAAGAGCCTTCTCTGTCCCCGCTGGATTTTGAATAAACATAGAACTGAACAGAATTAGCCTGGATAGCCATTGCCCCCGGTCCCTTGCACTCCCCACCCTCGCTCATTTTCACTGGCCTGGCTCATGTGGTTGGAGTGTGGGAGGGGGTGAGGGCTGGAGCCGGAAAAGCCCATCAAGCGTATGAACAGGAACAAATGGAAGCTCACATAAGCACATGCCACCCTCTGCTGTAGCCGATTTGTATCCTATACAGGTTCTAACACCACGCTCCTCACCATCCTCTCTCTTCACACCAAACCACCACGGTTCTTTTCCCATTGGCAGGAAAATACCAGCTGCCCAGCCCGTCTTCGGTGGCCCAAGTTTGAAGAAGGCGAGGAAAAGGTGGCCTCTTTCTACCTTCCTCAATCCTGGGACTGCGTAGGGGGCAGTCCAGCCCCCAGCCAAACTTAGTTATTCACTGATGTTGCCCCCCTCTTCCCCGACATGTCCCCTCCCAGCCCTATAACAGGGAGGACCAAGAGCGGCCTGCGTAGAGTTAGCTTATGCTTACTTCTACTCCAAGCCAAGGATGGCCTCTTGCCAGCGGAATCCTTTGCTGATCGTTGAAGGCAGCTTTAAAGTCACTGTATACTGTGCCAGCGACAATGTGACCTCAGCATGGGCCAGAATCTGGCCCAAGTCTGCCTATCTGTGAGCATTGACAACACATTCATCACGGGGGGATAGGGATAGCTCAGGGGGTTTGAGCATGGGCCTGCTAAACCCAGGGTTGTGAGTTCAATCCTTGAGGGGGCCATTTAGGGATCTGGGGCAAAAAATCTGTCAGGGGACAGTACTTGGTCCTGCTAGTGAAGGCAGAGGGCTGGGCTTGATGACCTTTCAAGGTCCTTCCAGCTCTATGAGATAGGTATATCTCTAGATATCTGTGCATTTTAAAGCTCCCCGGCACATCCTATTCAGGAAGTCAGCTCTAACCAATAATACTGGATGCATTCTTCCCCATTGCTTTCATGGAATGATCACCTTTAACAGGAAGCAGCAACGGGCTATACTCCCATGCCAGGCCAGAACATCACGGCTAAGGATTCATTACACTTATTGACTCTATTGTATCTCTAGTATCGACGCGTCGCCCTCGTATATTAGTGTCTCACTATCTTTGAATGAATTTATCCTACACCCTGGTGAGGTATGTGCCGTACGACAGGATACAATTTCAAGTGTATTTAGAGTTGGCTTTATTTGAAGGGAACTCGATGTGAGGACAACACATCAGCGTTAGTTACACAAGCTTCCCTCACAAAGCCTGGCCTAATGGCACACTGACCATGTGAACAGCCGCTCTTTCACCGTTGACTGCCTTTGTGCAGGGGTGATGCGATTTTAAGGCCTGTTAGGTTAAACACAGAGAGCCACTACAATAGACAAAGTTATTTGCTACCGGGGTAAGCAAATGTGGGCACAGTCCACCTATCTTAGGTACTTACATTCCCCTCCCCCCCATTACTGCAGTATCCAAGCAACTTGCAATTTTTAATGTATATATCCTCATACTATCCCTGGCGAGGCAGGGAAATGCTATTATCACAATTTTACATGAGGGAAACCGAGGCACAATAAGGCTAAACGACAGGCCCAAGAAGTCTGTTTCTCAGAGCACACACATGAACTCACATGCCCCTAACCACTGGACCCTCCTCTCTCTCTGCTGCTGCACTGTTTTCTCCTACTTATTCACCATCTTGGTCATTTAAACTAAAGAGCAGACACTCTGCTCTGACTCTCCACCCTCAGAAACGGGGAGAAAAACCGAAGCTGGCTCCAAGCCACCCCCAGCTTTGGTTTCGTAAAAACCAGAACTTGACCCCCAAGATCTTGCTAAACCAAAATGCAGCCGCCTCAGCCCATTTCTAATGCAAACATTCTTCCCTGGAGAGAACCCGTTTCTTTCCTACAGCATTCAAGTGTGCTGCCTCGTCCTCCCTGTTGTTGCAGCTGTGGTGTGCACAGGCCCACGCAGATCACCCTGTATTTTCACAGGCAGAGTTTAGGACTATAATGGCGATATTTTATGAATGCCGCCCAGAGCAACATTGACATTGGGGGCTGACTGTAAAGCGGAGACGAAAGGGATCAGAAAGGAGCAGATGGTAAAATGATTAAGATTCCATTTCGGCATGGAAAGAAATAGACACACACGTGCACACCCCACCTTCATTTCCACCACAGCTCCCTGGCGTCCTGCCACAACATGCCTGTTCCCCTGTTCATTTCCACAGCTACAGACTCCCAGGCTGGGAGACAGGCAAAAAACCCTGCTCCGGGTCACAGCTCAGGGAAGGGAAAACAAAGCCGATGGGCTACAAAGCAGAGCTGCAGGGAGATGCGTGCCTCGTCCGTAGGCACTACCGAGCAAGGCCCTTTCAGGAGCCGGCTTCACAGAGATATGGCTCGGAAGAGTCAGGGTATGAAGGACGGTTGGGAATCGACTGGAGCTGGCTCCCGGCCCCCGAAATGTCCCCTAGCATAGGCTGAGCATCTAGGCAGGTAGGGTAAATCAATGCAGGGAGGAGGCACCAGTCAGCTGGGAGAAGCCAAATTGCAAAGGGTCTTTCACAACTCCTCCTGGGCTTCCAGACTGGACGAGCATGACAGCCGAGCTGAGCTATGGGGACGCTCAGACTGCATCTCTGTCCAGGGGGCAAGAGGGCTGCTCTGGGACTCCCAACCATACAGATACCAAGGAGTCCCCTAGCACTATGGGGTCTACTTCCCAACTTTCCTACAGACCAATGGCGTTAGAGCATGGGGCACTGTGATGGATAGAGTGGTGCTATGTAGGAAGTCAGGTGAGCCATATCTCTATGGCCATGGGAGGCCAGGGGCCATGCCGTAGGGTGGGTGTGGTCAGAGAAAACTCAAGGAAGGGTGAGCCAGTCAGTCAGAGAGAGGAGGTGTGGGGCAACTCCAGGATAGGAACCAGAGAGAAAGTGGGGGGGATAGGGGAAATCTCTGGGGCACAGACAGAGAGAGGATATATGCCTTATTTGCAGGGGGTTGGACTAGATGACCTCCTGAGGTCTCTTCCAACCCTAATCTTCTATTCTAATTATGCATGAGTGCATTACATCATTTGCACAAACTCTCCAGACTTTTGGCCCTACGGGCCTGCTAAGGGTGATGCTGTGTTTCTGGATCCTGAACTCTCCCTCATTCTGGGTCATTCTGCTGGAGCAGAGCAACCGAAGAAATCCCAGAAACAAGTCAGACTTGCTCAGAGGTTCTGAGGCTTAATTGCAGCCCCTCCAGCAGACACCAGGTTCTCCAAACAACCACATACCAGGACCGGTTGCTGGCCATTTGAAGAATTCCAAGGTCACCTAAGGAAAGAGCCTGCGGTGAGGCAGACAAATAATTTGATAGCTACCTCTATACACTGACAAGGGGGTGCAAGAAGTTCAAGGCCAAATATAAAAGCAAATTCATAGTCACTTAGCCCAGGTCTACACTGCGGGGGGAGGATCATCTTAAGATGCACAACTTCAGCTACTGGAATAGCATAGCTGAAGCTGACGTATCTTAGATTGACTTACCTCGGCATCCTCACGGCACTGAGTCGACCGCTGCTGCTCCCCCGTAGACTCCGCTTCCACTTCTGGCAGCAGTGGAGTACCGGAGTTGATGGGGAGACCGCTCGGGGATCGATTTATCGCATCTAGGTGAGACGTGATTCGGCGGGTAGTGTAGACCTGGCCTCAGTCTCACCCAAAAGGGGCACTAAACATAAGAGCCGACTGGCTAAGCTGTAGGGAAAGAACTCCAAATTCAGGATGTTTTCCAGCGTATAGCCAGGAAACTAGGGTGGACTCAGTCAAAATGCAAAAACCAGGCTCTTCTTCACAAGGAAATCCATGCCTGGGTCACGCGGAGCAGATGCAGTGGGGCAGGAAGGGGCTAACCTACTTCAGAATGTCTAGGAAGAATAATTAAAAAGAAAATAAAAAAGGAGAACGTTAATACGAGTCACCCCAAACTGGCAAAGGTGGCCCGGCCTCTTGGGCTCAAGTGGAACTTTCACACAACCCTCCGATCTACCTTCCCAGCGCACAAGGTCTCCTGTCAAGGGGATCTTTACTTGCATCTGACAGCTTGGCTACTGAAAGGCAAGGCCAAATCGAGATGGGATATTCTACCAATGTTACAAATTCCCCTGGAATGGCACAGGCCTTCCACTATTTCAGTATAAGAAAAGATATGGATCAGATTCTCATATTGTTGTTAGGACACAGACCAACCCCAGGAAATCAGGCATCCCAGCTCTATGATTTCCTCCCAGTTGGCCTAGACTTGGGTCCAAGACCTCCACTGCCCTGTTTCAGCTCTGTGGAGCATTATAAAACCAGGTTATCCAGGTAGATCATCCAGCAATCTCTCTAGGTTCCTTGGTGTAGTACATCTAACCACTCCCTATTCACCGGGAGTTTGATTTTAAAAAAAATCACAATGCTGAATGTAAAACACGTCAAAGCCGGGTATCATTTCTGTAGCACGATCATTTTGCTTTTGAAATTAGTCGAGAATATTAATTTCCCCTCTGTGACTAATTATTTGTTTTGGGTCCTTTATTATTGCTCCGAACTCAAGCACTTGGCACAGTTATTTAGATTTTCAAGTAAGCCCATGCTGCACAACAGACACGCCCACAGCATTGGCTGTGGCTTTAGATCTAATTGAAAAGGAAGCTTTCTATCCCCAGCCATTGGCTGTAGAGATCACAAAGAGTTTTCAAATCCCTGTTTCAAGGGATTAAAGCAATGTATGTCCTACGTTAGCACAGAGATCAGATGGCAGATTTGGCCTGTTCTTATTATCTAGCTGTAAAACCAATAATGACCTTGAGCATTTGGGAAATGTGAACTCTGAGAACACGAGGGATTGCGAGAGGACATGGATGGGGTACTTACTCTCTGGAAGAGCGAGTCCAGAAAATTTCCCCACTCCAACAATCTGATGCTAGATCTTATCTCCCTATGACAAACAGAACTCAGCAGAAGGGCTCTCTTTCCTCTTCCAAAGAGCAAGTGGAATAAGAGCTCCCATTTGTCTACATCAGCTCACATTTATTTTTAGCTTTGTATATTTGGTTAGTGAGGTCAGTGGAGACCAGGCTTAAACATGTTTCAAGTAAATGTTACCCAGATCTGCCGGCGATCTGAATTGCCTTTGGCTATCAGGAGCCTGAAGTAGCATAATATTCTCTCCCATGATTAGTTACGTTAGCTTTTTATGTTAAGAGCTCAAACGACCATGTAACCTAATTTACTGTGAGACATTTTTGGGGCACAAAGAACATAAAAACAACAACTTTCAGTAGGTTTCTCCAAAAACATTTGATGAAACTATTTGCTGGTTGCATTGTCTTCTCCATTAATTCTGCAATTGGGATTTTATTTACAAAGTTCAGCCACCCCCCCCCCCAATAATATTTTTTTAGAACTGAAAATTAAGAAGATACTGCATTTCAAAGCATTTCTCTGAAACACTGAATCACCGAGTGACTGATTTTTGGAATACCAAACACTATCTGCTCCCACTGATTTTGGCCTCTTCTCCATTAGAAAAGGTTTGCCAGTTCAGCTACACCAGCAAATCCTTTTAATGTAGATGCACCTTATGCTGGCAAAAAAATGCTTTTGCTGTTATTGCTTATATCAGTTCCTTGAGTGAAATAAGCTATACCAGCAAAAGCACTTTTATGTCAGTTAACCCCCTTCTGGGCTTTTCCTGATATAAACAATTGCAAAACAATCACATCTTTAACCAATACTGCTATCCCAGCAAAAGTTTCTAGCGTACATCTGATTAGACTGCAGTTGAGGATGCTCAGGATTTCTGAAAACCACAAACTACTCAGAAGCCACTAAAATCTAATTCAACTTTTGTTTATGCCCATAATATCTAAAGCTCCTACAAGTTTCATTAGCACAGAGTTCATGGTCACTGCCGTACAGCTGACAGTATAAATCAAACAGATTAAATACTGGAAAAAACAGTGTTCATGAACTTTTGCTTGAATTCTGAATAGTTCTTAGGTTCAACCATTGTTTGTACCTCTTTTACTATTTGCTAACATTCATATAAATTGAATTTTACATGGTGTCAGTGCTTGGAGAATGGCTACCCACAGTGTAAATCTATTAATTTTGCATGCAATCAGGACACCCATATGTGATCTATGGTACTTCCTAATCATATTAGTAATTTACTATTGGTCAGAAACATATGACGTGTGACCTAGATGATCCACACACCACAAATAGCAAATAGCCAAAGGTCAGTCCACACAGTGAAAAGCTGTTCTTCCAAACTGTTCAGCAAATACAGAGTCATGGAAATCAGGATTAGTCTGAATGGTCTGGGAACAGAAAAGAAGTGAATAAAATCATCAGGTAATTTGACCAGCTCTAATCACAGCAAATCCTGGTGGAAAGGTGAAATACATATAAAGCCTTCAGGGTCACAGCTTCCTGAGTCATTAAAGTTACATTACTGAAGGCAGGAGGATGGGGTGTAGGTAACACATACCAACCTTCACTTTGAAATATCTTTAAACAGGGATCAGCCAGGCCTAATGGAAACGTGACAAGCAGCAATCAGGCTCCAGAAAGACTTATAGTAGACCGGAAGACAGTAGAGCAATCTAGAAAGACTGAAGTGATACAGGATCCAATTTTCAAACATGGGCACTTCAACTGGAGATTTGAAACTCCATATTGAGTTGCTCAGATTAGCAGCTGGGTCCCTGAAGAAGAGTTCTGTGTAAATTCAGAAGCTTGTCTCTCTCACCAACAGAAGTTGCTCCAATAAGAGATACTACCTCGCCAACCTTGTTTCTCTAATATCCTGGGACCAACATGGCTGCACCAGCTCTGGATACATCAAATTGGCATTTATATTCTGAGACAAGGTTTCCAAAATGCTACTAGCCATTTTGAGTGCCTGACATGAGACACCTTAAAGGGGCCCTGTTCTCAAAAAGTGTTGAACCACCACCCTTTGAAAATTCCTTTGGAGCGTCTCAAGTTAGGTACTCCCAGATTAAGGCACGTGTGACCATCTCAGTACTGCCAACTCTCACAATTTTATAGCTAGTCACGCAGGATTTGGTGTTTGTTTTTAAACCTCAGCCCCTGGAGTTAAGTGATTTCTGTGAAAAATCTCAGTTGGTCAGATTTATGATCCAGGTTTGTTAGAACGAGTCTGCTTTCATCAGACTCTATCTGCATTTCATCCAGCGGGTCAGAGTGCTGCATGTACAGGGTGCTGACCTACCTGGGGACATGTTTCCTCTCTCACGTATTTTGTTATGGGCAAAAGCAAGACTGGCCTCTATGCGGCATTCCAATTTTAGTAGGTAGGCTTCCTTGTTACCCTAGCACCTGATTCAAAGCCCACTGAAATCAATGGAGATCTTTCCATTGATTCAATGAGCTTTGGGGCAGGAGAGCGAGGAGCCAGGGAAGAAAAGACGAGTGCTTCAGTCACCACAGGATGTTGCAAGCTCCTCCCCTTTCTCCATTGCCGCCATGCTCTCCAAGATGGAGGCTGGAGAGCTGAGGGAAGATGAGTGGATGGCTTCAGTCTTTGCAATGACCAACGTGGTGTTCAGTGATCACGGTGCTTGCAAGAGACTTCTGTATTCTGTGGCTGGTCCCTCCGCGAAGCTCAGCCCTTTAAGAAACATCCCCATATACCACAACCAGAGCCAGTGCTACAAGTCACATTCTTGCTCTTTAAAATTACTGTTCCAGTCCCCTAAATTCAGGGCCATCCCTAGGGGTGTGCAGCGCCCAGGACAAATCAGCCTCCCTGCTACTCTTCTTGCTCTCTGTCCGGCACATCTGCCCGGCCGCCACTCACCTCCTCACTCCTCCCACTCTCCCGCCCACCGCTCTCCTCCTCGATGTTCACTTGCCTGCCTGCCTGCCGCTTGCCTCCCCGTTCACCTCCTCACCCTGCTCACCCGCCAGCCTCCTCCCCTGAATATCGGGACAAATGGCGTCTCTATCGTACATCGGTCAGGATGAGAGACAAAAGCTAAATATCAGGACCGTCCCAATGTTATTGGAGCGCGGTCCCACCCCACAAAGTGTGGGGCCTGGGGCAGTCTCTCTAATTCATCGTGCCCAAGGGACAGCTCTGCCTAAATTAATTTTTTATTCCAAAGGAAACATCTTTGTAGCATCCTCAGCGTCTCATCCCAAAAGTGGTGACTAAGTCAAACAATGTTATTTAGTTGACCAACCCTCACCCCCCCAAGCCCTTACCTCCCCCTCATAAAAAAGACACACACTTTTACACAATTAATAAGAAAATAAGAAGTACATTGATTTGACCTCTAGTTACAGATGGTACTTGAGCCATCAGAAAAGAGCAAGGACTTTGTTGCACACTCAGATCATCATTCATATCTATTACATTGGCAGGCAGTTGATTTTGCTTTTTGTGGAACTCCTAACATGATAGCCTGTTACTCACATCCCCAGAGAAATCCTAATACGAGACCCAGACTTTACCACCTTCAGGCAGGAAATTGCTGCCTAACGCTTCCTAATTGCTTCACATAAAATTGCTTTGATTTCTTGGCAACAAAGCAGTATTTTCAACCTGAATTATTACAGAAAAAAAACTTTCCTTTCACCTACCAAGGGCACAAGTCATTCAACATTTGCACCAAAAGGTCTCGGAGTACTGGGGAAATTGTTTGCAAGCTCTTTTGTATGCCATAAAAGAATTTTTGCTCCTGGATGAAAGTTGCCATCTCTCCATTAAGCACCAAAAGCTATGGCATTATTTTATTTATATTTAGCAGGAGCATGTACAATTCTATTCAGATTGTGAGATGGTTGCAGGCAGTAATCATTCAGCTATCAAAAATATTCCTAATAATCATCTTCTGCTGAGTGGTGATGTTTGTACCTCGTTTACAACAACCTACTCCACTTATTGGCGCAAGGATCAGATAGGACATTTTTTAAAAAACTTGACAATGTTTTCAGAAGCAGCAGACAGTGGAGTGCCATTTGTCTCCAGGTAAATGGTATTATAATTCCTATTATTGTGGGACCAATAATAACTTGACTGACCTGCTTCAGTTGACACAAATGCTGAACTCATTCTTTACTTGCAGAAAGCTCATTGTTTTATGACTCTAGGTACAGCACTCATTCTCATTAGAACTGACTCGTTCACGTCAGCCTTTACAGCAGGAAAGAAATTTCTCCTTGATAGCGAATAACTCAAGGAATCTTCCACAGCTACAATGAAACCACAATTGTTTAAATAATAGCCTTTAAAATGGAACTTGAATCTAAATACATCATCATCAATAAGCTACTTAAATTGGATATGATAGAACAGAACTGTGTTTTATAGCCACATATTGGCTTCACATTTTGCTTCTTCAGCTACTTCTAAGTGATTCTATAGTTAAGCCAGCCCTATAACTTCGTTTCCTGAATCTTTTTCTGAAATACTCTCCCTGAAACCATAAAGCACAACAGTTTCTTCTGAGGATTATGTACCACTATAATCCAAGCCTCAGAAATTCTTTCTCAGCATTAAATCCACACAGCAGAAGGATGGCCTGTGGTGAAGACACTGGACCGAGAATCAAGGATTGACCATTAACATGAGTGAAGTTACACAAGAGCATAAGGGTGGGATTTGCAAAAATGCTCAGTATCGGTGTAACTCTGACACACACACACACACACACCCACACACACACACACACACCCAGATAACAGGAATTCTCCTTAATCGCTTTCTGGGCTCATTTGGTAGGGGAGCTTTTTCCAAAATTGCACATGACAAATTTTGTCCCTTGTGAAGTGAAACAGTTGGGGCCATAGGTGCCGACTCCATAGGTGCTCCGGGATTGGAGCACCCACAGGAAAAAAAAGCTGTTTGGCGGTGGGCGGGAGGTGCTGGGAGAGGGGGTGGAATGGGAGTGGGAAGAGGCGGAACAAAGGTGGGGCACGGGGGGGAGGGGACGGAGCACCCACCCTGAAAAATGAAAGTTGGTGCGTGTGATCAGGGCGGCCTTCCTCTCCTTGACATGCAAGAGTCAGGCGGGTGTGTACCATCCTACAATTTGGCTCTGAGGAATATCAGCAGATGAGGCAGTGGCCTCTCCTCAGGGCCGGGGCAGGGATATTTTACGCTCTAGATGAGACTTCCAACTTGCTCCTAGGGCCCCTCTCAGGTCAGACTCCCTCACTCCTATGTTTGGACTCCTTTGGATACCCATTATGGTGCCCAATGATTTAATGCAAAGCTTCCATTCATGGTCAAACCAGTCTCCTGCTCAGATCCCACAAACTGTGCATGTTGAGTTCAACTAAAGCAAGTTTTTATGCACGTGTTATAGACCCTCGGAAATAGGGATTTGTTAAGGAAATGCTGACTTCGAAGTTCCTGTGGGCACTGTGTTAAAATAGAATTGCCTCATTTTTTAAAAATGATATTCCCCTCTGATTAGCAGGATTTAGAATTCCCTTTAATCTTGTTTCCTTTGAATTAGTGCTTAAATGGCACTAATTGAATACAGTTCAGTAACCCAAAGCAGGGAGCAGAGATGGTGTGGAAGTAAAGAGAGGGAGAGAGAAAAAACATAAGTCATGAAAAAACAATGGTAAGGTTTGGTAAAACAGAAGTTCACTGCAGAAATTATCCTTTGTAAGTTCCAAAGTTTGGATCCAAATCTGCATCTAGAGCAAAATATCCTGAGTTGGGCAGATGTTCCAGATGTTCTAATGGAAATTGCCCCAGATTCTTCTTCCAATAGCTGTGAGTTGAGAACAACAGACCTTGCACTATTGCTAAGGAGGTGGAAAGGTAAAAAAAAACACAACAAAAACATACAAACATTAATCAACATTCTGAATGCTAACACATAGAAACCTTATTCCGATATATACTGTCAACACTGACACAGGATTTATTTTCTAGACTGTCATAAGAGGGCCCATTAGCTTGTTATGTATATACAGTGAAACCTCCATTTAACGGACTAATTCGGGCGAGGGGGTGTCCGTTAAATGAAAAAGTCCGTTATTTAATAATAAAAAAAAAACCGAGCTGTCAGAGCAGCAGCCCGACCGCCACAGGGTCGGGGCGGCAGCTCCGCAGCCCGCCCGCTGCCGGGACCCGGGTGGCAGCCGGGAGCCGTCAGCCAGCCCGCCCGGGTCCCGGCTGCCGGGAGCCGTCAGCCAGCCTGCCCGGGTCCCAGCTGCTGGGACCCGAGTGGCAGCCGGGAGCCGTCACCCAGCCCGCCCAGGTCCCGGCTGCTGGGAGCCGTCATCCAGCCCGCCCGCCAGCCAGCCCTCCCGCTGCTGTGACCCGGGCGGCAGCCGGGAGCAGGCAGCGAGCCCGCCCGCCAACCAGCCCTCCTGCTGCCGTGACCCGGGCGGCAGCTGGGAGCCGGCAGCGAGCCCTCCCGCTGCCGTGACCCGGGTGGCAGCCGGGAGCAGGCAGCCCGCCCGCCCGCCAGCCAGCCCTCCCGCTGCCGGGACCCGGGCGGCAGCCAGGAGCAGGCAGCCAGCCCGCCCGCCCGCCCTCCCGCTGCTGTGACCCGGGCGGCAGCCGGGAGCAGGCAGCCAGCCCTCCCGCCAGCCAGCCCTCCTGCTGCTGTGACCCAGGTGGCAGCTGGGAGCCGGCAGCCAGTCCTCCCGCTGCCTGGACCCGGGCGGCAGCCAGGAGCCGGCAGCCAGCCCGCGAAAAACGGATTTGGGATGCATCGGACTTGCTCATAAATTTTGTCCGTTGCATCCGAAGTCCGTTAAATCGGGGTCCGTTAAATCGGGGTTTTACTGTATATGAAAAAAATAATTAACCCCATCCCTCGACCATAAACACTGGCATCCTTCTGGTCTTTTCTTCTCTTCACCTCACTTCCTTGACCCTTTACCAGTCTCCTAAGCACTTGATGAAAGACATACATGGTTCATGGCAGGAATTGAAACTTTAAGTTTTGCTTTCAAGCTTCAGAATATTCCCCAAACATCTCCTATTCCTCTCAGGAAATCCCTTTAAAAACAATCTCTAGTGGGCAATAAAGAAGTCAAACCATCACACAGTCAATCTCAAATTTCTGCTAGTAGTTAATGACTGGATCAAATATCTGAGGAGGGTAACTTATCTTCTCTAGAAGAATGTGAAGAAGACTGGATATTTCCACTCTAGCACCACTTTAATAAAAATATAAAGTAAACTGCATTTTAACAGTCTGCTTTTCATTCCCTCTTCAGCTGTTCCCCTCCCCCCCCCGCCCCAACTATTGCTCATATGTTCTTTCATGACAATTAGTGCACTACCACTTGAGGTTGTCACAAACACTTAAGTTACAAACCATAGATAGGCCTGGTCTGCACTACAGAGTTAGGTTGACACCAGGCAGCTTACAATGACCTCAGTATGTTAGCGTCTACACTAAAATGTCACTCCCGCCGATGTAACTGCTCCGCTATGCCAAGTTAACGCCACCTCCACAAGAGGCATAGAGTTTAGGTCAATGTAATTAGGGCAATGAAGTGTCAGTGTAGACCAGGGGCGGGCAAGCTTTTTGGCAGGAGGGCCACATTGGGTTTCTGAAATTGTATGGAGGGCCAATTAGGGGAGGCTGATCAGTAGCAATCAGGCATTGCAAGTTTCCACAGAGCAATCGCCGCTTGCTTCTCCACGGTCAGTGCAGCAGATCTCTTTTTGGTGGCACCACGCGGGAGGACTGGGGTGACCTCTGCACACAGGCCCAGGAACGTGGCCTTGTGCATCTGAGAGTTCTGCATCCACGGCTCATCACCGCAAACCTGAATGACAACGCGATCCCACTAATCAGTGCTACTGTCTCAGGCCCGGAACCAGCACTCCACCATCTGCAGCTGTTCTGTGAATGTGACCAACAACTCTCCATTGCTTCTTTCTACATCCCACAGCAATCTAGCCTCCAAGGAACCATCATGTTCCCTGTGGCTCCTCTGCAAATACTGCAGGGTCAGGAGTCCTGTGCTCACAAGTGGAGCAGAACTGTGCATGAGCCACAGATGTGTGGGTTTGCAGGGATTTTTGAAGAGAGACACAAAACATTATGAGGTGCAGATGAAATTATGGGATGGAGAACAGTGCATTATGGGATGTTGAAATCTTGATGCCAGTCACCCCTGTGCAACTCGTTTCAGCCCCAGGAGGCATTGCTAAACCTTCCCGAAATATCCTGCGCCAGATAGTAGTGAGTTGCACAGTGGTATAGTTGCCCATGGTTCTCTGTTTCGATGCAAGTGCTGCTAGTGACAACGTGCACTGCTGACACAAGGAGCATAGCACAGACGCACAAAAGCAATTTAATTACTGTCTCAGCTGTATTCTGATGTAACTTAGGGTGACATAATTTTATAGTGTAGACATGCCCTTAGTTTTAAGATTTAATGACTTGATAATAAACAAACAAAACCAGCCCAAACAAAAAAAGAAAATGCTCTTGGATTAAAAAAATGATATCTAAAGTCTTAGGCTAGGAGAAAGTGTACATTATACCTATATGTATGTATATGCAAAGGCAGGTTTGCATATGTATTTACACACACTTTTTTTAAAAAAAGAAAACATTTGATTTCTTGTTCTTTGGCTCTTAAAAACAAAACATTTTGTAGTTAATTGATTACATGTTTTGCTATTTTAGAAAGCAAGATGAGTTATTATCCTTTCAAAGTCCCATACTTCTGTGTGTTCAAGATGTGCTGAGAACCCAACCATTCCCATGTTTTTTTGAGAATGTATTGTTTTTCTACATATGCATTGCACATCACCTCCTCAACAATGATTAAACTAACCCAGGTTATAATTACTTCCCTGCACAATAGACTGCAATTGCGTGCATCAAGGAAATATCACATAATGTTATAACTTAGAACTGTAATTATATATTTGCTCTATGGAGAGTCATAAATAATAGAGCACAATGGGTCTCTTATTGCTAGTCTATCGTGACAACTCACAGTTCAATTACTTGATTTTAAAAAGCAAATAGAGAGCTTGAATCTTAAGCAACATGTTTAATTCAAGTTAGGTTGGGAAATAATGGTCAGGATTTAGGAAGTGATAAATGAAGAGTGAGTGTGAGGGCCATCCCCATCTCAAGGCCCAGCCATCCTGTCTGTTCCATGCACACGCCTCAGAATTTTCTGTCAAAACCACTTCAGTGGAAAACTGGAGTTTTTACTCAACAAGACTTGCAAAAATGGTTTGCTTTCTCTGGATTTTTTTTTAAAAAAATTTCCTTGAAAAACCATATGAAAATTGAAATATTTCAGCCCAAAACTAAAACATTTTTATCTGGATATCCCACCCTGCTGCCTCATGAGAAAGTTCAATTGTCTCACGTCCTCATTCCTCCATGGGCTAGGCTCCCTAGAAAGACTACAGCTCCCATGATGCACTGTGGCCAGGAACTCCCATGATGCCAGGCCCCCACTTCAACATAAGTGGAGACCATGGTGAATCATGAGAGCTGTAGTCCAACCTGGGAGTTGAAACGTCTTTATAATTATAGAGAATGAGAGAAACTACAACTCCCATGAGACACCACAGCAGCATTTTCAGTTGTTGTCCAACTAGTCTAACTTTTCCACTGAAAATTTTGATGAAAACTAATATCCCCTCCCCCACTTTCTTCTATATTTTTTGTGGAAACACCCCGTTTCCAACCATCTCTAGTCCCTGATATTTGTATGACTGCATGGTCAGAAAAGGTGGTGGCTCACATTAGTGTTAAGCTAAAGGCAAGGAAAAGTTTTGCATGGGCTTGTGAGATTTCTTGAAAATTTAGTACACAGCAAAAAAATATATAATAAAAAAATGGCAAGGCTGGTCCATAGATCCATGAACCCCTACTTTGCACATTCATTGACTCTAAGAAAGCATTTAGTTCTATTAACAGAAAGAATCTGTGGGAAATACTTAAGTGGTATGTTTGAAGCAACAAGTCGGTTCAAATACTTCAGTCTGTAGCATAGCTTGGCATGCACTATGAGGCAACAGTGAGCGGACAGAGTGGTTTGAAGTGAAAACTGGAGTCCACAAGTTTGCATATTCAGGCCAATATTTTTTGCTCTATACTTAGAAAACATCTTGTCCAGCTTCCTTATTGGCACTGGTGGAGGCTGCAGGATACCAGGGAAATTTATCAAATCACTTTGACTTGGCAGACGAGAACATAAGAACACCTATGAAGGAATACAATCAAGAAGAAGCAACTAATCTGTACACAACAGTCAGAGAATGAGGATGAAAGATGAATGAACAAGAGACCAAACTAAGGGTAACAACAACAAAACACCCCTTCTTCCCAAAAAACAGGCAAAACTAGTCATTAAGGGTGTAGACCAAGGGTAGGAAACCTATGGCACACAAGCTGATGTTCAGTGGCACTCACACAGCCTGGGTCCTGGACATTGGTTCTGCATTTTAATTGAATTTTAAATGAAGCTTCTTAAATATTTTAAAAACCTTATTTACTTTACATACGACAATAGTTTAGTTCTATATTATAGACTTCTAGAAAGAGACCTTCTACAAATGCTAAAATGTATTGCTGGCATGTGAAACCTTAAATTAGAGTGAATAAATGAAGACTCAGCACGCCACTTCTGAAAGGTTGCTGACCCCTGTAGACATCAAACAAGCAGACCCTTTCTGCTACTGTTCTATCATAACATATGACAACTGCTATGAAGAGAACCTTGACAAGCAGATCCCGACTGGCAACAGAATATTTATATGCCTGAATAAATATGTTTGGAACCTTAAAAATCAGTGTCCATGACCGCTAAAACCAGCTTATATACAATGGTTGAGAAACATGGGAGCTGAGAAAGCATCTGTAGAAAAAGCTGCAAACATTTGAAATGAAGCGCCTCCACCATATCCTAGCTGTTACAAGGCTAGATATACTAAGAAGCAACAACATCTGTAGACAACTGAAAGTGCACTACGTGATTAAACTCATCAAAACATGTCAATTACAATGGTTTGGCCATGTTGCTAGAATGACCTCATACTGCTTTCCTAAAATTGTTCTCTGTGGAAGAGCGCACAGAGAGGCAGTCTGTGGATGTTGAAGGAGACGGGTATAACAGTATATAAAAACTATCCAGGCAATACCTCTTCTTCCCTCAACAAGGCTCAAATGGCAGCTCACAGCAGACTTGGATGGAATCTGCTCAGAATCTTGGTGTATATGAAGACCCTAAATCAATTTGTGACTGAGAACCAGACAAAGCAACTTCAGAGAGAAATGCCACAAGGAGCTAATTTTGGATGTGGGTGTTATTAGAATTTTTATATTTCTGCCTAGTAATAGCAAAAGTAATATTATAACTCCAAAAGTACAACAAATCTAATGTGTTGGGTATAATGGATGGAAGTAATTTAGTGTGAGTGCTCTTTAATTTCTCTCTAGTGAGAGAAAGATCTCTATTTTGAAAAATTCTTAGTTAATGATCTGGGTTGTTTTAAAAGTCAGATCTTTTCAAATCCAGATGGAGGAGCGGGTTTATTGCAGCTCAGCTGGAAGGAGGATATTGATATTTTGAACTATGTGAACATTATTAAAATCCAGATTCTGCTTTTAAATAAATTTTTGATCTCATCTTGCCAAAAGGGACATTGTCAGTTTGATTCATGTTAGTGTGTGTAAATTGTGTGCCTACTACCAGTACATATAGCACCTAAGGTTACTGGAAGGGAAAGAAGCTAGTGGGGTGGGTGGGTATGTGGAGTGGGAAGAAATAATTTTATTTTCAATTTGTTTTCATAATATAGATTTGACAACATTTTACATGGAATTTTCAAAAGCATTCAGCATTGGCCTAGTGTGAAAATCCCACACACATATAGGCATTTTCACGTTCCCCCCCGCATAGCCAGATAGGCCCAGATCCTGCAACCCGATTTGTAGAGGCAAACCCTTGTACTAGCATGAAGCCCCATTGACTTTCAATTTCAGGATTAAGACCTTAGCCAGTTGATTTCTTCTTTGTTTAGAAGGTTCTTTTCAACATCAGCAGGAAAGCAGAAGACCCACTTACATTTGCTTTTAAAAGACTTTTTAAAAATTCTAGGATACGCTACTACAGGCAGATTGCGTTCTGTCAACATCGAAATACTTCATGAAGCAGTGCTGATTTAGCCAAACAGACCCATTTCAATTTTTCTGAATTAAATGTTTGCCTTTTAAATTTTGAAATGACATATCCGTTTGAATTTTTTTACATTTTATATTATATAATTTAAACCAAAAAAAGTAAAAATTAAGAGGTTTCAGTTTTGTCAAAAATGAAACATTTCAATCAATTCCAAATGAAATCATTTTTGGAATTTCCCTTCACAGAGAATTCTGAAATGTTCAGGTCTTGTTCTGATTTGAAGCAAAGCCAAACTTTGAAATCCCTCTGAAGAACCACAATGATCATCCTTCGGCTAGCTCTAATTATTAACTGAATTGTTCAGACAGGGAATTCAGCCCCAGAGAGGCTAAATGATTTATCTGAAGTCACACAAAAGTCTGCAGCAGAGCAGGGATGCGAACCTGGAGCTCTGAAACACTGGATTAGCCCCTGACCCGCTAGAGTACCCTTCTGCTCTTGCGGGTTTATATGTTGCCAACCAAAGAAGTGGAAACCACCCATCCTATTTCCTGTTCCAGACTAAGCATGAAACAAGGCTTTAAAGATGCAAAACAAGTTTTATGACGACAAGTACATTCATCTGGGTGGCAGCCACTTTTACTTTTTATTAAAAACGTGTGCGGGAGTTTTTATTGTTCACCGTAAAGCCTTTTAATTTAAAAGAGCATGTAACTATCTTATTCCACAGCTGGGAGGCACTGTTCAAAATGAGAAAAAGCCTCCCCCCCATCAAAAACTTTTGGAGCAGACCCAATAGATTGAGTCAATTGGAAAGAGAGGCAGAGCAGGCAAAAAGTAGCCAGTTTCTGACCCAGAAAGAGGTTGAAGAAACCAATCACTTCAAGACTAAAAAATGTATTTTAAGGCAGAGACGTGCAAAGTACTTTAAAGTCCTTTCCAGGACCTCCTCACCTGCTGGGCTTCATTTCTGAGCCCAGCGGTTTTTTTAGACAAACAAGTTTAACCCACCCAAACCGTTTGCTCTTTAATTTGCACATCACATTGCAACAGTTTGCACAAGGAATTAGAGGCGCTGGGACAAATCCTGTTCTCACACATAGGTAATGCACAGGGGATAAATAACGAACAAGATGGGGTCGGCCTTCTCAGAGGGTGGCCCCTGGAATCTAGTCCCATATTCCTAGAACTTCAAATCTTTAGCTAGTTTTTTCTCTTTGCATAGGCTTAGCTGATACATGAGCCACTAAAACCTTCCTGGATTTTTTTTTAAAGTCCTCCCTCTGTGCTCAGGAAAGCAGAGATGCGGATTATCGGGGCTGATGAGCAAGAGACAAAATCCTGGAATGGAGGGCAGAACATGGTCCTATTTTTAAAAGAAGACCAGAATGTCCGGGTTGTAGATCTAGCTTACCACAGACCTCCCGGGTGACCTGGGGCAAGTCACTTACACCTGCATTTTCAAAAGTGGCCACTATTTTTGGGTGCTGCAAAATTGTGGGTGCCCAGCTTTAGTCAGCTCCAGTCTGATTTTCTAAGGTGCTGAACCTGATGGTTCCTATTTAATTCAACAGGAGCTGTGGATGTTCGGTACCCAAAGGTGCTGGAACTAGGGGAGCTGCAGGTGGTGCTACACCCCAATACTTGAAGTAGTTTCCATCACATACAGGGTTTACAGTTTGGTTCAATGGCTCTCAGCACCCCCACTGTACAAAGTGGACCAGCACCTTTGAACTTCAGGCACTAAAACCAACATTTTACAAAAGTGGCCACAGGTTTGGGATACCTCCGTTTTGGGGTGTCTAAGTTGAGACACCTTGGGGCCGATTCAAAGAGCCACTGAGCTCTTGAATATTGCCACAGAAAACTGTATTTACATGAATAAGACGAGGAAGACTTTGTAGCACCTTAGAGACTAACCAGTTTATTTCAGCATAAGCTTTTGTGGGCTATAGCCCATAAGATGCACCAGAGCCTCTCTCTCGTGCGCTCTTAAGCGTTTGCCCCCTGTCCCCACATTGGGCCAAGTCAAATGCAGAGGGAACAAGAGCCAGAGCTGAGGAACACTGGGGAGGAGAAACTGGGACTGAAGGGTGGCCCCTGGCAGGAAAGGGGAGAAGGAAATTTGGACTGGGAATTGGGGGAGGGGGATGAGACTAGCATGGGAAACAGAGGAAGGGACTGACAGAGCCAGCAGAGGGGGCAGAGACTTAGATAGTATGAGGATCCCTGAGGGAGACAGACTCTGTGCCACAGAGTTCCTGGGGAATACAGGGCAGGTCACCAAAACTGATCTTTTCATGGGTGGCCACTAACTTCCTGCCTCACCCTCATTGGGTGTCCACCTTCAGAGCCTGGGGTCTGCTTTTCACACGTGCGGAGCCCTGACAGCTGTAAATGGACTCAGTAGGAGCTGTCCCCGGGTACAGAAAGTGCTATGTCATGCTAAGTACCTGCAAGAGGGAGGGAGGGGAGGAATAAATCAGGGTTTAGGCAAATTGAGCATGCAAAATTAGTGGACACTCCTGACCTTAATCTCTCTGTAACTCAGCTCTCCATCCATCAAATGGGGCTGGCATCCCCTCCTCTCACAGGTGTTCTGTGGAGATAAGTTTATGGGTGTTACTGAAGCTCTAGCAAGGAGCACCATAGAAAAGTCATTCTGGAAATTAGTCATCCTATCTTCAGAACAGAGTTTGCACCGTAAATAAGGCCTGGGGCCACACAGTGAACACAGAGGAAAAAACAAAATATGTAGCAGTACCTCTGTGAAGTGGTGCACCAGCTGCAGGGAGTTGGGCAGAGGATTGCTAAGGTGACTTGGCCCTCTAGCAAAGCCCCAACTCCTGTCACTAAGCCATTGCTTGGGGAGCCAGGATAATGTGACCACAGCAGGGGAGGGAGGGAAGATGCTAGAGAGACTGTAGAAATATTTATAGAATATATTTATATGTGCTTCAGTATTCAGTTCATTATTCTCTACACCCAAAGTGATAGTCCCATTTCCCCAGGAGTTCCCTTATCTCTCAACAAGCCCACAGTTTCCTGGGGAGGCGGACCCAAGCCGCTGCCAAACTTCCCCCAAACTGAGTACCTCCCCCAACAGGCATTTTCTTCTCATCCTACTCCTTTCTGGAACTGCTTCTCCCTCCAACCCCCACACTCATTCACAATACAGCCTCCTTGCATGCTGCTTCTACCCCTCCCTCCCTCCCTAGAATGAGCCAGGTTTGGTTTATATAGTCCCCAGATCTCTCCCATGCCCAGCAGGTTCTGAGAGGAGTGGTTAATTGGAGTCAGCTGCTTGGTTTCCCCCCCCCCCCTCTTCATGTAACAATTCACACAGTCAGACACTCATTGCTCAGTTAATGTCCATTCTGTGCACTGAATGAGGCAAGGGTCCTTTGGGGGAAAGTAGAATGGGATTATGGCATTAAAGACTGTATTATAATGCATATGCACATAGGGCTAAATTAAGGTTAAGCACGCAGCCTGAATTCTGGCATTTCCTAACTTGTGAGAGCTTGATGCTGGAACCTTAATAGTGCTCTTTTAACATGGCTTGTGTGTTTAATATATAAATATACCACCTATGGGAACATGAACAACAATGCTTCCTAAAGACATTAACAGAGAAATACACATTAAAGAATGCTTATCAACATAGCCTTATGAGGAATCTTCTCCTGCATTTGCCATTATAAAAGCAAAACTTTTTTTTAAGATTTGGTGTCAATACAATAGTGTTTATACCTAATATTCTACAATGGGCTATTATGTGAGCAATACTGGAGAGGTGGAAATCTAAGATGCTTTTTAATTAATTTGTAATGAGATTGCCACAAGATGGTTGCGACAACTGTGGATCAAATCAGGTCAATAACTGGATGTCACCTTCCTACTTATATTTTTTTAGGCTCTCAGTGACATTGCCTTTGTCTCCCTTTAATAACAAATTCATTAGGGAGAGTTCAGCTCATTAGCGGTAATTGGGAAAAGGAAGCATTCTGCTCTAACATTTGATACTATAGATTTTCTGAAATAGTGGGAATAACAGAGAAGTAGATACAGCAATTTAAAACTCACAAGTGACACACAAAATTAAAGGTCACTTAATATAAAGTTTACACTTATAAATAGCTTATAGAGGGTTAAAATGATTAGCGGTTATAAGCATGTTATAGTCATAAACAGCATATGTTATAGATTATAACACCTTCTACGGATAGGCTTGTAACAGATGGTTCCAAGCCACGGCTACAGACAATATTGTTGGATTCTAAAAACTGATTGACCATTTATCAAGACATCCATTACTCCATTATTAACCATTGAGAAACTGCTTCTAAATGTACTCTTACTATAAAGTGTAATCCATCTAACAAACATGTAACTATCTGGCTTCCTTTTATTGCATGTTCAGATAAGGCTGGTTAAGAAAAAAAAAGTGTTTTGGTTTTATAGCTAATTATTAAACAAGATGTTGTCTGGGTTAAATGTTTCCAGAGAAAGTGATCATTGATAATAGCAAGAAATACAGAAAACACACACAGCAATATCCCTTTGGAAAAAGAAGAAAGAAAACTAACTTAAGATTGTAGCCAATGACTATATCCAAAACCTCGCCCTTTCAGAACCTGAAATACAGCACTGGAATGTAAGTTTGACAAGAGTAACTTCACAACCTTTCACAATGGAAAATCCACACATTCATATATGGATGGCATGAACGCTTTTTATATTTTGAAATGTTCACTCTCCTGTAAGTCCAATAAAATAAAATAAAATATTATTAAAATATAATTCCTTTCTTCCTCCCCTCACCCCCAGAACAATATTAAAAATGTAGGACTGGATCCAAAGCTCAGTGAAGTCAAGGGTGGAGGGCTGTTTTTACATTGAAATCCTTTAATTTAGTTCTTGTCACTTTTCATCATCTTCTGTCTCCTCAAGAAAGGTTTTGAAACATGCTCTCACTTTAGCAGTTTTCCTCTCATCTTTTTAAGGACAATAGGCGCCTTTCTGATACTGGGTGATCTTTGCTGGACAAAGGACATTCATAGAATCATAGAATATCAGGGTTGGAAGGGACCTCAGGAGATCATCTAGTCCAACCCCCTGCTCAAGCAGGACCAGTCCTCAACTAAATCATCCCAGCCAGGGCTTTGTCAATCTGATCTTAAAAACGTCTAAGGAAGGAGATTTCACCACCTCCCTAGTGCACCGAAGTGAAGAGCAGCTGGTTATCACTGAGCCTAGGCAAGATGGAAGTGATGTCCGTGAGAAGGGGAAGACCTTCGGAAGAATTTGCCTAATCCACAACATCTCCCTCCATCAAGGCCATCTGCCTTTGGATTGTTAAATCAATCTGCACCCTGGGGTTTTGCTTGGATTTCTCATTACTATCAGATGTCCAGATAGCCACAGTAGCCAAAACTGCCCACTTCCAGCTGGGAAACCTCATCCCATCCTCTTGGCATGCAGATCCATGCACGTGTGACCTCCAGGATTGTTTCCAGACAGGCGTTCCAATGAAATCACACTCTAAAAAAAACCTGTGTGCTTAGCAACACAGATCACCAGTAAACACATCACTTTAGTGCTCTACTCTCTGTATTGCCTCCTGTTGAGTACAGGGTGCAGCTTAAGGCCTCCTGATCGTTGATGGAATTGGCCCTATCTCCCTCCCCATCCATGACCTCGCACGTTAGCTACACTCCATGAGCCCAGTGAAATGGTCACCTTTCCAGCATGCTCTCGGTGAGTGCATGAGACAGGGCCTTCACAGAACTGAGACCTAAACTACAAGAAGAAGTCTGGTTACTACTCTCACTGAGTTCAGACCCAAATGCAAGACTCATGTCTGTCCTAGCTTTTCCCACAAGAACTATAAACGTCTTTTTTTTAAAACATAGGAGGTATTAGATACCGATGGTGCTAGTGTAACTGCCCAGATAGACAACTAGATCATATCAGGAGTTAAACTAAGGGAGTGAGGTCGGGAAGCTGTTGAAAAGGACAGAAGGGATCCCCGTCCTCTCTTTGGGTTGGATAAGCAGCCCTCTCCGTCCTTATTGGCTGCTGTAGTTAGAGCTTCTCCTCCTTTTTCACTCTGTTTTAACTGCTGGACAATACTACCTCCCCTTTGGAACTTTTCCGGCACCACATCCCTACTTCTTTCACTACTTCCTTTCTTTGCCTCGCTCCATGGGGTGGAAGTTCCAGGCCTCTCTGCAGTAGCTCCCAGCTCCACAAAGAGCAGCTGACTTGGTGTACACCTCATTCCCCTTTGCTTAAGCAGCAAGAGAAAATGCAATGCAATGCAACCTCTTCTACTATTGAACATAATGCTGGTTTTGAATGCTCCCTAGACGGTTACATAATATTCCCCACTCTCCCTGCATTTCGGAATGGGTTTTGAAGACATGTCAACTCTCACAAATTGCTTGCAGGAGGAACTCGCAATTCCTGCGTACAATTAAGCCTCACTCACGATAGAACTCAAATGTCAGGATTTTTTCACCAGCCATCGCACATTCTTAAAATGTATTTCCAGTCACACCCCACCCTAAATGAAGGAATGTGATTTCTCCACCAGGCCGTTCCTTCCAAAATACTTTGAAAGACAATGAGAATTCATCTACATCATGTCAGATAAACAAAGCTATGGAGCTAAAAAGGAGGGGGGGGGGGGAGAGGGGAGAGAGACAGTGTGGCTACACCCCAGCAGGGAAGAGAAATTTCATCTGAGATATAAAGAAGAGAGGGAGGGCTTGGCAAACCTCAAATAAGCAATTGAATAAAATGAAGAAAAAAAAATCCTGACATTTGAGAGTTCTAAAAGTGAGGTTTAATTTTACTTAGAAATCCTGTCAGCTCCCCTGGGCATGGTCAGGTCTCCAGCTATCAGCCCCGGGGGCTGCCCCCCTACCCAGTGGGGGAGGGGACCCCACTGCAGCCCCCTCAGGGAGGGTTGCCCACCCTCCAGGATTGGCCGGGAGTCTCCTGGAATCGGCACCGATCTCCCGGGAACTATTGAAAGCAATCTTGGAGAGTTGAATAGGATATTTTAAGAAAATATAATATCTCCCGGAATAGCTTCAGTCAGAGTTGGCAACCCTACCCCTCAGGCCTGGCGAGGTGGAAGAACCCTAAGGAGCAGAGAGGAGGCTGGGGGCTGCAGTGAGGAGGGTGATGGTTGATGGGTTAGGGGGGCTGTATTGAGGGTGGGTTCTGAGCAGATGGGGTGAGTGCTGGGTGGTGAACTGAGGGTGGTGGGGTTGATGGGGTGGGGAGGAACTGGCGGGGTGGGGATGATGAGGGCTGGGGGACTGAACTGAACAGGGGCTGAATGGAGGAGGGTTGGGTGAAGAGAGAACTGATGGGGGAGCGGGGGACTGGGCAGGATACAAGCGGATGTGGGCATGAGAGCTCTTGCCACAGGGGCCAAAATCACCTTATCTAGTTCACATGGGAGAGCGGGTGACGCTAATTGTCACATGCACACACCCTGGGGATGGGCAGGGGGAGACGGATTTAAAAAATCAAGAGAGACTGACCTAAAAGCACAATATAAAAGTTTTTTTAAATGTCATGATTTTGGGGGGGGTCCGACTCATGACTTTTGATCTCTTGAAGTCGGCAATACTGGTTTTGTGACTACCTTGGGGACCTGAAACATACTAGAGCCATTTGTTCCAGCCAATTTTGTCTTTGCATTGGTGATCTCTGTGTAATCTCAGTAATGCCAACACACTATGTCTTCTTGCACTGGCCCATCACAACAGTTATCACAATTCAGAGGCTTTTGCAGTACTGATCCTGAGAAACGATTATGGAAAAAAAGAAGAGCTAAAACCTCACGTAGCAATCTGCTATATTAGGAATTTCTATTTGGATTTACTTTCATCTACTGTTTTTCCAAACACAAATTTGCTCGTTGGAGATGCCACAAAACCAGATTGAGTTCCCAGTTCATTACTGTTGATTTTATCGTATTATTTCGTCTAGGTTTCAATTAAACATGTCACTGATGAGAAAAATAACCCCTTGAAACCAAGAGATGCATCCAAGCAACGCTACATTCTATACTGTGTCCAACTATTCTAACACCCAGAAACAAAGGGGGAATTTTTATTACTGTTAGCACAATAAAAGAAGCCAAAGTGACCAATTATGGTAATAACATTTAGCAAAATAAGGCAGGATTATTAGACTGTCCAGAAAGATGCTAGTCCACTGTTCCTACTCCATATTCATCTGGGCTATTTTCCCTTTTCCTAGGACCAAGTTTTGCTCTGATATATTTTTTTTAAAAAAATCACACTTTTCTTTCTGTAAATGAAGCCCTTGTTTGCAACTGCCCTAGGAGCTCATAATTTTATTGGGTCTATACTAAGAAGCTGGGCTTAGTGTGAATTACTGCATTGTGGCTATCTGGTTTACAAAAGTAAATACATTTCCTGAGCCAGCCAGGCCTCGTGGTGCCCAAAATCCCATGTGGAATAAGACAGCCTATAGGAGGAAGCTTTGAAATGCTAGGTTTTTTAAAAAAACCAACAAACACGCTTCTGAGGGCAGCAAAACACAAATGTGCTTTTGTGTCATATTTACTGTACATGATGGATCCAATGCATAAAAGCTGCATTGAACATTTGCTGAGGGGGATGGTCTCCCCTTTAATATGTGCAGGATGCAATGGAAAATAGATGTAGTTGCTATTTACTAAATCCCTTGTACCCTCCATACAGGTGGCTACATAAAGACTAAACACTCAAGGGCAAAGGGAGAAGCAGCCAAGAAAGGAACTTTCCTGGCTCAGATGCACTTATTTAAAAAATAAATAAATAAAAATAACATTGCTTGACAGCCCAGCCCCCTCCCCCGCACACCCCCACTTTCCTGTGTGTTTCGGCCAAGTGCTGATCATTAAAAGTCGCGGCAGTGTTTAGCATAGCAACCATGGCCAGATACGTTACAGATGTGTCCTCTGACACACAGCTTGTTCTTCTGAAGAATCTCCTTTCTTAAGTCAACACACAGTCATTCTTTAAAGGATTTCTCGCATTGTTTCCTAGACACATTTTACTCCGTTTTTTAAAATGTCAACTAGAGATGGACCCAAACCAGAATCACAGATCCTGTATCCAGAACTTTGGGGTTCACATTTAAAGTGCCCCCTAACTCCAGGAGTCCGGCTGGTAAAATGAAACCCCTAAGCACTAAGGTTTTGCCCAAGCGAAGAAATCATCCATAGTTTGGCCATTCTTTCCCCACCCCCGTCTTGTTCTCGCTGGACCAAATTGTCCCCAGAGCAGAAGAGACTCTCAGTGAGACCAGGAGAGGCCACAAGTGTTTCCTGAACAAACCTTCTCTCCCCTCTGATGGGAGAGAAAAAAGAGAATGGTTTGAAATCCCCTCCTACAACAGGATGTCCTCAGATCTGTGAGGCATTAAAGGTCACTCTAATGAGCTTCCATCTTCTATTTATCTCAAGTATTTATTTTTACCATGAGCACCTCAATCTTTATCATATGTATGTAGCCTCATCACACCCATGTGAGGTAGGAAGTACTCTCATCCCCATTCTATAGAGGGGGAAACTAAGGCACGCACTGTAGAGATATGTTTGCAGAATATAATTTAGAGATGCTCCCCTACAAGGGATAGTATTCTGAACGTAGGAGTTTGAAGATGTGCCCTGGAGGTGGGGATTGGGAACACCATCTGGCTGCATGCAGTAGTTCACCAGAGAAGCTCCTCAGTTTGTTTTATTCCTTTCTCATTCACAGGTTTGTTATTTAATGAACCCCAAGGTCATCACATGGTGTCAGAATTGCTGAATGGGAAGGAAACCATAGTCATTTTGAAGTTAACTCCTGTGTGTGCAACTGAAAGCAGAGGCCAAACAAGGCACCAGAGAAGCACATGAGGCACCAGGCATAGAGGCTTTTGCATGTATTTAGTGAACACGATAGTAGCTTGACTAGCTTAAGAAGGGGAAAAATGCCAAAGATCTGTTGCAACCTCCATCCAGTCTGCAATTGTCAGGGAATGTTGCAGAGATAGATTTGAATTGTATTTAGCAGCCATAGGGTCAGAGGAGAAAAAATGATAACGTGAAATCAATCATTTTTTTTGCATGTTGTTGGGGAGGAAGTACTTGATATTTGTATTGATATTGAAGTTAAGTATACTACTGTTTAAATTTGAGGAACATTGCATGCCAAAAAGGAATGAAACCCGAGAAGACTTTAGAAATAGAGATACACACCTATGTAGAGTTGATTGTAAAGTCAATCCCCGTAGCTAACAAACAAATAAGAAAGGAAACAGAGAAAGATGAATCGTTGGGACTCATTAAAGAAGTGAAAGTTAAAGAGTGGCTTTAACGGGGTACCCACAGCACACCTCCACCTTTGGCTCCTGGGCCCCTCTCCTTCATGAATCAGGGACACTTTAGCCTGGTGCAACACCCATGTTCTCTATTTGTGATCGGTTTCCTACCACCAGTTTCCAGCTAGATACAGGCTTTACAACTGCTTGGCCTACCACAGGCCTGGCCAGCAATAGACTAGGAGGCGCCTACTCGCTCTGAGCCTGACCTCCCACACTTAGTCTCTGTGCCCCTTTCTCTCACCTCCTTCCATCCTTTATAGCTCCTGCTAATGAGGCTGGCAGGTGCAGTCAGTTAGCAGGCAATCATAGGGTGGCCACCTAGCCCCAATCCATTCTCCCTGATTGGGGTGGGAGTGGCAGGAGCTGATTAAGGGCTTCTCCCGCAGGACACTGAAGAAATAAGCAGTTACTGTCCAAGTATAAGAGAATACTGTAACTGAGGCGTGATCTTACTGTGATTTTCAAAGGCAGTAAGGTTTTCATTCCAAGGAGCCTCCTAAAAGAAAGATCCATGAGCGTCATTAAGGAATTGAGAAGTGCAAACAATGAGAAGAGCTATACTGGCCATGGATCAATCACGACATGACTAATGTGGTAGGAAACTGCTTTTCATTCTTGAAATACAAACCATGCCAACAGGCAGAGCAATTAAGACCTCATCCAATTCCACAAAAGCCTTATGAGAAGGTCGGCACTGACTCGTTTACGAGGCAATGAAAGGCTTATTTAATTGTCACAGAATATTATTCTCGGTATCCAGAAATTTGCATGCTGCAAACAGTAAGTTAGCGATACTCGGCATGAAGGGAATTTTCTCCAGACGTGGAATTCCAGATGAAATCTTTAGTGATAATGGGCCGCAATTTTCCAGTGCAGATTTTAGGCCATTTGCCATAGACTGGGATTTTCATCACAAAACAGCAAGTCCAAATTACCCCCAATCAAATGGACTCGTGGGGAAGTCTATATGGACAGTAAAGAACCTTACAAATACGACTTTGGGCAGTGAGGGTGATTTGTATAAAGCATTACTGATTTATGGAAGTATGCCCCTGCAGAATGACTTTTCTCCAGCTCAGCTGTTAATGGGAAGAAAGATCAGATCTAATTTACCAATTACTGAGAACTTGCTGAAATCTCATAACAATGAAGCCATACAGAAGATGAAAGAAAATCAGAAGTGGAAGCAGAATTATTATTTTGACCAAAGGGCTGGTGGTCTTCCGTTTCTTAACCCAGGTAATAGGGTGTGCCTGAGGAATCACACCTCCAGGACTTGGGACCAAAGGGATACCAGTAAAGAACAGCTGTATCCAAGCTTTTATGTAGTCCAGACAAACCGGAGTGACACATTTTGACACAGTCAAAGGAACCTACTAGTAATCCCAGAAAGTTCCAACACATTGACAATAGATGTGGACTCCGGCATTTCCCATCTGACTGATCCTTTATCATCAACACACAAAGGAGAAACTGTCAAGGAACAAGAGAACAACTCACACTCTAATGAAAGGCCGATATTGAGAAGATCAGAGCATGAGGTTACTCATCCTGAGAGACTCATAGTGATTTACTAACCTGGTTGGAGAATGAGTATTTGAGGAAAGTGAGTGGTAAAGACTCACTTGAGAGTGAGGTGCAGGTAACCTCTCCTCTCTAGGAAGTTGACAAAGATGCTTTTATGGAAAAGTACTATATGGGTTGAGAATTTAATGTATGTGTTATTAGGTAGTTGTTAGCTGTTTACAGATAAAGAGTTAATTTGTTTTTTAAAGAGGGAAGATGTAGTGCTATGTTTGTAGAAGTTTATAATTTAGAGATGGTCCCTCATAAGGGACAGTATTATGAATATAGGAATTTAGAGATGAGGGTTGGGAACACCACATGGCTGTATGCAGCAGTTCACCAGAGATGCTCTCCAGTTTGATTACTTTCGGATTTTTGGTTTATTATTTAATGAACCCCAAGACTGTGATACATGGTGGCTAAGTGACTTGCCCAATGTCATACAGGAAGTCTGTTGCAGATTAGGGTACTGAACTCCAGGCTCATAGAGTGCAATTATAAGGTCCTAACTACTAGGCTATCCTTCCCTTCCTTTCAGTTAAAGGTGCCTGTACCACTCAGGTGGCTGTGGCAAGCATTCTAGACAGTGGAGCCTGATGATAAGAGGATTTTGTAAGAATGTGCTTTCCGTGCCAGCATTTCATCCGTTGCTGTGGGAAAGCAGCAACGCTGACAGGTTTGTCAACACAACAGTTATTCCTGTTGCTCTCTCTCTTCTGGAATTTTGCATGTGCTCAGGACACTTTCCAGCTGTTTATATTTTTCTCTATTAGATTCACAAGTTATGCTTGTAAGCGCGTACACACAGAGAGGAGAGAGAGAGAGCGCATACGCACCGGGCTTCATAATCAATCCACTATTTTCTGATGAAGAATGAAAAGTCTCTGCTGTTTCAGGCTCCTATATCTGAAATTAAATTACACATTAGCCACAGCCGAGTGCTGATCAGGACATACTGTAAGCTGCAGAACAAATCAAAGCAGAGAACGCTTTGAACTTTACTCTTAATCCCCAATGCTCACACCCCAGAAGTTCTCATTTTTTAAAGGCACGAATCCATTTTAACAATAAACAAATGTTCTTCAGATTATGGGGTTATATTGAACTGGGCAAAAATCTATTAATGTGGGGAAGAGAGCAGTCTCCCGCATGGCAAGAAGCTGCACTTGGTGACCTAGTTCAGTGGTTCTCAACCAGGGGGATGTGTACTCCTGGGGAAACGCAGAGTTCTTCCAAGGGTACATCCACTCAGCTAGGGATCTGCCCAGTTTTACTACAGAAAAAGCACTACCAAAATCAGTACAAACGACAATTTCATACAGACAATGACTTGTTCATACTGCTCTATATACTATACACTGAAAAGTATGTACAATATTTATATTCCAATTGATGTATTTTTATAATGACATGATACAAAATGAGAAAGCAAGCAATTCTTCAATAATAACATACTGTGACACTTTTGCATTCTTATGGCTGATTTTGCAAGCAAGTAGTTTTTAAGTGAGGTGAAACTCGGGGGAAGCATGACAGATCAGACTCCCGACAGGGGTACGGTAATCTGGAATGGTTGAGAGCCACAGACCTAGTTTATCTTTTCCACCCCCAGTAGCCAGGACTGTGAATTAAGGTCCTGATCCTGCAAACACTTAAGCACATACTTCACTTTAAGATAGTGTATAGTCCCACTCTAATCAGGGACTGAAGTCTATGGGGCCAGGATATCATCCATAGAGTTTATTTTATAGTGATTTTTCCATTTAAATTACCAAAGATGCTTCAACCATTTCCCTTTGGAGGTGATTCTGCAGTTTGATAGTTCTCACTATTAGTTGCCTATATGGATATTTCCTCACTGAAATAGTCGAAGCTGAACAAATAGAAGCTGATTTCAAGCTTGCTTGAACTAGAAGACCGATGCCTACCTAAACACTTGAATTAGTATTTTATTTTTACCCTTTCCTAGAAAATGCTGGGATTATCCCGCTTGTTTCAAGCATCTTATGGCTAGTAGGAAAAAATTATGATCAATGGGTGCTTGGACTATGTCACTGTTGAATTATTTTTAAACACGTAATTTGGCACATCAGGACAGAGGTTTGCTCTTCAGCCACTGTAATTCTGCCATAGACCCAGGAACATCCAAAGGCCATGGGAAAGAAGAGATATTAGTTATCAGCTCTCTCACATTGCTGTTGTAATTATGTCTCTCATGAGCTTACCCAGCACAACAACTAGATCTTTCCAAACACCACTGCAAGTATTATTCATAGGTAGGAGTCACCGCTCCTGCTGAGGTTCTTCCTAGGGCCATATTACTGTCTGGGAAGTGTGCAAATGCAATATGAGTTGAGTTTCACGGAGATTATCAATCTAGTCCAGCTGTCTGGCTCTTTATTGTACACTGGGGGAATAGAGCAGTGATCCTATAGCTATGGCCAGAGTCACACATGCTTGGAGTCAGACCCTCAGGATGTTCCAGCCGGTGATTTATAGATCTTTGCAAAGAATTATGGTTCTCACTGATGAGCTAGGGCAGTTACAGTAAAACCACTAACTCTACAATGAAAGGGCTTTTATATGCTTAATAACGGTGGCAGTTCTGGCTGCCAATTTTGCACAATTCGCTTTCAAGCATGAGAGTAGCACAAACTGGTTTAAGACGATTTCTGAATGATGAATGGCGACTTGAAAGGTTTCCAGTGCAACATAATTATATTGCATTAATGTGCAAGACACAATGGTCTATATGTATCTCAGTGGGGATTTGCGGGCATCCTTCCAAGTAGACTCCAAGGGGAGCCATGCTCACAAAACCCAGCCGCCTGAAATGCAAATAGATCCCATATTCATTCCTGAATTACTAGCGTATGGAATTGCGTGTCAGAGATTTGGGGTCACATTCACCACTGGCGTGAGGTAGCAGAGTTGCACTGACTTCAGTGAATAAGGCCCATTTTCTTTTTCCCCTCATTGGTCCACTGTATTTTGCTACTGGTAATGTAGGCACAACTTAACCATTAGTTTGCCTCTGGGTCACTAACGAGCTTCCTACAGCTTTATCTGAAGATAGCGTATTGAATTTTAAAAAAAGAGAAAAATCCACCTTTTACTTTTGAGCAAGGTAAGAGAGCAGAAATGCTGATCAAGAGAAGAGTTAGTTCAGTCATACCAAGCCAAGCCCAGTTCAGTGGCCTTGGTTTTTTTCTCAACATCAGCCAATCTCATTCGACCCACCAATTCATTGTAATCCTCCAGAATGATTCTCTCTCTACCTGGACAGCTTTGGCCCCTTAAGTAAGCAGAGTATCCAAACTATTTTTAGTACTAAAGTCTGAAATAGCAGAGTGGTCAAAACGGTGTGAATTTTGAAGTGTTTGAACATCCCTAAAATTTAGGGATGTTTAGATCTGGTCTTTGTAAATATTAGATGCCCAGACCCCATATTTACAGGCACATTCTTAATACACTCATGAGAAATTGCACAGTTCCACAGCCTGGGTCAGATTTCAAACATCCCCCAAAGTTCAATGACATTTGGAGCTCCGATTTTCATTTGGATTCATCTTAAATTTGTAGCAACATTTATACTTGCTCTGTACCAGAGCAATGGTTGTAGGCCTTGTATCATGTCAATCGGCTAGAATTTGCCTCCTGTCAAAGAAGGCAGACGTTATTAAAAATAGCAGTAATCCTCTCCTGCCTATGAATGAGGACTACAGATGGCATTTTATTATTGCAGTATCTCTCTTTATTCTTTTAATTCCAGGTTTTATTTTAACTTGTTTCACTGTATAGTAAAATCCCACTCTGTCTATAAAATTGTTGGGGGAAAAACCCTGGTAAGATGGTGGAATGCCTGGGCAAAAGAAAGAAAAAGCCAATTGCAGTCAGCAAGGTTTCTTCTTCAAGGGCTAGCACTTATAGCACCCAAGTAAAAGTAGTTATAGTAAGAATCAAGTAAGGGATGGTTGTCAGCAACACGGATGTGGACAGTCATTCCAAGTGGTTAGAGCAGGAATCAGTGGCCAGATGTCTGAACCAAGAGTCAGAGCCAAAGTCACAAATCAGAGCGGAGGATCAGACCACGTTACCTGGAATGAGGTAAGGCTGGGTTAGGGCTAGAAACAAGACAGGAGCAATTCCAGCTATGGGCAAATGCTTTGATCAGCCACAGAACTGCTGTTGCTGCTCTTGGGCTTAAGAGCTGGTCTGCTGACTCTTCCCACAAGCAGGCAGTATAGCCAATCAGGCAGCCTACTGCAGGCCAACTGTGCTCATTAGGTTGTCCGGAGACTAGCTCTGCTGCAGGCCCTAATGTGACTTTCTATGCCTTGGGAGAGCGCCCTGTAACCCAATATTCCTCATTTTGATATACAACTGTGAACTTGCATATAAAGCAGGCACTGTGAGGTATCAGGAGAAAGATTATGATCTGCTGAAAGTCATTTTTCTATTCAGATCTGTATATCCTTCATGCATATGAAGCTATCAGAATAGTGTTGTATGGTTGTCACTAAAACATGCCGTAAACTGGGGAATCAGCCCAGATATTAGCTCCCTAGAGAGAACAGCAAGCAGAGTAACCAACATCTGGGCTGGTGTCAAACAATCATCAACAGCCATGTCCAGCAAGGGAACTACAATGCAATGACTCACCTGCATGAGGCCACACCAGGGGAATTGCTCAACCTTGCCTGGGGACTCAGCAATGCCCCCAGACATGCCTGGACTTGTGTCCTCCTCCAGGCACATGGACGGAGGGTATAAAACAGTACACAGGGGCCCCATGCTTGGCTTGTCTCCTGCCCCCACTTATGCTGCAAGCAACAAGGACACTGAGAAGACTTAAGTCTCTAACACAGGAGAGTGGCCCAGGTTTCAAGGGTGAAATCTGCATACTATGAAGTGCAATATCCAGTGGGGTAAGAAAAACTGCTTAAGCTAGATGTTGCCCAGTCTAATAGGGCTGAGAGTATAAACTGAGGGCTTACGTTTTATTTTCCTTTGCTAACTAACTGACTTTTTGCCTATCACTTACAATCACTTAAAATCTATCTTCTGTAGTCAATACATTTATTTAACTGTTTCTCTCTATCAATGAGTTTTCCTGAAGTGTTTGGTAATCTTCTCAGGTTTGCAAAAGCTGGTGTATATCCACTTTCCATTGATGAAGTGGTGAACCAATTAATAGATTTGCACAGCTCATCTTGAGCTGTGCAAGACAGTATAGCCCTAGATACAGTGCTGGGAGCTGAGGAGATTTGGCTGGTGCCTTTCCCTGTGTGATTCATGAGTGACTCTGGAAGCATTCATGCAATTTGGCTGGCTGGCTCCACATGCTGTTATGCTGAGTGGCCACAGCACTTGGAGTGGAGGGGCTTGCTGCTTGTCATAGCAAGGCCTTGTGAGAGATAGCCCAGGCTGGAGAGAGTTAAGGGGATACAGTGGTCCCACAGTCCCCGGAGATCCTATCAGACCTGATTCCTTACAGTAGTGTCAGTGTTGGAGGAAGGCAGATTCATGGCCCAGTTCTCTCTGCCCCCTCCCCGTGGGAAGAATCGGGTACCCAGGTCCTGCTCTCACCTGTCCCCTATGATTGGGGCTGCAACCAGGAGAAGGAAAGGCTAGTGGTTAGAGTGCTAGCCTTTGATGTGGGAGATATGGGTATGTTAGGGATAAGCTGTCCCTGGGACACTTTAAAAATGCCCTGTTTGAGGTTCAGCCCAGTACTATAACTCCACGGTGTGGTGCCCAAAGTAGGTTAAACTCTGCCTACAGCCCTTCCCCTGAGCACTTGAAGTGAAGGAGGAAATTCAGCTGGCATTAATCCCTGCACCTTCTCTCAAACATTGTGAGCCAGCACCATTTCCTGCTTGCCTTGATCACATGAGTAGTCACTGAGACTGTTTGCTGAGGACAAGCAGCAAGTATCCTTTAGGTGGTAACAACTTATTACTCCTGAAGGATTATTTTCACAGCCTATCTCCACTCTACATTTTGTTTAAAACTATCTTCACAAGGCACCTATTTTCCAGACCAGTGAGAACCCCACCACGAGACACTGGATGCAATCAAGGGGAGTCACACTGGAATTGATATAAAGTAAGGTGACACTGAATTAAAAACAACTTAAAAAAAATAATTCCCAAATTCACTGAATAGTGCACAAAACCAATGGCAGTTTTAAATCTCTCCACATTTGGGACCAGGAACATGTAATACCACCATTCTCCCTTTTATTTGTCTGCACAAGAACCGATCAGTACTTCCCAAGTGAGAGTCATGCTGGGAGGAGAAGCTAAACCAAGTCCCTGTAGAGCATCTCTCTGATGGCTGGCCAAAGAAAAGTTAGCTATTCCATGGCACTGTGACAAGAAGAGGTGATCTATAACCCTCGTCTTCTGGCCAACATTTTTCCTCTCAATTAAAAAGCTTCTAGTGTCCAAGGCTATGAACTACCACTCAGGATGTAATGACTACCACATTTTCTTTGTATAGCTACTCTAGGCCTAGTATAAACTCATTGCTTTGTGAAGTGCTTCAGGAGAAAGGGTAGTCTTGATGTTAAGGCAGTGGAGGTCTGAGTTCAATTTCTACTTCTGCCACAGACTTCCTTATGACCCTGGGCAGGTCCTTTAATCTCTCTTTGCCTGACGTCCACACTGAAAATGGAAATGATAATACTGCCTTTCCCCATTCGCTGCCAATAGTGTAAGATCTACAGGGACTAGCTCTTACTATGTGTAGGTATAGTATGTAGTACACAGTGGGGTCCAACTCTTAACTGAGGGCTCCTGGAGCTACAGTAATATTAATAAGATCATGTGTGTGCAAGGAGATTTGATTTACATTGTCCCTATGATGTTTGTACTGAGCAAAGTAACATAAGCCACTTTGGACATATATTCCTACGCCAGTAACACACGATGGCCTTGCTCATGCATCTTTGAACAGTGTTCTGCAAATTTAGTTCCTGGATATTAATAAAGCCATTCCTTCTAAACTGAGTTCATTCTGCATCAGGCTCCCACATACAGGTACGCTTCTGGCTTGCTTAACTCTACAAACTAGTGCTTTCAGGAGAGTAGAGGGGATTAGGAATACATTATCAGAGATTTTTACTGCCAGCTCACTGGTTCAAATCCTACCCAGGTCACCAGTGACCAAAATTTGTTACTATCTAATGGCTGTTCGGTGACATATGGCAGCAAGCGAGTTGGTGGACTCAGACCATTTTTTTTCTGGACAAGTGCCCACATCACACAAAAAATTGTCATGTTTGGTGCCACTGTTGGAAGACCAAGCAGGGAAGCTAAGGCTTAAATGGGCAGAGAGAGTGAAGGGCCTTCTCCTGCCTAACAATAGTTCCTTCAGGACAAGAGTGAGGCATAGTAGTGAAGCTGTCTGGGAAAAACAATTGCTGTTGGCTAGACTCTCCTTGTTCTGGAGATGCAGAGAGGACTTCGGGAACCAGTGTAGTCAATCTGGCCCTTTTTACCAACACAGGACCCATGCTGAGTAGAGTGTAATGAATGGAAATGTGCCTGTAGTAAAGTACACTCAACATGAGCTAAGGGTAGCAGAATCTGATCTTAATTTTAAACGCAGAATATAGATTCAAATGCCAAAGACTTGTCATGCCTCAAAGTGTCCTCCACAAGGAGAGAGTCTCTATATGGAGTTAAAACAGATGCTGTTTTGGAAAGTCTGCCAACAACGGCCGTGTATTTTTCTACCACTGCCAGGAAGCAGCTAAAACCCCCCCATGTTTAAGAGTCTAAAAAACATTATGCAAGGAAAAATAAATTGCTATTGGCATGTGCATATCTTTGGAGGACAACGGAGTAGTAGGCTCCTATTGTACTGTCATGTTAGTGACATGTTTACGTGGACAATTTGGTTACTTAGCTCTTCCCTCCAAACAAACACAACCTTGGATTGGGGCCAGATCCAATCAATATGAAATTTGGAAAACAAAGCATGCATTGTTTGAAAGATTACATTGCGCTTTATTATCTGTAACTACACCTCCACCTCTGCCTTGTTACAACTGTCCATCTCAAGCATAATGATTCTGCATTTTAAGAGATTCACTTTTTTCACCATGTCTCACAATACACACCTATTTTTGTTTTGCAAACGATGAGTTCATAACTGAAATGCAAAACTGAGGTCAAATTCTGCCCTCAGCTGCACCTGCATAAACACAGACTAATGCCAGTTAAGTCAATGGAGTTAACTGGGATATATACATCAGTATAACTGAGCTGAATTTGGCCCTTTAACATTTGGTTCCTTAAAAGCAACCCACAAAGGGGAAATGAAGTTTGGGGTTGTGCCCTTTTTGTGGTTCTTACAATGTGGGTGGCTATAGGGCAGCCTCATCCTTTTAAAAAAAACCCCAGCTGTGTCAGAAAGACCACATTCTATCTTGCTGTAGGACTATACAGATTGATGGCGTTTTCAGCCCTTAAGTGATTTGGATACTGCAGCTTTAACAAGGAGGTTTTCTCCCAAGTATTCTTGCTGTTAATAATCAGGCAAACAGTTGGAACAAAAATCGTTTTTTCTTGCTTGGTATTTCTCAGGTAATAAAAGTACTAGCTCTCCAGTTGTCTATAGAATCTTCCAGGCAACACTGTGTAGACAAATAATTGAATGTCTAATGTAAAACCCAAACAGGAAAAAAAAGGTGGGAGGGTCAGGTATAAATGATTTATGGTATAAATAAGCATAGCTCCATTAAAAATCAATACATATTGTGACGGAGTCAGACCAGAAGGGTATAAGAGAGTGCTGGAAGGCAGGTATATCAACCTCAGGATGAGCAGGTCCCTGTTCCCTGGCTAGCCAAACAAAGGAGAAGCTTCTAGAAAGCAGCAGAAACAGCTAGCCTGATTGAGACACCTGAAGCCAATCAGGGGCTGGCTGAAACCAGTTAAAAACCCTCCCAGTTAGTCAGGTGTGTGGATGTGAGGAGCTGTGAGAGGAAGTTGTGCTGTTGGTGAGACTGAGTGGTTAGACAACATATCATACGTGAGGAAGGAGGCCCTGAGGTAAGGGTGAAGTGGAGTGTAAAGAAGCAGGGACTGCTGTGGGGAAGTAGCCCAGGGAATTGTATTGTGTTTGGTGGCTAAAAGGTCAGTCATCTTAGCTGATACTATTAGGGTCCCTGGGCTGGAGCCCGGAGTAGAGGGCAGGCCCGGGCTCCCCCCATTTCTACCTCTCCTAACTAATCACTGCGATTGGGAGACAACAGAGACTGTGCCAGGAAGGATAGCTTCTCCTCGCTGGCTTATGATGAAAATGGCTCAATAGGCTGTGACCTTGTCTCTAGAGAGAGAAGGGCAACGTGGAGGGTCACAGTGAGCCTCTGAGGCTAGTGAAATCTGCCAGGAAACGCAGGACCCACAAGTACAGACTTGGAGCTTTGTCACAATATATATGCAGACTTCCCTCCCCGCCTTTGGTTTTTAGAAAAACTTTTCTGGCCTTCTATATACATCATAAAGAAGCAAACAAACAAAGACAAGCCCATTCTTTTTCTTTGCAAGTCACCTTTAAGGAATGTTTTCACTCTCACAAATGTGATATTCATGGCCCATGTGATTCCTCAGCTGCTTGTGTCTCCTATCAGAGGTCATTCTCAACTGCACTCCATTCTAGAGGTCTGATTTATCAAAGAAACACACATTTAATACAGTGCAAAGCCATAAAAGAACAGATTCCTATAGTGCTCTGCAAGGAGGAAGCTTTCTGCATATTTTATATCACCCCTCTTGCTTTGGTTTAGTGATGTATTTTGAAGTTTTGCCTTCAGAATACATATGGGTGTCAAAGTAACTTTGGATACATAGGAGATATATTCCAAGAATAGGATCTCTCTCGAGTTAGACTGTTTGCAGACAACTCAGACCTCCCACTTACAAAAAATGTGCGGTCTGTTCCAAGTCACAGCAGTTCAGATCAGAGCACAAGCTATCTGCACAAATTATGGGAGCTTGGCATCCATCAGAAACGTCCAGCACACGTGTGGTGACATTGCTCATTCTGCCCACCGCCATTCAAAGGCAGGTGAGGCAGAGCTGGGATAGATCAAGGTTTGAAACAGTCTAATCTTCATCTCAGCGCACTGGGCATTTGCAGAGTGCGAGGAAAGCATTTTGAATTTCACATGCATTCCACAGAGTTCCCTAGAGTCCTGAATGCTTTAATTTAGTCACTTTGCAACATGTGCGTGTTGTTCTTAAATAACTACACTGTATTACTTTTCCTTTCTTGTGTCCAACTGGCTGTGTTCTCAGCTAGCTACCCAGAATCCAATCTACTCTCCTTTAGCTTTCATATCGCCTACTAGTTTGGGATCTTTGATCAATTCTCAGTAAAGCCTCTGGACGTAGCCTGCCCAGGTAACGAACGAGGTACTTTTGTACTCCTGAGGGAATTCTGTGACAAATTTTTTTGCAAAATTCAACATGTTTGATCAAAATAATACAATATAATCATGTCAATTTTGATTATTTCAGTAATTCTTTTAAAAACACTGGTCAGCTAGTAGATCTGTGACAACACAGACAACAAAAAAGATTCCCCCAGGAGTAGAGAGTTAAAGAAACCTCTGTGCCCACATGGATCGTTACTGCAACATCAAGTTATGAATTACCCTGAAGAAGGAGAGAGAGGGAAGAAGGCAGAGAGCAGAGTTTAGCTAGTTGAGAGAATGCATTAGCTTCGTGGGGTCTGTCCCAAGTCTCTTCTCAGGGAGAGCTGAGGGTGCACCCTGCTTCTCGGAGGGCAAAGGATCCCAAGACCCACTTAGCTACTTCTCGCCTCCCCCTTCAGCTCCCCCTCCCTCAGGATCCTTCCCCCAGGGACTGTTCTCCCTCAGCTGCTCCTCCCACGCTCACTGCCCCCTCCCTCAGGGCACAGCCCTAGACCCTCACCCCTCTCCCTTTTCTGGGAGATTAACTCCCCTTTCCCACCCCACTGGCCCCCCTCCAGGCTCTCACACCCCTTCCCACCACTGGGAACCCTCTGCTTCTTCCTCCCCACCAATCCCATATGCTCCCTCCCACCCTCACCATGGAGAACCCTATGCTCCCACCACCACCACTGGGGACTCTGTGTTCCCCCCTCCCACCCTGACTGACCCCTTCCTTCCCTGCCTCATCCCCAGAGCTCCTAGTGCAGCAGAGGAAACTGAGCGTGGGAGCCGCAGTTAGAAAACCCCGACTCCTGGGGGAGGGGACCTGGCTGCGCAACGCTGCAGACCGCCAGTGCAAAATCTGGGAGGGGGGAAGGCACCCCTGACCAAGACTCCCCACAGCTACTTACATTAGCCCTATGGCTCTGCAGGGCAGGTGCAGTGACGGGGGCACGGGGCACACACTGGGGCTGAACAGAGGTGGAGGATCCCCCTGCAGCTCCCCCCTCCACCTCAGCGGTGAGGCTGCATCTGACCTTGACACAGCACAAGGGTGGGGCCTACCTCATGCTTGCCCCGGACACACTCTGGGAGAGGGGCAGAGTCTAGCACACACGCCCAGCGCCTTCCCCCCCCCCCCCCCCCCCGCAGTGATTTATGTCTCTCCTGGCTGCTCCTGACACCCGAACCAAGGGTGACCAGACAGCAAGTGTGGGACAGGGTAATAGGAGCCTATATAAGAAAAAGCCTCCAAAATTGGGATTGTCCCTCTAAAATCGGGACATCTGGTCACACTACTCAAAACGATGCATCCAGGACCTCTGCAGGCGAGGGGTGTGTGACCCCTTTTGTGGCCCCCCTTTGCTTCCCCGTCAGAATCTTTTATTCTGTGGGAAAACAAACAAACAAAAAATCTTCAAGGGACATGAATTCTGCCTGTGCGCAGTATTCCCCCAGGAGTACTTTAAGGGCACCACACCACATCACAGGGAAACATACCGGTTCCCATCAAGCTTCCTGCCTGTGACCTAGGCCTCTGATTGCTGCAGCGGGTTCATGGTGGCTGAATGAGGCCTTGATCCTGCTCCCATTAAAGTCAATGACGAAACTCCTATTTACTAAAAGTGGTGCGGGATGAAAGGCTGCTGCAGCGAATGAAAACATTCACCTGGCACTGGCCACTGTGGGAAGACAGGACACTGGGCTAGATGGACCTTTGGTCTGACCCAGTAGGGCCGTTCTTATGCTCTTATTCCAAGAATGCACCAAAAGAAATGGAGATAGGAGGTTTTAGGAGCCCTGCAGCACTAATGTCGCCCGTGGGTGGACAGGCAAGATGCAGGGTGGATGAGCAAAGAGAAAGGCCTATCATGGGTGGTCTGAGAGCGGCTCTGTTTCTGCTGATGATCAGCAGCTAAACTAGGCAGGGGCCCGCTTTGCACAGGACTCTCTGCGACCACAGGAAGCTCCGTCTAAGGCTGCCATTATGAATAGCTCTCATTAAAGGAGGTGTCCTACCCATTCCAAAGTCAACAGGAGTAAAGTAGCAGAGCAAGCAGGATCTCTACAAACAAGCAGGTAAAGCATCGCATGTTTCTAGCCAGCCAAATAACAGAAAAAGGTCTTTCCTGTTCTGCAGAAGATCACAAATGAGCCAGAACTGATTTTCCTGTGTGTTGTGGAGAGGAACAAGTTTGGCTTCTCATTTGCTGGCACTCCTTTCAGCAAAGGCCGTGTTTGATGCTGCTTCTGTAGTATAGTGTTCAATGCAGGGCCGGCTCCAAGCATCAGCTGAGGAAGCACGTGCCTGGGGCGGCACAATTCTAAGGGGTGGCATTCCGGTCAATCCTGGGGCAGAACATTCTAAGGGGTGACATTCCGGTCAATCCTGGGGCGGCACAATTCGGCCACCCTTTTTTTTTTGCTTGGGGGTGGCAAAAAAGGTAGAGCCGGCCCTGATTCAATGGAGGAAACCTTCAAAACTGTACCCATAATAATTATCAGCCTACGTAATCTCAACAGGTTTGCACTTTCCCTTCCACAGGAACCAAGCAGCCAGAAATAGCCAGCCGTTTTAAAGAAGAAGTAACAAACAATGTGAAGTCTACTTTTCTCAGGCGGAGAAGCCGACCTTGCTAAATCAAGCGGGTGCCTCCGGGCTCCAGACACAGGCTCGTCACATAGAGAGAAAAAGGGTTTTCTGCAGCAAGCTGTAGTGGGAAGTGGAGCCGGTTTAGCAGATCACAAGTCTGCAGTGTTTGAAAAAGACAGGGAAAGACCTTGGAGGAGGATGTAGCAGTGACTGACATACCCTGAATCTTTGGAAGAGGAATCTACCAAGACTGCAGGCGCACGCAGACAGGCCTGATTGTGTGCTACTGGAAGGAAAGGACTTTTGGGGAGTAGTGGAAGGGACTGAATAAAAATTGCAGTGTGATGGAGCAGAGCCTCGGGGGCAGATGGGTGGCTGTATAAGTCGAGGAGAGGGCAAAACCCCATTCGCTCATTAAGACTTCTTAATACCTTGATACAGGGGCAAGCCAGAATCCCAGGCCTTCCCTTCTTGGGGTCTTATTTCCCCCACTGCAGGATATGAAGAGCTCCACTGAGGTCAATGAAAGCTACTTGCACCCTATGCCAGGAGATTTGGCCCCCCAGGAACTGAGAGCGCCAGGGCCACCATGAAGGAGCAGTATGGCGAAGGCAACGCTTCAGTAGGGTTGCCACCGGTCAGGTTTTCACCCGGACACTCTGAGTTTTGGCTTGTAGGTCCGGGTGCCATTTGACAAGCCCTGAGGTTCATTCCTTTTGGTCTGGGGGAAAAGTGGCAACCCTAAGTGGAAGGAAGAGGGCAGCCGCAGCCACCTCTGGGGCTAGGCTGTTCATGCAGGTCACGGCAGTGCGTGGCCCTGCACAGTCAGCAGTTTCAGCTATGAAGACCCTGTGAGTGATGGGGATGAGGCCTTGGGAAGAGGTGGAGCAGGGGTGGGGCCAGGGGGGGTCTGGTTACCAGCCATTAGCAAGGTGGCCACCCTACCCTTTGGGCACTGGGCAGCAGAGATGAGCAAGGGGTAGGTACACCCTGTTAAAGTGGGTCAGCATCGCCCACCCCAGAGGGCATGACCCTCGGGCCCCCTGGAATCATTAGGACTGACTCAGCCAAAATGCTGCCAGGGATACAGCTGGCACACGGCCTCCCAGCATGCCCCGTGCCCACCACACTACTTCCAAAATAACACCCATTACCTCAGCCACGCACGGGCTCCAACCTTCTCCTCCACTCAGCAAACCGACCCAGATCCCTTCAATGGAACTCCTGTCTCCACCTTGAGCCGGGGCCAACCCACACGACACTGCTCACTTCTTTTACGTCACAGTCCCCTCTCCCCCAGGCTGCTCACGGCACCACGTGGAGGATGGGGCGATGGGCATTACCCACCTCTCCTCTTGAAGCTTTCCAGGCCTGACCAGCCAGACTCCTCCATAGCTTTTCAGGTGGCAGCCATCTTGCCTGCTTCCGTTCCTCCCCTCCCACATCCAATCTCTGTGGGGCTACCAACGTGGTCCGTGCTGCTGCACTTCGAGGAAAGGGGCTGTTGAGTTGTGTGGCCTGTTCTCCCTATTCGTCTTTCCCCTAGAGCTGAGAAAAGCCTATCTAACAGCTAGTGGAGAGGTGGATTTTCCAGGGTAACTCTGCCCAGGTTTATTGCCCTACATGGTACTGGGCAGAGTTACCCTGGAAAATCCACCTCTCCCGCTCCTTCCCTCCCTAGAGGAAATACTACCCATTGCCATGTATGCCACACAGTGCTCCAATTCAGTATGTAGTATGCAGGCTGGCCAGGAGCCCAGGGCCCATTTAACTTCTCCCCATCCCTGCTCAGAGTCTCAGTGATGAAGGAGAAAGCAGGCCAGGCAATTAGTTAAATCATCATTTAAAGATAAAGGACTATAAATGCCACCTGACACTGACAAAATTTACCTTCCTGTCAGAAATGGAAGGAGGGGCGAGGAGGTGGAGCGGGCGAGTGGGACTTAAAAGCTGAAGATTAGGAAGTTAGAAACAAGTATTTTGAGACAAAACTATCTGAGAGCTCTCTGCCAAGCAGCATGGTCACTGATGCACAAAGTTCACGGAGCATGAGAGGGAACAGAGCACAATGAGGAAATCAAACAGAGCAAGAGAGGAACAAGCAGCAAAACAGGAGAAAAGCCGGGAAGTGCCTCAACCACAAGACCATCTTTCCTCTGTTCCTGCTTACTGCCTGCCAAGTTTTTAAAGGAAGAGGAGATGGAGACCGGTCTTTTAGTCCCTTTGTCTAGCTGATCAGCCAGCCAAGCAAGAGAGACGCTTGCTGTGATTACAATCACCGGAGTACAAAACAGAAGATTGTGTGTAAACACGTGCTGTCAGATACTGCAGGGCCCCAAGTGCAAAGCGTCGGAGTTTGGCTGGTGCCTACGGCTGAGCCTTTCTCAGAAAGCTGTGGAGTGGAATTGGGATTAGTTTTCAGAGCCCCAGTAACTCCGCTTAAGCCCTCTTACTGCACTTGCAAAGAGCGATTCGTTTTTCCCATTTCATGCCCTTGACTCACACTGCAAGGAATCAGCATTTCACATCCCAGCCACACATGGCTCCATTTTCTAACTAATCCCACCATGTTCCCCCCGAAAAGCTACATATTGAGGATGTAAATGTAATGAGACACTCAGTGCCCCCTGATGATGAACTGACTGTTTCAAGAAACTAGAAACTGACCCAAGAGTTAATGCATCTCTAACCCATTTATTTTTTACAACATTGCATATTTTCAATAGCTGTTCAGCCACATCCTTACCTTTTAAACACAGAGCTTCTTTCAGCAGCTCGGGGGGTGGAAAGAGGGGGATTCAAATATTATTTCTGAGGGAAATTTCTGACTTGCCTCCAGGGTAACCCAGCTTTTACTTATTTTTAACTAGCTTTTAAAGTCCATCCAGTGAGTCTCTACCAAACTCAACAATACTCCATACCCCCATAGCATGGTTAGAAGGATATGCGCACAGCCACTGAACATGCTGACCCATAATCAGTAATAATAATACCCAGCTCTTATCTAGCGCGTCCCCTCCCCCCTCACATAGAAACTTTCCTTATACATTCTGATCGCTATCCTTTCACAACACTGCTCTTGTCTCGCATTGTACCTCCTCTGCTCCAACCAAGGAGGTCAGCTGTGTCTGGTTCTGAGAGGGCTTGATTGCTCCATGTCTTTTTTCACATTATCCCGGAAGTGTTGAACATTGATCTGATCTAAGATATTTATGTGGCCACCGTCCCCACAGTATCCATGTGCCCCACAATCTTTAATCGATTTATCTTCACAACATCCCTGTGAGGTAAGGCGGTGCTATTGTCCCCATTTTACAGATGGGGAACTGAAGTGCAGAGAGACTAAGTGACTTGCCCAGAGTCTTCCTCAACCGATCAATAAAGCCTCTTTCCTTCTTCAAATGAGCAAGGGATTGGTCCTGCTTTGAGCAGGGGGTTGGACTAAATGACCTCCTGAGGTCCCCTCCAACCCTGATATTCTATGATTCCTCAAGTCTTACCTCTGACCAATCCCATGGTTCCCAACCTGGGTGGGAAATCCTATGTTTTCAAAAGTGGCCTGTAATTCCAGGTACCTCAATTAAAGATATCTAGAGTTATTGCCAAGTTTCATTGTTTTATTATAAAGACAGCAGTAAGTGGTTTTATTCCTACAGCCCCAGAAGTACCATGAACATGTGAGAATCCTAACTTTCATTATTTAAAAGGTAAACCTCTCACCCTTGTTGTGGTGAAAAACATGAACATGTGACCCAATAACCAGCAGGCAAAGAAAAGGGAACCTAGACAGACTGATATAATCGCTTGGTTTTTGCGGCAATACCGCACCGACCATGAGCTTTTCATCCCTCTGTTTAAGCAGCCAGGTTCAATAGAACAGGCTGAATAATGGCAGAACTTAATGTAATGGCTGACGACCAACGGCCACCATCCTGAGGTGTGACAGTGTGTATAACACATTGGTGGTGTACATAGCTTGTAGCCATTTGCTGTGTGCTGTACCTTTCAAATTGAGAGAAGTTGCTCTCCCCATCAGCAGAGCTGGATGCCATTTTGTGTAGTGATACAGCATGCCACATGGGAGAGACACACAAACACCATGCTCTCTTTCGGAGACCTCCCTTTTGTTCTTTCTTGTTTTGTTCTCCTCAGTATAAAATAAAGGTCATTCTCACTAGAAAGGCATGGTCGCCCCGTTTACATGGAAAGACATCATAATAATTTCCTTGAGTTGGAGTAGGTGTCTTACAGGAATTATAAAAAGATCCAGCACAAACATTATTCATATCAGGTAAAGCAAACATTCAGTTTTCTAGTAAAAGACAAATTAAAAAGCACCTTTATTAAACCTATTTCCTGCTCTATTAATATTCCCCAATGTGATTTTTATTCTCTTCTCTTAAGCAATCATCATCTCTTCCTGAGCAGCAGTGAGTAAAATAAACCTGCCCAATGAGGACAAGTGCAGCATTTTCATATACCACAGCAAAACAGAATAGAAGTTCACACAGCAGGCCTGTGTGATACACACTAAAACATGTAATTCACATGAACACCAATGCTAGAAACAAAGGCATTTGAAAAATTGCTTTTTCAAAAGCACAATGGTGCTACATATACAGAAACATCTCTGTCATTATTATTTTTTTAAAGTAAAGAAGTAATTTACCACATTACTTCATTGTCCATAGATGCATCTAAGAACCACTTTTTAAAGAGAAGCAGAATTAAAGCAGAATAAATGACCAGCTCGCATTTGCAGCTGGGAACGTAGCATCAATCTGGTATTTTATTAATATGAAAATGGACCCGGCTTATTGTGACAACGAAGGCAATCGTTTTTGCAAATAGTGCCACTGAACGTGAGCAGAATTCAGGTGCTAGCTTACAGCGCAAGCCTTTTAATCTCACACTGCCGGGATGTGAAGGTCCCCAGAGAGGTTAGGTGGCTGTAGCCTAATCAGAGTCATCTATGTGTTTCCAAGTGCAAGGACTCTTTCCTGTTAGAGCCTTGAACAAGGTCATTGTTCTGCGCCTGTAATGCATGAATGCACAGCAGCCCCACCAGCCCTCTCATTAGTATTCTATACATTACACGGGCTAAATTTGCCATTTCATTTACAATGCTTCTGTATACAATTTCTCCCCTCCCCCCCCTCCCCCCCATCATAGGCCTCCTCAGAAAAACAGGTGCCACTGATAAGATCTGACAGGCATTTAAACATATTTTGCAATGTATTTTCAGTAAAACAGCAGAAACTGCCTCTTATTAACCTATTAACTTTCCACCGAGCTGTTTATTTTAGGTATGGAAAAAATGAAAGGTGAATTCGAAATTAACGCTGCAAAGACACCAAAAATGTGTGTAAAAAAGGCCATCTCATGTCACATGATGGATGGGAAAGAGCAGCTTTGCAGCCGGGCCCAGTTTTATACTCGGACTTCAGTGAATCAGTGCAGACATCCAGCTCATTACGACTTTACTTTAGCTTACTCTACAGTCAGGTCATTAGGGCCCTGATTCAGCAAAGTACATAAACACCTGCTTAAATCCATCCCGATTCAGAAAAGCACTTAAATCGTTTGCTAAAAAAGTTCCATTACTTCAGTGGGAGCAGGATCACTCCGCCAGGCCATAACTCAGCAAAGTACTTAAGTATGGGCTTAAATTTAAACACCCCTATTCCCGTCCAGCAGAGCATGCTGCAGCACATGCTTACACTAAGGTTGCCAGGCGTCCGGTCTTGGTCAAAAAGGGACCCCCATTGGTTCTGGTCAGAACTGCTGACCAGGCCATTACAAGTCCAGTCGGCCGCACAGTGGGGCTAAGGCAGGCTCCCTGCCTGCCATGACTCCATACAGCTCCCCAGAAGCAGGCCCCATGTCTGGCCCCTAGGCGCAGATGATCAGGGAAGCTCCACGTGCTGCCCGGGCCCGCAGCGCCGGCTCCTGCTGCTCCCATTGGCTAGGAACCACGACCAATGGGAGCTGCGGGGGTGGTGCCTGCATGAGCAGGCAGCATGCACAACTGCCTGTCTCCACCTCCACCTCAGGGCTGGACATGCTGGCTGCTCCTGGGAGCAGCAGGGAGCCCTGCCTTAGCCCTGCTGCGCCCAGAACCCCCTTGCACATCCTGAACCCATCATTTCAGGCCCCACCCTAGAGCCCGCACCCCCATTTGAGGCACTCAGGCTCCCACATACACCATCCTCAGTGAAAGCAAGTCGGGGGGAGGGTAGGAGAGCGAGCGATGGATGGAGGGTACGGGAACGTGGGGGTGGAGCTCCGAGAAGGGGCAGGGCAAGGGTGTTTGGTTTTGTGCAATTACAAATCTGGCAGCCCTCGCTTGCACATGATTAAGTGCATTGATGAATTGGAGTTCAGTGGGAATAAGATCAATCCCCTAAAGTACAGGGGAAAATTAGCATTGATTTGAGTGATACAAGAGCCAGCTGTAGGCGCTGACTCTGGAGCTTATTGGTGATTTTGTTGAGGCTTTTATTGACAATATTTAATTGCCATAGAACCAGATTCATTTCGCTATGGGTCCAATCCTGCAGGACTGGGCTGTCCGATTGCTTTGCTGTTCTGTGTCTTTTCTGGCAGCAAAATTTAATCCATGCTCATATGGAAGTTATTTGACGGCAATCTCTTATGTTCCTAGGCTATCGTAATAACACAGAAAATATCTTTCCACACATCAGACATGTTGGGGTGGTAATTACCCATTGGCTGGCTTGGTTTTAATAATAAATTTTTTTCTAGTATTTAAAAAAAAATAATTCAGTGAAAACAAATTCTGATCCCACCACATAAAAAAGGAGAGCGAGAGTCTCACCGCCTCTGAGCACTTCTTACACAGAACTCCATCAAAAACCAGTCTATGAAAAAAAAAAAGGCAACCCAGCTAAGAACACTTCTCCACAGAAGTGATGTGGATTGTAACTGGCCTTTGGAGAAGGACACGCGCATCAGGGCTCTCGCTGTAATATATATCAGGCAGCATTAAATGTATATGACAGCATTTGAAATGCACAAAATGTGACTGGCGCATGTTGTCTCCTGCATGGACTGTATCATGCCAAGGGGATTTGCCCTCTCATGGAAGTAGCAGGGAGTTCATGCCCCCAAACGACTGGATCTTAAGGAAAAGATTCCCGCCTTGGCTCTTGCACCTCCTAAATTATCCTTCCTGCAGTTTTCGTGGAAGCTCTCCTCCTCGATTAGATAAGAACAGGGTAGGTCTCTACAGACTGAGGTATGTCCAGACTCTACACTGCAAACAAAGGTGTGTTGTTAACTCAGATTAGCTCATTGGAGTTAGCTAATTTGGATTAAAATAGCAGTGAAGACACTGTGATGGGGACCCACACTGGCGTCTCCTGCTGGCCATTTTGGGGATTAGCTCCACAGATTGGTACGCCCTCTCCTGATGATGCCTTGCCCATCACATCTGCTCTCAGACCCATGTCATTCCAAGGACCGTGGGGTCCTCTTCATGACACAACCCTCTGGCCATGTTACACTCTGTGCTCCCCTCTTCTGGGGGCCCTGCAGTCAACTGTCCGGCCACTTCCCCTGGTGGTGAGTAGGGGACTGCAGGCCTGGTCCCGGATCAGAGACCCTGTAGATGGCAGCCACATACTGTGTCCCTTCCAACCACTCAGTACATTTCACTGGGCCACTTCCCCGCCGTCCCAACACCTTCTTCGCCCTTACCTTATGGCCTCAGCATGCCAATCCTAGCAGCCAGCCAGGAGCTCTCCGGGTCCCCTGTTTCTGCCAAGCACTGCTCTGTCCAGGGTGCTAGCTTCCCTCCCCCTGCAAGGCACCCAGAACTCACTTATTGAGCTCTAAGGAGTAACTGTTCCTGCTCTGCCCTGTTGCTCTTCTTAAATGAGCCTTCTGAGCCCGGATTGGCTGCTCCTCACAGCTTCTCTCCTATTGGCTGCTTCCTATGCAGCCTCCCTAGGGCTTTATTAACCCATTATATGCCAGTATGGGGAAAATGCCCCATCATAGACACAGCAACTTGGCTTTTAATTATGGTTAGCAGCTTGAGTTCAGCCCCAGGCTCCTCCTGACCCCAGTTAAAAGCCCAGTTGGGTCTTCACTGCTATTTTAACCCAAGTTGGCGATGTTAGTTAAGAACATATTTTTTTCCAGTGCTTTATTCTGCTAAATGGAATGGTAAGATATGCCCTACTGCGTCATTTTCTTTGGGAGTCAAGAAAATAAGGCCTCTTATCATGCAACTGGATCTGTGAACCCATACAGAGCCTCAGTGACTTCACTGAGACTCTGCTGAGGCATAATGGTCCAAGCATATAGATCTGATCAGTGGATTGGGGCCTGGAAGAGGTTTCTTGAGGAGAGGACTTAACCCTCCCCCTCAAAAAAACTGGCAATCCTGTTTGTGGCCCCATAAAGCAGCTGTAGAACGAATGCTGCTCCACCAAGACTTGTTTCATGTGCTGGCACCACTGCATAGAAAATAAATACAGTAGAACATCAGCATTAAGAGCACCCTGGGAGCGGTAGCTGTTCATAACTCTGAACAAAATGTTAGGGAGGTTCTTGCAAAGAATTACAACTGATCATTGACTTTGAAACTTTACTATGCAGAAGAAAAACATGCTGCTTTTAACCGTCTAACAAAATAAGCACTGAAACCTTTTCCTTACCGTGTCCAATCTTTTTTTTTTTAAAAAAAAAAAAACCTTTCCCTTTATTTATTTAATTTGCTCTCTGCTGCTGTCTGATTGCATACAAATGAGGTATGTGGTTGACTGGTCAGTTTGTAACTCTGGTGTTCATAACTCTGAGATTCTACTGTAATGTAGAAGGAATCTTTGTGCCAAATCCAAAGGAAATGTTTGTTATGCACCATTTAAAATAAAGGCTGTGACAGTATTGACCTCTGAAGGAAGATTGATCCCCAAAAGCAAAGCTGGCCAATGCAAATGTTTCCTATTGTTGTGCTCCTGTAAGTCACTGAGACCAGCATCTTGCACTATCCAGTCTTAGAGCCCTGTTCTGTGAGGTGTGGAGAGCCCCCATCTCCTATATGGAAGTTATGGAGGATCACCACCACTCAGGGGGCATTCAACTTCCCAGAAGCTTGAGCCCATAGGCATCAAACTGGAATACAAATGGCCTGATTCTGCTCTTTTACCAGCGAGAATCAGGAGTAACTCCACTGAAGTCAATGGACTTGCACTGCTGTAAAACTGATTTAAGTAAGATTAGAACTAGTATCAGAAGCCCAGCAAGAATCCGCCTCAAACTGATCTTTGGGTTTTATTTTTTTGATGAGTCCCTCTTGCCTGAATCCTTTTCTTCCATGATGGTTAGCCTCAGTTGTTTCACCATCTCAGGGGTCTAGATTCCTCTTGGCTCATATGTAGAACAGCCGTTAAAAGAGGACTAATTGCCCACTGTCCTATGCATCCCACTTTCTTCTGTTATAATTACATGTACTTCCTGTCCCAATACTTACACTTCATTAACATAGCAGAGTGAGGTTCATGAACTCTACAGAGTAGTTCTTGGATTGTGTACCTAAGACAAGAAATTAAGCAACAGAGTTACAAAAATAAGGCTCCAAGGACGTGCCCATCTTTAACTGAGTAATCTCATTGATGTCAATAAGACTATGTACTTTCTGGATTATCAGGTATATGTAAATTGGCATAGCGGGGCCACAGAAAAAAAGATATGCAGCAAAAGTGACACATACAACTAAAATTCACATTTAGAAGTCAAAGGCAAAATCTTCCTCTGGTTAAAATCAAGGGTAATCAGGTCCTAAATTCATGTTGAGTTAATTAATAGGGTAAAGGGTATAGTTAAAAAATATAACTATAAATATAACTATAAATATATATATAACTATATTCTATATACTATATTCTATATATAGAATCTGACTAAGGTAAGAAATTTATCTTTAAATGGAAGTGTTAATAATGGACTTTATTTGAATTCTGTTTCTTTGTAGCAGCGGCTATTTAAAAGACAGTTTTCCTACAGCCAATATCCAAAATTCAATAACGTCTATGTGTGTTAATAAAAAGGCATGTACTTCATTATTTACCTTCTATCTCCCAGTGATAAATTCAGTTCCTGTTTGGTAAATGTAATGATCCTTCCAGACATTCGTATGAATTACTGACATATTGATTGATAAATGTACACAGCAGGCAAAGAAAATTGTGATGGAATGATATTTGCTAATGCAATATGCATATCTGTGAGAGTGGGAATAAATAAAGAAGGCTTGGATCACTCTTTCTTTGATTCTCTTCAGTCGTAACGTCCAGGATATAGATGGCAGAAATTTTTGCAGAACTAGCAGAGCTCAGAACAAAATTAAATTCTGTTTGTCTTGCAAACATTCCTGTTCAGCAGTGTTTAATGTCTGTCCTCTAGTATGTACACTGTGCCATTTCAATTAAAATACTCAGTTCTAGGACTTGATTCAAAGCCCATGACAAATCAGTGGGGACTGGTTAACGGTTTTGGCGAGTTCTGGTCGTAATAAACTTGCCCTCCGGCTGATGACCTTCTACCATTTTCCATAACAATTTCAAATTCTTTTCAGCTGTTCTCGCCCTTGGTCTGCACGGTTGGCACAACTATCACCCTCTTTGTTCTCTAGAAAGTCAAAAACGTTATCTATGGGTAACCTTGGAGACTGCTCATGCAGCAAGAAAAATGGAGATCAACTAGTTGTTTCATGCTTGGTGCAGTTATAAGCATGCATTTCTTGGATAACTTTAGGCAGTCCATCCAATTTGACTTTTGTTTCTCACTCAATCTTCATAATGTAACAGCTGTTTTTAACTTACTAATCATGTTCTGTTGAATCTTTACAATGTCTTTTCATGCCAATGACAGGACAAAAATCTGAGGACTAAGTCTCAAACAGAGGATTGCTGTATTCTTATGCTAGTCATGATGGATTTTTCCAGAGACAATGGAAGACCAGATTCTCTGAATACAATAGCAGTTGCTAGGCCTAGTTTATTGGTTGTTAGATAGTCCTCTTTAAATGTTGTGAGCTGGTTTATTCTCACCTAAGTTCTTTTAAAAAATCATAAGGCTTAGAAATCTCAGAGGGGCCACTAATGAACCCACAACAGTATTGCAGGAAGCTTGTTGGCTTTTAAACCTCTTGAATGGTTTCTCTTCTCCTTTCTTCAAATTTTGAATGGTGGTCACATCTTGAGATCCAGCTCAATACCCTTAGCTGTAGCAATAGCTTAGCAATACCCTGGACACACTATTACAGATTTAAAAGTCACCATACTGCAGCAAAAAAACTTCAAGTCCAGACTTCAAAGGGAGACTGCAGAACTTCAATTCATTTGCAAATTCAGCACACACAATCTCGGATTGAACAGAGATCTACAATGGTTGGCTCATTACAGACATTGTTTCTCCTCTCTCCATGTTCACACACCCCATTCAAATGCTAGAAGAATAATCCACACTCCCTGATCGGAGATAACAAGCTGGTTCAGCTTAATTGGACTAACCTTTTCACCTCCCACCTGGCTCTTACCTACTTTTCTATAACTGCCTCTGAACACTTCCACTGCCTGCATCCGACGAAGTGGGTATTAGCCCACGAAAGCTTATGCTTCAAAACTTTATAGTTAGTCTTTCAGGTGCCACAGGACTTTGTTACCTCTGCTACCCTTAGCTTGTTATCTAGGAAGGTTGATATCAGATTACTCTTTTAAAGATGTCACACTGGCCAGGTTTTAATTTGACTCCACAGTCTCATAATTTCACAGAGGCTAAGATCAGAAGGGACCAGATTGTGCCATCTAACCTCCTGTATATCACAGAATTTTCACTCAGATACCCCTGTATTAAGCCCAAAGTCTCTAATTGGACTGAACAATTTCAGTCCTCAGGAGAATAAACTGTGAGCCAAACAAACAGAACTGGAGAGATTGAGGTGCCACCAATGCCCAAGGCCCCACCAATGGCAGAGAACTGATCAGATGAGGTATGCCCAGATGATCCATGGCCCATGCTGCAGCAGAAGGCAAAAAAACCCCAAGATCCCTGCCTGTCTGACCAGTGGGGAAATTCCCTCCTCACCCCAGATTTGGTGATCAGTTAGACCCTTTGCATGAGAGTAAGGCATGCATCTAGGATTTTCTGTACCAGTTCAGGAGTACAGGTTCAGATGCTTTCCTTACATCTTCTACATGTTGGCCAAATCCCTGGCAATGCACAAGATTAGGGGCAATTATTTGCTGATGCAAACCAGTACTGTTCCATTGATTTCAGTGGAGCTGGTCTAGTTTATACAGGCAGCAAATTTGATCCTTTGAGTCCCCAGAATGTTACAAATGTGATCAGCTTATGAGCATCCTCACTCATGAGCCACCAGTGAGCAACTTTACACTGATCACATACAGTAAATGAAAAGTTTCCCCAAACTGTCTAGCATGTCTTGGATCTAGGCTACCCAGTGTGGGTCTAGAACATTGGGGTTTAATTTTCTACCACCAAAACAGTCTCAATAGCCAATCCTCTTTCCATACCACTGGTGAAGCATCCTGGGAACAACTTTTTTCCAGTAAGGATTTTGGATGCAGCTTTTGACCTCTCCACAGACGGGGTCTAGGAATGGAGTGATCAGTGTGATGAATGGGGGTGATACTTGTAAGTTTCATGTCCATCCACAAACTTGGGACACAGTATAAAGTCCGACTTATATTTGACAAAAAGAACAAAACACTCTTCTTGAAGCATTTTGCAGACCTTTCGCTGCTGATCCAGTGTCACATAAGCTCATTCTTTCATGGGCCTACACAGCTGGGATGAAAGGCACTGAACAGCTGGTACATACGCAGTGGTGATGAGATGGGGGAGGGCAGAGTGGAGTGTCAACCCAAAACAATGGAAGACTCTTTAGTCTTACAAAATTCAATGCCCATACACAACAGAGAAGGCCTCCATATTGGTTTTTAAAGGGCTGTCTTTCAGGGTTCGACACTCAGCAAACCACAGAATGCTCCATTTATCTACTTCGGGGGAGGGAAGGGGAAAGCAGTTAGTTCAGTTCCAAAAGAACAAATGGCGAACTGTGTTAATTGCAGATTTATATAAATGAATTCTGAAGTGGGCAGTTGTATTTGGCCACTGAGGTTGTCAATTGATACGCGACATTGACAATGGCATAATGTTCCGTATAATTTCTCAAAGCTAGCCATGTTTGCACTAGGAAGAAAGGTGCAAGGCAATTCAGTTGGTCCAGTTCTGATCTCATTTTCTCCAGTGTGACTCCACTAGAGTGAATTTTCCCAGATTTTCACTTGTGTGACTTAGAACAGAACCAGGCCTAGTATCTTCTGCAGCAGAGAGATATTAGACTGGAGGAGAGGAGAAAGAAGTGATGGCCGTCAGGGCAATTGATGAGAAACATAAGCATGACAAGCATCCAAAACCCATCCAAAAATCAGGCCTATTTTCAAGGCATGTTAATAATTTACTATTACACTTAATATTTTACCATATCTTCAACCCAAGGAGTTTAAAACACATTATGGACGCTGAGGAATTATAGCGGTCTGGGTTATTCCCATTTTACAGATGAAGAGGACAGCACTGAGAGAGTAAGACCAGATCTTTCAAAAGTGTCATAGAATCATAGAATATTAGGGTTGGAAGGAACCTCTGGAGGTCATCTAGTCCAACCCCCTGCTCAAAGCAGGACCAATCCCCAACTAAATCATCCCAGCATGCTCTCCTTGCATGCTGGGTGCTTCCATTGCTTGCGTTGTTTAGGGCCTGCTTTTTCAGGCATGCTCAACACCCACAATTCTAGTTGTTGCCAATGACAGCGATGGATGCTCAGCAACTCTGAAAATCAGGGCTGAAGTGTTTCAAGCTGGGCACCCAAAAACTGAGTCATCCTAAAGCATATCCTTTGAATATTTTTGGATTAAGTAACCTGCCCCCGGTCCCATGGGATGTCTGTGACAGAGCAGGGAATGAAGGCCCACACAGCTGCCTTTGCACAAGTGTAGCAAACTGTATGGAACTTGGCAGGAGGAGGATGGGTTGCAGAAGGGAAGAGTTTGAAAAAGGGACCAGGAAGTCAGGTTGTATTAGGCTTGCCAATCCTCCAGGATTGATCTGGAGTCTCCAGGAATTAAAGATTAATCTTTAATGAAAGATGATGCCCGCAATGAAGCCTTCAGGAATACAGCCACGCAAAATTGGCACCCCTAGTTTGTGTACACACGGCTAGAAATGCTAAACTGCAGTAAGAGCAGTTCTGTAAGTAGCTGCTTTACTAAAGAGCAAATCTGGTTCAATAGGAATGAAGTCAGCCCATGATTTTATCCGGCATACAATCCACCAAACAGTACGAAAGGTGAGGAACAAACTCCTTCTGTAGAAGATTCACTAGGGGGCACATTACAAGTACCATTGGCTCCTGTGCAGTTGGCTCCTGTCCTAGTTGCAAAACTATATGGAGGGCCAGGAAGGGACAACAATGCCTCCTTAAACAGCCTGGCCCCGTCCCCTATTCACCCTCTCACTGCCCCCCTCGGAACTCCCAATCCATCCAACCCCCCCCCCCCTCCTTGTCCCCTGACTGCCTCCTTCTGGGACCCCCTACTCCTAAACAATCCCCCAGGATCCCACCCCCTACCCAGCCCCCCCGCTCCCTGTTCCCTGACTGCCCCCTCAGAATCGCCAATCCTTCCCAACCCCCCTGCTCTTTGTCCCTTGACTGCCCTCTCCCAAGACCCTCCCGTGACCATAATCACCCCCCAGGATGCCACCCCCCCATCCAACCCCTCTGCTCCCTGTCCCCCTGACTGCCCCAATCCCTATCTACACCCCACCCCCTGAAAGGCCCTGCAGGGCTTCCGCACTTATACAACCTCCTCCCGAATTCCCTGTCCCTTACTGCCCCCTGGGACCCTCTGCCCCTTATCCAACCTCCTGGCCCCCTTACTGTCCAGCTCAGAGAAGCAAGTCTGGCTGGAGCCAGATATGCTGCCCCGCAGGAGCCCGGACCCCCATCCCTCATAATGCTGCCCATGTTGCAGCGTGGCTCTGGAGGAGGGGGCTAGCAAGGGAGGGGAGAGGCGCTAGCCTCCCCAGCTGGGAGCTCAGGGGCTGGGCAGGATGGTCCACTGAGCCGGATGTGGTCCAATGGGCCGTAGTTTGCCCACCCCTGGTCTACATGGACCAATTACTGCACAGTACATTAGTGTGCGTTCGAAATCACAACTCTGTAGGGTGCACTGCTGTTCTGTGTACACAAGCCCTTATATCGGGGTGGCCAACCTTCCGACGTTAATATGCGGCTCCCCATACAAGCATCGACTGTGGGGCTGGAGCTACAGGCGCCAACTTTCCAATGTGCTGGGGGGTGCTCACTCCTCAGCCCCCTGGCTCTGCCCCCACTCCACCCCTTCCCACCCCCTCTCCTGAGCCTGCCGTGCCCTCGCTCCTCCCCCCAGAGCCTCCTGCACCCCACGCCATGAAAGAGCCAAGTGGGAGGTGTGGGGAAGGCAGGGGGAAGTGCTGATCGGTGGGGCTGCTAGTGGGTGAGCGGAGCTAGGAGCGGGGGGGGGGGAGAATTGATGGGGGGGCTGCTGATGTTTTACCGTGGTTCTTTGGCAATGTACATTGGTAAATTTTGGCTCCTTCTCAGGCTCAGGTTGGCCACTCCCGCCTTATATCTATACACCCGGACCTACTATGGATCATTCATGTAGGGGGCAGGCAGTTCTGAGTCCCTTTAGGTCCCTACATGGACACTAAGTCACATATGGTAATAGCCCATAGCAAGTCTAGTCCTCAGTTTCCTGGGGGCAGAAACAGCTCTGTATTGGATGTACCAGGCTGGTGAAGATTGTCCTAATCGTGGTTGTGGGAAGATGTATTGTAGAGAAAGCTGCTAAATGATTCATTTCCAAAGAATGAACTTTCGACAAATGTAGCCCCCTCCTGAGCTGGGCTGTGCAATGAGCCAGTACTAATTGTGCCCTACAGCGGGACACTGCTCCTGGCATTCACACTGTCCCTGCTTTCCATCAGATTTAGCTCGTGGTATGAGCTTTCTTTCCTCACTGTAGCCCCTGCCTTGCGATTTGGCAGCAGCACGAGTGCAACTTGGGTCAGACAGGGGCGCAGAGTGCAGAAAACAGGCATCTCCTTTCGTAAGCAACATCATAAAACTGTCCAGAAAATACAAGTGGAGTAGCTTAGCTTAGCTCCAGCTTCCAGATGCTCTCTTGGCTCCTACCATCAACCCTCATGAGTGAGGGTCAGGACTGTCTTCTAGCAGAGACCTCAGCTCACAGCGTTCTTAGACGCTTGATTGTTCCAAACAGACTAACGGGCACCAGATCCGAGCTAGCACTGAGCATTATAGACAAGCACAGAAATACCTGGAAGACCATTCGAAATCAAAAACACTGGGCCCAGTCTTTGATTATAACTGGACACCTTTCCATCAGCTGGCAGCATAAAAGAGGCCTTAACGTAGGCCAAAATGCCCGCCATAAAAATATATCCTGTGTAGGGGTTTTTCCAGCCACTGCAGAACTTTAATTGTTCTGCCCAAACTCTGCTCCCATGTCCTGGCACAGAGGGCTGGTTAGGGATGTGGCCACAGAGCACTATGCAATGGCTATTCGCTGAGTGTCATGGCCCAGAGGAAGTACTAGGAAGCAAAGCATAAGACTGCTTTAATTTACATTAAGGTCAGGTTGGCCCTGAAATGACCACCTCTTCTACCACAGTTTCTGCCCTATGGGTAGGAGTGAAGTAAACGAGTATCGGGCCCAGTGAATTTAGAGTTCGCAACTAAGAAATACTAAGCAGCTCAATTAAAGTTAAACAGGAAGCCTATGTTTGGCATGAAGCACTTGGGTGAATAGCAGCGCTGGAGGAAGAGAAACGTAACACACATTCTCTAAATCCAGATGTGCATTTCCTTCCCTGAGCCGTTATTATGCCACTGATAATAGTGCACAAGGCAAAGTTTTACGGCTAACCTGTAGGGGGGGGGGGAATGTAGAAGGGTTTTGACAAAATGTCCAATACAACCAGGGTGCATAGACCTGAAAACAATCCACAAGGCGTTTTAAAGACTTTACTATTACAGACTAGCAGTTACTAAGGGAATTTCTCCACAGGAGGAAAGGGAAACCAACTCCTGTCAAAGCCCAAGGGAAAAGGGGGAAGAAGGTATTCTGAGATCCAGGCATGAAATGTAATATGGCAGCCTGAGTCTACAAGGAATGTACTTACTCCACAGTAGTGGCATTGCAATGGGAAACCATCTCTCCTCTACAGTTAAAGATCTCTCATAAAAATACATTAGGTTAAGGCATTTATAAAAGGAGTAGCCACTTTACCTTGATCTCCAGTGCTGGAAGTGTACTCTAGTATTGCCAACCTCAAGCACTAAGAAATCATTACTCGGGTCCCATAATCATGACATTGGCTTAAAATCATGAGTGTTTTAAAAAAACAAAATATATTTTGGATCCTTCTTATTTGCCTTTTGGTGTTTGAGCCTTTAGGGGCCACCTGCTTTCCAAACTTCTCAATAACCACAAGAGTTTATCTTTTCTGAACAAAAGCTTGAGAAACTCATGTAATCACTTGACTCCAGAAGCTGGGGCTTTCAGCAAAATGCCAATGAGCCCTATGATACAGTCGCAAGAGTTGGAAACAGTGGGAACTTCTTGGCCCATGTGATAGTCAGCGGGTGTGAACGCCCTTTGCGGTATTTTGTCGGCACTTTTGCCAACAAAATACTTCCAGCCCCATGAGCGCCATAAGCTTTGTCAACAGGAGCGCGCTCCCGTTGACAAAGCTGCATTCACACTGCCACTTGCGTCAGCAAAAACGTTTGTCTTTTGCGGGGGAGGTGGGCTTTTTAAAGTACCCACGAAAAACAAAAGTTTTGGTTACAACTGTGTAGTGTGGATGAGTCTAAACAACTTAAAATAGGTTACAATCCTTGCCTAAAGTAGTTTCTCACCTAGGCCAATCTTCCAGCATCACCAACCCACAGAGGCAAGACCTAACTGTTGACAATGAGGAGGGCAGGCCGCTATTTAAAGGTTGGGGTGGGGGGGACATGTGACTGCACCATGGTCATCTCTGGGTACAGGAACCTTCCAGCCCCACCTTCCAGGGCCGGGGGAGCCAATCCCACCAACGCCTGGCCAGCCCAGGCAGGGGAGACTCACAGCAACAAAGTTTCTCCCCGGAGTTCCTGCACCCTCGCAGACACGTCATGGGGGAGAGGCAGGGGAAATGCCCCTAACTCAGGCTGAGCAGAGGGAACCGGCTCCCAGCGTTTTCCCCAGAAATCCCTGGCCCAGGGCCACTGCTGCCTCCCAGGTGGGTTCTTGCAGGCAGCTGTGGCGCTGCACAGAAGCAGCAATCTGGAGCATCCCTGGCAGACGGATCAGAGCAAGCCCTCCAAAGACAGCTCGGCTCTTGCAGAAATCAGGGGGGATGGAAAAGAACATGACCCTGCATGCACCCCCCCCACACACACACTCTACACGTCGCCTCTGCCAACCCACATGTCTGGGATCCAATGTTCATGGAGGCAAAAAGCTCCATAAGAGATGGCCAAGATGACCTTTTTGCCTTCCCATTATATCCCCAGAGTTCACGGTCTTTGCAGCTTAGAGTCAGGATAACCCCCTGTCATTCAGTCACTGGTGTTTTGGCTCCAATACTCCTGTGTGCACAGATTTGGCTTCTATTGTGTTAGCTCCCAATGCTTAATTTACATTTCAATGGACAGAAGTATAAACCTCTCTGGTGTGGCAGGAAACCACTTTTTCCACTTCTGCTGGGGCGTAACACCTTGGTAGAACATATGTTCAGTATGTAGGCACACCTTTTTAAACATCATCATCTGTCCATTTTACCAGCATGATCCCGGCTTTCACCGAAGAGCTCAAACAACATTCGTTATAGATAAATACCACGACAGCAGTTTGCTAAGGGGAGTGAGCTTGTCAGATCTAACAGGAATTACTGTTACTGCCAGCTGGCAAAGGGTTCACTGTTTTGTGAGTTCTTAGGGTCACAGTAACCCTTTCTCTGAAGTGTGGCTGTTGATGCTTTCCCCAGGAGACTGAATTTAGGACGGGGAACCAGCTTCTGAAGTTGCAGTCCCGTGATAGCGGCTATAGAAGTTAAACGGTGCTCCTCATTTTGGGGCTCCTATGTTTTGCCAGAAGCCGAGCCCACTTCAGCGCTGACTCAACAGGATAGCTTTGAGCATTTGCAAACTCCCCCAAATAACACATCTGGAGTCAGTGGTAACAGTTAAGCAGAAATCGCTGACAATGGGCCACATTCTAGCCTTGATCTGTGCACAAGCTCCTGTTGTCAGTGGGAGTTCTGGAAATGGGAGGGGAATAGAACGCAAGCCAAGAGCAGGAGGACACATGCCAGGACTGTGTGAGGGATGTAAAACGCTCTGGTATAGGCTGGGGGGGAAATGCTGGCTCTGCTGTTGTCAATAGGAGCTTTGCCATTGATTTCAATGAAGCCAAGGTTTCATCTCTCTGTGGAAGCCATTAGATTTAATCTAGTCACTTCAGCGTAAACAGCCCAAATAAGAGGCTCTGCTTGTGGGCAGTGGTGATGGTTGTGGGAGATTAATTCAAAGACTCCAGAGAGTCTGCAAAGCAATTGTCCTGAGCAACCCGCACATCTCTTCGGTTCTGATTTATAGCAGTTCTGTGGCAAATTACTGCGCTTCTCATTCATTATGGCACGTTGGCCTCTCCACTAATGCACAGATACTGTAACCCGGGCTGTTTTCACATCCCACATAAAGATCAGGAGACGCTCCATGCTTCAGCCAACCAAAAACGGCCGCCTCGCCGTCCATCCCACAAGCCCTATAGTTAGCATGTTGGTCTGAGGCGTGCATCCATCTGTGTTACCAGCACAGTTGGCCTGCCTCAGCCTTGTGCAGACACTTGAGTAAAACAAACTGGGCAAGGCTCGCGGGGGGGCCAAAGGCAGCTAGTGGTCCGGTAGGAGTTCTGCCAAGCCAAACAGCTGAGCCATTCGCGTCGCTTGAACAAATCTGGGCGAAACCCACAGGACTGAACTGGAAGGAGCAGGACTCTCCTTCAGCCCTCTCTGCTCCACGAGTCAGGTCAGGATCTCATTAATGAGGGGAATGATATTATCCCCGGGCACAGTTTTGTATACGGCATTACCTATTCAATCCATTAAACTTCCTGCTCTTGTCATGTTGAGGTCTATTCAGAGGGCTTGCCTGTTGTCACGATATTTTAAGTAAATGCTTTCACTGTTTACAAACCTGTCCACCTTCTGCTCCCAAGTGCACCTCCGAGCCCTGCCTTCTCCATCCTTAAACTCAGAGCAGCATGTGCGGTAGTCCCCTGCCCCCCATCAAACTCAACCAAACCCCTACATGGCACCCCCCCAATCCTCCCCCTGGGAAGAAGAGGATTGGGGACATGCCACACATTGGACTCAGCCACACATTACAGATGGGTATTGTGGCATTTACAGCAGCACTAGCAGGTACTCAGATCCCATGGTGATGAAGGGAGAAGAATCCACCCAGAACAGAAGAAACCTCGGTCTTGTTAGGGCAATATTTTCAAGCCTCTGTGTTTGACATTAGCCTCCTAAATTGACATTTAGGTAGCTAGATGAAGTGGCCTGCTTTTCCCACTAAATTCCATGGCAATTGTGGGCACTCAGCAAACCTAAAAAATGAGGCCAGATTTATTTAGATGCCTACATATGGATATGGGAGACATTTTAGATACTTAGGTTTGAAAATTTGGGCCCAAGGTATGGCAAGATGCAGTGAGAGACCTATGTATAGAGCCATTGCGCTATTCCTACAATATTACCAGTGAGGATTTCTAGGGTCTCCAGATTGGAGGTAAAATGAGACAATTAGACCTGGACACCACTGATCTGGAATGTGGCATCTGAGATAAATATGGCAATTTGCTGCTATATTGTTGGGAGATCTTCCTGTATTACGTTTATGCATCATTGTGAGAGGGATTTTTTGCCCACCTTCCCTGAGGGAGGGTGACCACATCTTGTCAGGAACTAAGAATAGTGGCGGGTGATTAGCAAATTTGTGATGTCTCCAGAGAGCTACCACTCCTTGGAGAGGATTGCATAGGCCAGTTCAAACTGGATTCTCCTGAGACCAACAGACAAATAAAGGACTTTGGGATAAATAGCCTGATTTAAATTGACTAGGGGCCTTTTTTTGATCCAGGAAATGGACAGGAACTTCTGTCCAACAGGACTCCCCAATCCTTCCTGTGACGGGTTAGAAGGACTTTCACCTACTAAACCCCATAGAGATGGTGACCTTTGGTAGCAGGCACGTAGGAATTTATATGGTTTTTAGTATGTTTTCTCTGTAATGCTTTCACCTTAAGAATAAAATGTACTTGCTTAGAGAGAGCTGGAGGAAACCTATACCTGTGGGCAATTAGGCTGTTTATAGCCTTTGAAGAGTAAACAAAGCACAGGTACTTGCCTGGTTAGGCAGTCCGGCTTGCTGGGAATAACACAGTGTAGGCAGGGAACTGTGCAGCCTGGAAAAACCCTGGTCAGGAGGGCAAGAGACATGGGTCTCCACCCAAGAGAGGTGACAGCGGAGGAGCTGGGAGCATAGAGTGTTGGTCCACAGAGGGGGAATACAGGGGCCATTGCTCTGAACGGTGACAGCAACATTTACACACATAAAGCCGGACACAGCTTTCATTTCACATTTCAGTCTCTGAAAGTGCAATGCTGTCCAGCAGCAAAGGAAAGATTTCTAGATCCATAAGGCCATCTATACTGGGGTTGGGAGACCCCTGAAAGGTGGCAGGATCAAGGCATAAGACTGGAACACCAACCCACATTATACCCCCAAAAAACATGGAATGAGGGGTGGGGTGGAGGAAGTATCAAGAACACGACAATGCTGGCCTTAGCGGGAATAAACTTCCACTCTTAGCTGGAATCATTTTCGTTCTTCTGCGGCCACACACGTGCAGTCATTAGAGTGTATTTTGGCTGCATGCGTTTTCTTCTTTTCCCACATCTGTCAGCTAAACCGGAGGTCCACAGGCAAAGCCGAGCTCTCCAGAGCATGATGTGGATTTCTGACATGCTCTAGCAGGCTTTGGTTCCATAGAGCAATGAATGAATCACATTTCAGAACGACAGGAAGGAGTTTCATCTGTGCCAGATAGAATGGTTCTCCAGCATTAAATCTCTTCTTCACAGCAGCATTCCAAGCGATGGAAATGAGAAGCACCCTGCCCAGCCATGAATTATCTGAGAAATATACAAGAATAAATCCAGGATCATGTGTGAAAACATAGTTCTTGGAGAAGGGAAATGAGTGTGTTTTTCCATTAGTTACCTTTCGAACACCATGCCTGACTGAATGCACTGGAAGAGAAATTGCCCATCCAACATCTGAGGAGCTTGTTTAGACTGTGACTTAACACTGATTTCACGCACATATGTTGAGACTGATCTTCTAGAATGAAAGTAAGGTTCACGGACAAACCTGATTTTGCAGTAACACCTGTTTTCCATCAGTGGTACTCGATTGGTTTCAATGGGGTTACTCCTTCAAAGCAGTCTAAGTCAAAAATCAGCTCTGATTTTAAACTGTAAAGGCACGGAAATGCTAACTCAAATTCTTTAGCCATTGACATAAATACTTGCACAACTGGATACACAAAGGACCAATTTGCCTGCACAAATGCCAGGTGTTGTCAGTAGCTACCGGTTGGTGCTCTGCTCTTGTTTGATGATGATATCAGTCAGATGTTCCCTGAGCTCTGCAGATCGCTGACACAGAAGACCCTGAGAGAACACCAAAAGACCACAGACTCTAGTAAGGCACGAAGGCACCTGGGCCAGGCTTATTGTCAAATGAAACACAGTCTCTAGCTTCACCGGATTAGAGATTGACGGGTCTGCTAGTCCCTGTGTGCCCCCCAGACAGACAATGAACACAGCTCAGTTACTGGCGGGACAGTCCACTACCCCCTCGGCTGGACAACGATGTGTCCCCCGGCTCCTACTTTTATACAGTACAGGACCAATTACTCATTTCTACTGTCACATTGAAGTACAGCTCCTTGGCTAATTAGGGTGCTGTCTCCCCCTTTGATCATGTTGGTTCAAACACACAGATCTATCCATCATACTGTCCTTTTCACCCTGTCTCTGAGGTGCACCTGCCTGTTCCTTGTTATCTCTGTGAAGTGTCCTCGTGACGTCCAGGTGCCATCTTGGCACAACTACTTATATCATTAGCGTGGACTTTCTACAGCCCTTTTCTTGCCAAGTTCTGTAATTAGGGTCTGCCTCTGACTCACTGCCCAGCTTTGCTTAGCAATTCCTGGAAGTACTTTGGTTCAGGCTTCAGGCCTCAGACTAGGCCTTGGGCCTCATGCTAGGCCTCTAATACAAGAGTTTATGTTTCAGGGCTGCATCTTACTACACCAGGCTGCATGCAGTTTTTGCATATAGACCTTGATCTCTGCTTTTTGATACAAAGACTTGCAAACAGTGCTCCAATATTGTGAACCTTAGTCAGGAAGATGACCAGTAAAACCTGTTCTGCATTTAGTACCCAGTATGAGGCACTTTATCTATTTAAATTCAAACTGTAGTTAAATTTAGCCCAAGAGAGAACGCTGGCTGTTGCCAGAAAACTGACCATGTGTTTCTGAAGTGCAGATTTGACCCAAAAACAATGGAACAGACCAGATCCATATTTATGATAGGGATTAATTTGGCAGAATCAGGGTAGTCCAGATGGCGTGCAGAGAATCACTGAGGTTCTCAGTTTAAAACTGTGGGAGGGCGGGGGGAGGTAGGAAATAGCTTTCTAAACTGCTATGCCTTTCATGGCCCAACTACATGTGGTTGACCAACATACCTTGTCCTGACCTTGATGAAGTAGAGTTTTTAACCATAATCCAGCTTGCTCAGTGACTTCATATAGTACAACACACAAGCACTGTAAGGCTCTGAGTTTTAGATTTCTCTCAGACTAGCCTACCTCTGCTGAAACACCACAGAATTAAGCCCTTTCCAAGGAAGCTCATCTGATACCATCACAGGATTTAAGGGTATAGCTACACCGCAGAAGAGACCCGGCGGCAGCAAGTCTTAGAGCCTGGGTCAACTGAGCTTCTCTCCCCCCTTGAGGTTTCAGAGCCCAAGCTCGAATGTCTACACTGCTCATTTTAACCCTGCGGCATGTGTCGGAGTCAGGTGACCAGGGCTCTGAGACTTGCTGTGGGTTTCATTTGCTGTGTGGCGGTACCCTAAGAAAAGAAAAAACTAGCCAAGATTTTCAGAAGTTATCAGTGATTTTGGATGCCCACCCTGGCACATTTGAAAGGGGCCTGGTTTTCCAAAATGCTGAGCACCCAGCTCTGATAAATCAGGGTTTTTTTAAGGTGTTTTTAAATTGAGAAGCCAAATCACTTAGGGTACGTCTGCACTGCAGCTGGGAGTGAGTCTCCTAACCTGGGTAGGTCGTGGGACCCACGCTAACTTGCTAAAAACAGCTGTGTGGACATTGTGGCACTGGCAGCGGCACAGACTAACCAGCTGAACAAGTCTATGTGGGCCCCGGGTGTGAGCTCAGATGGCTAGCCCAATGCTCCCATGCTACAATGTCCACATGGCTAGTTTTAGTGCACCGGTGCTAGCCCTGCTAGATCTACCTGGCTGGGAGGCTCGCTGCTAGCTGCAGCGTAGAAATGCCCTTCGTTGCTTTTAAAAAAACCAACCCAGTAATAATCTTGGTTTCTTCTCCCAATACATTAACAGCCAAATGTTAACTCAAAGTCTGCAGTCCAGTCAATTTTCCATTGATAACAAAGAATCTTTTCAAGTTTCAAAATAGCTCTAGTGTTCGGCTTATGATAACTCCCTTGGGTTGAGCTATGTATAATTCAGACTGCAGAGAGGGTACCTCAGACAGCACCTATAGGCCAGATTCTGACTGCAGATACCAAAATCAGTGCAACTCCATGTACGTAGGTTTTTAATCACTCACATGACACCATCAAAGGATTAAAAAAAATAAATAATTGACAGTTCCCCTAATCTTCCACCACACACATCAGAATCAAACACAAATTTCCATGCATCACCTGTGCTACCATAAGGAAGGCTTACCCTTTATGGGCTTAACTTTCAGACGTGGCCTCTCATTTTGTGCCTGCAATCAACTAGGAACGCAAATGATCCTGGACACAATCATAGAAGCCATTCTTGAAAATTTCCCCCCGTCATTCTTCGGAATCCTCCAGAGAAGTGATTGACCTTGTAAATATACCGACAGGTCCCCTGTTTCTGAACGGACATGTTTCAAAGGAGAATTCATCAGCGCAGCTAATCCATGATGCATAGATCACAGTTCATTCTTAGAACAAAGCAGAGAGTATCCAGCATTCTCTCCTTGGAACTCATGGGCACAGGAAGTCGTGGAGGCCAAGAACCAAGCAAGATTCAGAAAAGGACTGGGCAGGTTTATGGATATCAGGAATATCCAGAGTATTCATGATTAATGGTGATTGGTTTGGAAGGAATGTTAGCCATCATGCTGCAGGGTTTAAGCCAAACTCTAATTATTAGAGAGCAGGATGAGACCCAGTTCGCATATGGGAGCAAATTACCCCCCCCCCCCATCTGATTATTGCATGGTTCTTCCTCTTAAGTGTCTGGTTCTGGCCAGTGTCAGACAGGACTAGATGGACCGTGGGTCTGATCCGGTCTGTCAGTGCCTGTGTTTGTGTATCAGATTTGATTTTTTCCTGGGTGCAGACAGGTTGTTTAGTGTGTCTCTAGCTCAGGCCTTTCTTCTAGCTCTTCTTCCCTCTCAATGCAGCATATAAATATCCCCATGCCAATCCATAAGTTTCCTACCCTCTCTGCATTCAGGTCCCTGTTGAAGCCCAGTTCTGCTGTGTTCCCTACAATGAGTTGAGCTGCCCTGCCTAGATCAACTGCCTGTTGTTGGTCTCTCTCCACCTAACGCCATCTACTTGTCTGCCTGTCCTTACACTAGGAAGATGTCGGAGCAAGGAGCATCCTATTCTTCCGGATTGTTTGGAAAGCACCTACTACATTGACATCACTACCTCCAATAAGTAATAATCATCATCCTACTACTACTATTTGGACATTTTAAAACCTAAATAATGGTGTGTCAGAGAGGCTGACTCAAGGCACAATTAGGTATGGTTTCCTGTCCTTACTGATTAAGAAATCCCCTTTATTTTTTACATTAAATTAAATACAACTGCATGGTCTCCTAATTGGCACCTCAATCAACAAAATGGCGACAAAGGATGGAAGCAAAACATATGGCCTAACAATTCTGTCAGCTGAAGACAGACTTGTGTGGCCAATATACCAATGATGCTGCAAAAACATTGCCTTTTACTGGAAGCGTAAACTCAATAAACCCCCAGGAGGGCAATAAAAATGTAGTAGGTAAGGATGGCTCCAATAGCAGTTGAAATGGGGGAACCAAAGCAGCACAAGATAGGTAGAGGAAGGGCTTTGGGATGGCATGGTCCCCATCTTGGATTGAGTTACCTGGGTATCTATTTGATCATTATCTCCTGAGTGTGCCTAGATGCAGAAAAATCTCCACAACCTGTACGTATGCAAAGAACTCTTGTTTTTCTAGCCGAGTCAACCCGTGTCTTTTAAATGCTAAGAAGTTCATCTGTCTCTATCCTCTATCTTCTCATTCATTGGCCAACTTATTTCATTTCAACCAATAGGGCTGCACAATGCAAATTAACTGAGGGAGGAGCAACTTACATCTGGTATCACAAGGACACCGATCAAAGAGATCAGCTAGTCATAGCACAGAAAAAGGAAAGAGCTCTGCTCCTCACATCCCTCTAATGACTTGGGGGAGTGTGATAGCAGAGGGGCAGGGAAGGGGGTTGTAGAGACTGCAGTCATTAGAGGATGTGGTGGTGGAAGCTCCTGGAATGACCACAGGCAGGAGAGACTGTAATATCAGGAGGGATGTCAGAGGTGGTGGTGCTCTCTGGTACCTGATGTAGCTGCTGGTAAATCAGATATTTGAGAGACACTAATTCATTGTCCAGCAGGTTGGTTATATATCACTCTTCACAACTTCCCCCCACTTCATCTGGTCTGTTTGCCCCCATTCCCACCATTCTTTGTAATCCTTTTGTCTCCTTCCCCCATGCCTGATTTCATGCCATTTTCCTCTACACAGACACTTGCTCCTTATGCTTGAATCAGCCTCATCCTTCCTATGAGCAAAGCTCCTTTCCTGTCCCCTCCCTCAAACCCACTTCATTCGCTTGGCCTGCAGGTGGTGAAGTGTTCCCCAGCATGGTCGGCACCTGCCTTTCTGTCTGATCTTTTTTGATTGTAAGCTCTTCAGGACAGGGACCTTTTCAAATACATTTGTAAAGGACTGTCTGTGTAATGATCACCTGCCCCTAACATGGGTCATTGATGGGGACTGAATCTGGGACCTCCAGCACGAGCCTCCACCAGTTCAGCTAAAGGAGTCACTCCACTAGCTAGTAGCAGTTGTGGACTCCTATCCTCATTTGAAGGGGACATGTAACAAACTCGGCCCTGTAATTGCAGGTATAATGTACAAGTTATCTAATGAATAATTAATAGCTAACCATCTGCCCATGGGGACATTATGAGCATTTAGTACTATAAACTTTGATTAATAGAACAGGACAATTTGCCTCAAGGTGATTAAAAGAAATAACTTAAAATTTAATCAAGACAGGACCCTAGAATGCCTTATAAAGGAATTTAGGTTTGTTTGCATAAAAGCCAGTATTGGAAACAAACATATTTCCTATCCATTCAAAACAAAGTAAAAACAAAAACAAACAAACAAACAAAAAAGACTGCAAGTTGATTTAGAGAAGATTGTTCAATGCGTGTCATATTGCAGTGATTCCCTGGGAAACTGAGATATGACCAAAATTAAACAGTTTTCTGCGGTAATGTCATAAATATTTTTTTCTATAAAATTTATAATCTAACAAGGTCAGTCAATTCAATTAAGTCTAGCTGATTATTTTAACATATTGCACCATCGGACAATAAATGTAATTATTTGGCAGGCACTTAATAGTTTGTTAAACTGGAGTATTGTGTCCATTTACTGTCTATATCATACATAAATCAAATAACTCTAGCTCAAAGTTTGGGCAGGAATCCAGTCTTAAGTGTTCTGTAATGCACCATATACATTTACTGCACTATATAAATTGAGGTTCTTGTTCCAAATCTTGTTCCTGATTGCCCCGAATGTAAAATTGTACTAGTGATGCCTTGTAAACATAGGCTAAAGGTACTGTCTGGTGAGTTATAAGCAGATAATTCACAGAAAGAGAGTGATACGGTAATCCACGGTTAGAGAACACAAATGTGGAACTCCCTGGAAATTTAGTCTACAAGTTATTCCTTGCATGTCACGATAAGCAATATTGTTCTTAATGAGCTCACCTAGTACTTGCAGGGGGATCAGACATACTTGCAGGGAGGAAGGGGGAAAATAAATTTGAATGTTGTCCCATTTCTGCCACCTCAGAGGCTTTATGGTAGTGTTCTATGTGCAATAACCTTCTGCATAGGTTATCAGTGGAATTTGAATCCAGGATGTTGACTTGGGGAGTGGGGGGGGGGGCATGTCTAACGGCCATTTTGCGGGCATGATCCCTTGATGACTCAGGGCTAGGGAAGGAGTATTTGATCCATAGTTGGCTCCGGTCAAAGGGCATCATTCCCTCAGGCTGCAGTGAGGCTTCATTTGCATTATCATTAGGAGAAATATCACATTTGCAGCCATTAAGAAATAGTGCCAGGAAGGAAAGATGGTGAACCTCAGATGTATCCTCAATACCCCTCTGGACCAGCCAGACATTGCAAGAAAAATCCATATTCCAGCTATGTGAACACTACAGCTTAAGTCAGTATGTTGCATCACTAAGGGATGTGACTGAGTTGAGTTCGTACATCCAAGTCCCGAGTGACATACGTTATACCGACTTAAGCGCCAGTGTGGACGACGCTATGTTGGTGGAAGAGCTTCTCTCACCAACATAGCCACTGCCACTTGCAGGGGCTGGAGTAATTAAGTTGTCGGGAGAGCTCTCTCCTGTTGGTTTACAGCATCTGCGTTAGCAATGCCACAGCAGCGCAGCTCCATCAGTGCAGGTCCACCACTGTAAGCTCTGTAGCATTGCCATAGCCTCTGACGCCGGCCAGAGGTTCTTAGTAACCATAGCTCTTAGTAATCTTAAGAGGTTATATGGCCTTACTGCACTTGTACCCAAACCACTCAGACTAAAGCAACCCCTCAGTACTTCCTGATAGCTAAGACCTGGAATGCCCATAATAGCAAATTTTCCATTAGTTTGTCCCTGGATTCCAAAAGGATTATGGTCACAGCTAGGTTTCTGTCTGCAATTGCAATACACTTTTAAATAAGTTTCCTCTGTACTTTGGTATGTGCTGGTTTTACCCTTTGCCCCCTGCTAGATTGCCTGATAGATTTATGTGCTTCTGTTCTACAATATGCTGCTGCACAGTGAAGTTAGCCTCCATTCAGGCTTTTAAATAATTGAACAAAATGATGCACCAGACATGCAGCTGAAGTTCAGAATAGACCAAGGAAGGGGACAATGTTAATTTAAACCCTTGAAAATATACCTCCATAAATATCATTAAAGAGCACTATGCAAAACACCCACACTGACAACGGAAAAAAGGACTAAGAGGGGAAAATCGTACATAATACACTTCAGCTTGTCAGCGTCTCAGTACAATTATATGATCACAGTTAATGCTTTTATAATCTTCCTATTGCTATTCCTGGTAACAATAGGAGGCCATGGATTTGATCCAATCCACCTACTGTGAAAAGTGAACCCCTTTCAGAACTAGCCGTTAACACCAGGGCAACTCACCAGTGTGATAACACTGAAATATCACTAGCCTTCACTTACAAAGAAGAATCCTCTGAGCTGCGAGAAGAATCACTCAACAATTAGTAGCTCTTAGAATAAGCAAGTTCTGGCAGTGACATTGCCCAACACAATACAAGCTTCCACCATGTGACATTTCAGAATAGGCTTCAGTCCTATAAATCAGCAAAGCGCCCGATTCAAAGAGCATAGAGTTAATATTTCCTTCAAGAGGTTTGCGTCAAATGCCATGCTCTAGAGTTTCCGCCTTTCACAAAAATTCTGCTGGCTGAAAAATGTATTGAAAACAAGGTTTTTTTCCTCCCTACAGGGAAAAAAAATGTCATTTTCAGTAAACCTTTTCAAATAGGAAATTTCTAAACTAAATTCCACAAAAGTTTTAGTTTTGCTTCAAACCGTCCCTTTTCATTTCAGTTTTGAAACACGGAAATTTTTTTGCTTTTCCCCCCCTCCAAATTATGAGACAAAAAATGAATGTGTGTCATTTCACAAGGTTCCTTCAAATATTTCCTGAGACAAAAATGCAGGGGTGAGGTTTCAACCAACTGTAGGTAGGGTATTTTCACCCCAGGTGCCAGACACTTCGGGGCACACGGTGGATCCAGTGAAGTGTTGAGTGCCCTCAACTCCCAGGGATTTCAGGGGGAGCCAAAATGAGAAAAGGGGAGGCTGGGATCCTAAGCACCCATGGGGTCACACCCTACATGTTACTGTAATAGTCTTTGTACAAAATATTAAAACGAATAACTCCCTGATCATCAATATTCTTGCATGTTGTATGTACATGGCGTGAAACAAGACTCAGGGATAGGTGTTTTAATGAGGACTAAAAGCTGTCCAAGCCAGGCATATCAGTGGAGTTGGTAAATGGACTGTGTATTTGTTTCTCTAACCAGCCCGGTCATCAGGAAGAGACAATGAAGGTATATTCACATATAAGGTAAACAAAGCTATCAAGGGGTGGGGAGAAAGGCAGCATGGCGTCTATGCTCCCCCTCACAGAGGTGTCCTCCTCAGGACACTGCCCTCCGGTAGTGTCCACTACTTCTTTCTCACCCGCCTTCCAGGGGGCCACAGCAGTCCTTTGCACCCACCGCAGGGGCCAGCCACCTAGTATAAGTTAATGCCTAAGTAACAAAATTAACCATGCAACTCTGCATGGTTCCTCTGGGTTTCTCCCTGAGGTCTGAACTTAAGCCAGATTCCATTCCACATTTTTTACTCCCTTGTCCATTGGTGTGTCTAACTGTATATGAGCGTCCTCACTGTTCTTATATAGGCCAAGTGCACAAGGTTGTGAATCTTAAAAGAACACTCATCCTATATAACTATTTCTGCCTATAGAACTCAAAGCACCCAGCAACAAAAACCCTCTCTCTCTTCCCCGCCTCCATGAGCTAACCTATGCATACCTTCTAGATAAGGTATCTGAAGCCTTTTGAGATGTTTATTCCCTGGCCCAGCTGGATTTCATAGGACTCCATTTGCTGTGCAAATGCAAAATTATCTGATGTGAGGCTATTGGTCCCAGCATCTCTCTTTCTTTTCTAGCAGCCAAACCAGAGAGAGGCCAACCCTGACGCTGTAAGCAGCTTTATTTCATCCTCAAATATTGTACTTCTCAATACATTTGCAAGTGCAGTTCCAGACCATTAGCAGACTGATGCAGCTGGCACTAGAGGCTGGCTGCTGTTTTCAGGATACAAGGGCCCCTCTGTGTTCAAGCCAAACATCTGCAAGGAACATAACATATAGTGGTAAGTAATGTGTTCGTAATGTGTTCCTAATACAACCCAACCGGACAGATTGGTGACAGCATAAGGAGTTCAGAAAAATGCAATATGAATTTTTAAAGAACACACCTAATTAAAGTGTATTTAAGTCAGGTTTATTAGCTCTTCTTCCACAGTGGAAGTCAAATGAATAATACATACAGAATGAACAGAATAACATTTGCTTTCCTTCATTGCTTTCAATATTCAGAGGGCCAGATTCTGCGCTCAGTTCTAACTGGAGTCACACGTTGATTGTACTAGGGTTGCAGCGATGCAACAGAGGGGTTTAGGTTCAATTTGCAGAATCCTAAACTGCTTTAAAAAGAAAAAAAAAAAGCGGCTGTGGTAGATGTTCAAGAGAGTTGGCAATTTTCCAATGAGACATTATTAAGGACACAAGAGCAAACTATCCACTGCATAGGAAAGATAGGAAGTATGACAAGAGACCACCCTACCTTAACCAAGAGATCTTCAATGATATGAAACTCAAAACAATTAATACTTAAGGAGCTGACTGAGGCAATATCAGCCATTAACGGTTATTAGCAGGTAACCAAAGCCCACAGGTAAGTCAAAAGCATGGAGACCTGGGAGAAGGGTCAGAATCTGTGGTGGGGGAGGGGGCATGGGATCTTATAGCAGAAATAAGGGAGAGACAAGACAGAACGGGAGGAGGGGTGAGAGAGATCAAATCAGTATCTTAGATGCCTGTATACTAATGCAAGTATGGGGCATAAGCAGGAAGAAGTAGAAATGCTAGTAAATAAAAACAACTATGACATAGTTGGCATCATGGAGACTTGGTGGGATCATACGCATGACTGGAATATTGGTATACAAGGTAACAAAGAGTCCTGTGGCACCTTAAAGACTAACTGGAGTATTGAAGCATAAGCTTTCGTGGGCTAATACCCGCTTCGTCGGATGCAAGCAGTGGAAGTGTCCAGGGGCAAGTATAGATAAGTAGGCAAGAACCAGGTAGGAGGTAACAAGGTTAGTCCAATCAGCCTGAACCAGCTTGCTATCTCAAATCAGGGAGGGTGAGGTATTCCTCTAGCAGCTGAATTGGAGGTGTGAACTCGGAGAGAGGAGAAGCTGTTTTTGTACAGCTTTCTCAGGAAGGACAGGCAGGGAAAAAAGAGAGGAGGTGTTGCCTTCTATATTAAAAATGTATTCACTTAGACTGAGGTTGAGATAGAAATAAGAGACAGACTTGTTGAAAATCTCTGGGTAAGGATAAAAGGGGTAAAAAACAAGGGTCATGTCATGGTAGGGGTCTAATACAGATCACCAAACCAGGAAGAAGAGGTGGATTAGGCTTTTTTTTAAACAACTAACAAAATCATCCAAAGCACAGGACTTGGTGGTGATGGGGGACTTCAACGATTCAGACATCTGTTGGGAAAATAACACAGCAGGGCACAGATTATCCAACAAGCATTGGAATGTACTGGGACAAATTTTTATTTCAGAAGGTGGAGAAAGCTCCGAGGGGGAGGCTGTTCTAGATTTGACTTTGACGAATAGGGAGGAACTGGTTGAGAATTTGAAAGTGGAAGGCAGCTTGGGTGAAAGTGATCATGAAATAGTAGAGTTCGTGATTCTAAGGAATGGTAGGAGGGAGAACAGCACAGTAAAGACAATGGATTTCAAGAAGGTAGACTTTAGCAAACTCAGGGAGTTGGTAGGTAAAATCCCATGGGAAGCAAGTCTAAGGGGAAAAACAACTGAAGGCAGTTGGCAGTTTTTCAAAAAGAGACATTATTAAGGGCACAAGAGCAAACTATCCCTGCATAGGAAAGATAGGAAGTATGGCAAGAGACCACCCTGGCTTAACCAGGAGATCTTCAATGACCTAAAACTAGAGTCCCACAAAAAATGGAAACTCGGTCAACTTACAAAGGACGAATATAAACAAATAACACAAGTATGTAGAGACAAAATTAGAAAGCCAAGGCACAAAACGAGATCAAACTAACTAGGGACATAAAGTCAAGAATCAGAGAGGTAGCCGTGTTAGTCTGGAATAGCAGAAGTGCCACTGCTTGCATCTGATGAAGTGGGTATTAGCCCACAAAAGCTTATGCTGCAATACTTTAGTTAGTCTTTAAGGTGCCACAGGACTCTATCACTAGGGACATAAAAGGTAACAAAAAAAAATTCTGCAAATACATTAGAAGCAAGAGGAAGACCAAGGACAGAGTCAGCCAGTTACTCAATGAGTGGGGAAGAGAATAACAGAAAATATGGAAGTGGCAGAGGTGCTTAATGACTTCTTTGTTTCGGTTTTCACCAAGAAGGTTGGTGGCGATTTGACGTCTAACATGGTGAATGCCAGTGAAAATGAGGTAGGATCAGATGGAGCTACTCTAAGGTGGGTGCATAAGTGGTTGGAAAATCATTCCCAGGGAGTAGTTATCAATGGCTCAGAGACATGCTGGAAGGGCATAACGAGTGAGTTCCTGCAAGAATCAGTTCTGGGTCCAGTTCTGTTCAATATCTTCATCAGTTATTTAGATAATGGCATGGAGAGTACACTTGTAAAATTTGCGGACGATACCAAGATGGGGGAGTGGGGTGCGAGGTCGCAAATGCTTTGGAGGATAGGATTAAAATTCAAAATGATCTGAACAAACTGGAGAAATGGTTCAACAAAAAACAGGATGAAATTCAATAAGGACATATGCAAAGTACTTTACTTAGGACAGAACAATCAGTTGCACACATACAAAACGGGAAATGACTACCTAGGAAGAAGTACTGCAGAAAGGGATTTGGAGGTCATAGTGGATCACAAGCTAAACATGAGTCAACAGTGTAACATTGTTGCAAAAAAGCAAACAGCATTCTGGGATATATTAGCAGGAGTATTGCAAGCAAGATATGAGAAGTAATTTTTCTGTTGTACTGCATGCTGATTAGGCCTCAACTGGAGTATTGTGTCCAGTTCTGGGCACCACATTTCAGAAAAGTAGATGACAAAATTGAGAAAGTCCACAGAAGAGCAAGAAAAACGATTAAAGGTCTAGAAAACATGACCAATGAGGAAAGATGGAAAAAACTGGGTTTGTTTAGTCTGGAGAAGAGAAGACTGAGGGAGACAGGATAACAGTTTTCCAGTACATAAAAGGTTGTTACAAGGAGAAGGGAGAAAAAAAATGTTTTTGTTAACCTCTGAGGATAGGACAAGAAGCAAAGGCCTGAAATTGAAACAAGGGCTGTTTAGGTCGGATATTAGGAAAAGCTTCCTAACTGTCAGGGTGGTTAAGCACTGGAATGAATTGTCTAGGGAGGCTGTGGAATCTCCATCATTGGAGGATTTTTTAAGAGCAGGTTAGACAAACACCTGCCAGAGACGGTTGAATACTTAGTTCTGCCATGAGTGCGGGGGACTGGACCAGATGACCTCTCGAGGTCCCTTCCAGATCTATGATTCTATGCAAGTATCAGGAGAAGTAGTAGAGATTATATTCACCCCACTGATGAAGCAGGCTACTGTTTGTTATTTAGGTTTGCCGCTGAAGCATCATGTTGGATTCCCAGCTGCTTCTGATATTCAGATGGTTCTTGGCAACCATCTCTCCTATTCTACTGCATGTGTTGAGAAGTCTGAACTGGTCTCTTTTGGATCTGGACCTCACCACAATGACTTGAGTGTTGGTCACCTTGAGGTCAGGCAAATCTAACACACCTTAAAACCATTTGGAAACTACCACTGAAGCAGAAGTCCCCACCTGTAAGTACTCATTTCCCACAGCGAGTCCACAATCTGCAGTGCTTACATGTTAATATCCCAGTGACTCTAAGGTGTTGGTTTTGACCTATAAAGCCCTAAATGCATTCGTTCTGGCTACCATAGAGACTACAACAATTGTGGTGGGCTGAGGTTCAAGCTAATAGGCCCCTAGTTTCTTACCATACATCTACATTGCAACTGGCTGGGCGTGTCCCAGCGGCAGTGTAGACATCCCTTAGTGAGGACTCCTTGATTCTGATACTCATGTTCAACCCATTCATCTGCATTTGACAACCTAACAGGCACATTACACAGCTTATCATTTCCCCTGGTTTCTTCAGGAGCAGAGCCTGGCAGGTGTGGAGGGAGCCGAAGAGCTGAGGAGAGTTTTGGGGTGGATAGACCAGGATCAGTTGTGGAAGTGGCAGGGGGAAGATCTTCGTCTGGTGACTGCACAGTCCCCAGGCCTCTGGGCATTTCATACTTGTGATGATGGACACCTCACAGACAGCTTGGAGGATAGAGCACATTTTGCTTGGAACTTTGGCATTAGCACTGAGGTTCTGTCATAATTTCTTTTAACTAACCCATATGATCTCCAGTTGTCAGTTGGACCGCGATGAACAGAAGGTATGTCCTTCACATCTCACCCAAAGGATGGCATGTCTGACAGTGCAGAATGCTTCCACCATTGCCTGTAGGGGTCAGCGTTGTCATCACAGTACTAATGCAGGGTTTGCACAATGTCCCCCTCCCCCCCCCCAAAAATCAGCACACATGTTCCAATAGAGAAACAATGAAAAAGATTCACTTCAACACCACCACCCCTCGCCCCTTTCTTCATCTAGCCCATTTGCTCAAGGTTAGCCTTCTGTGATCTGCTTTGAAGTAAAGGGCCCCTCTGGTGATTGACCGATTGACAATCTGCAGGATCTCTCCCTCCTCAGCACCCAGCTCTCTCCATGGGTGCTGGAACTAAGGATGCTTGGGGTGTGGCTGGACCCCCACTTGAAATGTTTCCATCATATACAGGGAACATAAGAACATAACATAAGAACATAAGAACGGCCATACTGGGTCAGACCAAAGGTCCATCTAGCCCAGCATCCTGTCTACCGACAGTGGCCAATGCCAGGTGCCCCGGAGTGAGTGAACCTAACAGGTACGATCGAGCGATCTCTCTCCTGCCATCCATCACCCCCCTCTGACAGACAGAGGCTAGGGACACCATTCATTACCCATCCCGGCTAATAGCCATTTATGGACTTAGCCTCCATGAATTTATCCAGCTCTCTTTTAAACCCTGTTATAGTCCTAGCCTTCACAGCCTCCTCAGGTAAGGAGTTCCACAGGTTGACTGTGCGCTGTGTGAAGAACAACTTCCTTTTATTTGTTTTAAACCTGCTGCACGCCAATTTCATTGAGTGGCCCCTAGTTCTTCTATTTTGGGAACAAGTAAATAACTTTTCCTTATTTACTTCCTCCACACCACTCATAATTTTATATACCTCTATCATATCCCCCCTTAGTCTCCTCTTTTCCAAGCTAAAAAGTCCTAGCCTCTTTAATCTCTCTTCATATGGGACCCGTTCCAAACCCCTAATCATTTTAGTTGCCCTTCTCTGAACCTTTTCTATGCCAGTATATCCTTTTTGAGATGAGGGGACCACATTTGTATGCAGTATTCAAGATGTGGGCGCACCATGGATTTGTATAAGGGCAATAAGATATTCTCCGACTTATTCTCTATCCCTTTTTTAATGATTCCTAACATCCTGTTTGCTTTTTTGACTGCCGCTGCACACTGCGTGGATGCCTTCAGAGAACTATCCACAATGACTCCCAGGTCTTTTTCCTGATTGGTTGTAGCTAAATTAGCCCCCATCATATTGTATGTATAGTTGGGGTTATTTTTTCCAATGTGCATTACTTTACATTTATCCACATTAAATTTCATTTGCCATTTTGTTGCCCAATCACTTAGTTTAGTGAGATCTTTTTGAAGTTCTTCACAGTTTGGTTCAATGGCTCTCAGCATCCCCACTATACAAATGGTTTCAGCACCCTCAGCTCTCTGTTTTCCTAACATGGCCTTCCCCTCTATCAAATGCTCATTAGCAGCTTGGTGGGAAACGCTGCAGCTGGGTGCGTTTGTCACTTCAGAAGCAAAAGAGAAGTGCAAAAAAGATTTATTTAGACCTGGATGGCAAATGGACACAGTCTTAGCGCCTCTGAACACTTTCACCTTCCAGTAAGTTATCAACAAGGCTTTTGCGGAGCAATTTTTTGTTTTGTTTACTTCCGTATCTCAGTGTCCATCCCATCTAACACTGCTGATTTTTTAAAATGCGAATTGATCTATAAGTTGGGATCCCAGTATTCTCAACATCAGACCACACCTTGTTGATTAGGTTTCATTCTTTCATTACAAAATGGTGACTCTAGAAAAGTAAAGTAAATAGAAGAGATGATGCGAAGACTTAAACAAGCGTCGCCTTGTTACTTTTAAGCACCTCTCCGCCACCCCTTCTCTCAATGGAAGATACAGGGAGCAGCAAGAGCCTCCGTGACTAAGGTTGCTATTGTTGTCAACAGGGATGCCGCTGTAACAGTCTAATTGTTGTAATCCAAATGCAATGCAGATGCGTGTGAAGCATTTGGACTGCTGATTCCTCTTACTCAGGACAGAGTCCTTGGCCAATTGTTAGATTCACAGCAGGAATAGGATAATCATTTCTGATCACTACAAGGCACTGTCACAAACACTATCTCTAGTCTCCTGCTTCATTTTGGAAGCCATTCCATGCAATGTTACTCATCAGTTGTTAAAAGTTTAGTACATTTCAGTGGGAGAGTTCAAAACTCATTTGCTATCTTTCTATTCTTGCTTCATACACTCAGCAAGACTTGTCGCCCTCCTCCCCATTCCCCGGGTTACTAAACACTCATGCCAAATACATTCACTGTACTCCAATAAAGTTTGCATGGGTCACGTTAGGTGGGGCCAGGAATACTTAATCTTTGGAAAAGCCAACATACACTGCATAATGGAGACAATCAAGTGCTTTCCAGCTTGGAGGCATGTAGAATTCTCTGCAAGACCTCATTAAATCCTAAATATCAAATAAATGAATCATATATGGAAACAATATGAAGAAAACCTGTTCTGTATTCTTAGACATTTTAAGTGAAACCAGACCTGGCCTTGGACTTCCTTTGTGGCCCAGGTGGAAGCTTCTTGTCCTAGGAAAGTAATGAGAGGGTACAAAGGGTTTTCTTCAGCCCTGCAACCCCTGTTCAGGATCACAGCAACCTTCCCAGTTTGAAAGCTTTCCTCCTCTTGTTATACAGCTTATGGAAAGGAAGCAGAGGTTGTTATTGCTACAGTCGGCTTGGGCTTTTTGATAATGTTAAGCTGTTTAGGTTGGATCCGAAGCCTGACTTTGTCGAAAACCATATGGTGCTTAAACAATGTTGCTGCCTTGTGATTCCATGGGACAGAACATAGCCAAATTCTACAATATCTGTAAAATTACCAAAGTTGTGAATTTAATGAGGAAAAGAAGAGATTAAAGTAGTTCTGGTCTTGCTGGCAAAGACGCAACTGAATGTGGGAATGCCCCAGGGTGTAGAAGTCTGTAATAAGTTACAGGAACGAATTCAGGGACAGGTTTAACTGTCACCCTCAAGGAATGAGAGCACTCAAGGATATGAAGAGTCCAGGACCCTTGCCATACACTGATTCTGTAGGATCCTTGTTATGATAAATCACCTTTCGCGTCTCTTTTCCTAGTGATCTTATAACATTTACATTCCCATCTTTGCACTGTTGTACACCACTCTACGAACTCAAGGACCAGATCTTTAGTTGGTGTAGCTCCATCAAAATTCAGAGAGCAATGCCAGCTTACACCAGTGAGGATCTAACCCCAGGAGCTCATCTGGGTGCCACCTTCCATCCCAAAGATAGCTCCATTTCAGGGGTGCTATATGTACTCCCTCAAGAACCTTGGGATCCTTCTGGGTGAAAGGTGCTATAGAAATGGAAAATAATGTTATTAAATATAAAAGAAAAATATGCACCAGTAGCCTGGAATCATAAGTGCAGAGTGAGGCGGAGGGGGATGACGGTGGAAATCAATGCAGTCTTCCTGTGAGTTAATGAGAAACATGGAAGTTATTTTCCCCCGATGTGCCCAGAATTATAGATTACATTTATTGCCACATCAAGGACTTGAAAAAAAAAATCTCTTTAAATGCATTTTTGAAATTCTCTTTTTGTTTTATTCTATTCATCTTAATGGAAGGCAAAGCTGCTGGCGTGTACAGCACGTTGCAAGAAAAGTTCTGTTCCAGAACGGGGGGCTGAGTTGCCAAACGCTTGGCCTTCCATGTTCTCATTGCTGTAGCAGCCTTAAGGTAAGTTTGATTGCAGGGGACAGGGACTCTTAGGCCCCGATCCTACATTGGGATCTACATGAGTGGATCCTTTCCCCCACCCTGAGTCCCATTAGTGGCACGGCATGGCCCAAGCAATGACCGAGTGACATTTACATGGTGTGTATGCCCGCACTGCAGCTGTGATAATGCTTCCCCTACAGGGATTTCCCTAGACCCCCTGAGGAGGGTGTACACTCCCCCTGAATTTCCCCAATACCCCTCCCCCCACCCGTTACATGACGTGTTGCCAATTTAGTCATTGGTTGGAAATTTGAATTGAAATTGAAACACTGATACTTCAAAAGCATATACCGTGTTTCCCTGAAAATAAGACAGTGTCTTATATTAATTTTTGCTCCCAAAATTACATTACATTATATTACAGCGAGAGGCAAAACTGGAAGTATGTCTTATTTTCGGGGGATGTCTTACTTTCGGGGAAACAGGGTAGTATATGAGAAAATCACAGAGGTAGCCATGTTAGGCTGGGTTTGCAGAAGCGACAGTCCTGTGGCACCTTAAAGACTAAAGTATTGAAGCATAAACTTTCATGATGCATCCGACGAGGTAGGTACTAGCCCACGAAAGCTTATGCTGCAATACTTTTGTTAGTCTTTAAGGTGTCACAGGACCCTTTGTCGCTAGTATATGAGAAAACACTTGAGCCTGAGAAAGCATAATGGGTTTGAAAAGTATGAACAAAAACTAGCTTCCTCACACAGCTCTTATTTATGACCATGTCGGCACATTTGTTTCGGCCATATTGGCCTACCTAATAATTTCAAATGAATATTTATAAGCAAGATCTGAATGAGCTCTCCCCTGGCAGCTAGTGATGGGTCGGGGGAAAGGCTTCAGGACCAGACTGTATATACATGAACTCACCTCTTCTGCCTAGGTATCCAGCAGACAGAGCCGTGCTGCCCACGGGATCAGTTTTGGCTGGGATTGGGTTACAAATCCCTGTAGTATTAAGTGTGGGAGTCATGCAGTGTTATTGCCCTTATTGGTTGAGTAAAGGGCAGCAGAACGTACCTAGCCTGACTGAATGAGAGAGGGTCTCTGCTTAATTTGTGCTAGGGCCTGCCAGGGCTGAGGCCCGGGACCTCTACGCTCCCCATTTCATAGCCCTGGGACCTCGGGGCTTGTCGCATCAGTTATGAAAGTAACACGCTTGCTTGAGCCCCGGCACCTCTTTCATTAGAGATTAAGCCCCGGTCACCCGCAACTGAACTGCACTCCCTCAGCAGGAGTTTTGGATACCAGGCCCTAGCGCAGAGGGGGGTGGGGCACAGATATTTTGCTTGGTTTCATTCTGTGCTGCCCGGAGGTGCAGCAGAGGTGGTACAGTCCACTTTTACCCCCTCTGCAGCCTGGCCTGTCATGAGGGCCAAAATGGTCCCCCAGCCTAAGTTAAAGCAGTCAGTGGGATGTTGCAAGTGATGGCAGCTGTTCCAAGGCTACTTAAGGGCCCACAATCAGCACAACCTCTATGCCAGGCCTTGTGAGGGGGAGAATATAGGACTGCAGTGGGCACTGTGAGAGAAGGGGCAGTGCCTTCCTGGCCCCTGCATGCCACAGAATCTGTCCCAGTGATGGGGAAACTGAAAGACAACAACAGATTTAGTTGGGGATTGGTCCTGCTTTAAGCCAGGGATTGGACTAGATACCTCCTGAGGTCCCTTCCAACCCTAATATTCCATCATTCTATGATTCCTGTGGCCATCCCAAGGCACCTGAGCTCCATTTTCCCAGCTGCAATCCACAACATCCTCCTGACACATCCTATTTAATAATCGGCTAGAGAAGTTTGTGTGAAGCCGTCATGCGCAGTAGAGACGGCCCGGACGAACGGCATGCTGGGGGTTGTAGTTCGGAGGCACAAAATGGCCACCGCACGTGCCCGCCTCAGTCACACGGAGCTGGAGCACCAAGGAGCAGTTATACATATAAAGTTAGCTGGGCTGTCGGGTGCATGACGAGGGGTTGAGGGAGCTGAGCGGGGGAGGGGGTCGTTGCAGGGGGAGGGAGCTGAGCGAGGGGGGGCCTTGGAGGGGGGAGGGGGCTGGGTGAGGGGAGGGGGCTGGGCGAGGGCTGGGCGGTGGGGGGAGAGGGCTGGGCGGTGGGGCTGGGGGAGGGAGCTGGGTGGGGGGCATTGAGGGGGGTGTTGTGGGGGAGGGGGCTGGCCGAGGAGGTGTTAGGGGGAGAGGGCTGGGCGGGGGGGACGTTGGGGAGGAGGGGGCTGGGCGAGGGGGGGGGAGGGAGCTGGGCAGGGGAGCCGCGAGAGCCCTTACCGTTGGCCCGTGTACACGGGCTTTTACATTAGTTACCTATAAATCCTTTCCTTCCAGCTCACAGTTCTATGCGGCGATTCCCATTTCTCATGTGTACACAGCGCAGGGCATGTGGGGTTCCAACATTTTGAGGATGGAATGTACGCCTTCAGCACTTTTAAACACTGCCGCTTTATTGAGAGCGCCTGAAAATGTATTCGCCATTCCAGACTGCAGACAGATGTGCTTTAATACAACATCCTGATGTTTTCCCTTCCCTCCTCGTGACCCCTGGATGTCCAGGGAGGGCTCTCATTTTTCCTCATGCCGCCAACTCTTGGAGAAACTCTCCCCCTCCCCGCACCCCGTCAGCAGTAGATATTAGACTAACGTGGCTTATTGACATCTTTTGCCCCACTGGTAAGTTTTATACAATTAATAAGCAACTCCACTGAAAGCCAATCCCAAGAGAACGCTCAGTGCCAGAGATGGATTGCAGCAAGTCCCACATCAGCCAGCTACATACTCTGAAACAGCTGAAGTCCCAAACCTCGCTCAAAGGACTGGGAAGGGCTCCTTCTCAATGAGTCTCCCCAATTCTGTAATGCTTCCATAGGTAGCTACAGGCCATAAAGATGGCTTTTAAGGCACATGTATCCCTCCCCACGATCCACCTATGCTTATCAAGTTCATATTTCCTAATATCACCACATGCAGTTACATTTCTGGAAAAGGACAGAATCCTTTTCCAAGTTGGAAAGTGGACGTGGAGTGTAACATCTAGACCAGCAGTGTCCAATAGAAATTACAGTGGAAATTTAAGGAATAACATCAACTGGAAGCGACGGTTTTGACAAGAAACATTTCTATTGCCAATGGAATGACCAGCTGAGCTGTCCCAAGCCTGATAAGGATCCACTCTTATTCAGAATTTTTTTTTAACTTTACCCTCCTCTTTCTTAGTTTCTAAATTGGGAGCTTCATAAATCTTGTGACACTGATTTTTTTCTAATAGCCTATTTTGGAAGAGTAGTGACAGCTGACACTAGTGCAGAAGCCAAAAGGAAGACCTAGACATTTCTGCCAAAGGAGAATGGATGTTAAAAAAAAAATAATCCAGCCATAACAACTATGGAAACAAAAATAGCAAATACATTTTTTACTATGAAAATAATTCATAATTTGTGTTGTTTGCATATCTCCAAGGGGGACCAACTGAAGCAATAATTCATGGCTCTGAGAACACACAGAGAATGCTTTGGCTGCAACAGATCAGAAGGGCAGAGGAGTCACAAGAGGAATAGTTCCTAATGAAATGGTCCACAGGATGAAGAAAAGTGTTTGAAAGCTACTGTTCCATTAATGTCTCTGTTCTGTGTAACGAGTTAAAGTATGATTACTTTTTGTGCGATGCTAAGCTTCTTTCCACATGTCCCACAATGGGGCGGTGAAGATGGCTGGAAAGGACTTGTACAAGACTCAAATCCTCCTAAACCACCATCGGTAACTGGGGGATTTAAATCAGATGTAAACTCCCAGATCATTTCTTCACACAATGCACTGTCAACCTGTGGAACTCATTGCCAGGGGACATTGTGAAAGCCAAAAATATAACTGGGTTAAAAAAAAGGAGACACAGTCATGGAAGATGACTAATAGGTCCACCAATGGCTAAGATGGCCAGGGATACCACCCTATGCTCTGGGTGTCCCTAAACCTCCAACTGCCAGAAGCTGGGACTGTCTGACAATGGATGGATCACTCGATAAATTACCCGTTCATTCCCTCTGAAGCGTGTAACGCTGATCACTGTCGGGAGACAGGACATTGGGCTAGACAGATCATCTGTCTGACACAATTCAGTTATTCTTATGTTCTTATCACCAATACTTTTGATGGTGGGAAATAGGGGGGGTGGGGTAGAAGAAGCTTGAATTAAACCAGTCACAATCACCTCTTCATATTTCAATGGGAAGCTTCCGATATCCTTTCTGTGCAGTTTATCCAGCAGAATATTTAGCTGCCTGGCATGGATGTAAAAATCTTAACTATCATGCTATATGTTAATGGTGTTTGGATTAGGTAACAGCTGATCTTTAACACAGATAATGTAATGCTTGTGGCATGTTTATGAGAAAGAGAAACCACTAAGATCTGCGGCATGCTCAGTCAGTCCTTGAACAGTGCAGAGATAGTTATCCAGTTTCAGTCTGGGTGTGTAGGAACGAAAAGCTCCCTTTCTCTCTCCCTATGCCAAAGGCAGTATGAAATGCTACACAAGTGACTGCCTCAAACACAGGGATAGTATTTAATACCCTCTGGCAGCACATTACAGAGGCTTTCAACTCCAAACCAAGCACCACAATGCTGCTGCTTTACTTGTGAAATTATTTATCATGGTTTGGTTTACAGAGTCTTTTATCAGCATCATATTGGCTAATAGTGGCCGGGCTTGACAGATTCCACATTTATGAGGTTGGAAGCTTGTCTCCTGGAAACGATTTCCAGACTGGAGCCGTGCTGTCTGGCTGACCTATATTTAAGCTATAAGACACGACACGGGGAGCATGGCATGCTGGGACATCACTGTACCTTGTGCTCGCTGGTAGGCACGAGGCTGGAGGCAAAGTGTCTGTGGACTCTGTCACATGTTGCTGGGATTGCAATGCACCCCCACCAACTTGCAGAGCCAGATGCATCGAGGAGCTCCTAGACAAGTCTTGTGAGAGTAGGTTGGGAATAACCAATAAGTATTTGTTCTGATGATACAATACCTCTCGGTTATGATTTATTGGCTGAGCATGTGGTCACATAGTAGCTTGCTGGAGGAGCTGCGTGGTGGATTTTTCCCCAGAATCTGTTTGAACTTGCTTTCTACATCTTAAGAGACGTTTCCCTCTTTCCCGTGAATCTGGTGTAGAATGAATCTCCGATCTCTCTCTAAAGGAGGGTCTAGTATCAGAGGGGTAGCCGTGTTAGTCTGGATCTGCAAAAGCGACAATGAGTCTTGTAGCACCTTATAGACTAACAGATCTTAGGGATCATGAGCTTTCATGGGCTAAGACCCACTTCATCAGATGAATGTGTGGAAATCTTCAGAGGCAGGTATAAATATGCAGGCAAGAAAGCAAGGTAAATTCAATTGGTGGTGGTGGTGGTGGTGGTGGTGAAGCCCACTTCCAATAGGTGATTTGGTGGAATAAAGGAGGGTCGTTAACCTAAGGCTTTTCCTAGTTCTCCTAGTTGTACCCAGACAGTTGGACCTTGAAAATGGGTATAGACTATCTGCTGGGGGCAGTACACGGACTCAAGTCAAGATGGCTGTTAGTGGGAGCAACACACTGTGCTCTCACTCAGATTCTTACACTTGTTCTCTTCGGTGGTGGTTTTCCTCAACGTAAGATAAAGTTATCCAGGCTAAAAATACATGGTTTGCTCATGGTACATAGAAATATACATAATTAGAAAAAGTGAAACCCCAGAACACCGGTGTTCTGATTGGACAATAGCCTTTGTAAGTTGAGATGAATTAATGGTTTTGGTGATATCGTGACATAAAATAAAGGCCTCCAATGTACTGCTATGGCTGTTGGCCAATCAGCATGCTGGAATTTCTAGCCTTGTGCTACAATAACCTGGGCAATTAATATCTATTAGATATAAAAAGACAAGGCTGAATAAGGCCACGTAATGCATTGTTGTTGGGCTTTTTTTTTTAAAAAAAGCATGGTATGATGGTGCAGTTCCTGGTGGGATCCAACTGTGAGTGTCAGATCAGGACAGATTGCTTCCAACAGGGCAACTACAGCCCAAAGCTGGGGTTTTTCCACTCTAAGGTAAACCAAACCAGCCAAAAAGAAAATACTTTGGTTTTGCCCCACTGGCTAACCACAAGTCACACAAGCAATTCCCTTAGACACTCCAGTTTCCCAGTATCACCACCAGCAGCCACCTGTCCTGGGGACCAATGGTTATGAAAACCAATCCCCCAAGTAAAGAAAACGGTTCTCCCCAATTCCAAAGAATCAGGCCCCAGACCCAGGTCAATATACACATCAGATCTTACCCACAAATCACGCTGTTGCCAATCCTTTAGAATCTAAAATCTAAAGGTTTATTATACAAGGAAAAAGGAATAGGTGAGGGTTAGGAATGGTTAAAAGAAATCAATTACATGCAGTGATGGCAAATCTCAGGCTTGCAGCATAGGTAGAATAAACTGCAGGTTCAAATCGAAGTCTCTGGAATGCATCCCCTGCAGGAATGGGTGGTCAATCCTTTGACCAGAGCGTCTTTGTGTAGGAAAGTCCTATCCAGAGGTAGAAGCAATGTTGGAGACTGGAAACTGACAACCAAATGGAGGGAGTTTCTCACAGGTTTTATAGGCTTCCTCTTGTGGGCAAAGGCCCCACTTCTCCTTCTTATGCAGAGTCCAGTTGCAAAATGGAGGTTCATAGCCACATGGTCCAATTACCTGACTCTCCAAGATTCAGTTTCTGACCAGGCAGGCCACATTCCTGGAGAAGCTCAGGTGTGGACGGGCGTCTACAAAGTTCATTGTCCTTAATGGGCCATCAGTCAGGCCAGCAGAGTTAACAACAGCTTGTCTGAGATTTCACCCAGAAGCCAAGCATAAGTTTGACATACAGTCATCATATAGCCCATATTCATCACTTTAGTTACAAAAAAGATACACACATACAGATAGATTAATCCTAATCAGCAGACCATAACCTGGCCGTAGACACCTTTACACGATATTTGGTGCCACTACAGGACCTTGGTTGCACCAATGATCTATATGATCCCAAATAATTCCAGTAACATGACACATGGAACAGAGAAGTAGCAGCAGCAAAGACAGTTTTCTAAAATTTCATTTTGATTTAACAGAGAAAGACGAAAAAGCTTTAGTTGCACAAAGCACGTGCCAATTGTCGAAAGTCTTAGCTTGCACGCACCAGTTAAGGGCTAAACATATTAAGATAATCTCTTATTTCAAGCTACTCTTTAAAAGAAAAAAAAAAAGAAAAAACCAAGAATCTGAATCGTTGGGGGGGAGGGGGGAGACATTTCTAGGCAGCAGCTGGCAGAGACTAGACTTCCTCCACACTGAAACAGCAACAGGCTCCCAGTACAGAAATGCCATGCCCAGCACATCTGAGGTGCTTGGTTTTACACAAACCTCTTTTCCACTTCCCATCATTGCTCGCCTGTCCACACACACACACACACACACACACACACACACACACACACACACACACCTATGTAAGCAGGTAATCGCCACAGCATCTCACTGCTTTAATGCATTGGCCTTATTCTTTGCTAAATCCGCAGTGAATGCCCTACTTTTATCAACTAGCAAAATACCCGGCGTTGCTCGGGGTATTTGTAATTGGAAACTGGGATGTAAAAAGACTACCATGTTTTTTATTAATACAAATTTTGTACAAATTTTGAGCAGAACACACCTTTCTCTGCCTTATATACAAGCCAATGGCCAGAATGTGAAATCGCAGCACATCTAAATAATAAAGAAAAAGAAATCTTGGAAATCAAGATCTCAGAAGTGAATTTACATTATTCACGTTCCACCAAAAATACATAAATAAGTTCAAGATCGGTCACTCAAACAGCGACTTCATTCGATAGCCCAGTACCTGGGCCTGCCTCCCTTCCACTGAGAGGAAACAAGGTATTTCACACTAATCCTCTTGAGATTTCTGTCAGTTCAATAGCATACAAGATCACTCCGAGATCACATTATCCTCCCCATGGGACTTTGCCTTGGCTGGAAGACTTTCAAACATGGTGCAAGGCCTTTGCTGGGCCTGGGGAGGGGGGAAGGGGAAAGGAGATAGTAGCTTGACTAAGCAGTCAGTGTGTTTACTTAGTACACACCTTTACCTAGCCAAGTCTGGACTCCCAGCCAATAGGCCGCTCGACAGGAATGCAAGAGTGTTCAGTGTTGCCTCTTCGGTGCAGATGAATGTGTGAGCCTTCCCTGGAGAAAAGGTCAGAGTTCATTGTGCATCTAAATGGCCTGTACTAAAGAGACTGGAGTGGGGTTCAGAGTGTCTGGAAATTCAATGTCTAGGATTGTGATGGAGTGTGCTGCCCACACCGGCCCTGCAAGAGCTAAATTGGGCCAGGTGGGCCCAATCAGTAGATTAGGCTGAAAACAGGGGGAGCTTTGTAGCTAATTAAAGAAGCAGCTCACCTGTGCAGGAATAGCAAGGCCCATATAAAAAGGGTTATATAGACCCCTGTCTAAGTATGGTTACCATGTTTCAAGTTCCCAAGTCCCTGAGCTGGAGAGTATGGGCCTGGCTTCCCCTGCCAGCCGCTGCAGGAGTGGCACTGTGAGGCAGTGAAGCAGGCCGTCTGATGCTGCTGGAGAGCAGGAACCTTGATCCACTCCCACCATGGAAGGGGAATCCACAATAGTGACCTGGCCGGAAGGCTGCATCACAAAGAGGACAGCGGTGGCTCCTGCAAACAAGAGAGAAGCCACAGAGGAGAAACTCACAGGATGCAACTGCTGGAAGGGCCATTTGCCTGCCCAAGCTAATCCCCCAATACCACCAGGAGGTGGCACCCTCCAGCGGTAAGTAGAGCAATCTCTCAGAAGGATGGTGTGTCTGTCTTATTATTTTATAGTTGTCACTTGTAGGAGCCCCAGTTGTGGGCCAGGCACTGTCTGTGCTAGGCACTGTACAAACACAGAACAAAGAGACAATACTTGTCTCATAGAACTTAAATCTATTATTTATCTTATCACAGTATAAAACGACACAATAGAATAGATGGACACTGGTAGACACGGGCAGGGGGATGAGGATACAGTGAGACGACAGTGTCAATGATCAGCAGTGGTTTGAGCACACCAACAGCCTAACCGGGGTCAAGGTTTTTTTTGTTTGGTTGGTTTTTCATTAGGCATCACAGCACAGGAAAGTTTTGAAGGAGGATAATGAATTGGTTGCATGTGTTTTGGGAACCCCTCCCAAGCACGAAGGGCAGCATGGAGAGAGTACAAAGGAGCGGGTTTCAAAAGGTAACTAAGGGGAGATGGATAGTCAATTACCTGCAGATTGTAACCTATTTGGGGCAGGACCTGTCCTTTCATTATGTATGGGGAGCACACTTGGACCCTGAATGGGGCCGCTAAGCACTCCCACAACACCAATAAACTCCTACCGAACTGAAACAGCTTATCACCTCATTTGGTTATTGTCAGGAGGTAAAACCTTCACACAACACCCACTTCAGAAGACCTGACCAGCGCTCTTCAGAAAAACTTTCTAGCATGTGGTTAGCTATTGATTTGATGTTATGCATTAGAGAACACCTACTACATCACATTCTCCAGGGTCACAGATATCCCGGAGATTACCTTACTAGTATCATATTTTCATGCATAAGTATATAAAACCTTGGCATCATGACCCATTTCACTAGGTCAGTGTGTGTGTGTGTCTGTGTGTGGATCTAGGCATTAGTGCAGCCTGTTTGCCAATTTTCCAGGGAACATTTACTTCTGAGTCTCATGGTCTTAAGTTAGGGCTCTGTTTCCATGGGAGACAGCACTAGAATGAAGATAAGCAGTTTACACTTGTTCTATCAAAACCCTTTTTGGGGGAAAATGGATAGCCCTCTCTTTGTAGGCTTAAACATTTAATAATTGAATAACCTTCTGAAGGAGGCTATCGCCTACACTCTCCTTCCCATAATGACAGATATATTAGCAGTTATGCTGCTGTGTCAGCCTGTGAACTACACAAATCAACAGGCAGGGAGGAGGGGAGAGGAACAAGATGCTGTAGTGAGAGATAAAAGCAAAAGGCAATGGCCCCAACCTGTCTGAGACTTACACCGCAGAACTCCATTAACATAATCCCGATTCATACTGGTGACAGTGAATGGAGAGGCAAACCCGGTGCCTACTTCCCACAGCTACTTTACACCATTGTGGCCTTAAAGTGCGAGTAAGTTATATCTACACCATTTTTAAGACGCTTTTATACTGCCAGAAAATCTTAGAGGCCTTGATTGTCAACAAGAATCAGAGCCCCAATGTCTCCTGCAGTCATAAGGGGAAGCTAGGTTGTTGCAGGTCTCGCTTCCTTCCACCATTCATTTTGGTTTTATATTTGCAGGACATGTTTTTAATTAATACTAATCCTCCTTTGTATGTGTGTTTCAACACCTGGGAATTACTCTCTACTAGCAGGATCGTAGATTGCCGTAGAGCAAGAAGTTCTGTATCTTTAACCAACTGCGAGCCTTCAGAAATATTTATCAGCGCTGTCTAAAGCGAGACAAAAGGTTCTATAGTTAATCAGGAACGTTTCATTATTAGGAAAGTTTTGCTACACCCCTGGATAGAGAGTTTTGGGCTAGCAAATGGAAAGTCAGAAGAGCTGGGGCTTCTCCTAACTCGGCCTGCAAACTTGAACAAATTGCTTAGCTTTTCTGTGCCTCCATTTCACCAGTGAAATACAGATGCCCCTCTATAAATATATATGGGCAGGTTCTCATTATGAGGTGAGCTTGTCTCATGACTGTGGCTATCAACACATGGTCACTTCAGCTGGCTATATGGCTGTGGCCTCATTAAATATTTTAATTTGCATCCTGGGTGACCTTCAAAGGACCCACTCAGCATTAGGAGACCACTGCACTTGGCAGTGCCCAAACACAGAGGAAAACATGGTCCCAGCCATAGAGCTTACAATCTCATTTCTTAAGACTGTCCTTTGACTATCAGATCCCAAGATCACCCTGAAGGTCTCCATTAATAAGGGAGGAAGATGGTCCAGGTTCCCTCTTCTTTCCCCCCGCTACCGGAAATCAATACACATGAAGACTGGAATGAGTTTACAAGACTGTCCTTTCCAACAACATGGGGCCCACTGTGGGAGTCTATGGCAGCTGGCCTGCTAGTGAAGAATTAGCAGGGAAGGATACAATGCTGTGGATGCAAAAAACAGCCTTTTTATCTGAACGCTTTATGAAACAATAGGAGGAGAACTAGGGGCCTCCTCTGAGCTTGGCATTCGAGCAGGGCATGCAATCAATCTGAGACACCTTGAGAGGGCCCCATTTACTACCACATAAAATCAAAAGTCCTGAACACATCCCTTCCCTCATACTTTCCTCATCCACAGAGGACATTTCTGGATCCCTTTCACATCAGTGGGATGGTTAAGGGACTAAAAGGTATCCTAACTTGCTCTGGAAATACTCCTGTATTAGAGCCACAGGGATACCAAAGTCTTAAATCTAGGAATGATTGGCACTCCCTCTCTTTTGTCTCTGCATTTTTTGCAGCAACAATGTAGCTGAAGCTACAAAATACCTTGCAACCTGGAAGAGGCACCAGTAACAGCTCAGCCCTCACCTGTGACCCAGGACAATGCTGACTTAAAGGAAACACAAAACCACCAAACAAGCAACCTGCTTTTAGTACCTTTAGCATCTGCTCACCTGCTCCTCAGCATTTCCACGGAGCTCTCTGCCATTGCAGCACAGACTATTAGTATTTAATTGAGTGCCAGGCTGAGTCCTTTCCCCCAGTTATTAACCCTAATTAAGTTCACAAGCTTACCTATAGCTTCATGGATGGGAAATAAGCAGGATGAGGAGGGAATTAACTCCCTGGTTGCTGGTTTAGTTGTAGGTCTCTGCTCCCCCTCATAGGGGAAGCGATGTAGTAGTGTCTGGTCTGGCTAGGAACAGCTTTGTGGAAAGTGGAGTCAGCCATGTGGGAGAAAGGGAGACATCAGCGGGGGGCTTTTGCACAGGGTGGGACCCTATTTCTGCCTCCATCCATTGGTGCTACATTCTGTGCAGCTCCATGTGTGATGTTATGCAAAAGAGTTAATGTGCTCCATTACATAAGTGCAAAAAATTTGCATACAGAGCTGGTAGTCAGCACAGCCTGATTCAGGCAACGGCTGGTGTAGGAACAGAAGCTGCACAAAAAGTGGCAGCACTGGAAGGGTGCTGAGATAAGTGGGTCCTGGAAGCTGTCTTGGGAGGGGGGGAGGTTTCTGGGTTGTGGCTGGGTGGGGAGAGGTTAAGATTGAGGGGGAAGGTATGGGCAGTATTGAGCCCCCCTCCTCTTCTGTCCCTCCCACTGCTGACACCACTGCCAGTGGCTCATGTCTACTGGGACCCAGCAGGGGGGGCGCAGTGAGAAGAGGGGCAAAATGGCTGCTAACATAGCACAACTGCCACGAAGACTCCCTATAGGTCTCCATTCATGTAGGGCAGCTGAGGGGGGTGAAGGAGTGTCACGTGAAATATACTTCTATAGAATCTCAGAGTTGGAAGGGACCTCAAGAAATCATCTAGTCCAACCCCCTTCTCAAAGCAGGACCAATCCTATTTTTGCCCCATCTCCCTAAACGGCCCCCTCAAGGATTGAACTCACAACCCTGGGTTTAGCAGGCCAGTGCTCAAACCACTAAGCTACCCCCTCCCCCATGCTGAAGGCCCCTTTTTCCTTTTCAAACTTCCTCACTCTTGACGCTGGTTCTGTCCCCCACCAGTTGCTATGGGATCCTCCAATAACCTTCTATCTGGAAGCTGGGCCTGGCTCAAAATGCTTATTTTTCAGAATTGTATGGCACTGGAATGTCTCCCCTCTTGAATGATGATCAGCCACTGCTTCTGAATGGGAGAGAGCAGTAGGGGACAGAGGTGACTGGGCAGCCGCAGGACAGGAACCTTGGCTGAAAATTATAACAATGAATTTGGGGGGGGGGAGGGGAAACCCAAAGGGGAAAATGGAACAGCATAAGACAGAAGAAAGGAGTGGGAAAGGAAGAAATGAGAAGGGGAATAAAAGGTTTGGGGCAGATGAGAAAAGAAAACTGAGAAGTTAGAGAAAGAGGAACTACATCTATTAAGAGGTGACTTGATCATGGTTAATAAGGTCTAGATCCTCAAAGGTATTTAGGCACCTAATTTCTTCACTTCAATGGGAGTTAGGCACCTAGCTACCTTTGAGGATCTGGTACCTAAGTACCTTAATGGGGAGAAAATTCTGGATTGGAAAGGGCTCTTTAATTTAGTGGAGAAATATACAGCAAGAACCAATGGCTGGAAGTTAAAGCCAGCCAAATTTGAATTAGAAATGAGACACACATTTTTAACAGTGAGAATGATTAACCAGTGGAACAAACTGCCAAAGAAAGTGATGGATTCTCCATCTCTTGACAACTTCAGATCAAGACCGGATGCCTTTCTAGAAGACACGCTTGGATCAAACACTAGTTACTGGGCTCCATACAGCACCAACTGGGTGAAATGTAATGGCCTACAATACACAGGAAATTAGACTAGATGGTTTAATGGTCCCTCCTGGCCTTAAAATCTACGAACAAGATGAACAAAGGAAGAAGAGAGAATACAGCCTATGACATTAAATTGTGAGACATGTCCCTCAAATGGCGCTATCTGATTGGCCATTTTTGACACCATGGCAACAACCCTTTTATTAGTCTAACAAGCAAATGGGACAGATGCCCAGGTGAGTCATGACCACTGTTCCCCCTACACTGTGGATCGCACACACACACACACGCACACAGATCCTAAACCCGGCAAAACACTGCACGCACAAATATTTGCACAGAAGAAATTTTTTGCCTACACGGCCTGTCAAAAATTTGCACAGAAGAAATTTTTTGCCTACACGGCCTGTCAAAAATTTGCACAGAAGAAATTTTTGGCGCACACAGCCTGTCAAAAATTAGAGGGAACATTGGTTATGACCACCGTTTCTAAAAGTACTTTGGATATAGGGTTCACTGACACACACTCTCTTGCTTCATCCCGCCTCATCCGCTACGTGAAAGCAGAGGGAAGTGAAGGGGTGACAGAAATTCCTTGTAATATTTACCGTTTACTCTCGCTCCCCTCCCCCAGTCTCCACGTCTCTGCCATGGGTTTTTTTGCTGTTTTCAGCAAACGGTTGTGTGGTCTCTGCAAGAGGGTTGGAGCTTGCCAACACTTTTCTCTTTTCAGCTGCTTTAATTATTCTCCCATAATAACTCTCCCCCTTCTCTATGGAGAACAGATGATCAACATGCATTGCCTGGAGACTCAGTGCTGTTGTGTGCATCGATGGAACGTTTTCCAACCTCCTTTTATCAAGCTGAGGCATGTGAGCTCACTGTGCTTTTTCTGGAGCCTTCGTGTCAATAATGAAGGAACTGCCAATACAAATATGAAACAAAAATGCCTTCCACGAGAGGCACATTTGTCAATATTTTGGGGAAATGGAAACACTGGCGGGCAGCTCCAACAGCTGCATAGAGCTTTGGCTCTAGCACGCAGCTCCCCAGCGATACAGCACAGGAACTGATGAATTCCACGCTCAGTTCTTCACTTCCAGATTATGAAAAAACGGATTAAAAATCTGACACAATAGTAGCCACAGGCATTATTTTCCAGCAACATCATCCCAGAAAGCTTTTGGAATCCTTGCGAGATCAGGATGCAATTCAACCCAAGTTCAAATCAGTGTTGTTTAGAAAACTGACATCGACTATTAGCAGAGTGTTTCTTTAGAAGAGATTACTTGTGTCCATCATTTAATCAATGTCACCACACATCATTACTAACCATAGAAAAACTCTGTAGAATGACAACATTGTGGGAGAAAGGCCCCATGCTGGTGCTATTTGAAATCTGAGTGAAGGGTCTAACAAAACTTGGAAAGCTAAATTATATGCTTGCTCTTCAGTTACACTTTGAAATCAACTTGAGAGGCAGATTCTACGCAGAGCTCAACAAGACAACCGTTTCCTTTACATTGCATAGCCTGGATTGGAGCTGGAATTCTGTGCAAATATGTACAGAAGATGGGATGCCTTTCAAAAGGATATGCTCCAACTCAATGACATGTTGTTGGATTTGATGCAGGAATTTCTGGATGAAATTCTATGGCCTGTGTCATACAGGAGGTCAGACTGCGTGATCGGAACGGTCTCTTCCAACCTTAAAATCGATTATGTCTATGTATGAGAACATGATCTGGGCTTGAACGTTCCCCAGTGTTTTGACCATATAAAGTTTTGGTATCAGTTATACTATGATGACCAACTACATTTCAAGAGACTTCATGGTAAGGGCCAGAGCTGAAGTTAATATAATTCTTGGAATGAGCTAGCAGATAAATTCATTTGTTAACTACTGTTGCAAATCTATAACAAGAGAAATCAGTAAACATCAGCCTAAATCAGAACTCCCCATGCTGATTCTACTGCTTTGCTTGGTAGGCATTCAGAGTATTGTAAGAAAAGTTAGCCAAACTTTGGTGCAAAGGTGCAAAACGTGGAATAGCATCGCTCCCAAAGAGAAGTTGTGCTGATGGAATAGGCAGAGCGGTTGGAGTAAACCTGGTGTCCCTTGAGCCTTCATGTGCTGCTTCTAGCTTATCATCCAGCTATGTTCCTGCTTCACAACAAATAGCCAATAAAATGACTAGTCAAGCAGCTGTAGCCTCCAGTATATAACTAGCCAGTAAAAGTAGATGTCATTTGACTATCTCGGCTCCTTTCTCCCAAACAATACTGTATTTCACGGTAGCGTTTTTCCTATTTCAAAGGTGTCTCTCTATTTAGCTATGTCGTCATTGCATAACTTCTTCACTTACCCTTAGTGCCAGATTCCATCCTGACGGAATACAACAGGGTTGCAACCGGTATAAATCAGGCGCACATTTGACCCTTCATCTTGTCAGGGCTAGATCTGCACACAAGTATGTGATGGAAGGCATAGGGCTCGTTAGTTTCAGAAATGCTCACCCACCATGAAGCTTGTTAAGGTTTGACGTGGGAATCGCAGCAAATCCTCTTTAGCTATCTATGGCACCCACAGAGCCCCACATTATTGTGGTATCTGAGTGACTCACTATCTTTACCACATATTTATCAGTGTATTTTATGGCTGGCAAAGCGTGGCAGAGAGAGAGACTAAGGGGGGGGGGGGTTCAAACATGCCTAAGTGACTTAGGAGCCCATGCGCCATTTGAAAATTATGTAGGGGCAAATTTTAAAGGTAAATAGGCACCTAGTGGGTTTTTTGAAGCATCTAGGTGCCTAACTGCCATTGGTTTCAGTGGGAGTTAGGTGCCAGGGCATTTTTGTGCATCTCACCAGACACCTACCAGCACCTTTAGGACCTTTAAAAATCTGCCCCTGAGATACTTAGAAGTATACATCTCATTGAAAGACAATGGGATTTAGGCTCCAAAGGTCCAGATCTGAAAGGTGTAGGAGTTAGGTACCTAATACCCCTTTGAAAATCTGAGCCTTAAGTGCCACTTTTGAAATGGAATGTAGGCTCCTAAGTCACTTAGGCACGTTTGAAAATGTTACCTTAAGTGATTTACCCAAGTTCACATGGGGGTCTTTGGCAAAAGGAAGACCTGAACCCAGGTCCAAAGCTAGTGCCCTAACCACTGAGCCACCTTTCCTCCAGGTAGAGTGTAAAATAACCAGTGGAATGTGTATGTTATTCTAATCTTGCTAGATTTCCTGTCAAATATTTGCAATTTGCCTGCTCTTCCCCACCCAGCCCTCACCGCCCCTCCCCCGCAGGAGAAAAGAGCCTAAAATAAGTGGTTGTGTGTCTTGTGCAGATCTACTCTGCGATGGCGTATGGATTGCTTGAAAGGAGATTGTAAGGCAGTGCACAGGAATTGTTGGATTGTAGTTTGTTGGTGTACATGAAAGTGGACTGAACACGTCAATAGTCTACTCAATAGGGTATCCACAGGCAATCAGCATGGCCTTGATCAATTACCCAAGAAACCCATCTAGAGGATCTTGGCCTCCCTCCATCAGTTGAAGAAATCATGAAAGCCATCAAACTCTAGCAAAGCGTGCAGAAAGGATGGTATTCCAGCAGAATTGTATGAAGTAGAAGGCCCAAAGGTTATTGAGGTGTTTCATGACATCTTGAGAAGCATTTGAAAGGAAGAATGCTACAAGACTTCAAAGATGCTATTATCATATCACTGTTCAAAAACAAAGGCAGCAAAGCTGACTGAGGAAACTACAGAGGCATTTCTCTCCTCTGTACAGCAGGGAAAATACTAGCTCACATTCTACTGAATAGAGTCACTACAAACATATGTGAGAAAAATCTGCCAGAAGCCCAGTGTGGTTTCAGACCAGGTCGTCGTACTTCAGACATGATCTTTGTCATAAGGGAGGTCCAGGAAAAATGTTTAGAGCAGAGCATGAACTTGTATGCAGTTTTCATCGACTTGATCAAAGCTTTGGATACAATCAACAGAGAGGATCTCTTGCCATAAATTGGGCTGCCAAAGAAGGTTCATACAAACCCTCAGCCTGTTCCAGGACCACATGACAGTGCAAGTGCTCTGCAGTGATGACTCTTCTGATGCACTGGAAATCTCCAGTCCAGTGAAGCAAGGCTGTATATTTGCTCCAGTGCTGTTCGACTTGTTTTTTGCCTGTGTCCTCCTCCCTGCCAGAAAGGACTTGGATCAGGTGATATGCATCCACTACCAACTCAATGGCTCCCTCTTTGATCTTCAAAGACTCCATGCTAAGACCGAGATGCTGGAGAGACTTCTTGTTGCGGCACTTTTCGCAGATGACTGCGCCTTGAAGGCCCATAGACATGACGATCTGGAGGTTCACACTGGCTCTTTTCAGCTTGCAGGACCCATGACATCATCATCTTTACATGCTCACTACACTGAGACTTTCTTTCCACAGAACCTTAAATCTAGGCTGGTCATTTTTCAGAAGAAGATGCCCTGACACATGCTCTGGTATTGGTAAAACTTCCAATCACAGCTAAGTTTCTGCTGAGTTCCCCCCCCCCCGACTTGAAGAATTTGTAGGAATCTTTTTCCATTTTGGTCCACTTCAGCATATCTGTATAGATACTTCACACAGTAGGAGACAAATTGACTTTACATTCCACCCAGACCCACATTTCTAATATTCTTCCTAATAATCCCCTCAAATTAAATAAAAGCCCTTGGACTATGTTAACCAGAGCTTAATGCCTTCAGCTTCTTTAGGGATTGTTTTTGCTGTTTATTGCTTATTTAAGCGCTGTTACACAGCCAGGTTGCTCTGAAGTCTGAATTCAGAACAAGGGGCGTCGGCCAAACACAGAGCCACCAGCTACAAAGAGCCAGAAGCCCCTCTGATTTCCTACTCAGTGTGTTTTTATCTGCCTTCTCTTGTAATGGCAACTATCATAATAAATTCTTTCGACACGCCTTTGGGTTTTGTGTGGTTCCACAGAGGGCTGTTATCGTGTAGCATTGAGATGGCACGTGAAATAAAAAGGTGAAGTGGTTTCCCTGGCAACAGTAACCATGTATAAATTATCAGAAGTCCCTCTGTATCCTGCGCTATGCTTGCCAGTGCACATACCTCTGCATGGATTATAGTCATGGCAATGAGGAACTCATTGTATAACCAGCATCGTTCAACCGATTCAGCTTCTGCTGAATATTTTTAGATACAGCAGAACCCGAATTTTAGCCAGGGCCAGATTAAGCTATAGGTACAATAAGCTTGTGCCGAGGTCTCACTTCCTGGAATCACGCAATGCAGGCAGAGTCTTAGTTTTCTTTTCTTTTTTTAAAGAGTAGGTTTCTAGCCCACATGAGTGCACAGAAAAGCTTGAACATGTGACCTGAGTGTAAATGATATGGCAGTGTCCACCTCCGTCTGCAGAGAGCTTGAAACAACAGCTCAGCGAAGTGTCAAGAGTCCTGTTCATCTCAATGAGGTGTTAACACCAAGAGCCATTGCTTTGAGGGGCCCCCACCAATAACAGCTCAGTAGCACTCTGTCTGGCAGGAGAAGAGGGAAGTGGGCTGAGCCCACCTACACCAGTACATACACCAGCAGTCACAGAATCATAGAATCTTAGAATCATAGAATATCAGGGTTGGAAGGGACCTCTGGAGATCATCTAGTCCAACCCCCTGCTCAAAGCAGGACCAATCACCAAACTAAATCCCCAACTAAATCATCCCAGCCAGGGCTTTGTCAAGCCTGACCTTAAAAACCTCTAAGGAAGGAGATTCCACCACCCTCCTAGGTAACCCATTCCAATGCTTGACCACCCTCCTAGTGAAAAAGTTTTTCCTAATATCCAATCTAAACCTTCCCCACTGCAACTTGTGACCATTACTCCTTGTTCTGTCATCTGGTACCACTGAGAACAGTCTAGATCCATCCTCTTTAGAACCCCCTTTCAGGTAGTTGAAAGCACCTATCAAATCCCCCCTCAGTCTTCTCTTCTGTAGACTAAACAATCCCAGTTCTCTCAGCCTCTCCTCATATATCATGCGCTCCAGGCCCCTAATCAGTCAGATGTAAGTGTTCCAGAATCCCCCTCCCACCGCTCCCATCACAACTCTGTTGCTCCCCAGTGGAGGAAGGGGTCCCCCTCATGGAAACAGCTCACAAATCAGAGCCTTCTTACTGGAATTAGCTGCGGCGGCCATAGGCTAGAGCTGACAGATGCACCGCTGTGCCCAAAACACTCCCCCAAACTTCCTGGGGGTTATAGGGAAGTCCTTGTGGCTGCCTCTCCAAGAAAAGGAGTAGGGCCATGGTACAGGTCTGGGATTATGGGGGTATGTCCTGCTGTGCCTCCAGGCCTTTCCATCAGGCTGCAGCCTGGGAGGATGCCAGGCCTGAGCTTCCCAGCACTGCTCCACCCTCAGTACCCTTTGCGCTTTCAGGCAGGTAGGTCCATCTCCCTCCAGAGCCAGAGGGAGACTATTTCCAGCATCTGGCCACAACCCTCTTATAAGGGCCAGCTGGACCCTAATTAAGCTGTGGCTGCTACTCCAACCAGCCCTTCACACCTGCAGCCCTCTCCAGGGCTGCTTTTATCCACTGCTCTGCAGGTGTGGGGCAGCTGCCCCACTACATGGGAGAACAGACATCACCTTAAGTCTGATCCCATGGAAATTCTGGGCACTATCTGAAGTCGGGTATCCTGGGGAAAGGCTATGTCGTCGGAGCGGTTCGAGGAAATTCTCATCACTGTTTGAGGAAGAATGTTGCTCCCAAAAGGGAGAGTGTTACCAGTTATGCAGCTCAAGAGATTGGTTCCACTTCCTACCATTCAGTGTCCTGTCAGGGGGCTCTCACCCAGTTTCTCTGCGTTAGCTGATTTAGCAGCAATGCAATTCACAATGAGAAAGTTACTCTTTCACCCACGGGAAAAAGAACATCGTGTTATTCCAAGAGTCCCAGAGGAAACAGCTCTCGAAGTTTAGGGGAGTGGCTTCCAGACACCAGGCCTGAACACCACTAGTGAAGGAGACCTCTGCAACCCCAATGGACCGGATTCTGCATGAGAGCTACGGGGATGGTGCAAAGCTGCATTGCTCCAGGGTAGGGTGATCAGACAAGTGTGAAAAATCGGGATGGGGGTGGGGGGTAACAGGAGCCGATATAAGTGAAAGACCCCAAAATCGGGGCTGTCCCTATAAAATCGGGACGTCTGGTCACCCTACTCCAGGGTGACCTCCAGGAGGTATTACATTTCAAGCTGGCCTGGCACAGCACCTCTGGGAGCTCCCAGGAGCATGACTGCTACATTAGCCTTTAGTAGGGTGCAGCTTGCACTAGGCTCTGCACCTGGCGTGGCAGCTGGCTAGGGCCAGTACTTTGCTTTTTCCCTCTCCTACTGGATGTCTAGCAGCCTGTGGAGGGCACCCGGCGGGAGCAGCCCCTGCACTCAGGAGAGTGTCAGGTCTGCAAATCCCTACCGTGCAGGGTATGATCGATGCACACTGATGAAAGACCGTATCCACTGACAGCTTACAGATTTCTGACCTCCAGCTTTTCCCCCTCAGGGAAACAGCTCACAAATCAGAGCCTTCTTACTGGAATTAGCTGCAGCGGCCATAGGCTAGAGCTGACAGATGCACCGCTGTGCCCAAAACACTCCCCCAAAGCACACTCAGCCTGCTGACTAGTATCAGTATTAGTTGCGAAGTGCTCCCAACATCCCAGCCTCGCTGCTCATTGAATGCTCCAACGCTCACACTACTCCAGCCTTTGCTGTCTTACCCCACTCCCTGCCCCCAGGATGGCACCAGGTGATCCCCCTCGTCTTACTCACCATGGGGGCACAGAAAGGCCGCAGTCTGGGTCGTTCAGAGAAGTGCTATCCCCGCACAGAGCTGCCTCTAGCCCATACACAGAAGCTCAGAGCCCCATAGCCAAGGGGGCACAGCAGGAGAGGGGAAAGAACGGAGAGACCAACAGCTTAGGAAAGATCAAGCCTTGTGTTTGTCAAGCCTGTCTTTTGTGTCACATTTGGGGCCTTAAAGTTACCAAGGGTGACAACCTGGCTTTTCCCGTGCGGCGGCCCCTGTGCTAGGAGGGGATTGAGACATTCATCAAAGCTGAAAGACATAAGAAAATTGCAATTTGTACCATTGAAGTTCCTTGATTTCCAGAACGCTGACCATGGGTGCTGGCCACTTTGCCGGGCTGCATGAAAACGTCACTGGGCAGCCCTGGTTCAAATCATGCCTTAACAGACCAAACAATAGCACCCCTGTATTACTCCGTCAAGAGAGCCTGTTTAGTGGGAGTGATCTGGAGGAGAGGAAGTATAGTCCAGTGGTTAGAATACTAGTCTAGGACTGGGGCATAACTGATTCCTTGCTATGCTGCAGACTTCCTGTGTCAACTTGGGCAAGAGGTTTAGGTGTTTTGGTGCCTAACTCCCATTGTTTCAATAGGAGTTTGCAGTGGTGTGAGAGGAATTTGTATGGTGGGAGTGCTGAGAGCCATTGAACCAAACTGCAAACCCTGTATATGATGAAAACCACTTAAAGCCTCCTCTGTGTCTGTGCCTCTGTTCCCCACCTGTAAAATGGGTATAATAGCACTTCCCTTCCTCACAGGAGTGCAGTAAGGATAAATACGGTAGAGACGGTGAGGTGCTGAGGTACTGTGGTAATGGGGCGGGGGCATATAAGTACAGAGAAGGGCCAGAATGTTCCTCAAAATGAACATACAGGATCAAGCCTTGAGAGACAGAGTTTCAAAACAGCTCAGTATACGCTAGATACCAAGTCACACGGGGAGCGGAACCCTCCTGGAAATCTGGCCCCATATGAATTATTAAGAACCGCACCATGGAAAATGCTTTATTACAAATCCATATAACCAAGGGTCGTTCGCTTCCTTTCTTTGTCGGCTTGCTCTCAAAACTGCATCACAACTAGCATTCCGGCAGACGCTGACGAGGTCTTGGCAAGCCAAATGCCCTTGACGCCGCATGAAACCAATGCCAGGCGTACAATAGCAGGAGAGGGAGCTGAGTGGCCTCTGAAATTTACCACAGCAGCTTTTGCACAGGGGATGATGAGAATGGCTCAGGGCAGGCGTGAAAGGAGACTGCGCTAGCGTCTTGGACGGAAAGCTCTGAGAAATAAGCACGCGGCCCTGCTAAGAGAAAAGACCTCTAGTGCTTATTTGATTAGCTAGAGCTTATTGCTCCGTCAGCCAGGAAAAAGAAGAGAAGGGATTTTCTCTGCCTTTGCTGGGTGGAGGGAGAATTTAGGGAGTATTTAGAAATGCACAGGAAGTTGGTGTGTGTGTGTGGGGGGGGGTGTCTCGATTTTATTTTTCTTTGATTTTGGACAGATCGCAGCCCCCTCCCCCATCTCCCTGCAGCTGGAGAAAGGGCAAAAGGGAAAGGGGGGGGGGGGGAGGAATTACCCCAGTCCTTCTCGCCACGAGAGAGACAGGGGCAGGCCAGGCCCAGAGCTCTCAGAGCCCCCAATATTTCCCCCCAAAATGCCAGTCCGCCGTTCAGAACCTGAAATAATTATCCCCCAAATGACAGATGGGAGGGAGGCCAAAGATTGCCTCATCGGCATTTAGCGGGTCTGCCACAGCGTGTGGGAAGGAGGAGGGAGGAAGGGAAGGAGAGCTGGGCAAGACATGTTTCTTTATTGCCCTCTGCCGCCCTGCCTCCAGCCCAGCCGAGGCCTTGTAAAGCCACCAGCACGTGACACCCGCCACAGCTGGCTCAGGAGACGCGCCCGGACCCAGCCTACGCCCCTGGGTCTGGCTTTGCGTTCAGCCACCAGCCAGCTGCAGCCTTCCCAAAGCCAAGGGGCGGGAGCCGTTGCACAGAGAGGGCGAGTCCATTAATCCTACTCCGCAGGCGGAAGGCCTGACCCAGCGCTTCCTCGTCCCTCCTGACGCTGACTCACTGTCTGCGCCGCTCCCTTCACAGCTGGGTGGGAGATGGGTTCACACACACACACACACACACACACACACACACACACACACACACACACACACACACACACACACACACACACACACACACACACACACACACACACACACACACACACACACACACACACACACACACACACACCCTTCCCCGCAGAACATTAGGCCTGCGTGGTCCTTTACGAGCCTGCAGCAGAGGAGGCTGGATGCGGGAGCCCTTTTGTGCTGGGCAAGAGAATCGCTGTCAGTCATCTCTGTCTCCAGACTGATTTTCAGGGCTTAGGCAGTGCAGACAGCAATTACAGACGCAGCCGGAGCACAGGCCCTCAACCCCAGGGTTGGTTGGTTGCACGAACCTGTGCAGATGAGCACAGGAATGGCTGTAGGCTCCACTGTGTGTTTTCTTGTCACGACCCAATTTCGAGGAGGCTTAGTGGTTAGAGCAGTGGGCCGGGACCCAGGAGGACGTTGGGGTCTAAATCCCGGCCAAAAAACTTCCAGGGCTGTTGCCTTGGCTTCACAGAGGAGCTATTGTGCTTCTGTTTGCCACAATGAAACCCAGATGGAAAAAGGAGGCCCAGGCTGAAAACCATGTAGCATCTGAGCTGAGCTTTCCCGAGTAAACATGTTCCACCTCCTAAGTGAGGAGCTGAGCAGGGGGCTCGGGGAGGCACTGCACCGTGTGTGCTAAGATGTAGGACAGCTTGAATCACTAAGGATAAAAGGATCCGTTGCAATATAGTGAACAGAAACCCCAATCCAAGCAGAGGCTATTACCTTTAAGATCATGTCCTCTATAGCAGTGGTCGCCAACCTTTCAGACCTCACGGACCACTAAACTTACAATTTTGAATCCCGCGGACCACTAACATGAATTTTTTTAAAAAGGTACAAACATCTATAAAATAATCATAAAAGTTCCATTTTATTAATATGAAATGCACTTGTTTAATTATAACAAAATTATTAAAGCTTGTTTAATTATAACAAAATTATTAGTGCGATATTTGTTGCTGCTTGTTTGAAATAAGTTTATGGATTCTTGGCTCCAATGACATCACTGCAACACGGAGAGCCATTTGTATTTCAAGCCAACAGCGGTACTTGTTTTTGATTGCCGTAACAGATGAGAATGTCTTTTCACACAAATAGGTTGTTGCAAATGGAATCAAAATTTTGATGGCTTTTTCACTCAGCACTGGGTACTCACTTTTTACGGAGAGCCAAAAATGATGTCTTGATGAGGACGAGTGGAATTTAGTTTTGAGACTGTCGCCAGATGATAGATCGATTAGGCTTTCTTTTTCTTTCATGCTCAAATTGCTATCTTCAATTTTCGCAGAAAATGGATCCATTACCCACATATTGCCATGTCTGGGGTCCTCTTCCTTTGGGTAATAATGGCCAAAAGATTCTGTGAGCGACCGTAAGTGCTGTTGAACAATGGTTATTACCTGTCGGTTGACATCCTCCTCTTTCATATACTCATCAAGATTTGGGAACATTTGCAGATCTTCTTCAGCCAACCGTGTTTGCCACAGCAATATTTTCTTTTGAAATGCATCCATTTTACCTCGCAGTGTGAACATGTCCGTAAGCTGTCCTTGCAAGGACGTGTTTAGCTCGTTTAACAGTGAAAAAATATCTGCCAGGTATGCAAGCTTGGCTAGCCAATCATCGTCGGACAAGAGATCTTGGAATTTCGAATTATTTTGCTGCTGGAAGAATAACTTGACTTCTTGGCGCAGGTCGAACAATCAGGTTAGTATTTTGCCCCCCGACAGCCATCTCACCTCAGTGTGAAGAAGAAGATGAGTATATTGAGAGCCCATTTCTTCACAAAGTGCCTCAAATATTTGAGAATTGAGCGCTTTGTGCCGAATTTCATTTACAATTTTAATTACATCAGAGAGTACTTCGTGCAGTTCTGGAGACATTCTTTTCGCCGCAAGTTGCTCACGATGTATAATACAATGAGTAAACAAGATGTCTGGGTGTCCAACATCTTTCACTTTTGTAACAACTCCTGAATGATGCCCGGTCATGCTTGCGGCACTGTCTGTGCATATCCCAACATATTTCTTCCATTCAATACCATGTCTCAGGAAATAACCATTAAGTGCATCGAAAATCTCAGAGCTGGTTGTTCTACCCGGCAAGTTGAGCGAACAGAGGAGTTCTTCCTTTAGCTCTCCTTGACACTCAAACCTCACAAAACAAAGGAGAACTGCCTTGTTAGTTATGTCTGTTGATTCGTCGAGTTGAATTGAATAAAACGTTGAATTTTTCACCATTTCAATCATTTGATTTTCAATATCTTCGGCCATGTCTTCAATTCTGCGCTTCACAGTGTTAGAAGACATAGGAATTACTTTCAGTTTCTGGGCAGCCTGTTTCCCCAAAACCTCTTCACAGGCTTGTAACAAGCAAGGCTTAATTAATTCTTCTCCAGTCGTATACGGCTTTCTATTTTTTGTGATTTGAAGTGCTATCAAATAAGAAGCCTTTACTAGGGACTTATCTTCCTAAAAATTGCAATAATGTCCAAATTTCTCCACGGACCACCAAAATTTTCTCGTGGACCATCAGTGGTCCACGGACCACTGGTTGGCGACCACTGCTCTATAGGATACGCTTGGGCCATCCTGCTGCAATGTACCCGCATGAGGACACTGCATAAGGCCTGAAATCGGTTTTGAGATGCTTTGTTCTCCAGGAGAGTTGCATCAAAGGGCGGGGCCAGTGAACGCAGGTGAGAGGCATCAACCTCCTCTGTGATACAGGGGCACAGGCCTGAGTATTTGTCCCTCTGCCACTCACCCATGGCCCTCACCACACTCCTCTTTTGCATCATGGCATCCATCTGCCTCCTTCCTCCTCCTCCCTTCCCCCTCCTGGTAGAATTCCCCCCTCCTGGTTAGCCTTACCCCACGATACTACCCACCAGCTCTGCCTACCCTTCCCCTCCACTCTCTCCCCTCCTCCCGCCAGCTCAAATCCAAAGCCCTCACCCTCCTCCTCCTCCTCCTCCTCCTCCTCACTTCTGGTGACATTCGCCCCAACCCTGGTCCTCCCCAACCTCTTCGCCTCCCATATCCATCCCCACTATCACCTCTGACCCTCCCATATCACCATCCTCACCCTCATGCCCAGCCCCCTCTTATCCCAGTCCCCTTCTCGTGCGGTCTCTGGAATGCCCACCCCATCTCTCAAACAGCACAACCGTCCCCAGCCGTCCCCTCCCGCTCCTGGCTCTCAGAGACAGCCTGGTCCCTTCGTCTGATGCTGCCTCTCCAGCACCTCTCTCTTGTGGAGGCCTCTCTTCTCACATTCCCCGGCCTGGATCAGACCATGAAGGAGGTGTTGGGCTTCTCCTCTTTCACCCCTGCCACTTCCAGCCCACCTCCCTCCCCCACCCCACTTTTTGTCCTCTTTTGAACAGCACCACATAGTCTCTCCTCTCCCCCTCTGCCATCTGCCAGCCGCCCAGTTCCTCCTCCTCAGCCTTCCTCTCTGATCTCGCCTTTGGCTCTCTCTCTTCCTCAGCTCACTACAGGGCTGGCCTGAGGGGCTGGTGATTAGCGCAGCCATGCTGGGCACCAACATTTGGGGGTGAACATCACTGTTTATTTCTGGGAGGAAAGTACTAGCCTCTGATGTAAGTATCCTAATTCCTGTGTGATCAGCAGGGCATATTTTTCTACCCAGAGAGCAAGCGGGTGCAGCTGCAGTAGTGGTCCTGCCATCGGAACAAGCATGGCACTGCCCCACTCAGGGGGAAAATGGGAAAACCAAACAAAGCTCAAACAATTCATCCCAATTCTATTCACCATGCACAGCAGTCAATGGAAGAGACTAGTTCTTCCTCTGCCAGGAACCAAGGCATCCCAGACCACATAGTCCACGCGTACCCCCTTTCCAACAGGTGGCTCCAAATCACCACCATCAAGACATCATTAAACAACACAGCAGAGCCCTGAGGGGTATTTTCAAGGGCTAAAGAAAGGCTTCTAGGAGCACACGTGCCGCTAAGATAAATGACAGAGTCCCCCTAAATTTGACCACTGTACAGCTGCCGATGGCTGATTTAGAGAAGGAAATGAGCAATAAAAACCAAGGATGTTCTAACAATAAAAAACTCCCTTTGTCACTTACAGTCAGTGAAACAGGAGTTCAGGTGAGGAGCAGCAAAGTCTTCTATTTAGCACCATCACCTTTCAGGAAGGTCTCCCAAGGACGCGCTCAGCCTGCTGCCGCTGCGTGCACATTTTTAGTTGTATTCGCTGATTGACCAGCAGCAGAGATTTCTAATTGTATTGTGCTTGCGGCAGCAACATGTGATTGAAATTGCTCCACTCCTGGTTCCTGTTGCGCTAGGGCTCAGATAAAGGAAGGCTTTCTCTCTTGCACAGTATGCACACCTCAGGGGGCTCCCGGGGTTGGGATCTGAACAAGCTAAAGATTATCTAGGGGCCTAATTCACCACATTTATGCATTGAGAATCGGAAATGGCTTTTGATTTGCCATTATCACTATTACACGGTGATGTTAGAAGCTTGTGGAGCAGCTGTTTATGAACGATTCGACCTGTGGCTTTCTACACAGCCAGGCAATAGAGATTCCAGGAGGGAGAATTCGTTGCAATATTGAAATACTGGCTCTGATCAATTACATCTTTACAATCACATTTGAAATGGATGCATTTGCCATAATCACCATAAGAAAAGTAAGAGATGGCTGAACAGTCTCTGTATTGAACAGAGAGATGCTAATGACCCTTCTCATTTCTTTTAAACACATATGCTCAACATTTAGAAATGGTTTGATAAAATATCCATGACTGCTGGCAAGTGGGTGGGTGACAATGCCCCACTATAGACATCAGAAGGGTTTGAATCTACAGCCTTCATCAACGAAGCATAACCCTTTAACCAAAGGAGCAGTTTTCCTAACTAGTAACAATAGTAGGCTGTTTCCCTCTACTAGCTCAGCCTGCATACAACATACATCTCACCAGTGGGACATAGATGCCATCGCATGGAAGTCCGGACGTTCTGCCCATTTATGCTCGCAAAGATTTTGACCCAGAGCTTTTACAGTCTTTAGGAATCAAGTCAAAAAACCCAGAATTAATATTATCCAGAGTGCAACTTCTTTAACTAGTCATTGGTGGCTCAGGCCACACCACGCCACACCTCATCCCATAAAAATTCAAAATATCAATGAAATGGGAAATAAAATTCATGCAAAAAGCCTCCTCCCTTAGTTCTCTTCTCTTTGTAAGTCCAGTGAAGAGGACTGCTGAGCCCTGGCACTGAGAAGACAGGGCTTGCCTACAAGAATCATCCGACTGCTTGCATCCGACGAAGTGGGTATTAGCCCACGAAAGCTCATGCTTCAATACTTTAGTTAGTCTTTAAGGTGCCACAGGACTCTGTTACCTCGGCTTGCCTACAGTTGTCTTTCCAAAATGTACCATTAAATTTAGAAACGAAGAGTGCAAGTGAGCCCCACTAGGATGTTGTAAGCCAACCTGTGATTATTAATGGTTGTGCATGGAGTCTGTGCGCATGGGTTTTTATGCCTCACATCTCAATTAAGGTCTTGTTCAGTGAAATTGACATGGGGGGTTTTAAACAGGTTTCCCATTCACACCCAGGTCAATGAATAGGCTAAGTGCAGAGCTGGGCCCTCTGAGTATTTGGAGTTAAACATCAGTGGTACAAACCATCAGCTAAGGGCTAGTCTAGAATGGCAATGTTAAAGCACTGTCGGGCCATTTGGAATCCGTATACTAGCCCTAGCACTATAGGAAATATTGTTTTGGTTGGGTTCGAGTTAGCATCAGCCTTAGTCAGTTACTCTATAACCAACATATAACTGCAAGTGACTTTCATAGAACAGAGATACAGCCAAAAGACTAACAAGAATCATGAGTGAAATTGACAGAGGGAGAGACAGCTTTGAAACATTTTAGTGCTGGGGCTATTTCTTCCCACACACCAGTCACTTTCTGAGATCCCATGAAATCTCCCTTCTCTGAGCCCCGAGCTTGCAGCATCAGAAAACAATAGTACATACATTCCCCTGTAGAATAGGCCAAAAGTCTGCAAACTACATGGAAAAACAATCGACTTGGCAGCTCTGCCGATTGTTCCTGGGAAGCCGGAATGATGCTTGACCTCCTGGAGACAAGCACAGCAGTCACTCTCTGCTTCCAAATAAAGTGTAATCCAATTCTAGGAAGTATGAGCAGCAATTCATACACTGGATAAAGCACTGCCAAGAGAAGAAAATAGCGGGACAGATCAGGGACACACTTTTCCCTGCCGAGGAGTGAGTCTAAAAAAAACCCAACACTTTTTCACCGAGACTATTCCCAGCTGTTGGTACATCCGGAAACTGACATTTTGGGCAAGGCTATAGATGTTCCTTAAGAAGGGCCTCAGGGGTAGATAAAGAGGAAATGAAAGGTTACACTTTCATCCCATATGAAATAGACCAGATGGACCCCAGCATGTTCAGAAAATAGATTAGAGCTGTCTTTGCATTACATCTGAAACTTTGATCCCTGTAGTCATGCTATATACAAATTTATAGGAAGATACCTGCAATCAGGGTGCTCATATAAGAAGAAGAGACTTTAATGATGAGCTAAGATATGGAACAAATGATGCCGATAAATCCATCACCTGCAGCTGGGACAGACACGGATGGCCACTGCTAAAACAAACAAACTGTTCAGGGGAGCTGGCGGGCTTGTTTTGATTATGCCTGGGATAAGTCTCAGTGCCCTTTGATCCCATGATGTTTTTGGAGCCTATGTTGCTGTCTAGCAGCAGGGTATATTTTTCTATCCCAAGAAGCAAGTGGATGCAGCTGCCTAGCGTTGATTTATAGTAGGAAGGGACTGCTAGAAAACCAAACCTGCTCACACAGTGAAACTGCTGCATTTTCACTGCCCGAGTCAGCAAAATAATTAGAATTCAGTTCTCACAATGTCAGGTGAGAAGAGCAGAAAAGCATTTTTGCATTTAGCATAAATCACCTTTCCAGATGATCTGCAAAGGATGCTCTCAGCATGCCACAGCGGTACATTTTTATTCATAGGATCCCTCCGATTGTGCTTTGACTCCATCTCCGCTCCAGGGATTTTCAATTCTAATTGTTGAGCTTTGCACAGTGACGTCAAGTTCACTGCTAGACTTCAGTGTCCTGTTTGTCTTGCCTTGGTTTGGAAACGTGGAGGCTTCTTTGCAGTTTTATTTCCACAGGATCAGGATCAGAAGGAGACTGGGGTGGGGTGAGGTGTGGGGGTGTACATGTGTGTGTGTCTGAGTGAGTCCTGCCTGACATTTAGACTGAGAGCTGTCTGGGGCAGGGACAGTCTCTTTCCCTACTTGTCCACAGCATAGAGCAAAATGGGCCCCAACTCTTGACCGGTACTCCTAAATCCTACCACAATATGAATGAATGAATGAATGAATGAATGAACAACAAACAATAAAGGGTCTGGCTTAGCACATTTATACTTTAGGACTCGTTATTGCTTTTAATTATGATTATTGCTTTAATTATGGTTATTGCTTTTAATTAGCTGCTAATGAAGCTGCTTATTACTATAAAATTTGGGACACGGTTGTACCCCGGGCATTCTATACGGACAGATGATCTATGTGCTTCTAACAGTCACGTCAGTAGGAAACTCAGCTCTTGTTCCATCTCATTTTTGCTCAGTTTTACACGTGCAATGGATACATTTGACATCAGCATAATCAGAACCATAAGTGAATGAATTGTTGGCTGCTAGTAAATATATGTCATCGTCTGATTCATTGCATGGAAATTTCTGTGCTCAAGCCAGTGATAAAAAATCAAATGAAAAACATGTGAAAACGCAGCTCTGTCACACATGCCTGGCTAAGCCGGCGTGGTGTTATAGGCACACAAACACACATGCCGTAGATCTGTTAATAGAAAAGACCAGATTCTCAGCTAGGAGAAATCAGCCCAAAATGTCTGAAAAACAAGGAACCATCGTTTTAAAAATAACCCCCCGATCCACCTCCCTGAAAAATAAACCAAAAAGGCGGTGAGGTTTTTCAACCCCTTTTCCCATTATGTAAACAGCCGCCCTCTGTTATGTCAACATGCTGCGAAGCCCCTTTCAGCACAGATGAAAGGCTCATGTACAGACGTTTCCTTCTCTTTCCAGAGGCCGACAAAGATGCTTAGAGACAAAACGGTGCCTATGCCCTGCAGCAGGGCTGGATCAGTGCCCTCATGCCTGGGAAGCAGGTCGGACCTACGCACAAACCAGCGGGGAAGAGCGGCCCAGACCAGTGCAGCGGCCTACCCTGGCCATTTCACACTGGATACAGCAGAGAGACAGAGTGAACGTCAGCCATTCAGAGCACTGCAGCAGAACCCCTTTGAATCCTCACATACAGGCTGCCCGTCGCCAACCATTAACCCCTGGCTAGCACAGCTGCATACTGCTCTGTGGGGAGAGTGTGCCACTCGCTAAGTCGGGCGTTCAGCCACCGAGTGGTAAAAGGAACAGTACTTATCTCTATTAACCTCTGACCTTGCACAGCTCACATCTGCAAACCGTGCCCGACCGACATGATAGCGGAGAGGCAGGTATCCTTTTCTCTTTTGTCGGCTCTGAGACATGCTCCCCAGGGCCACCGGGGGCAACCGAATCTTTGGGAAAATCTCCATATTGCGGGGAGCTTTCTGCAGCCTGATTTTTCTCGGCAGAGTGTAGCGCTGTCATTCAAAGCTGGGCCCCGCGGGAGGCTGGCAGATTCTGCCGCTTGGAGGAAACAATACATTGCCGTTTTGTGAGAAATAAAAACTCCTGCACGGCTGTCACTGGCACATCTGCACCAGGTTTAATGAGAGGAAAACAGAACCACTGATCGCACACGAAATGAACGAGGAGTCCTTGTGGCACCTTAGAGACTAACACATTTATCTGGACATAAGCTTTCATGGGCTACAGCCCACTTCATCAGATGCACATTGGGCTGTAGTCCACGAAAGCTTGCGCCCAAATAAATATGTTAGTCTCTAAGGTGCCACAAGGACTCCTGGTTCTTTTTGCGGCTACAGACTAACACGGCTGCTATTCTGAAACCTGATCACACACAGTATTTTGTTATATATGGAGAGAGATCAATGTACACAATGACAAACACAGTCCAACCCACCAGCACAAAAAGCAGCAGAACTTCTGTGATTCCACCATTGCAAGGGTGGGAAAACCAAGGACCCCAGGTTCCGCACCCTGGCACAGCATTCCGCCTCTAGTTATAGGTCACTAGGAAAGGCTCCGTATCATTTCTAATGAACCAGCCTTTCTGGGCTTGACTTTTTCAGGTGCTGAGCAGCCTTAAATCCCCCCGCAGTCAGAGAGGGCCTGTCCTTATGCTTAAAACACTCCCCTGGGACTCAATGGATCTAGGATCTATTCCTGGTCTTGCCACGGGCTCCCCGTTTAACCTGCAGCAAAAACTGTTGGGAACCCACAGCTCCTAGTGACTTCCGGAAATCAGGCTTTTAATTTCTCTCTGCTTCAAACCTGGGACCTGTAAAATGGGGGTGATAATATTTCCCTACTTTGCAGGGGTGTGGTGGCGCAGTTAGCTCCTAGATTGATGTGTACCACATAAAAGTGCGTAAAGAATTCATGCTTTGCATAGATGAGTTCCCTGCACTAGCAAAAAATGGGCTCATTGCAGTGATGCATCCTGAGCCTGCAGGCAGACACCTGCTGTGACACTGATGCTGCTCAGAGCTCTGCCAAGTAAAAGTTGACCAGCCCTGTCCGTTTTCACTGCTGCTGTCCAGAACCATATGGGCAGCAATGAAACTGATTGTCAGTTTCACTCTACTTCTTCTTGGGAAATTCAAGAGCAGCATGAAAGGCAGGCACTGGAGCTGTTCACTGGGGAGAAGGGGTAAATACTGGGGAGTGGGACAGGAGTCAAATAATGGAGACACGCCCCCTCACAGCAACAAGAAGGCTGAGGGAGAGACAATCTTCAAAACACATACACACACGCTCCTCAGTGCCAGCAGCAGTCCGGCTTTGGGAGGGATCACACTAGCAGTTGCAGCAATTTAACTATTTTTTTGGGGGGGGGTGTTAAATCACACCCCCAACTGGTTCAAAAAGTGGGCATAGAGCAGACGTTGGCATTTAATCAGATTAGCCAAATCTCACCAAATGAACTCATGAATTGGCAATTAAAAACTTCATCACACCAGGCTCCATCCTGCAAGGTGCTGAGCCCGCTGGCCCAGACCCAGCACCCCACATGAGCATGTGTGTAATTCAGGCATCCACGCAATCCCAGCGACTTCTGTGGGGCGATGTCGAAGGCTTTTTCTAGATTGGCCCCTGACAGCTGAGTATCCTGCAGGACTGAGCCCTTGGATGAATAACTCCCTTCCTCCGTCCCCCTCCTCCCCCCCCGGAAAAAACAGTGAAATATTTAAGAGGCTTTTCTTTGGATAAGGTCAGTGTTATCAAGGAAGCAGACTGCCTCGCAAGAAGTATTAGTTATATATTTGTTTAGATACGCTAAAAGAAGGGATTATGAAACATCAGGCTCGGAATACGGAAAACAACTCAGATTTGTTCCAATCTGCCATCCAAAGAAGCGCTGTTGTAAATATTGTGTGGGGACGAGGGAAAGGTACCTGAGTTGTAAACAAGAAACAGGGGACATATTTCCGACGGCGTTCAGCGGCACAGGCACTCCCCAGCAAGAGCAGCATCTCCTGGCACTGTAAGACAGTCAGAACGCCCAACACAGAAAACTGACGCTAGAAAGCTACATATTCCTCGTAGGACGGATCCAAAACCCGCTGGAGTCCACGGGGAGACTTCACTTGGCTTTGGATTGAGCCCTTTACAAATAGACACAAAGGGGCAAATGTCAGGCTTTAATCGAGGAGTCAGATCCATCACCAAAACCTGAACGCGGGCTTGACAATTTGGGGACAAACGGCCACAAATGAAGTGACCATCCGCTAACCTCCACACTCTTGTGGACTGGAAAAAAGAAATCGAACTTTTGACCTTTGGGCCTCATACATCACCACTTGGCAGAAGCTTGTGGCTCAGGCTGGCTGAAATGTGCCCTGCTTGTAGTCCTGTGCAAGAGGCAGCTTTCATATGCTAAGGGACCCTCCTTCACACTCCCCCCTCCAGTGGGGCTACAACAATAGAGAGACAAAGTGGGTGAGTGAGGTGAATGGGACAGTCCCTTGAAATCTATGGTAACTACTTACACTCCACAACCAGCTCCACCTTGTAGTTAGTTGTCCCAGACTTAAAGGAAAGCTGGGTGTAGCTCGACAGCTTGGGCTTGTCTTCACTGCCCGCCGAATCGGGGGTAGCGATCGATCTTTCTGGCGATCGATTTCTCGTGTCTTGTGAAGACGTGAGACATCGACCGCTCGCGGCGCCCCCGTCAACTCTGGACCTCCAGCTTGCCGGGAGGCGCAAGCTGGAGTCGACGGGGGAGCGCGCCGCCATGAGGACGGACGGTAAGTCGCCTGCAGATATGCAAACTTCAGCTACGTGAAGCAGTCGATCCCCCCACGTAGTGGGGACCAGCCCCTTGTCTCTCTCCAATACAAGATATCACCTTGTCTCTCTAATATCCTGGGATCCACAGGCTACCTCAAGGCTGCCTACAACAACATAGAGAAGAATCAGAGAGGTAGCCGTGTTAGTCTGGAATTGCAGAAGTTACAAAGAGTCCTGTGGCACCTTAAAGACTAAAGTATTGAAGCATAAGCTTTCGTGGGCTAATACCCACTTCGTCGGATGCATGTCCACTGCATGCATCTGACGAAGTGGGTATTAGCCCACGAAAGCTTATGCTTCAATACTTTAGTTACTCTTTAAGGTGCCACAGGACTCTTTGTAACTTCAACATAGAGAAGGACAATGTGCCAATCTGCATAGCAAAGGCCTGCTCATTGGGAGCACATCGTTAGGGAGATTGGAGATGAAAGCCTGGCTGGGTTCTGCATTAGCTCTATGCTAGGTCTTTGATTTCCAAAGGGAGGCTGGTGGAAAGCATCAATCACCTCTTTGTCTCAGAGGGAGGGTCATAGGTTCAGACAGTTGGTGTCCAAAGTCATTATCGGCCTCTGCTCAAGAGGGGTTTTAGGATCAACAAGGAGGGAGGTGATGCATGGGTGCCGACTCCGTGGGTGCTCGAGGCTGGCTTGTCCCCTGAGGGCCAAGGCGGGGAAGGGGTGGAGTTGGAGTGGGGGCAGGTGCGAGCACCCACCAGCACCGGGGGAAAATTGGCACCTATGAGGTGATGGATGGCAGGAGAGATCACTTGATCATTACCTGTTTGGAAGTTTTTCTGTTTTAAAATTGACACCGTTAAGTCTTTAATAGAATGGCTAGGGAGACTGAAGTGTTCTCTTACTAGTTTTTGAATGTTATGATTCCTGATGTCAGACTTGTGTCCAAAACTTCCAAAACAGACTCCAACGAGAAGCTGATGAACTAGAATTAATTTTCAAATTGGACACTGGCAATCAAGGGTTAAACAGGGACTATGAGTGGCTTTGTCATTATACTAATTGAATGCATTTTCCTAGTTAAGTCTCTTTTACAGATTCTTATCAACTGTTAGACATAGATCCACATTTTCACTACAAAAGGTTTTTTTCCTCCTGCTGATAATGGCCCATCCAAATTAAACAGCCTCTTAGAATTGGTATGGTAATTTGCAACTTTTTTTCTTCTTTCTGTGTGTATAAATGCATCTTACTTCTGTTTGTTCCATTCTATGCATCTGATGAAGTGGGCTATAGCCCACGAAAGCTTATGCTGAAATCAACTGGTTAGTCTCTAATACACTGTTAGTCACACAGAGGAGGCTAATGAATTTATAATGGCCTTTGGGCTGCCGCTGATGGACACACATCTGTACACCAGTGGCTCTTTGAAATGTGAATGGATTTCTAGTCTAGTGACAGAATCGCCCATTGAAAATATGACTGCTTCAAAGGTAATTTACACAAAAGGCTTGCAGTGCTTCGAAGGCCACCAAAGGAGACTCAGTGCAATTGCCTGGTAATGACTAGGGAGGGCAAAATCATCCACTTACTAGGAGTTTTATTACATTAACACTGAAAGGGTGCGGTGAAAAGATGCATTTGCCATAAGATCGTTCCTGCAGTATAAATTGCAGGGAAGGAGGTGGTCCAATGAACAGCCCCAAACCAAAACGTTGTCAAAAGAAGGCATTTCTCAGCCACAAACGGGCATGTCCCATGCCCCCGTCAGGCACAGAGGAGCTGACAAGTTATATGCAAAGAGGCTGTCAATATGATGACAGTTACTGTGTGGCAGAATTTATGCCATGACTGTAATTCCTAGATGAACTATGGCCCCTTGGACACTGGAGAATTTTGCACCATTATGTGAATTTAAAATGGTTTCAATCCAGCTATGCTGCAAGTGTGTTTCACACGTCTCTGATGAATTAGCAGCGCAGCCTCGATGGTGTGAATTCCTCAAATGGTTTGCAGACCTGGCTTCTGACCAAGATCAGATTGAAGGCACAGCAGCAAAACTGCAGGCTCCAAAAGAGGATGCTGTCAATGGCGTTTTGGGCTGATTTCAGTGGTTTGTATCACAACAGTGAATTACCTGCTGTGGGGCCTGCTGACAGCCTTGGCATGCCCCTTACAGCAGGGGCCTCAAACACACAGCCCGCCAAGCTCCCCATGCCCTCCCCCACTGGAGTTATTTCCTGCAGCCTGCCAAGCTCCCCTCCCCTCACTCCTCCTCCCCTCACTCCTCCTCCCCCTCTTCCTCCAGCCGGCGCACCACATCCCCACTCCTCTGCTTACCTCCAGGTGCTCCCCACCTATTGTTTGGCGGCGCTTAGCGCTTTCCAGGAGGGAGGGGAGAGGAGCGGGGAGCTACACGCTCAGGGGAAGAGGTGGAGAAGAGGCGGAGCAGAGGCGGGAATTTGGGGAAGAGATTGGAATGGGACGGGGAAGGGGTGGGAAGAGGCGGGGCCTCATGAAAGAGGTAGAGTGGGGGACGGGTACAACAGGGGTTGGGGTGTCAATGATGCGGCCCTCAGGCCAATGTACTAGTCCTCACGTAGCCCTCCTGGTGATTCAAGTTTGAGACCCCTGCCTTAGAGTGTGAAACAGTGAGAGCTGGGCCTTCCCGGCCAATGGGGGCCTACTGCTGATAGTTATTTCTTTGCTAGTGCCGCTGCTGGGCTACTAGAGCCACAGAGAGGAATAAATTATCCCCCAAACGCAGCTTGAAATATGGGCTCCGAAACCAACCGGTGGGAGACGGTTTCACAGGACATGTACTGAACAGCCTTGCCTGGGGGAAGTAGCAATGCAAGTCCTTTTTGCGAGTTCCCCACCCCGGTACAGATATGGATGGCTGGTGTCTCTAACGGTGCATGGCCATGGGCCATCACAGGCATGCAGAGGTGAGGCCAAACAACAGGAAGGATACGTACACCAGTTGGGAGCGTGCTTGCACGCACGGGTAGCCAGACACATGCTAGCTCTGCTCAAGCGAGTACACTAAAAATAGCAGTGTAGCCGGCGGCAGCATGGACAGCGGCTCAGACTAGCTGTACGAATATGTACCAGGGTGTCCAGCAGGGACTGTACTCAGGTGACTAATCCAAGTGGCCACTTCTGCTACCCCAGCTACACTGCAAGCTTGGGCACGTCTGTCTACTCTACTCACACAGGGAAGCACCCTCCCAGCTGCAGGGTAGGGATCCCCGAAGTGGTCATTTAAGCCCACCCCGGCCTATATTTCCTATAAGCCAAGGCATAGTGTTTACTGGCCTCAATGAAGCAGCTCTCAGTCATAAACACCGCACCAGGTAGCAAATATTAACAGCTTGATAGACCCAGTCAGGCACGTGAAGTTAAGTACATGCATAAGCCTTGGCAGAAGCAGAGACTTACCTCTGCCATAAAAACACCCCCACTGGCAGCATAGAAAGGAGCAAGGAATGAAACTGACGTTCGTGTCCAAGACATCAGGAACAAAGAAACTGCTGAGCGGATGGGATTTCCTAAAAATACTGAAAAAGAAAATGCCAAGAATTTCCTAACTTTAACGAAACTCTTCAGCGTGTACTTATAGCTGTTTAGCTTATTAGCCAAAGAGTCCTGTGGCACCTTAAAGACTGACAAAAGTATTGAAGCACAAGCTTTCGTGGGCTAATACCCACTTCGTCGTGGATATTAGCCCACGAAGGCTTATAATTCAATACTTTTATGAGTCTTTAAGGTGCTACAGGTCTCTTTGTCGCTTCTGCAGATCCAGACTAAGGGTATGTCTTCACTACAGCAGTAGGTCGATTTCCCTTAAGTCAATTTTCTAAAGTAGACTTTATAAAATCGACTTAGTGCGTCCCCCACGAAGGACAGCAGGTCGACAGTGTCTGTCCTTAAAATTTTGCAGGGGTCGACATAGCCAGCATTGCACTGTGGGTAGGTATCCCACAGTGCCGGGAGTCCCCAGCTGACACCACCTTTCGGGGCAGCCAGGCACGCTCCCCAAGGGACCAGCCCCAGTCCGAGCAGCTCCGTGGCCCCCGTGCCAACCCGAGCAGGTCCGCGGACCCCCCCGCCCACCCGGGCAGCCCTGCGCCGGCTCCCCCCCGCCCGCCCGAGCAACTCAGCGGACCCCCGTGCCCACCTGAGCAGCTCCGCGGACTCCCATTCCCACCCGAGCAGCCCCACGCCGGCTCCCCTCCCCCCTGCTCGGGCGGGGGGTGTCCGCGGAGCTGCTCGGGTGGGCGGGGGTGTCCAGCGCGGGGCTGCTCGGGTGGGCGGGGGTGTCCGCGGAGCTGCTCGGGCGGGCGGGGGTGTCCAGCACGGGGCTGCTCGGGCGGGCGGGGGGGGTCCGCAGAGCTGCTCGGGCGGGCGGGGGTGTCCAGCGTGGGGCTGCTCAGGCATGCGGGGGGGTCCGCGGAGCTGCTCGGGCGGGGGGAGCCGGCGCGGGGCTGCTCGAGCGGGCGGGGGTGTCCAGCGCGGGGCTGCTCGGGCGGGCGGGGGGGTCCGCGGAGCTGCTCGGGCGGGGGGAGCCGGCGCGGGGCTGCTCGGGCGGGCGGGGGGGTCCACGGAGCTGCTCGGGCGGGGGGAGCCAGCACGGGGCTGCTCGGGCGGGCGGGGGGGTCCGGCGCGGGGCTGCTCGGGCAGGCGGGGGGTCCGCAGAGCTGCTCGGGCGGGCGGGGGGGTCCGGCGCGGGGCTGCTCGGGCAGGCGGGGGGTCCGCAGAGCTGCTCAGAAGGTCGGAGGCTTAAAGTCCCATGCATCCTCACTAGATCACAATCGACCCAGAGAGAGGTCGATTTCAGCTACTCCTCTCGTTAGGGAGGAGTACAGAAGTCGATTTTAAGGTCTCTTTAAATCGATTTTAAGGGCATGCATGTGAGGACGGGTACAGGCTTAAATCGACTTTAGCTTGCTAAAGTCGACGTTAAGACCTAGTGGGGACCAGGCCTAACACGGCTACCTCGCTGATTCTAGCCAAAGACTAGCATTGCAACACAACTTTTTCCACGTTAGAAACCTTTACTTTTTCTAACCCAGTCCTTCAAAACCAAATGAATTCACATTAAATATCTATATGAACTGTTAGTGCTATTAACGGACCTTCTTCTCCAGGGTACGAGCTCTCTTTGTTGCAGCTCTGTAAACCACTAAAGTTTTCGTGATGTCTGAAAAAATTCAGGAGGTGGTTCCTAAAACCACCTGGCCTATCTGCTCAGGAGAACACTGTCCTAGGCCTTCCTGCGCTCGACCATAACAAATCAAGTTCATTGTCTCCAGTGACTAGGAGTAAATCCAAACAAGAGCATTGCAAATTAGCTGAGATCATCTGGAATATTCCACTATTAGTTGGCTGGCTGAGGCCCAGGCAGGATGGCCTTGTGGGACTCATGAGATAAAGGGTTCAAGACTCGGACTCTATCATATACTTCCTCCGTGACCTTAAGCAAGTCACAGAGGCCTAGATCCTGAATGGTGTTTAGGTACCTAACTCTCATTGATTTCAAGGGGACTTTTGCACCTAACCCCCTTGAAAGATCTGGGTCTTAATCTCCCTAGGTCTCAGTTCCCCCATGTATAGAATGGAGATAACATTTCATTTCTTCTCCCTCTTGCCTGTTCTGTCTCCTTAGACTGGGAGCATTTGTACAGCACCGAGCGCAATTGGGCACTGATCTCAGGTGGGATCTCTCAGTGCTGTTGTAATACAAGTAATAAGGAGCCTAGCATAGCTTGCCATTCGCTGTTTGCTAAGAAATTGGCCAGTTTGTAACTCGCATTCATGAAAGGGGCCCCATCAGGAGCACCGGAAGTCAAACTCAGTCAAAGTCAGTGGAGGTTCCCCCACCACTTAACATGGAATTTTGGCCCAGAATTGCTCCAAGGCCAAAAATCAAATGTCTAAGGTTATGGAAGTTGCACGAAGCCACCCACAAATAGCCAGGAACAGCTCTGCTCGCATGTGTGTGTGTGTGTGTGTTTGTGGTCAACAACTTAAAAAAAAAAAGCTGTTCCCATCTTTGATTTTTAAAATCTTGAAAGGCATTTTATACCCTTTTCAACACTTTGCAAAGAACCCCCTTCCCCTGCCACACACACGCCCTGAGAGAGGAACATCTGTTCCCTCAACTTTTGCTCCATGTCATATGGTCCCTGCTAAATGCTCCTCCCCAGACACAGTGATGAAACAGCCCCTGCTAAAAGGGAGGAGGGTTGTTAGACCAGCTGGGAGCGGAAAGCTCTCCTAGCCACAGGGAATGGAGCCAAGATGAAAGGCAGCTATATTTTCCCAGGTGATCCCATTCCCAATTGCACCTCCAAGCTCCAACTTTCTCACTCCCAATTTAGCCCAAAAACAAACAAACTGGAGCCGATTTGAATATTCCAAGGGTTGCTGACGTCACTCTTTGTTGTCTTATCACAGCCAGGCGTTTAGTCGAATTCAAAGAGAAAATAAAACAGGATAGCGGATCAAGAAGCCTGCTGCACTCTGTCAAGGAAGCCAAGGGCTTTAGTAACTTTAGAGCGGTGTGAACTGGGTTTGCAAGATAAGCCCAAACCTGGTGTTATGGCACAGCTCAAGAAAGATGCACAAAGTAAAAAGAAAAACAGGAAGCCATCAAAGCATGGATCATGCAGCCCCAAGCTCTGCCTTTGTTCCTGTCATCTCCAGTGGATACCATCTTATTTATAAATAACATAGACCTGCTCCTGTGCCCACAGAAATCAGTGGCAAAATGCCCATTGGCTTTCATGGGGATAGAAACAGGCCCAAACTGCATGGCGGTAGGAAGAATCTTCTTCCATAAGCAGATTACTCCATACATGTCTGCTATGTAGATTCTTGTACTTTCTTCCAAAGTATCTGATCACCGACAGGATTCAGGACTGGGTGGACCTCGGGTCCGATCCAGTCTGGTCATTCCAATGTTCCTAGGATTCAATTCTGCTTCTTTGGAGTCAAGACAGGCTCAGCGGGGCAATACCAGCTGTTACTTTCTGAGCTCCGTGAGGTCCAGCCTGCATGTGCAGTTGCAGGATCAGGATCATAGATTGCTACATAGTTATATGTTCAGTTTAGTCCTGCGGGCCCCCGAAAACCCAGAAACAAGCAGTAACCAATGAACCTCGCTGCTGGGGAAATGTGGGGAAGCAGGGAACGGCCCCTCCTGACTGGGGCTGCTTCACATTGATTTTGCTCAAAAGCATTTTTTTAAATAAAAAATGGCCTTTTTTCAAAAATGAAATTTTTACCTAAAACTGTACATTTTAAAAAATGTCCCCCTTTCCAATAAGATTAAAACCGGGGGTGGGGGTGGGGAATCCAGTTTCAGTTTTCAATCTCGATTTTATGGTTTAGGGGATTTCTGGCCCCTTCCTCCTCCTTTTTTTTAGAGGCAAAATGAAAAAGGGGAAGAAAAAAAAGTGGGGAAAGGGAACAAAATACTGAGGCCATGTCTACACTACACTACAGTGCCAGGGCTGTGCCGGCACAACCGCACAGGGGAAACGCAGCCCACAGTGACAGAAGAGGCTTTTTTGTCAGCGTCCGGCCACCTCCGCAAATGACGAGGTTAGCTTGTCGTAGGTATGGCACTGAGAGGGTGGATTTTTCACACCCCCAGCCAATGTAGTTATGTTGTGTCGATGAGGCCTGAAAATTTTTAATTTTGAACTTTTTTGGTTAATTATTTTTGACACATTAAAAAAACAATCACACATTGTGTGGTCCTTTTCTGCAGCACCAAAATTATTTTGCAAAAAAATGAGTATCTTTTAAATCAGCTCTATTCCTATGCCGCCCCCCCCCCCCAGCCTACCCCTCAGAGAAACTCTCACATATTCACTCCCATGGGTTCCTACGTTTCTGAAAACATGCTTTTCACGTGGTACCATCTGGTCAACCGAACACGTACATGTGGGCTCCTGTTTGCCTGGAAAAATAAGACCATCTATTCTGCAGCAACATACGCAACATGTGACTGGCACTCGGACGCCCATTGGGTCAGCAACTGCTTGCATGATCCAAGATTGCACTAAAGTGTGTGCAATACAATGTTAACGACCCACCTTCAGACTGAATGCATGATTGTGTACCAGTCCATTGCCCTGATCTTGCCAATGCTTATACCCGGGAGGACCCCGTGAATCTCAGACAGTGGCATCTGGTGATGCCAGGCTGATTCTGTCCTGAAGGTGAGCCAAAGCAACTGTCCTCTGGAAGGTTTCTTTCTTCTCCTCTCTTAAGCTACATCTACACTACCACTTATGTTGCTCAGGGATGTGACTATTCCTCCCCCTGAGCCATGGAAGTTCTAGCATGCACAGTGCTGTGTCGACAGGAAAGCTTCTGCCGTTTGCGGGCGGGTTCTTTTTATCCCCTGGACACAGAGCGTCTTCACCAGATGCGCTGCAGCAGTGCGGCTGTGTTGGTACGGCTGTGTGACTGCAGCGCTGCACATGTAGCCAGGGCCTTAGCCTTTGCGGACAGTCTATTCCTCTCAAGTTGCTCGTGCATTATAACTCCTGGGGCTCCACCCATGCACATGCAGGGCTGAGGCCTATATTACCATTGGTATAGCTGGTATCTACAGTACTGGCAGGCAGCAGGGGAAGGAAGAGGCTGCAAAAGAGACCCGGGAGGAGAGCATAGAAGCTGATTCGGCAAGAAGGGAAGGGGCCACCCGGCGAGCTAGAATGGGGATGTAGGAAATGCCAGGCAGGCAGGAGGGGAAGGGTGTGAGGACAAAGCACATCCTGAGAGTAGAGGGAAGTGGCAGAGAACGGGCAGCAGGGACCTGGGGTGTCTCTAAGAAGAAAATGTCAGAATTCCAACCCATTGTCTCTAAGCCCCTCACTGTCCTATCAGAAAGCTGCTTTCTCCCCGGGGGCTCTTTTAAATAAGCTTCTGGCCAGGACCCCCTACATCATTCATCCCGTCCTTAGCAGTATATCACGCCATGCTCACCATGGAGCTAAAGGAATTAAGAACAATTATGATTAGGCCCTGGAAGCCTTTGCAAATGTCTGGCTGATGGCAGCCTCTTTGATCACGCAGCCTGCTGGGCAAATTAACTCTCTTCACCTCCCTCACTAGCTGCAAAATGCACTAGCGGGAAAAGAGATTCGGTGTTTTTGTTAAAGCCCCAGCTCCTGGAGTCATGTGATTCTGTGAGCATTTCAGCATTCATTTAAAGAGATAGTCAGCGTCTCACCCTCATGGCTGCAGAGAAAGAAGCTGGAAAATGTGACCCAACCATACCTGACAGGCTCAGAAACCTGAAGGTGAATAAAAAGAACCCATCTTTAGAAACAAAAGTCTTGATCTTTAAGCCAGTCTCATGATGTTGGGGGAATGACTGACAATTTTTGAACACTTGGGTTTAGCAATGCTGTGAGTAGAAAATGTTTCCAAATCAGACTCATGTAACTAGCAACGGGGAATCAGGCCAGCAAGGAATAGCTGTTTTTGAATGTTCTGGTCATCTATGTAAAAGACAAGGCAATGACTGTTGGCACCAACACAAGAGAAAGCCCAAGTGTGTCGCTACAGCTGTGCAAATTTTTCAGTCCACTGGCCAAACCAAAAAACAAATGTTTTGGGTTGACCCAAAATGAAACTTAAAAAAAAAATTGAAGCAAAAAAGTGAGAAATAAAAATGGTTTTCGGTCGAATGAAATGCAACACAAGATCAAATGTTTCGTTTCATTTTCAGGGCTGCTGTTTTCTTTTTCCCTTCTGTCAGGGTTCAGGCCCCCCCCCAGGCCGGAGTCCCTGACGAGTCCCGTCGGCTGGGACAGTGTGGCCCAATGGCCAGAGTCAATATCAGCCCCCTCGGCTGGGGCCGTGTGGCCCAATGGCCAGAGTCAATATCAGCCCCCTCGGCTGGGGCAGTGTGGCCCAATGGCCAGAGTCAGTATCGGCCCCCTCGGCTGGGGCAGTGTGGCCCAATGGCCAGAGTCAGTATCGGCCCCCTCGGCTGGGGCAGTATGGCCCAATGGCCAGAGTCAGTATCGGCCCCCTCGGCTGGGGCAGTGTGGCCCAATGGCCAGAGTCAGTATCGGCCCCCTCGGCTGGGGCAGTGTGGCCCAATGGCCAGAGTCAGTATCGGCCCCCTCGGCTGGGGCAGTGTGGCCCAATGGCCAGAGTCAGTATCGGCCCCCTCGGCGGGGGCAGTATGGCCCAATGGCCAGAGTCTATCAGAACCCCCCTTCCCTGGGGCAGTGTGGCCTAACGGCCAGAGTCAATAGCAATCCCCTTGCACTAGGGCAGTGTGGCCTAACGGCCTGCTCCTGACCCCCACTCAGCGGGGAGGTCCTACCGCAACACGCTGAGTGTCTTCGGGTGGGCAATACCACTCCCTCACTATCCTGGGGTCAGTTCCTACCTGGTCCATCGACAGGGTCCCTTGGCGGGTTGCTGATCCCTCGTATGTGGCTAGGTCCGTCGCCCCCTCAGGCAGGTGGTGGTTTAAGGCTCCTGACTGGCTGTGGCCGGCATCAGACTCTAGGGCAGGGTCCTGCCATGGCTCCAGCTCCGGCTCCTGGTGTGGCTGGGGCTGGTCCTCCGCTGGAGCTCGGCCGGCACGTCCTCCTCCTACGGCAGCCAGCCCAGACTGAGCTGTGCTCCCTTGTTTTATACTGCCTGAGCATTTGGAGCATGCCCAGTGCAGCGGGGGCGGGACTTCCGCTGCTAGCACTTCCGGCCAGGGGCAGCCCTGGCCCGTGCGGGGCCGGTCCGCCCCGTCACACCTTCTTTCAAAATAAAACGGACGTCAACTTCTAACCGAAACGATGTTTTGAATTGAGAAATAGAAACGTTTCATTTCAAAAGGTCAAACCAAAATGTTTCAGCTCGGGGGATTCAGCACAAACTCATGAAATATTTCCGTCTACCTGAATCTGCATTTTTCCATGGAATAAAAAGCTTTGGCTGAAAAATTTCATTTAGAACTATGTGTGCATGAGAGCTCCAAAGGGCACGACTGAAACTTGGCTCCCCTTCCCTTGCTGTGCCCAAGCAAATAGTTGGCCGGGCAGTGAAATAAGGCAGGGGAGAATGAAGGGGCAGTATAATGTCAGATGCGATTGCAACAACACCTGTAGAAACAGAAGGAGGAAAAGCAGATGAGCAAAAGAGAGAGGGAGACACCGAGACAGGAATGCACAACACAGGTGGGGAGAACAGAGGAGGACAAAGATGAGGGGCCGAAGGAAATGAAAGAAGGTGAGGATAGTAACGGAAGAGAAGAAATAATCAGTAACAAAGTGATGGAAAGGAGAGTGGAGAATGCAGGAGGCTAATTCTTTGCCCTTCTGTAACACATTTCGTCTGAGGATCTCCAAGCAATTTACAAAGGTGGATCCCTGTTTCACAGATGAGGAAATAAGGGAACAGAAATTATGTCCTTTGCCAGGTGAAACAATGGCATTCAGGAACTGTCTCGCAGTCTCTGACCACTAGACCACGCTGCCTGCCACTCAACGAATATTCCTGACAGGTGGTTTCCATGTCGAACTTCCCGATACATAACCCCACTGGCACCGGACCCAGTAGAGAGATTCAGAGTAGCTCGAGCCAAAGAGTGATACTGCAGGCAGCAAATGTGAATGTTTTGTATCTCACCCATTAAATAGAACAATAAGAGGTCCACAAAGGTTACATTTTCCTTTGGGGAAAAAAAGATGCTGGATTCATTTTAATTATACTGGAAAAGGAACCACACAGGAATAGTCCCCAGAGCCCGAAAGCTGGGATACAATTCCCAGGATTTTGACGTAATACTGGTTTTATCAATGAAAAGAGCATGTTTTACAAAATTAACAATTACCATATAGTAAGCAAGGGGCAAAATAAAGACACTCAGGAGTCCTCTTCTCTATGATTTCCCAAGATAGTATCGTGACTATATTTTTTCCTAAGGACGCATGCCCTCTATGTTGCACTACCGGTATAATCTCAACTATTACAGTTCGGCATTATTAACCTGAGCAGATTTAATCATCTGAGGCAAATAATTTGCTATCCTATTCAGGATTCAAAAGTAACAGATGCATGTATTTTTAGCTCTGTAAATTGATGGCAAATTCAATATTGGTCTGTTCCACATAGTTCCTTGTCCCCGACTCATCACCGCAGGAGCTAGAATTTTCATTAAGCGATGTGACTAACATCTGTCACGTGTGTATCGTTCCTGTTCATCCTCTCTCTTGGGGGAGAACTGTGTGTGCAGTGGAGCTTTTTGTTTTGGTCAGGGTAGATGCCCAGGGAGCCATGAGTGATGGATGGAGAAGGCAGGTGGGAAAGGTTTCAGAGGGGTAGCCGAGTTAGTTTTTATCAGCAAAAAGAACGAGGAGTCCTTGTGGCGCCTTAGAGACCAACACATTTATTTGGGCGTAAGCTTTCGTGGGCTAGAACCCACTTCATCAGGAGTGGAAAATACAGGAGCAGGTATAAACACATGAAAAGGTGTGAGGTCAGTCAAGTTGAAGAGGTGCACCTTGCCCTTCGAGCAGAAGGTGGGCAGCTCTGTGGTGCTCCTTCGTTCCTGTGGAAGTTCAGTCCACATTAGTTATGACCGACCAGATACGACGTGTCTCTCGTTATATGGCAACATGGAAGCCCAGGATGTGCTGCCCATGATAGGCCCTTGGTGGTGTACGCCCACTCCCTTCAACATGAGCCTGGAGCTTTGGACGAGCCCCAGATGAGCAGGGTTAGGTTGAGTGCTCTCTCTTCCCCACCAGCCCAGAAGGCCTGCCGGTCTTTCCATGGACAAGGGCACTGCACAGCAATTGCTAACCCAGGATCTCCAGGAGTTGTGCTAAACGGCAACGGCATTGCAGCACACACGCCTGCTGTCCTCTCAGGCCAGCGAGTGCAGGGGGGAAATGCGAGAGCTCTTCTCCCCTGGGACCTCCTCGGTGCCAGGCCATTGCTCCCCTGCCAGCCCGGAGCACGTGGAAAGAATACAAATTCCTCAAACGTGATTTACGAACACAAACACTCCGTTACTGCTGCACCGCAGCCTCGCTACACGGCCAAGAACAACATGCAATGCTTGTACAGCGCACACGGGGCAAGTCTCTTGACAGACCAATATGACGACAGCTCAGGCAATAGCAGCAAGCCAAATAAAGCGGGGAGGGGGGGATTTTCAGGGGGTTCCTAAATAGAACCCATAAAATTCATGAGCATGTTGACCCCGCGAACCCAGAAGCCACGGCTGCATGTCAAAGATGACAGGCCGTGCTCTCACCGGCTGGACTGCATGTCCAAACTGGCACGACAGCACTGTTACCAGCTTTGCGTGCAAGCATCTGAACACTGCAGGTCCGTTGAATGGAAGCAGAAGTCAACACTCCCCAAACTTTTCCAGAACTCAAGGATGCTTCGATCAGAGCGTTCGACTTGACCCCTTGATCAGCGCCAGTAATATTTACCAAGCGACTCACTGCATGCGTGAGAGTGCCAAGCACACCTAAAGAAAAAGGGGATCCTTAGAGTTGAAAGGAGCGAACGTCACAAGCTAACACAGGAAGGGGATGAGAGAGGCAGGGCCGGCTCTAGCTTTTCTGCCGCCCCAAGCCAAAAAAAAAAAATGGATGTCTGGAATGTGCCACCCCAAGATTACCCGGAACGCCACCCCTTAAAATGTGCCGCCCCAAGCACCTGTTTCCTCGGCTGGTGCCTGGAGCAGGTCCTGGAAAGAGGCAGAGCTCTTGCTTTTGTATATTCTCAGGGTCACGTTTCTAAGAGCAGCGCTGCATGTTGCATTTTTGGACACATCAGTGTAGAGGCCAGGCCCTTTGCAAATGTGACGCTAAGTGGGCAAGATCTTACCTCGATAACTGGGACCACTGAAAGGCCTGCTTTATTCACCCAGGCTAGGGAGGCCCACGGAATATAACATCTAGGGAGACTATGGGGTGGGAGGGAGAAGCTGAGTTGCACTGCTGGTTAGTAGAGCAGTTCAAAACAACAAACATCAAGAGCTAGTGCAGAGGACAGCTGAGCCGGAGCTGCAGGATTTGAATGGGAATCCCAACTATTCAAAAAGCCGGGAGTCTTGGACACAGGTTTTCGGTTTGGCTCATTCTAAAGATGGGGGCCTAATGCAAAGTTCAGATCCTGCTCCAGATCCAGACTTTTCCAAAACTCACAGATGCTTTGATCAGAGGGTTTGGCTTGACCCCTTGACCAGTGCCAGTAATATTCGGCATGAAGTACACTGCATGCGGAAGAGTGTTAATGCCTTGTAAGCCTGAGACGTATTAGCATCACCAGTTGGTATACAATATTATTTCAAGATGCAGAGTAAAATTTTCAAAAGTGCCCGAGTGACTTAGGAGCCTACCTGCCATTTTCAAAAGTAACTTGGGTACTTCGGGCTGGATTTTTAAAGGTCTTTAGGTGCTTAAAGTTGCAGAAAGGCATCCAGTGGGACAGTCCAGCACTCCCATTGAAACCAAAGATTCTAAGTCTCAGTGAAAGTCCCATCGAAACCATTGAAACCCATTGAAACCAAAGATCCCAAGTCGCGGTGAAAGTCAGTGGAACGTAGGCTTTTAAGTCACTTAACTGCTCTTGAAAAATGTTGCCATCAGACGTGATCCCTGCCCTGCTGAGCTATGTCTAAAGACTGATGGGTAAACCAGCGAGCACACAGAAAGGCCAAAAGGGTGGAATATAAACTCTAGGTGGACAAAGACTGTGTCTTTGTGTTTAGGCAACTTGGGGTACAGCTTCTGACTGGCCCTTTGGACACCCCGTCCCCACAATACAGATAAGAAATAATAAGAACTAACCTGTGAGCTGCAAATAAGTGGATCAATCCTGGGTGGCGCTGTGCAGTCTAAGTTCCCATTTCAATCAATACGTCCTTTTAAATATACCCTGAAAATCAAATACAAAGTTCACAGTGAAATTTCCTGAGCAATACTCCTTAAAGGTTAACAAGGATAATGAGGTTAATGCAATAAACAGGGTCATAGTGGGACAGGTACCTCATACCTAGGGCTCGACCAAATTCACGGCCCTGAAAAACATACCACGGACTGTGAAATCTGCTCCCATCCTGCCCCTGGGAATCTGGTCTTTCATGTGTTTTTACTCTATACTATACAGATTTCACGGGGGAGACCAGCGTTCTCAAACTGGGGGTCCTGACCTAAAAGGGCATTTCAGGGGGGTTTCAAAGTTATTGTAGGGCGGTCACAGCATTGCCACCCCTACTTCCGGGCTGTTTTCAGAGCTGGGCAGCTGGAGAGTGGCGGCTGCTGGCCTACGGCTCAGCTCTGAAGGCAGCAGCACAGAAATAAGGGTGGCAATTCCGTGACCCCCCTACAATAACCTTGCAACCTCCCATAGCCCCCTTTAGGATCAGGACTCCCACAGGGACAACACCATGGCATTTCAGATTTCAATATCTGAAATCAGGAACACTGCGATTTGAAAAATCCTACGGCTGTGAAATTGACCAAAATGGACTGTGAATTTGGTAGGCCCTATTCAAACCATAGAACAGTGTCAAATCCCCAATCTCCTCAGTTTCAAACATTGCCCTTTCTGGAGCAAATCATCTGTGTTTCTTTAGGTCTTGGATTATTCTGAAAGTGTCTCGTTAGACCTTGAATGTTGCCAAATAAACTCGGCCGGCCCATTTAAATAACCATTGAACATTCCCTCTCCATCTGTATTATTGCTTCAGAGCCCAGTGTGGCTGTCTGAGCTTCGAGGTGGTCTGCCGGGGGTGACTCAGTCAGCAAATTTCCATAGGACAAAAAACTAGCAGGGAGGACTAGCACAGCAGCAAGCTAGCTAATAAGCTGTAATTCAAAGGGAATGCTTATTTTGTTTGCTTATTCCTTCTGATTGACTAGTTGCATATTATTAGACCTTTCCATTTTGCAACCTCCAATCCCCGTGCTTAGCGAGTTAATAAATGCCCCCAGAAACAAATTACAAAACTTAGTTAGTGCTAAGTGATTCCATTTCTGTGCACTCTTTTAAAGCACTCCAGCAGAGCTGGAATCATCTTTATTAGATCACTGCTTTGCTGTAGACTGTTTAGTCCGTCGTCTGCAACATGAAGACGGGCCAAAGGGGCTGAATCCGTTCCACACCGTGGTCTCGTGCCAGCATGGAAGCCCTCGCACGTTCACCGCACGCTGAGAATAAGTCGCTTCAGCCATCCTGCCTTTGCTTTTCAACCAGGCTGCGATCTTCTGCTTTGAGTCTGTTCTGAGTGCTGCACTGTTCTAACCCCCCCCCCCCCCCATCTCTGGAGTCTGGTCGGAATCACTGGCCGTGCATTATTACTAAATCAAATAAATCTCAACTTAAAGGCACCAGGCTAAAAAAAAAAAAGCACACACACAACCCCCCAAAATACCGAGCACGGGACAAAGTTAGGACGCTGTTGTTTAAAAGTCTTCTCCAGGGGCTTGTTCATGTTAAATAACCTCTCCTGTCCAAACGAGGGCGGTGAAAATCCACACTGAATAGAGCAGGGGTTCTCGAACTGGGGGCCATGACCTTTCAGGAGGTTGTGAAGTTATGACATGGGGGGTTGTGAGCTGTCAGCCTGCACCCCAAGCCCTGCTTTGCCTCCAGAATTTATAAAGTGTTTCATATATTTCAAAAGTGTTCTTAATTTATATGTGGGGGGCAGAGGAGGTCACACTCAGAGGCTTGCTGTGTGAAAGGGGTCACCCGTTTGAGAACCACTGGACTAAATGAACCCCCGCCAGAGCAATTTGTGCTTGAAACCGGGCTGGGCGAACCTCCAGGAAATCAAGAGTGTTTCAAGCCTCTCCAACTATTTTTGATGATGATGTTGGGGTTTGCAAAGCTTTCCTGCTGTAATTTAACCCAACGCACTGTCTCATCCCCCTGGCTGGGACAGATGGACGGCCCTGTACATAGCGCACACTAACGTATTATTGTTATTTATTATTTGTATTATCCCAGTATCTAGGAGAACCCCTGTCCTGGGCAAGGACCCTGTAGTGTTCAGAGCTGGGTGCAACATATTGTTCATTAACATTGCTCTCTCTCTTCCTGTCTCTGCTCCTTTTCTTGACAGTCTCCCTGGATTTGATTCATAACTGCATACATGTCAAGGCCAGAAGGGACCATTGTGATCATCTAGTGTGATCACTTGTAGAACACAAGGCACGGGACTTCCCCAAAATAATTCATAGAGCAGATCTTTTAGAAACACCTATTACTGGCTTTTAACTCTGCCCATTCTCTGCTCCATTTGCAATCATAGGGGTTTTTTTTACTCCTACTGGATCTTTTTCTTGCTGTCCTGGGGAACAGGAACGTTGTAAAGATTAAGTTGAATTTTAACTTTCAAACACAAAAACAACTCCATCAGCTCTTTGGGTCCGGGACTGTCTCTCAACTATCTGCTTAGTACAATGCAGCCCCGATCTTGACTGAGGTCCCTGGGAGATACCATAAATCCATTCTAATAGTAATGATTGTGTAGTTAGGCAAAGTGAATTTGCCCATCCCAAATTTTAAGTTATAGATGTGTAGCTGAAAACCAACCCTCCGGGGATGAGCCAGATTTAGGGATGAGGGGAAGCAAGGTTGCCATTTCAATGGACTTGGGAAAGGGAATTTGCATATCTGGGGAATATTTTATACATTCCACCCCCCAAGTCTCAGCCGTGTCCCTTTTTGATCAATGAACCGTAATGCCTAATACATTCCCTAAAACAGCCAACAGCTCATATCTGCTTGTTTCATTCATTTATTTCATGCTTGCGGCTGTGGTACCTGAATGCATCATCCATAAAGACAAACAGAAATGTGGACAAAGACAATGGTTTGTTCAAATTTAAGATGGGCCCAACCACAAGACTCACGGATGGATTTTGAACACCCAGAGGTGTTTGGATCTGGGGGTTCAACTAGAGTGACCAGATGTCCCAATTTTATATCTCCCATCCCCATCCCGATTTTTCACACTTGCTGTCTGGTCACCCTAGGTTCAACCCATCATAAAGAACCAGAGTTCTGATTCACGCCAGTCCCCCTTTTAAACCCATTCATCAAAAACTCGGTCAAAATAGATCCGTGCAGCTTCCATGTTTGGAAAGCTCAGACGGAACTAACAGTAGGAGCAGTTTCACATCCAAGGACTCTCCTCTGAGAACCCCTACGGTTCAGCCCTCAAGAATGCGGACTCGTCTGCAAAAGCTGCCAGGCATCTGTGGCCTGAATCCGGGGAGATGCTGAGCACCCACAATTCCCCAAGCACGGATGACCTGGAGAACCTATTGCAACACATAACTGTTGCTTTCATAACGTTTTCTCTGCAGCTCAGCAGTTTCCTTTGCAAACGTTCCCATCATTTAAACAAAAGCTGTTGCAGAAACATGATCCAGAGAATACTTTCTCTAGCCACTTACATATCACCCATCTACTTTGCTGGGACCTTGAACGGCTCAATAGCTGGCCTCCTCCAATTAAAACTGTCCCCAGCCATTGAGGGCATTAGACAGCTCTCGTTGAGATTAAGTGGCTACCAAGGTAGAGAAGAAAACAATGGAAACTTGTGCTTGTCGTCACATCCCATAGCACAGATCTGCGGAGCCATCTGTTCGGGGCCCTGACAAGCTCAGCATGGGATAGCCATGTCTGGCTCCTCCCACTCTGCACTTGCACTTTGACTCTGAAATTAGAGCCAGATGACACTAGCGAGAGTTAATTGTGACTGGGGGAGGGGGGCTTTCTCCAAACCAGGTGCGCTGCAGAAGATAATCCAAGGGAAAACCTCCCACTTTCTGAAAGGAAACGATGGATGATCTCACGTTTCCCATGATTCGCTGCCACCCACCGAGGGTCCCCTGACAGGCTCCGACGGTCAATACAAGAATGCAGCGGGGAAATAATAAAATAATCAATATTGGGAATGATGTTCTTAAGGAACTGATAACCAGAGTCCTTCAGGTATCAGACAACCCAGACAATCAATAAACGTCTGGGTGAAAGAAAGCTGCCGCAATGCAAATTACACTAAGAAAGGACGACTGACTGTTTTTTTGTATTCCCATTTGATTACCTCTCTTACTCCTTTAACTCTGCGTAGATCAGCTGTCTCTAAGCCCACCTGGTCCCCATTATAACTACAGCGCCTAGTTTATATAAACCAGCTCCCAGACATCTACAGATCTTTAGCTTTGCAATCAAAGTAAGGCTCAGCAGTTCTTTTCATTAGTATAAATACGAAGACTTTGACCTCACACAGATCTTTCCAAGCAAGACCTCAAAGTGCCAAATATGAATGAATTTAGCCTCCGCAAAACCTCTCGGTGCAGAAAGTGTTCACTACCGGTTTTTGCTAATCATGAAAATTAGGGGCTTTTCTGATGTATAATTATTACCAAAGTTGCCCGCTGTGAAGACTATTCATGGCAAACTTTGGTTTTTTAAAAGAAAAACCGAAATCATTTATTGATGCATATTTTCCTCTCCCCCCATTTTATAACAAGCTCTGCTTGAAAAACAGATGTAACAAAACCTTTGTTCTATTTCACCTACAAGCTTTTTTGTGTGTGTAGCCAGAAGCCTGGATAAAATCAGTGACTATGTTTGAGGATAAACAAAAAAAACCCAAAACAAATGTTTCACCTGTTTAAATCAATTTTGCTTTAGATCCTGCTTGCAGCTCTCCACAACTGAAAAAGACACTCCTGCATGGTAACCTTCAGCAGGTATAGTGCACCTGATTCACTGCTAAATCATCTTATGTAGCCACCTGGGGATTTAACCCAATTCTGCAGGGTAAAGGGGAAATTTCATCCTTAGTTTAAGGCCTGGTCTACACAGGGGCGGGGGTGGGGGAGGGGAGGAGGAGAGGAAAGGAAAGAGGGAATCAATCTAAGTTATGCAACTTCAGCTACGTGAATAACATAGCTGAAATCGACGTACTTAGATGTACTTACCGTGATGTCTTCACTGCGCTGAGTCAAAAGCTGTCGCACCCCCTTTCCCCCGTCAACTAGGGTGGCCAGATAGCAAGGATGAAAAATTGGGACAGGGGGTCGGGGGCTATAGAAGACAAAGCCCCACATATCAGGACTTTCTCTATAAAATCGGGACAGCTGGTCATCCTACCGTAGACTCTGCCTGCGCCTCTTGCGGTGGTGGAGTACAGGAGTCAACGGGAGAGTGGTCGGGGGGGTCGATTTATCACATCTAGACTATAAGCAATAAATCGACTCCCACTGGATCAACCTCTGCCCGTGATCTGGCAGGTAGTGTAGACATACCCTTAGAAATCTGGCACAGTTAGTCGCAAACTATCAGCAATGGACTCTACGCAGGATAGACTCCACAGAACCACAAGCCACCATGCACCTAAGTTCCTGTGCAGCAAAACACCAAAGCATGTGCTTAATTTTAATGTAATTATATGCTTGAGTGCTTTTCTGCATAGGGATGGACATTGGCTTTGCTGAATCAGGTCCTTATGCAGACTAAGTGTCTGGTAAGTAGGTACAACATGATTGGATTTTATTATTATTTGTACGCCTTGTAAATCGGGTGTTTCCCTTTCTGGAAATACAGTGACAACAAAGCAGTTGACTCGCAGCACCTGAAATGTGCATATTCCAGTAGCTTCATTATGATGTTACGGATCAAAATTTATACTTTCTCAATCCTCCATGCAAGGAAGCCAGGGCCAGAGGTGACAGTATTATAATACAGCTTAATCATTTATCAACTATCCCCTTCACACCATTATTCCAAGACTAACAGCTCCAGCTCTTGGATTGAATACTAATGCCACCGACTCATCAGTATTCTGAAGGGCCATGTGTGCATCTCTCAGCAGCACACGCTGATAGCACAGTAGCCCCGGAGGACATAATGGCAATTCACACTCAGCTCAACAATACCATCAGCCTGTCTTCTCGTCTCGCACCCACCGTTGTCGTAAGGAGCCAGCTCCCAGATGTTCCAGGCAATTGGCCCTGCCACGCTCCTCAATGCGCTTGCTTTGTGAAAGGTAAGTGAGCTGTCCTGCAAAGAAAGACAGGCGTGGGTCTCTTCCAGACTGACCTTACCTCTCCCATTGTTTGCTGAAACCTTTCGTCTGTAAAGCTCAGACTGCAGTCGGGCCGAAGTACAAGCCCGGACAAAAGAACTTAGCCCCTCTTCTCTTCTGAGCCAATCCACCCCCAAACCACAGAGGGCTAAAGTTGGAGAGGCTACATCCAAACAGGAACACAAGGAGAAGAGAAGAGGGATGCCACGTGGGGTATAATTTTTAGGCATAAATAACTTTGCCTGTGGCAGGGGGACCAACATATCACACGGGCTGCCCAGCCATTTGTCAGGTGGCTGCTCCTAATTTATTCTTCTTCATCATCATCATCTCCTTTTTCCAATGCCAAGGGTGGGTGGGGCCAAGGTTATGAGCAGACTCCATGCACATCTGTTTTGAGCCACCATTTCATAGATAATCTGGGTTGGAAGGGACCTCAGGAGGTATCTAGTCCAACCCCCAGCTCAAAGCAGGGCCAATCCCCAACTAAATCATCCAGCAGATTTTTGCCCCATATCCCTAAATGGCCTTCTCAAGGCTTGAACTCACAGCCCTGGGTTTAGCAGGCCAATGCTCAAACCATTTGAGCCCGTTGGGGCACCGTCGTCTCCTTGGGCATTCCTGGCCTCTCTCTCCACGTGTTCTGTTAGAGCACAATTTTACGCTGTTGCTACGGGGTCATTCTAGCAACACGGCCAAACCAAATTTGCATATTTATCATTAGATTGTGGTAACAGCTAATGGCCTCAATGAGGCTGGGGCCGCATTGTGCAGAAATTATTCAGAAATGCTCCTGCTCCAAAGCACTTGCAATATATATTAATTAGGTTAGATAAACGGGACAGTCAAACTGCCCTTAACCGTAACCTTCTCTCCAGATGAGCAGGAGCTGGTTCATCACCATTAGAAGCCAGCAGTTGTGCTTACCTTGCAGTTATAGGGAGAAGGCAGCTACAGGTCAGGTTTTATGTTCCACATGCTGCACTTTGGGATCCCGGTCCACAGTGTCAGTTTCTGACTTCAGCATCCTTGATGTAAATACATTACAATAAAATCAAGTGGTTTGATGTCTGACACAGAGGACGATATCCTGACCATGCGATGGAGACACACCTGAGCTATACTTGACGCTGTAACATAGCTTTCCCATCTCTATCCAGTGAGCTATGAACCTAACCCCAGGTTGACTTGTGATGAAAGTAGCGTTTGGTCTGTAATGAAGGACAAGTTGAAAAACATCGCCCTGTCTTTCTTTACCAAGTTACACTGATCTCAAGTATTTCTACCAAGATGGCTCACTTGAGGGACTCAATTTCCTAGTATAATTACTATTTACCTATCCAACAGTGATAAGAGGTGATAGACACTGTACAAATACAGAGTGAGAGACAGTGAATGCCCTAAAAAGCTTAATCTTGGTCTACACTGGAAGGACGGGGGGGAGGGGGGGGGAAATCAACCTAAGATACACAACTTCAGGTACAAGAATAGCTAGTCAGCATATTTAGATCAACTCACCGCGGCGTCTTCACGGCGCTGAGTCAACTGCTGCCACTCCCCCGTCGACTCCGCAGGCACCTCTCATGGTGGTGGAGTACCGGAGTCGATGGGAGAGTACTCGGGGAATGATTTATCATGTCTAGACTAGACGCAATAAATCAACCCCCGATAGATCAATCGCTACCCGCCAATCTGGCGGATAGTGTAGACCTGCCCTTACAGTCTAAATAGTCATGACAGACAAAGGGTGGGAGATGAAACAGAAGTGCAGAGAGGTGAAGTGACATGTTCAAAGTTACACCACAGTGGTTCTCAAACCAATCTCTCTTCTTCTCTTTCTAGAACAACCTTTTTTTAAAACTGATTTTATGCCAGTGTAAGAAATAAAGCCCGTTCTTCTTGCTAATGGCCTCCTAAATATGAAGCACTAAGTAAGTATCATGGTTTAGACTCAAACCCTCTCTTTTTATCCTTGTGCACAATGTAACCATTGTTACATAGTGTGACTCAGGAGTCCCGTGACCCAGAAAAAAACAGTTCAGATTCATTTACATTGAACATGTGGCTTAATATGGTGGCTATTTTGAGGCAAATGTAAGACACTCTGTCATGATTGTTAAGTGTCTGTATGAAACACAGAATATAAGCCAATGGGTCATGAAATGCAGAATTTCTTTCAGCCTTATCTTCCTTTTTCACCTTGCCAGCCTGCAAGTAGTGATCTATATACATATAAAGCAGCACAGTCTGACTCCCAGAATGGAAAAATATTAATCTTGAAACGACTGTGGCTTTTGCCAGTGAAATAGGCAGCTGTAACGGCAGGAAACATGATACTATTCAATATTATTAAACACCAAAATAACTTCTGACAAGCATCTGAGTGGGGCTGCAAGAAAACTGAGCCTGTCCAGCAAGCATGCTCCCATATCCTGGTTTTATGGAATGTAGGAATGAAGTAAAATAGAAAGTTTAAAATGGGGGGGGGGGGGGAATCAAGTTGCATCTCAGGCTTTAGCCTTAATAGACCCCACCATGAGTTTTCCCCTCACTCTGAGCCCATTCCTGAGTGCAGCACATCACCACAAATACATTTGACAGATAACCAGCAGAGCTGTGCCATGCCTAGCACTCTGATGTACACGTTTATGCTGGCCAGTCATATTTAGTGGAGGACGTGGTAGGTCAAGACGCAATAAATCGATCCCCAGCAGTGCCCCGTCGACTCCGGAACTCCAGCTCACCAAAAGGCGCAAGGTGGAATCGACGGGGGAGCCCACTGCCAACGCTGCCGCCATGAGGACGGCAGGTAAGTCGGCCTAAGATGTGCCGACTTCAGCTATGTTATTCACGTAGCTGAAGTTGCAGATCTTAGGTCAACCCCTCCCCCTAGTGTAGACCAAGCCGAAGGGCTGGGGGGTCGACCTAAGATACACAAGTCGAAGTATCTTAGGTTGACTTACCTGGCTGTCCACATGGCGGCAAGTCAACTGTTGCCGCTACCCCGTCGACTCTGCTTCCTCCTCTTGCGGAGATGGAGTTCTGAAGCCGACGGGGAGCACGTTCCAAGATCGATTTATCACGACTAGATGAGACACGATAAATCGATCCCTGATCCATCGAACACTACCTGCCAATCCTGTTACAAACAAACACAGAGCTTCAGTTGCATTTAGATTTTTAAAAAAAAAAAAGACGTTACCAAAATGAGACTCTTGTCTTCCTGGGAGAGGATGAGAGAACGAACAACACATGACTTAATGCACTACTGGCAGGAGCTCAGATACTATGGTGATGAACGTGGTACAAACACCTGAATAGAATAGAATAGAATAGAATTAAAGCCCACTGGGTCGGGAATGGGGAGCTGATGGAGGGAAGGGGATGCAGGGAAAATTACAGAGGAAATTCACAAAGAGAGGGAAAGGCGAGAGAAACAGAAGGGCGGACGGGGAAGGAAGATAAATAAGGGCTGAGACAGCAGTGACCTATAGGGGAGCAGATTTTTTTACTGAGCGATGAATGCTACAAGAAAGTGCTGCACAAGTAATAAATAATGAAACATTTAGTTACTGCATAAAGGTCGTATTCGTCCCTGGATCTCTGTGCAAACCTTTCTCTGACATCACTGTGCAGTCCTGAATTTATATCCTGGCTGGCCCACAGAGAATTTGTCCTCTCTTTTCAATGGGTCTGACAGCCCTGTTTTAGGCATATGTTTCAATCCCATTAAAGTCACTGTGGTTTAAGCACATGCTTAAGCGCTGTCCTGAATAAGCCTGGGCATAAGAGCGCCCCCAAGCACTGCCCTGAACGGGGACCAGAGAACATGAAATTAGACTATTTTCATCAATATGTAAAGAAGGAAGGTGTTAGAGAATAAATACAATCGTATTTGCTCCAACCCCTCAGACGGAGACCAACACCTACAAGATCTTCACCAAGCTTTCTCAAAACTACAATACCCGCACAAGAAAATAAGGACACAGGTCAACAGAGCCAGACGTGTACCCAGAAGCCTGATGCTGCAAGACAAGCCCAAAAAAGAAAAAAACAGAACACCACTGGCCATCACCTACAGCCCTCAGTTAAAACCTCTGCAACGCATCATCAGTGACCTACAACCCATCCTGGACAATAATCCCTCACTTTCACAGGCCTTGGGAGGAAGGCCAGTCCTGGCACACAGACAACCTGCCAACCTTAAACAGATTCTCACCAGCAACAGCACACTGCACCACAATAACTCCAACTCAGGAACCAATCCATGCAACAAACCTCGATGCCAACTCTGCTCACATATCTACACCAGCAAAACCATCACAGGACCTAACCAGATCAGCCACACCATCACTGGTTCATTCACCTGCACATCTACCAATGTCATATATGCCATTATATGCCAGCAATGTCCCTCTGCTATGTACATCGGCCAAACTGGACAGTCCCTACGAAAAAGGATAAATGGACACAAATCAGATATTAGGAATGGCAATATACAAAAACCTGTAGGGGAACACTTCAACCTGCCTGGACACACAATTACAGATTTAAAAATCACCATATTGCAGCAAAAACACTTCAAGACCAGACTGCAAAGAGAAACTGCAGAGCTGCAATTCATTTGCAAATTTAACACAATCAATCTGGGATTGAACAAAGATTTTGAATGGCTTGCTAATTACAAAAACAGCTTCTCCTCTCTCCAAGTTCACACCTCCAATTCAGCTGCTAGAGGAATACCTCACCCTCCCTGATTTGAGATAACAAGCTGGTTCAGCCTGATTGGACTAACCTTGTTATCTCCTACCTGGTTTTTGCCTACTTATCTATACCTGTCCCTGGACACTTCCACTGCTTGCATCCGACGAAGTGGGTATTAGCCCACGAAAGCTTATGCTTCAATACTTTAGTTAGTCTTTAAGGTGCCACAGGACTCTTTGTTACCACTGTTTATAAAATACCTCATTTAAACAAACCTACGCCTTAGGGTGCAAAGCATTAAAGGATCTTATGATGAATAATTGTGACGTGCATAAGCAAGCTCTGTGACCAGCCAATATGTGGTACAGAAGTACATGACATGGTGTTAGGAGTAAACTAAGAACAGAAACAGAGGAACAAAGGTTGCAGACAGAAGGAACAAAGCAACAAATACTGCAGGATCCCATCAATATGCCCCTCTTCAATGCCCCAGAGAACTTCAGCTTTGGCAAACCTTCACAGTGGACAGACGGGAGATAAGATTTTGCAAGATTTCAAATGGCAAACAAACTCCGCAAAGAAACTGGAGATCTACAGGTATCTTCTTTCATTTATGCTATGGGGAAGGAGGCAGTGCATATCTTTAAATCCTTTGACTTTACTGGAGACAGTCACAAATATAACTATGAAAGGGTTCTGGCTATCTTTGAGGCATACGCTATACCTCAGAGACGTGGTTTATCAAAGAGAATGTTTTCACCAGAGAACTCAAGATCCAGGGAGGAAATGTTAAATGTTTTATAAGAGCTCTGCATACACTGACAAATGTGATTTGGGGAATGCAAAACCGGAAAATATCAGAGACAGGCTAGTGATTGGATCAACAGATAAAGACCTTTCACAGCAGCTACAGCCGAAGAGAGATTTAACCCAGGCCACAGCTATATAGATAGCAAAGCAGTCGGAATTAGTCAAACAACAGAACAAAAGACAGGAGCAACTTGAAAACCCTGAAACTAGTTTAGAAGCTGTAAACAGACTCAAATGTTAAGTCATCATTGTAGGACCCCTGAGGCAAGGAGAGAGATCTCCCAGTTTCAGAGCTTGTCTACACTTACAGCACTGCAGCTGCCCTGCTGTAGTGCGTAGGGAAGATGCTACCTACACCAACAGGAGAGCTTCTCCCTTTGGCATAGGTACTCCACCTCCTTGGGAGATGGTAGCTATGCTGATGGAAGATGTTCTTCTGTCGACATAGCGCTGTCTTCATCGGGAGTTCAGTTGGTATAACTGCGTTGCTCAGGGGTGTGGATTTTCTACATCCCTTAGCAACATTGGGCAGGTCTACACTTACAAAGCCTGTAAGCACTTTAGTGAAGACACTTGACACTGACGGGAAAGAGCTCTCCCATTAGTATAGTTAATCCCCCTTCACAAGAGGCAGTAGCTATGTCGGCAGGAGAAGCTTTCCCGTCGACACAGCACTGTCTACCCTGATGTAGGTCAGTATAACCACATCACTTGGGGGGTTGATTTTTCACACCCCTGAGTGCCATAGTTATACTGAAGTATTTCTGTAGTGGAGACTTGCCCACAGTTATACGGATATGTTTATAGCGTAGACCAGGGCTAAGAGAGACAAATTTAAGGTGACATGCATAAAATGTGGAAAAAATCATCTCCCAAGAGATGATGTATGTCAATCAGAGATCCATGGTGTAATAATTGGAAGAAATATGGACATTTTGCAGCTGTTTGTCATACCCAAGCAGCCAGGGAGTTGACTCATATTACAGACAATCAAAAGCTGTTGTTTCTGGGATCTATCAAGTTTGATTATATAGAGCCTTCCTGAATATTCAAGGCAAGACTATTGACTTTAAAATTGACTCCATAGCTGACATCACAGTCATCTCAGAAGGGACTTACAATAACCTTCAACCCCTCCCAGAGCTGAAGTCACCTGACACAGCTCTGACTAGCCTGGAGGTATTCTGGGGCCAGTTCTCCCCAGAAACAACTTACAAAGACAAAAGCCATGCATTCACTATCTGTGATAAAAGGACCACAGACCAACAACCTTCTCAGCTGCAGAGTGGTAGCCACGATGGGCCTAATGAAAAAAGTGGAAGAACTCAATGGAGGATTTGATTATACTGGTCTTTCAAAAGGAGATCCAGTACAAATCAACTTAAAAGACAATGCTGAACAAACATCTCTACCAAAGAGACCCTGAAAGAGACTATCTGCAAATTTATGCAACTTCAGAGGACATTACCTGGTCATTGTGAAATATTTTCCCAAGTATATAGAGATAATGTACTTGAAAGACATAACATGTTGTATTATCAAGAAACTGAAGTGCACTTTTGCTGCTTTCAGTATCCCAGAACAACTAATGATGGACTATGAACCACAATTCACTGGCAGCAGAATTTGTCATTCCAAACAAAATATGATTTTGACCATATTACTTGCAGCTCACGTTACCCACAAGTGAATGGAGAGGCTGAGTGAGCTGTAAAAACAGCCAAGAAAATCCTACAGCAGGAAGATCCATTCCTTGCTCTTCTGAGTTACAGATCAATACCCATAACAGGTACTGGATATAATCCAGCACAACTCCTGATGGGAAAACAACTCAGAACTACTGTTCCAACTTCGGAAAAGAATGTGTCTTCAAACTGGCCAGGCATGGAAAGAGTAGCTTATGGACACTTTTACCACAAACATCACTCAGCAAACTGATGGGTCTAGAACCCAGTGACCATGTTCATGTCAAATTGGATGGAGAAAAAAGATGGACAATTCCAGCTATCGTAAAGAAAAAGAACTCAGCACCCAGATCATATGTGATCGAGGCCAACAGTGGAGACCTCACCACAAACTGTTGACATCTACAGTTTATTCCTCAGGAAGAACAATCAACAGAGCAAACTCTACCAAGGGTGGATGCAGAGACAAGGATGACACAAGGATATCAAACCAACCACGACCAGTCGTTGCAACTAATAGCCTAATAACCAAGTTGTTATGCGTTTGGGTCATATAATTAGAAAAACAATATGACTGAGAGACACAACAGACAGATACCTACTGAACTTCAAAGACAGCGTGATAGCGTAAATATTGTAAATGGTAGGAACATAGCACTTAAAGGGGAGAATGCTAATCTGTATTACACTGTTCAGCCACTTCAACCATACCTTGCAGATGCTTTACGGATGCTTACAATTAGGGTGACCAGCTGTCCCTATTTTATAAGGACAGTCCCAATTTTTGGTCTTTTTCTTATATAAGCTCCTATTACCCCCTGCCCCGCCCCGATTTTTCACACTTGCTGTCTGGTCACCTTACTTACAATGAACACATCTGGTGTGTATAAGTAAATTCTATAGCCAGTCCATATCTGGTACAGACGTCCATGATACTGAGCACTTTTGAAAATCCCACCCCTAATCTTTTGAGACACTGAGTGCCCTGGGCCCCCACTGAATGACTCAAGACGTTAGAGAATCAGGTCACTGATGCCCTGCCAGATCTCAGACCGCTGGAGATTTGGGCTCACTCTGAAGGCTGGTCTCAAGACCTGCCTTCTCTCAGAGGAAGGACTTTGCTCTGGGGTCTGACAAGATATTTCAAGTCTGACTCTTTTCAACATTCAGTCATTCAGAGGCTCACAGCATGACCCTCCTGCTGCAAAGCATTTGTCACATATCAATATTCAGTTAATAACTGTGGAGATCTTGCCCAGATGTCAGGGGAGCTGGTGGCAGAATGACGGCAACTGAACCCACGTAAGATCCCCAAAGGAGAGGAAGGATACAGCAAAATCCAGATTAGTGGCCAGGACCCAGAGGGGCACTGGCAAAGGCTTATGTTCCATTTTTTAATCTTCACTTCATGCTGTTCTCAGCCACTTAGCATTTCTTCTCCAGTCCCAAAATTTGCATGTACAGTAAATGCCACCCTGAATCAAAGTTGCAGTCAGCATCCAATTTTGCACGTGCAACAACAGGCAGACGCCCACTCTGCATGCACATAAGCCCACCCATACACAAATAAATACGGTAACTGTATGACTATCATAGTTGTTTGGATATGTGTGTAACACAGGGGCAGGTCGCAGTTCTAGATTTACTCAGCTGCCAGCGCAAAAGTGAATGAGGGGAGCAAAAAAAATTTACTTTCAGCAGGAGCTTAATGTGCTAATCAAACCTGATAGTTTCTCTGTGGGATATAAAACCCCTATGTGGCTGTGATTAGCTGGTTTTTAAAGTAAAATATTGAAGTGTAAAAATATCACATCTTCCTGAAACGATTATTTAGGACTCACGTCATTTGTTAATTCACCTATACCAGTCTGGTCTATATGCTGTGTTCTCTGCTCTGTTTTAGACACACATACCCAAACTCTCAGTTGTCCCAGCCCTGATCTTGGGGCAGGATTGAGGGGGAAAGTGAGGAAAGAATGAAGCTTCAAGCTTTTGCATTCCCCATATTATGAAGCAGGTAGGGTCTTACCTAGGTCCTAGTGGAAATAAGAACAGTCCCAGGGCTGCTCTAACTTTTGCTTTGCCTTTCAGGGCACCTAAGGGCACTGGGAATTAGAAAATGACTGGAATGGAAAGGCTATGAAATTCTCCATTTGCCAGAAGGACCCCTGCAAGAGTATGTTCTCAGAGGAACATTTCCACTGCTGGATATTGGGCCCCCACCATATAACTCTCTTCCTGGTGAGCCTAGGGAAGCAGTTGGCCTAGCAGCACTAGATGGGGATTCAGGTGATCTGAATTCTATTCCCAGCTCTGTCCTGGCCTGCTAGGTGACCTTGGGCAAGCCCCATTGCCTCAGTTTCCCCATCTGTAAAACGAGGCTAACAATGCTGTCCTCCTTTGTAAAGAACTTTGAGATGGACAGGTGTGAAAAGCGTGCTGTACAAGTGAGGTATTATTGTAATAATTAGCCAAGAATTCCATGGTCAGGGTGAAATCCACACCTCACAGTAGAGGAAGTGGGAGACCCCTACACAAAGGAACAGCCACGGTTCCACTGAAGGGGAACTATATACCGGCAGACCTCTTCTAGTATCAATCTGGCCTTAGCTGGCAAGATCTCAAACAGGGAAGCTGGCAAGCTATAGGTCAAACCAAAGTAATTTTGGCCATTGACTTTATTGAGAGCGGGACCTGCACTTGCAGTAATAAAGCAAACAGTAAATCAATGGCACCATCTCCATTATTAACAATTAGCATTGGCCCATACCTGTCTCTCCCAGTTATTTAAATCTTCCCCGCCCTCACTCTTAAGTGAATCCAATGCAAAGTGTGTCCCGGACCGTCCTCCTCTTTCCTTCCCCATCAGAAAGTAGGGACTATGAAGATTGCATATGGGTTGTTTAAGCCAGGTGGATCACTTTGATACTCATAAAAGCAAAGCACATGTCAAGCATAAGAACAGTGCTGTGCTACCTCATGGGGTCTTTGTCACACAGGAAGTGCAGCACTGCAGACCAAAGCAGACAAGAATGGTAACAAGCTCCAGGCCAGGGAGACAAAAATATGAACAAGCCCTTAGCTAACTATTTCCCCAGACCAAATTATTGGCTAATCTAAATAGAATGGCACATTAACGTTCATGCCGGTATCTCATGTTTGAAATTCAGAGTGCTCGCCTTTGAGGATGACATGAATGTCTTCTTGATCTCTTCGCTCGGGCTGGAAAAGCCTCGGGGGTTGTTTGTGAAACCTCCCTTCCTATTTTTAAAGAAAAGTTCAGGGCATCTCAAAGCTTTTTTTCAAGCTTCTCCCGAAGAGCTGAATTCCAAACCACTGATGTTAAAGGGACATTTCAGCATATATTTTTTAACAAAATGGAAGACAGTGCTATGCACGCTACAGGTATTCTTGCTCGAAAGTCATTCTCTTCCCTCTTTTTCTAGGATGCCCTGAGCAATGAAATACAGGAGCCCCGAAACAGCGGCCCAGAACTCACGCCTTGCCAGAGCCCCGGGAACTCAGGCCTCAGTTGTGTTCAGCTCTGTTTTTAAAAATGGGGTTCCAAGTGAGTTCTCTCGGGCTCCCTTGCCTGAGAAAGGGGAGCGAACCCATCCCAGGCCAAACTCCCAATGAAGTCAATGGGAGTCAGTGCTCAGCCTCACTGAAAAAATCAGGGTTGGGGGTAACTGTGTCAGAAGCAGCTCTGGTTATATTCTCTATACCGGTGTGTCATGGGGGGACTTCCCAGCCCCTTCCGCAAAGTATCAAAGCCATCATGTGCTCAGCCATTTCACTCTGGGGCTACCAGCTCGGATGCTGGCTGCACTAGAGACCTCTTCATCTGTGACTCTGGTAGCCCCCAGAGATGTGGAGAGGTAAGGAGAAAGGGCTCCTTACACACGTTCCGTTCCTCTACCCCTCTCCACCTACTGGGAGGCTTGCTTCTGCACATAACAAAAAGGGTTTTGGTCTCCATAGTCCAGCAGAGAGAGGCTTCCATGTTATCCACTCAAGCCAATCTTCACACGTTGGGCACCCAAAACTGACGAACACGTCTGCAGATGTAACTTATCTCTCTGTCAGTTTGTGCATCCCTACGCAGGGTGGAACTGCACATAACCAGAGGCCTTCTTGAGAAACTTTTATGGAAATATTAAGTCTCATAATTGAACATGAGGGAAGTTTTCTTTAAGCTAGATCCAACAATTTCACTTAATGCATATTGCTTCTAATGCCAATAAAAGCAGCATTGCCTGGAAAACCTTTCCCATGCAGAGTAAATGCCATTACAGCTGCAAGGAAATTTTCAAGAAATCCCAGCTGTAGCCTTCAAACTCAGATTTCTAGAGTCGTTTACCACACAGTAATTGCTCCTTTTCAATCTGTGCCATTCACACCCAGATACTAAATAAGCGCTGAGTCTCCAGCCTGAAATTCTGACTCAGGTTTTGAAGAGAGCAAGAGCCAATTGGACTATATCTGAAAATATTTATACAGAAACAGGGACCACTATGAATAATTATTGGATACGCAGAAGCATCCTGTGCAGGGAACAATTAGAATAAATTCTGCATGGGTTATTTACGATCCAGCTGTTTCTGCAATTATAACCTTAATGCCTGCTCTTGATCTCACAACCAAAATAAGATGATTTGTCCCCAAACTCACAAACCCTAGTGTTTTCCAGCACACTGTAAAGAAAGAACCTAGTCTCCATATAGAGATCATCATTACGGTCACTCCTGTAATAATGAAACTCCCCTCCTCCTGACATTTTGCATCTGGAAAGGGAACTTTCTGAGCACTGATGAAACCCATCGGCTATAACTCCTGGAATCTGTGTATGTTTTAGTAGTTAAGGAAAGGTATTTTTTGTTTTGTTTCTTCTTTTTTTCAGGATATTCCCTTTAAGCTTCCCAGCTGTTGGTAAGGCCTCTTGCCCAAATGGGGATTTATTTCTCAAACATTTACCATGCCCCAAATATACGGCAAGCAAATGTTTAGCCCATTCCATAGCTTGCAGCCCCCGATTGGAGACATGCTTGCCCCTAATTATTCTCACCCAATTGAAATCCTGTTTTTGTTCCTGAGGTTGCTCCCAAGGGGATTGGATAAGGCAACATTCTTGCTGAATGCTCAGGGTGTCAGGGAGCCTGGCGGTGTTTTTTTAGATTACCCACCTGCTTTATAACGGAGCAAATACAATCTTTTAACACAAGCTGCAGTTGAAAGAAAAACTGTCCAGATTGTTGCAGAAAGCAAAGAAGCACAAGCACAAAGTCCAGCAGCATCTTCTCAAGGGGGTCTCCAGCTGGGCACCTAGGCCCCCAACGTCACTGGTCATATGAAAATATTGGTCCGTCTTTCTCCTTTCCTTTGGTATCACTGTAGCTGTCGAAGGTGTAGGAATTGGGCTGAATCTGTAATGACCCTATGACACACCCTTGGAGCTGCTTTTTTGAATACATCCCTGATAACAGCTTGTTTACGTGTCTTCTGCCTCTTTTGCATAAAAGAATGTACAATTGCATAACCTCCCGGGCAGTATGCTAGTCCTGGTTCCTAGATTGAAGATTTGCATTGGGAGATATCAGAAGAAATGCCAGTTAATAGAGCTTTCTGGCTGATAAAGTGCCGGATAACGGCTTTTACTATACAATCATTATTGTTGGGTTTTATTATTATTTTCTCTGGCCTCTGGACCTTGACTATACTTGACCAAGAAAGCTAGACCTTGAGAAAACATAATTGACTATCTCTGGCATAACCCCTTCACTTCTGTTGCTCCTTTCTTTCCTCAGAGACATCAGCTCTCGTGCATTCAGGCTGTGATGTAGTCACGGACGTTCTCTCTCTCTCTCAGGCCTTCCACACAAACAAGCTCTCTTATGGTCCTTACAGTTCAAGTCTTGCTCGGACAAATCAGGCACTCCTAGCATCTCTGCCTTCTCCTTTCCCTGCTGCTCCCCTGCTGAGATTCATTTTTTCTAGAGGCTGTGGTTTCAAGCAGTGTGTGATGCATTTAGCACAAATCTCTTTCCCCGCTGTGACGAGTCCTGGACTGTTTATCTGTGAGCTCATGCACGCGGGAGATTTCACACATACACCCAGCAAATTGTCATCCTTTAAAAACCAATTGAAATGCACATGACGTTGATTGTGCATGAATGAAAGAAAACAGCAACTGGGGAGTGCCATCCTGAGCCATATCAGCTCAGAGTCTTGGTCCGTCTAATCTGGCACCTTGCCTTTGGCAATGACCCCTGGGGGCTGTTTCTTTATAACCCTGCTGGGCAGGGCCTGTTGCTTGTTAGGTGAATGTACAGCACCTCACACCCTGGGGTCCTGATCAAAGCTGGGGCCACTAGACCTGCTGTAAAACACATGATAAATCATAGTAAACTCAGCCCACTAGTGCAACATGGCTACCTGCTGGACAACACAACAAGGATCCCTTCCCAGTGCTCAAATCATGGTTAAGATTTTACTCCCCTGAACTACATTGCTGAGTCTAGTCCTCCATAGACCGACGGTTGTCCCAGCACTGGGCAGTGCTAACTGGCCAGTGCTTTGATGTTAGCCACTCTTAAAAATCACTTGCACAGCACCAGGTGGACTCAGCTCTTTGCAAACAGAGGCTTCCGTCCTGTACTTGGCTCCACCTGGGTGTCAGGGTTTTCCCACCTGGAGCTCAGGACAGGATCAAGACCAGCATAAGGCTTTAGAAGGCCAGTGTTCCTTCATTGTTAGGCTTACCTATAGTCAGAGCAGGAATTTGGAGCACCTGCAGAAGGTTAAGTATGCCAAGGACCTGTTTGATGGCCCTTTTTGACACCGTGTGGCCTAGTGATTAGAGCACTGACCTGAAACTCAAGAGACCTGGGTCCTATTTCCAACTCTGCCACTAGCCTGCTGGATGACCCATGACAAATTGCATCACAAATTGCCTCGGTTTCCCCATCTGTAAAATTAGGGTAATTATACTGACCTCCTTTGTAAAGCCCTTTGAGATCTAATGCTGAAAAGTGCTAAATACTATTATTTGTAACTACCACCACAGTTCCAAATGGTTATCAGCAGAATCTAAGGATTAATGCTGCAAAATAAAAAAAAATAAAAAAGAACAAAAACATGAAGGAAGCAAAGTTGCTACATGAAAAAGGCTTTAGCATTGTGTGTCTTATGGGCCAAAGAGTACACAACCTACTCAGGGAACATCTTCAAGGAGCTCTGGTTTTAAAAGAGCAATATTTCCTTCTGTTATTGTTTTTCTTAGTAAAAATGGGTCATTAAATTGCGGGTCACTGTTTGGGAGGGAGCCACTTGATGAGAAAGACGCCCTGGCTAAAGGATGGGATGGCATGTGAGATCTAAATTCCCTTTCCAGTCTTGCCATGGATTTGTTGAGCTACTGTGGAAAAGTCACTTGATGTCTGGTTTCCCATCTGTAAAACAGGGATAACAATTCTAACCTCCCCCCACCCACCAGCCAATCTGTAGTGAGGTTTAACTCATTCATGTTTTGAGATCTTAAGATGGAAGGGGTTCCATAAGCACCTGATCCAAACCCACTGAATGGTGAGGTTCCCATTGATTTCAAGGGGCGTTGAAGCAGGCTTTAAATCGGTGATACTCAGACCTCAATGATTCAGGAGCCAAATTAATGATAAACATTACCCAAAAGAGCCACAGTAGTGTGAAGTCCTTGTTTCATTTATTAATATATATGCTCTAAAATATATAGTAAGAGGATCCTGAATGGTTAAAAATTTAATATCACATGCTGCAAAGAGCTGCAGGAGACACACGAAAGAGTCACTTATGGCTTGCGAGCCTTAGTCTGAGTATCACTTCTCTAAATGCAATGTAAAGTTACAGCAAGTAAAAAATTCGGGTGGAATGTTTCTCTATTAGAAAATGCAGGGCTCTTGAAAATTAAAACTTGTTGTGGGAACATGTCAATTTCAAAGTTTCATTTGAAAAAAATGGAAATTAAGGCCAGGTCTACACTTGGGGAGGGGTCAACCTAGGATACGCAACTTCAGCTACATGAATAGCGTAGCTGAAGTTGACATATCTTAGGCCAACTTACCTGGGTGTCCTCACAGTGGCTGTTGCTCCCCCGTCGACTCTGCTTCCGCCTCTTGCAGCGGTGGAGTTCCGGAGTCGACAGGGAGAGTGCTTGGGGATCAATTTATCGTGTCTACACTAGGTGAAATAAATCAATCCCCGATAGATCGATCACTACCCGCTCATCCGGTCAGTAGTGTAGACTTACCCAGAGTGTTTTTATTTTTCATTTTAAAACAGCTTTTGCTTTGAAAGTGATTGTGTATTTATCAAATTATAATATCAAATTTTAAAAGGTTAAAATCTGAACAAAACATTTCAATTTTATCCAAGCAGAACATTACAAATGACCCAAAACAAACTTTTTTTAAAAAAAGTTTCATCTTGTGAAAAAAATTGAAATGTTTAGTTTTCAGTCCAAATTGGAATGAAAACAAATTTCTCAATGTCAGAATTTCCTGTGGAACAGAAGCTCCAAGTTTCCATCAGCTCTGTGTAACGTATTATATAAACACAGCTTCACTTATTTTCCTAAACAGTAGAAATGTAAATGGAGTTGAAAAAATAGCCTTGGAATACCTAAATGCTATGAAGACATCAATATAAAAACGGAATGCTTTATTTTAAAATGGTAGCTGTATGAAAATACAGCATCAGCTAAATACCTCAATTATTTGATAATCTGTTCTGCTAAACTGTCTCAAACTGTTTTTCCTGATCAGGTCTCTATTTCCATGAGGTGTAATTCTATGATCAGTGCTCACTGGGGAAGGGGAAAAAAAAACACTTTTCTGCTGTTCTCGCGCTGTTCATAAATCATTTGTTCTGTCTCTCCCACATTTAATTGGTTAGATATACAAAGAACACTTCAGGGAGTTGAGGACAATGGAGCAGCTTGGTTTATTGCAGTGCTTAACTAGACTACTCCAAGCATCTGTGGTGGCGTGGGAGACAGGGCATAGATGTGTGGGGGCGATGGATGGAACAGAGACAGAGGCATATTATTATAATTAATCCTTTGAGATGTATAGAGCAACAGTATTAGCACGGCCTATTAGTAAGGTTGCCTGACACTCCCATTAAGCCTTTCAAAAATTCCAATTTGCACATGCTCAGTAGAGATTTCTTATCGTTTAAATTCCCTGAAGATTCCGTCTACACGGAGCATGCTCCAGCCCCGGGCTGAGCAGAGCTTTCCCTGCAACTCTGAGCTGGTATGGGCTGTGCCAGGTGCAGGAACAGACACCTGAACTGATAGCAGGGAGCTTGTCTCTCCTGTGCTATCAATGACCCCCTGGTAGGTCCAGGCACCAGAAATGAGGAAACTACTTGAATCAAATGCAAAGGGAACAAGAGCTGGCCTCTGGGAGGCATGAGGAGTCAGGGGAGAGGAAACTGGACCTGGAAACCAGTTGATGGGGAGGGTGCGGAGATGGAAAATATAGTATGTGGTCATGTTATTAAAGACTGTCAGGATGCACGTGCACAAGTGGGCCAGGAAGGCTGCACAGAAATCCAGAATTTTGGCATTTCTGAACTTGGGGTGCTTGATTTAGCACCTCAGCAATGTTCTTTTAATGTAGCTTTTGTGAGTAATATATATTCATGCTAGAGAAAAAAAAAGAGGCAAAATATCATATTGCCTCAAAGCATTGCAGCAGGACCCATCCCTGAAACGGAGGGGCAGGGACTTTCCCTCAACTTTTCCCTCCTTTTCCAACAAGCAGCAGTGAGTGCGAAATGGGGGGGGGGATGGCGTACTTCCCACGAGCAATGATGGCCTTTGGATTAAGGCATTGTACTGGGATGCAAGAGATCTGGGTGTGATTCCTGGCTCTGCCACCGATTTCCCCTCTGACCTTGGACAAGTCACTTAATCACTCTGTGCCTCAGTTTCCCATCTCTAAATTGGGACTAACACTTCCCCACTACAGAGAGTTTTTGAAGGCTAGAAAAGGAGGGTTGGGAAAGATTTATTTTGGGATGTGCTCCCCATCATATATGGAAGCCAGACTAAACAGCGACATGAACTTCCTGAGCAAATGCCAGAAAGAAAACATCACTCCACAGGACTTCCATCTCTAACCCTCTGACCACTACATTCAGCTCCAAATATGCTGAGCTGTTCTGTAGAAGGACCTCATAAAAACTGAGGAACCATCTCCTGTACCTTGCATACTCCAGAAGAGACCACCTCAAACAAGAAATCATCACACATTCCCACATACTGGAAGAAAAAAATATATCAGGAAATCTACCTAGAGCTCATGCAGGAAACCGAAAACAACTATCAAAAAAGCCGGCTGACAGCCATTCAACATAACAACCAAAAGTGGAACCAACTACAACTCCACAACCACCAGAACATCCCTTCTGGGAGAAATCAAGACCCCATGATGCACCACACAGACACCACATGACACCCCAACGTCATCAACCTATGAAGACTACCCTTAACCAGAACTGAGTATCTGTGCTCTCCAAGAACTTCTGCCCTGCCACAGAACCTGATACCATACTAACATGTGGAGAACTAGAAGAATTCTTCGTCTGACTCCTCCTGAAGGAATTCCTTCATAACAAAGACGAAACCACCCACAACCACCATATCCCCACCAACAGTCATAACAAAAGTGAATCATCTAACTGGACGTCCCACTCCTCCCCTCAGCAGATGAAACCACACACTGTACCAATGTACAGATTGCTCCAGGGGGAAAAAAGAGACTGTAAAATCCTCAACAAACACACATCCACCACAATCTCTCTACCACCAAGAAGACGGCTATAATCCCTAAATCCAACCACAAGACTGTGATCAAACCTGCAGACGAAGCGGGTGCTATCATAGACCTAAGTCATGATGACTAAGTCAATGAGGTCGACAGACATGTCGCTAACACCGCCTACTATAAATAACTTATAGATGACTCTACACCTCAATTCACACAGAAATTATAGGGCCAGCTGGGTTTGTTTGGGGCCTGGCCTCCAGTTGAGGCTGCCTCACAATCAGCCCAGCTTTTCCCTTACCCCAAGCTGTCTGTTGATAGCCACCTGTGGTCTCTCCCCATGTACTCGGTCTGTGAACTCTTTCAGGGAGGGGCTGTCTTTTAGTTCTGCGTTTCGCCATTTGTACCTAGCGCAATGGGGTCTGGGTAATAATTAATAAATAAAATCACAGACTCAGAAGCTGGCAGTAACAACAGCTGCACTCATATTCTAAAATGCCACAAAAGTGTCCCAGTTTTCAAGTTTGCAAATATGGTCACTTTAATCAAGAAATGTGTGTGCAGAGGGCTGGGGGGCTGGGAATTTCAGTCCTACCGTGCTTTCTGCCCTGCTACCCAGATTTCTGCCTACCTCTATCTTCCTGTCAGCAGTGTAGCAAAGGACGTAGGCACACACAGCTTTGATGTACATACGTTAACATTGAGCGCTTTCAGGCTGCAGAGTGCAGAGAGACTCCGTGCCAAGAATACTGTACTCTGGATGGCTCTGCTAAAACCTCTGTAAATCAAGGAAGATGATATTTCCATCTCTCGGAAACTAAATCCTGGGAACACGCCCACACAATCCTTCTTACAACCTCCGAAATTCAGTTAGCCAAAGGGGATGGGCAGGGGTCAAACTTTTCCTAGCTTAATAGTAATTCTATTCTATCGTATATTAACCTCTTCCCTGCTGCTGGTGCAAAAATTCTCCTTGGCTAGCAAAGAAATAGGCGTGGCATTCATAGGCACAAATAAGTATTCATTTTTGCAATGGGTGCGATTTTAACTCTGCCAGGTCCCTGCCTCTGCAACCGGGGAGGCACACATCTGCACCAAAAAAACAGAGCAGCCTCCAGAACGTCATACATCAGCATTAATTACCAGATCGTACCACATGACATCCTTCCATAGGACCAGATAGGTACCGTGTCAGTAGCTGTACGTCAAGAAGCGAAGGGCGCTTTGGTTTTCCACCTCTGAAAGTCTCATGCAGACCTTTCAAAGCATGATTAACGACGGCTGTCTGACAAATGGAACCGCGACTCTTTCCCATTTTCATGAGTGCTTTACGGTAGTGCAGTAATCCAGGAATCAGATAACCAGGTCGCCCACCACACATTTATTTTCTTAGCACTGTGCTTCCACTATTTGGAGAGCGCAGAAAGGAAGGAAAATGGGAACTTTCAATTGCTAAAATGGCTGCTTTTTTAATTCATTCATCTCAGCTGGGCCCTTCGGACGAATGGTCGACAATTGTGCACATACGGCCAAGCCTGAAAGCAGGGAAGCAAACTGGGAAGCTCAAATGAGTTTAGAGCTATCTTTAAATCAGTCAACCATAACAACATAATACTTTAGCAGCCGGGCACCACTGCTTACCAGACGGTCAGGAATTAATTTTGATCTACAGGTGTGTCACAATGGGACACCGAGCCTCAGTAATCAATACCGAACTCCCAAATGTTGCACATTAGACAAGGATAATGAGACAACATTAGAGTAACCTTATACTGTCTGGCAGCACTCTTTGGTAGGACAGTTTGCAGCAGCCCAGCTGTCTCAGAGCTCAGGAGCTGTTGGGCTGGTAGAATTTGGACTTTAACGACAGCTGTTAGTGTTCCACGCTTCCCCTTAGTGTTTGCCATCGACTTGAACAAGGAATTTTTTGGTGGGTGCCTAGTCTTTTACAGATAATGCTTTCGGCTACAAAAATAGCACAGATGGTAAAATAATCGTTATCAATCAGAGAAGCACTCCGCAGAGGAAGAGAGAGATTTCTTTCTTTTCCCCTCCCTATGTAAAAAGCATTAGTAAAAAGCATTAACCATTTATATATTGTGTTTCTCATCCCGAAGAGCTTTACAAAGTGTGTGGCCATCCTCTACTAGATCCTGCACATCACAAAATACCACTGAATGAGCCATAAAATCCCAGGCACGTAAACATGCAGTGATGGGACACTTCCGCAGCCTAGCATTAAAAGCAGCAGCATTGACTAGCCACAAGAGAGCCATAAACTCCTGGAAAACAAAGTGTGGTCACTAGGACAAGGGAAGGAGTCACAGCTGCTGACATTTGTTCCTCCCTAAAATATAGCCCAGAGTGGGAATATAGGCCTGCGGTTAAGGCGCTGGATTAGGATTTGTGCGAGCTGGATTCAATTTCTGGCTCTTCCTTTGTGATCTTAGCCTCTCTGTGCAGCAGTTCCCCATTTGAAAGAGTGGAGAGAATAATCATTCAAGCAAATCATTGGTCAACATAATTTGCAATGCAGAAGCAGCTACAGTGAATGGGGCAAGCCACAAGCCTGGGTTATTTGTGAATAATGGTAGCATTAGGATGACCAGATGTCCCGATATTATAGGGACAGTCCCGATTTTTTAGTCTTTTTCTTATATAGGTTTCTATTACCCCCACCCCCTGTCCTGATTTTTCACATTTGCCATCTGGTCACCCTGGGCAGCATGGAAAGGGAACAAGCTTACCCAGGGGTGATGGGGTAGAGGAGTTAACAAAGTCCTGTGGCACCTTAAAGACTAAAGGGCAATGCTGTGTAGTGGATGCCAATAGTGTACTAGAATCGGAGAGGTAGCCGTGTTAGTCTGGAATAGCAGAGGTAACAAAGAGTCCTGTGGCACCTTAAAGACTAACTAAAGTATCGAAGCATAAGCTTTCGTGGGCTAATACCCACTTCGTCGGATGCAAGCAGTGGAAGTGTCCAGGGACAGGTATAGATAAGTAGGCAAGAACCAGGTAGGAGATAACAAGGTTAGTCCAATCAGGCTGAACCAGCTTGTTATCTCAAATCAGGGAGGGTGAGGTATTCCTCTAGCAGCTGAATTGGAGGTGTGAACTTGGAGAGAGGAGAAGCTGTTTTTGTAATTAGCAAGCCATTCAAAATCTTTGTTCAATCCCAGATTGACTGTGTTAAATTTGCAAATGAATTGCAGCTCTGCAGTTTCTCTTTGCAGTCTGGTCTTGAAGTGTTTTTGCTGCAATCTGTAATTGTGTGTCCAGGCAGGTTGAAGTGTTCTCCTACAGGTTTTTGTATATTGCCATTCCTGATATCTGATTTGTGTCCATTTATTCTTTTTCGTAGGGACTGTCTAGGTTGGCCGATGTACATAGCAGAGGAACATTGCTGGCACATAATGGCATATATGACATTGGTAGATGTGCAGGTGAATGATCCAGTGATGGTATGGCTGATCTGGTTGGGTCCTGTGCTGGTGTAGATATGTGGGCAGAGTTGGCATCGAGGTTTGTTGCATGGATTAGTTCCTGATTTGGAGTTACTATGGTGCAGTGTGGTGTTGCTGGTGAGAATCTGCTTAAGGTTGGCGGGTTGTCTGTGGGCCAGGACTGGACAGTCCCTACGAAAAGCGCCTGAAGAACCATGGAGAAGTACCCCTTTCGGTTAATATACTCGTCTGCTAGGTGGGCAGGCACCAGAATAGGTATATGGGTCCCATCTATCGCCCCTCCACAGTTAGGGAAACCCATCTGTTCAAAGCCAGCCACGATGTCACGCACGTCACCAAGAGTCACGATTTTTCTTAGCAGGAGGCTATTAATGGCCCTGCACACTTGCATCAACACGACTCCAACGGTCGACTTCCCCACCCCAAAGTGTCTGGGGTGGCCAGCTTCCAGAGTGCTATAGCCACCGCTTCTCCACTGGGATGGCAGCTCTCAATCTGGTGTCCTTGCGCTGCAGGGCGGGGGCGAGTTCAGCACACAATCCCATGAAAGTGGCTTTTCTCATGCGAAAGTTTTGCAGCCACTGCTCATCGTCCCACACTTGCATGACAATGCGATCCCACCATTCAGTGCTCATTTCCCGTGCCCAGAAGCGGCATTCCACAGTCGTGAGCATGTCCGTTAAAGCGACGATCAGTTTAGTTCCAATGCGTTCCTCAGCTCGAGCTCGTCTTCTTCAGACCCATCACTATTGTCACCTTCCATGTCAAGAATGAACTCCGCTGCGCAGAGAGTTGTGCTGGTGACACTCTCCAGCATGCTCCTCAGCAGTTCGCGATCCATTACAGCACAGGAAAACGGACAACGGAGCGCGCCTTGCTGAAACCGTTGAAAGATGGCGCCTGAGGCGGATGGAAACACAGGGATTGCTGGGATATGACACAAAGCATCACGGGGAGTTGGAACAGGATGCAGAATGGCCGCAAGTGACACCAACCTTCCCACAAGGCATTGCGCCAGATTGGGAAGAGGTGCTCTGTGGGATACCTGCCCTATTGCGCTGCTCTTAATGCCACCTGAAGCGCCGCAAATGTGGCCCTGCTCTAGCGCTAGTGGGTCAAAGTGTGGACACGCTCTAGCGCAATACCTATTGCTGTATATGGGACACGCTATAACCAAAAGCGCTATAATCCCGTAAGTGTAACCATGGCCTAACTAAAGTATTGACGCTTTTATGGGCTAATACCCACTTCGTCGGATGCATGCAGTGGAAGTATCATGGGGCAGGTATAAATAAGTAGGCAAGCACCAGGTTAGAGATAACAAGGTATCACTAGGTGAATCAGGAGGAATGCAAAGCTACTGCACAGTTGGTAGCATTTTTATTGATTGTATTCAAGTATTTGTCAGATATCTGAATATGGAGCAGATGGTCACGTTTCCAAATGGAATTTGAATACAGAGAGCTGACCACATCCTGCTATCATGCCTTGAGTGGAAATTTAACGTAGTGACTTTTTGACTAAGACCTGAATATGGAAAAGGTCAGTGAGAAAAAATATATTAACATCTCCCTAAACAATACGGGACCCACCTTTTAACTCCACTGAGCGTTTTGGAGGAACGCAGTGGAAAAGCAGTAATTATGATGCTAAAATCTCAGGACTGGCTTCTTAGACGGAGATGGATAGGATAGGAGAGGCCAATCCAGCATCCCTCTTCAGAGCAGATGATGCGTCTGGTCTTACCTGTATCCAATTTACCTGTTGCCAACTCTAATGATTTTGTCATGAGTCTCATGATAATTATTGTTTTCCTTAAAGCCCCAGCTCCTGGAGTCAAGTGGGTATGTGACGTTTTCAGCCTTCCTTCTTAAATCAAAAATAAGTTTCTAGCTCTTGTGGCCGTGGAGAGAGCTTAAAAACGTGATCCCAGTGCACCCCACAGGCTCAAAAAGCAGAAGGCAAATAAAAAGAATGCCAAATTATTATTTTCACATAATCTCATGATTTTTACATCATCTCATGATTTTTACATCATCTCATGATTTTTGGGGAGTCTGACTCATGATATTTGAACCTTTGCGATTGGCGATATGGTTGTTTCTCTGCATCAATTCAGCCATCACAAGGCAGTTCCCAATGGTACACTTTTTAGTATTACATTGTCCATGTTTCAAACAATGGTGCTTCCACTGGGAAACTATTCAACACTTCACAGATATCATCAGGTTTTGCATTTTTTGGTTTTTTCTGCTATTCCACCAAGTTTTGCTTTTTTACATTTTATTTCTGGATCGACCACCTCCCCACCCCAAAACTTGCAAATAGCTGCAGGCTCCTAACCTACCCTCTCTTCATCCTCTACCTTAGGTGTGGCTTAGCTAAGCTATACACAAATCTATCTAGTTATTAATCCTTCCACATAAATCGGTCCCATCAACCGCCTTGTGATAGGTGCCCTTCTCTGAACATAGGGTGACCAGACAGCAAGTGTGAAAAATCGGGGTGGGCGGTAATAGGAGCCTATATAAGAAAAAGACCCCCAAGTTGGGACTGACCCTATAAAATCCAGACATCTGGTCACCCTACCTTAACATCCTTCTCACTTATCAATATCTTTCTTGCCATGAAATGCCCAGAAGGAAACACAATCCCGGTGTGATCATACCAGAGCTACAAAGAGGTGGACTGGTAATCTCTATGCTCCATGACATTAGGTATTTGCATACACAGCCCATCACTGCTGTCGTATCATATTAAATTTATACCTAATTTACTCTCCCCTAGGTCTCTTGCAATATGAATTCTTTCCAGATTTCTCCTTCTCAGTTCCTTTGAATTAATCAGATGAATTAGTTTGCATTTTTCCTTATTGAGCCATATTGTTATTTTCTGCCCATTATTCTTGGTCCTTCTACACCATTTTTCTGTACCCAATGGTATTTGCAATTCCTCCCAGCTTAGTATCATCTGTAAGTTTAATTAATGTGCTTTTTACTCCCTCTTTTAGATCATTTCTGAAGATGGTATATGAGACCAGGTCTAACACTAATACCAGCAGTGACCCACTAGATACTTCCCACTCACTAATTTGGAATAGTCTCTTTCATTTATGACCTTTAAGCTAGTTTTCAATTCATGTGAGCGATCATATCCCAAGCCACTCTGAATTAATTTTATGGATGGGATTTCACGAGCCCTGTATTATATTTGGCTTGCAGTAGAGCATATGTTATGACCCATGACAGATTTCGTGGTGGACTTGAAATTCCATAGCAGAGATATTGCTAGAGACCTGAAATCTTAATTTCTTCCTGAATAAAGTGGAAATTCTCTCCTATATCCCTCCGATTTATTGATATTCAATATTTTGATGATAAAAGGTTAAAATATTCCTGAGGAGATAATTGTGTCAGGTAATGGTTACACACACCAAAATTCACACTCATTTTTATTATTGTAATTAATATTTATTTTCTAGTAGCACCCAGATGACCAGGTCAGGAGATTGGGTGCTCAGGCACTCCATTTTAGACTGGAACATCCAGTCAAAAAGGGAACTTTTCGCTGACTGGGTCATTAAAAGTCCAGTCAGTAGTGTAGCAGGGCTAAGGCAGGCTCCCTGCCTGCCCTAGCTCCGCACAGCCCTGGAAACAGCTGCCATGTCCCTGAGCCCCTAGGCACAGGGGCGATCAAGGAAGCTCCACATGCTGCCACCACTTCTAGTTCCTGGCCAATGGGAGCTGTGGGGGCGGTGCCTCCCAGGCAGCCTGCCTTAGCCCTACCACAACACCAACCAAGAGCCACCTGAGGTAAGCGCCGCCCGGCTGGAGCCCGCACCCTGAACCCTTTGCCCTAGGTCGGAACCGCTTCCCAGAATCCGCACCCCCCTCCCCATACCGCAACCCCCTACCTCAGACATGAGCCCCCTCCCACACCTAAACTCCCTCCCGGAGCCCACACCCCGCACTCCAATCCTCTGTCCCAGCCGAACCCCCTCCTGCATCCCAAACTCCACATTCCCAGCCCAATGAAAGTAAGTGAGGATCGGGGAAAGCAAGCAACGGAGGGAGGGAAGGGGGTTTGAATGAGTGAAGGGTGGGGCCCCAGGGAGGGTGAGGCCCTAAGATACGCAACTTCAGCTACATGAATAGCGTAGCTGAAGTTGACATACTTAGATCTACTCACCGCAGCGTCTTCACTAAGGTAAATCAATGGCTAACTTTCTCCCGTCAATGCCGCCTGCGCCTCTCACCCTGGTGGAGTACCGGAGTCGATGGGAGAGCGCTCAGCAGTTGATTTATCACATCTAGACTAGACACGATAAATCGACTCCCGCTGGATCGATCGCTGCCCGCCAATCCGGCGGGTAGTGCAGACAAGCCCTATCAGTGGTGAGTGGCTGCAGGAGAATGAAATGATAGCAAGAGCTGGAGGCCAAATCTATAGCTACGTAATCCAGTGATTAAAAGATGTAGAAGAATATACCATAAAAGAAAATAGGCCCTCACCATTCTAACTGGATTGAAAATGTTACTTAGTATAGTAATCTGAAAAGTGACACAGAGCAGTGGCAAATTGAGCCACAGGGAACATTGATCAGGCTGTTTGAAACTGGCTGTGTCTCTAGAATGGCCATATTTCAAAATATTTAATAAACCCCCCAGGCCAGGCTCTCTTTCCCTTTCAAGACAAGCTGCATGATTACACGGGTGACAGTGATTGGTTCTCTGCCTTAATCCAAAGGTACCTCCTTGTCACTTCAGGCTGCAGATATTGACAAAGGAAAACGCTGCCTGGTGCAGTGTAATCTTACATGTGAATAGCAAAAAACCTCATGCTCAGGCTGTGCTCAACATGGCTTTTTTCACAATAATTTGTTTGTTTTCTTGCTATGGAAGACAATTTGACTGCAGCCAGATTAATACTACACCAGACCCTCGCTATAGCGCGGGTTCGCGTACAGCACGGTTGTTGCCATGGATCCCAAATTTAAATATTTAAATTGGGATCCATGACAATGTGTCCCCTGTGTTAACACAGTCGTCATGTTAGTGCGAGACCGTGCATGGATCCCGAACCCCAGTCTATATACAGTAGACCAGGGGTCTGCAACCTTTACCACTCAAAGAGCCATTTGGACCCGTTTCCCACAGTAAAGAAAACACTGGGAGCCACAAAACCCTTTTGACATTTAAAATGAAATAACACTCTCTTCTTCCCTCCCCCACCCTCTTCTTCCCTCCCCCTCCCCTCCAGCCGTGCTCTCGCTCTTCTTCCCTCCCTCCCCCCCCTCCGGCCGCGCTCTCGCTCTTCTTCCTCCCCCCCTTCCTCCCCCTCCCCTCCAGCCGTGCTCTCGCTCTTCTTCCCTCCCCCTCCCCTCCAGCCGTGCTCTCGCTCTTCTTCTTCCCCCCCTTCCTCCCCCCCCGCTCCCCCCCCCCCGCTCCAGCCGTGCTGTCGCTCTTCTTCCTCCCCCCCCCCGGCCGTGCTTTCACTCCCCCCCTCCCCCAGCTTGCCTTGCCTTGCCTCGTGCCCCGGCCCCGGCTCGCTCTTATCCGCCGGCTCCGCCGCGCTTCGCCTCCTGCCCCGGCCCGACTCGCACTTCTCCGCCGGCTCCACCTCGCCTCGTGCCCCGGCCCCGGCTCCGCCTCCGTTCTTCTCCCCCCCCCCCCGCCGCTCGCCTCTTATTGATCCCGCCCCTCTCTTTCGGCTGCGGCTCCGCGCACTGATTGGGCAGTGCTGGCGGGCCGCATAGAAAACAGTCTGTGGGCCGGTTAAAATTAGAACACACAGGGAGCCGCATCGGAGGGATGAAAGAGCCGCATGCGGCTCCGGAGCCGCGGGTTGCCGACCCCTGCAGTAAACTCTCGATTATCCAGGATTGGATTAACCAGAATGTGGATTAACCAGGATGTCAAAAAAAATATACGCGCAACTTGTAGGGCTGGCTCTGGCTTTGCTGCCGCCCCAAGCACACACAAAAAAACCCCACCAGGGCACAGGGCAGCCGGTGAACCAACACCCCCTCCCCCTGGTGCAGGGTGGCTGGTGAACCAACCCCCACTCCCCATATTTCCTATGGATAGTATTATCCAGGATTTTATTAACCAGAATTATTTTTTTCTCTATCATCCTGGATAATCAAGAGTCTACTGTATAGAGAGGGTCCGGTGTGTTTTCTATTTTTAGCACCAAAAGTTCCTTAGCGTGAACAATGACTGATTTAAATTTACAGTAGTATTACCAGCGGTGTTGTTGGCATATCGGTCCCAGGATATTAGATAGAGCCCCGAATAGCTCTGTGAAGTTCTAAAGCTTGTCTTTCTCACCAACAGAAATTGGTCCAACAAAAGATATTACCTCACCCACCTTGTCTCAGTAGTATTACCAAGCAGTGCTCAAGTTCTAGGGTAGGGGAAAGTATATAACACCCCAAAAGGCAGGTAGTTCAACTCTCCCGCACACCTTTTGTAGTTACCCATTTCCCGTCAACTGCCCCCAAAATCAGCAGCACAAAACTGGGTTATGACTACAGTTGGGTGGAAAACAACTTTTCCATCCTACGAATATTTTAAAGAATTTGAAATATTTTCCTGTCTCAAACTGTGACAAAAGAGTTGAAATCTCAAAGATGTTCACGAACTGAAAATGTGATATATATTTTTCATTTTGGATCATTTGACACATTTTATTTTGATAATTTCAAAATGTTTTGACTTCAACTGTTTTCCTCTTTTTTAACCTTTTCCTTCAGCCTAGCTAGCTTACATTTCAAATGAAAAGTTGGTTCAAAATGGAAACAAGGAATTTGGCATTTTGAAAATGTTTAAACATTTTTCTCTTGACATTTTTTCAAATTGGGAAATTTCTCACGCTTGACCTTGTTTTGTGAATAGTTTTGGTTTTGATGAATCGGCATTTCTGATGAAAAAAACAAGTAATCCAAAAATTCCCAACCAGCTCTAGTTATAAACATGACAACCGACAGCCCCTCTTCCGAGCATTGTTTCCAAGGTGGCTTGCACCTAATGAGAGCAAAGCCAAGAACATTGGCCCCGCCCACCTGGACTTTACTTCTGTTTTAAAACTGCTGTGGACAGTGAAAAGGTTTATCATGAGGAAACCTTATTATAAAAATATAGTTAATGGTATATTATTGCTGCTGCCGCCAATGGGATTCCACCCATGAACTCCAGGCAAAGACAGCTACAGAATAGGTAGAGCACTCCCTGCTGGCTGCTTCACACAGCAGCAATCTTGAACCCCACAGGTTAAATGAGGTCAATAACTTTGCCCGGAGAATAGAGAGAGGCCATTCTTCAATGGCTGAGATGAGGGAAAGCAGGGCGGGAGAGTGATGATCTAAGATAGAAGGAGCAGGCTACTGCTGTTCTTTCTCAAACGGTTATAAATTCCCACCAAGAGAAAGAAAAACAAAGGGAGACCAGGAGGAATGCAATGCTGGCCGCTTTTCATCATAACACCACAGACTACAAGGCAGCAATAAACAATAAATCTCATCGCAGGAGAGTTCAAGCATTCTCTGGTTTTCAGCCCCACCAAAAAAGTTGGTGAGAAAGAACATGAGGTCAAAAAATTAATAGACCACCATCCTTGTGCTGCAGTCTAAATCTCATCTATCATTCAGGGCATATCACCATAAATTACAGCCACTCTCAATGCATGCTGCTACTTTACTGCCCATCACCTACGCTCAATATTGAACAGTTATGTTCCTCGGTCTAGTAAAGTTATTGTAATCTGCAGTGTCCATGCCTTGAATCATTATCCCTTGTTATAGCCCTTCAGACAACCCAAGAATGGATCTCCTAGGCACTAAGCATTTATATGGGAAAATTTGAAAGCTTAACTGACATTTGTACAGATCCTTTTTGTGTTCTCCTTGTCCATTTGATCAGGTGGGTGTGGGTGTAATTTCCAATAGAGTTAACTGAAATTACACACAGAAATTCCCCAAAGAGAGTGAGCAGAGAATATTCCCCCCTCCCCCCGTTATGTTAATGCTTCATTCAAGGTATGGACTGTATGCACACTTCCCCAAATGCACACACTACATGATCCCTAAACATACAGAATTCAAATCATCAGTACAAAGCCAATGAAAGTGAGAGATGGTGAATCTATCTGAAATCTGAATGTCACTCATTTCAAACTCCCTGTATTTACACTGCAGCTAGTTATGTTGTTTTCCTATGGTGCCATAGGTCGTAATTTGCTTGCCAACTCCTTTCATATTTCCAAAGATCACAGGCCCCATGTGTAAATTGATCTTCTCCCTGGAAGCCACATGTGGGTTTTAAGTTGGCAGGGCAGCCAACTAGATGGTTTGGGTTTGAGCTCTGGATTTCAAGCCACTTTTTGTAGCAAGTTGCTTTGCTTTTGAATTTGCTCTGCAAATTCCTGGGTTCCACAGCCACAGAGAAAGCTGCCCATTCTGAGGATCCCACACACCAGTATCTCCACTGACTGCAGAATGCTGGGTTTGCTTGTTCTGGTCTGCACAAAAATCTAATCTGCCACACCTCAGCAAGCACAAACCCGCATTCATTAATGGAGAGTTATTTTTAAATCCTAATTTTCTTGGACATGGTTCTAACTACAAGTTATTTTTAAATGCAAGAAATAAGCACATTTCACATGCCATTTGCAACACCCAGTAAGGGTCTGAAATATCACTGAATTGTACTGTAGGGATTATGCAAACTAGAGCCAGATTCAACAGCTGTTCAGTTTCTGCATTGCTCAAAGTTATATGCACTGAAAAATACATTTTTAGGCGTTTCCATTGCCTTGCAAGAACTTTTGGGGCAGGAAAGGTGGAGCAGGATTTTTTCTTGTGGGTCTGCCCAGGAAGAGGTCCATCACCATGGTTTCCAAGCCCCTCACATACATTAGGGTATTTATTCTCCCAACAGCCCTATGATGTAGGGAAATATTATGATCCCTGTTTGAAAGGAGGGGAACTATGTCCAAGCTCACACAGAGAGTTCAGGATAGAATCTATATCTCCTGAGACCCCGCCCAGTGCTTTAATCACAAGGCCCTCAAAATTCACCATATTCCAAAGAGTGAATGAATATCATATAAATTGATCATGTTGATAGTTGACTTAGTCTGGTACAACTGTGGCATTATTTTTACTTATACAGCTCAAAGAGGTGCATTACATGGCAACTAATATTCAAATCTAGTTTAAGTCAAGTTATAGTTAATCTGCCCTAACTCTATTCCATAGTCATGGATTCACAGATCATTATGATCAGTGACCGCCTGCAAAACATAACTTCACCCAGTAATTTCTGCATCAAGCCCATAACTGCTGGTTGAGCTGGAGTTTATCTTCTTGAAAGACATCTTGTCTTTACTTAAAGTGACGGAGAATCCATGTCCTCCCAAGGTAAATTGTTCCAGTTTGTTCCAGTTTGGTTAGTTTAACCAAAGACGACTTCATTAACTGCTGCTATGCTTTGCTGCTGTTACTTGTTAGATGAATTTTTGCTGGTTTCTCTGTGTTCCTCTTCCCCCATCTAACAGCCTGGATAGTCTTCTGCTCTGTCACTGTGCAATAGCTGGCATGAACAAGTGGGATTCTGCATTGTAATCTGACCGGGTAAGGGCTGGGTTCACAATGATCTGTTGAAATAATGAATCCCATAGGTATTGCTCAGAACCCCACAACACACTGAAAACCCCATAAATGTTGGCCTCAGCAGTTCTGTTGCCCCCCGAATGATCACAGCTGAACTGGTGGGTCTCGTAGAGTAAGATCAAGAGTTTGCATTTGATGCAGAATGAGATGGAGGCCCATGGCGGTCACAGGGCATCAATATGATTTGCTCTCATTGGTCTTTCTTGCTTAAAATCTGTTCTATGTTGCAGAAGTCTATCAGAGACGGTCAACTCCAGTTAGATGGAGTTGCTATGGTTGATTCTGTAGGTGATAAAAGTGGGGATTACAGTTGCTTGGCGCTCATGTAAGAGGAATGGGTTTCTGTCACAGAGGATTGGGGGTGGGGTGAGGAGATCCAACTTTTTAAATAATTCATCTATATCCTCCAGAGATTACCAAGTGTGGGTTCATGAGTGCTCCCAAAGCAAAACTAGAATTTTCTCCTGCTATATTACCTAAGAGTAGTTAGAGGAATAGCTACATTATACTCAAACTTATGTGAAAAAATATACAATTTTTATACAAGTTGGCTTATTTGTGCCAGACAACAGAGATCTGCTACAGCTGAGTCAACACCCTTCAAAGGAATTAAAATTGATTACATGTCACTGGCTAAATTAGCCCTTTTTAAAATACACTTGGAGCACCTGGCCTATTAGAGCACTGTAATTTTGATATAAAGAGCAGTCTGGTGTATATATGCCTTAATGCTATGGAATCAGCAAGAGCTCAGAATTATGGACTAATCAAAATCAAATTTCTACAATTTACATATGGAGCTATTATTACTCTCTGTCTAGAATAGCAGTAAGAGGCAGCCTAAGGTTTAATTAAGAAATGAACAGAAGATAATCAATAACATGAAAATTATCATACTGGGCTTCCATTACCTGAACCAGGACAATTTCCCTTTGGCCCACGTTACTCTAGAGGGAATAAAGCATGTGTATATTTCAAAAGACAAAATCCCTTTTTAATGAGAGAGCACAATGTGGAGACCATAGCTGAAATCAGAGGTATGTAGGACTGGAAGGGACCTCAATAGGTCATCTAGTCCAGTCTCCTGCACTCAAGGCAGGACTAAGTAATAACAGACCATCCCTGCCAGGTGTTTTATAAGAATAAGTTAGACAATCTCCACTGAAAGAGATTCCACAATCTCTCTAGGCAATTTGTTCCAGTCTTTAACTACCCTGACAGTTAGGAAGTTTTTCCTAATGTCCAACCTAAACCTCCCTTGCTACAATTTAAGCCCATTGCTTCTTGTCCTATCCTCAGAGGTTAACAAGAACAATTTTTCACTCTCTTCCTTGTAACAACCTTTTATGTACTTGAAAACTGTTATCATGTCCCCACTTAGTCTTCTGTTCTCCAGACTAAACAAACCCAATTTTTGCAATCTTTTCCTGTAGGTCATGTTTTCAAGACTTTTAATCATTTTTGTTGCTCTGGACTTTCTCCACTTTGTCCACATCTCTCCTGAAATGTGGCACCCAGAACTAGAGGCAATACTCCAGCTGAGGCCTTATCAAACATGAAGGTTTCCATTAGAATTACACACCCTAGGACACCAGTGCATTTTCACCCCCTCTGTCATGTTTGCAGAAAGGTTTGAAGTCAATCAGATACAATACACATACACACAGAGCTCCACCAGTTCCTTCAGCCCAATAAATTGTCGAGTGTAATGATTTTAAAGGGGCCCTCAGCCAAACTACCTTGTAATGAGACCACATCCATGCCCCTCTCAGCTCACAATCTGACACCAGCACAACACATGCTGTAGATTCTGTGGCAAATGAAACCTACAGCCATGGTTTATAAAGTGATTTATTCTGTTGTGTTTTCTTAGCAAACGCTAAGCAAATCTGATTTGTCAACCGCCATCTATTAAACATTCAGGAAGAAGGAGGATTTAACACCTGCTTTGAATCATCTATCACTAGAAAGGGTCAATTTTCACGTAATTAAGAAAGATTACTCCTGCTGCCAATAGCACTCAGCATGAGCTACAGATCCTTCCAGGGGCATCATTTCAAACAAAATTCAGGGGGCTGCAAAGTTATGTCAGCATATAGACCATTATATGATTATATTATCTCCTGCAAAGTCAGGGGGAACCACAAAAAATTTAGACAAAACGGAGCATATAGGCCTATAAAAAGTCTGGGGGAGGCAAACCTAGGCCTGCTAGGCTGGAGGATAGAGGCTGGAGCTAGTCTGTTCTCAGCCGTGGCAAATGACAGAACAAGGAGCAATGATCTCAAGTTGCAGTGGGGAGGCCTAGGTTAAATATTAGGAAACCCTATTTCACTAGGAGGGTGGTGAAGCACTGGAAGGGGTTGCCTAGGGAGGTGGAATCTCCATCCTTAGAGGTTTTTAAGACCCGGCTTGACAACGCCTTGGCTGCTATGATTTAGTTGGGGGTTGGTCCTGCTTTGAGCAGGGGGTTGGACTAGATGATCTCCTGAGGTCTCTTCCAATCCTAATCTCCTATGACTCTATGATTCGGGGGGGAAGAAGGGGGGAGAAGCAACTGCCCCTCCCCCCGCCCTTACCCCATAGCAAATGAATCCTTCTCCCTTGGACGGCTGTGAAAGAGTAGGATTTCAGCTAAAACAAGCCGGTGTTTCTGAGAGGAAGGATAGCCACCCAGGCCATCCCTGCCTGGATTCTGTGGAAGGCCCTTTGGTACATCTGGGAAGGAATGGCTGGATAGGGAATAACATGCACACCCATTCACCATGACATAGAGAGCTGGCTGGAAAATTCTTTCCCATGGAGCATTTTGATGTCTTGTTAGGAAACAAAAACAAAAAAGCTGAAAAATTGTTATCTGAAAGTTGCCAAAAAAATGCAGTTTTCCAGTGGAAAAAAATAAGTTTTTGAGGAGAGCGGGCACTTTCCACTAAAATAAAGAAAAAAGTTTTGATGAGAAATTTTCAGTCCCCATTCCGCACTGGCAACACCCTCCAAACCTGTGGGGAATTCTGACCCTTTTGATACCATAGGGGAGTTCCTCCCCTGAGCTCTGAAACTCAGCTCCTTAGGAACTGTGGGCATATAAGGGCAGAGAGCCAATGAGAGCATGTTCTATCAGGGAAGGGAGGGGTCAGTGGGCCTGCATGTAGATGCCCTGAGGTTTGGGTATTTCTGTGTGACTCTTAGAGTATTCTAGGGTTGAGAGGACCTTGCTCACAGACCAGTGCTGGGTGTGCCTGGCCCAAGAGAGAATTAAATTCAGTAAATTCCCTGGCCCATGTTCAGTAAATTCCCTGGCCCTTCTCCCCATTCACAGCATGACCTGGCCACCATTCGGGTTGGCCATCCTACAATAGCATTGCAGTTGCTAACTAAGTACCAGAATCAAGAAAAACAATTCATGAAACTCATTTAGATGTTAGTAACAAAAGGGACATCGGTGGATTAAGAGTCACTGGAATGTAGATGCATGTATGTAGATGAATGTAGATGTAGATGAATGTAGAGTCTTGCCTTGTTGCTGGTAGTTCAGAAAGTTGTACCTCCTCCATCACAACTTTCCACCTCTCCTGATTCCTTAATCACTCCCCCACTGTCATCTATGATTCTATGATATTTGTTAACCCTAAGCCCCTCATTTCTTGGGTTGATTCTCAAGGCCAAATTCTGCCTCTGCTTAAATGGTGCTACCCCATTGACCAAAGTGGAATTTCAGTCCCTCTCTATTCCACTTACAGATGGCTGGAATGCTGAATTTTGTCCATGGGTGGCTTTGAAAAGATTTTTTTAATAAAGATACTCCTTAATTTATAATCCCACAAGAGTGTCCCAGTTTGATCACACTAGGTGGAGTGATCTACTGTCCCATGGCTCTGTTGCCATAATGAGCACTCGGCCAATAGCTTCAAGTCACGGAGTGTACTTGTTCTGGTCTTCTTTTCCTCTCCTCTTTAAAGACAGTTTTAGAGACGTAAAAGATTATTAATATGCTCATTGCAATAGTGCCCTAGAGGATCATCCCCTGTGTTCAGCTATCTCACACCACCATACCTGAGTCTTGCCTTGTTCTGCCCATAAACAAGAAGGATGTTATGGCCAGACTGGTCCTTGTAACTAATTTAAAGGGCCTCATATGTTTTGGGGCAGTCCTACAACATACCTCCATGTGGACATGACAGGCTTTGCACGGAGGAATGCCTCATAGGCTTTGCATCAATAGCATAAAGGAAACTCGTGTGCAATAAACAGACACAAAGAAAAGCTGTCAATTTTGGCCCAGGGGCTCTCATTTTGGCCAGCTTGTCTCCAAAAGCAGCATCCTGTTATTCCTGACTCTGCTGATAGCTGCCTTGGGAAGAGCATTGTACTCAAGACATTATTTTCTCTACAAGAGTGCTTGAGAAAGCATCTCTGACATGTCCTGGTCCTCCCAACTCCTACTACCAAGCCTCCCGCAAAGCACTTGGGCTTCTGGATACCGTTAGGGAGGTAAATCTGCTGCTTATCGTTGTGTGGGACAGAACATGAAGGCCGGTCACATTACCATAGCACACCTACAAGCTTCTTTCCTGCTGCTATACAGTTTCAGATCAAATGTTGTCATCCAAACCATCTAACCAAAGCTGGCCTCATCCTGGGGATTCCCCCAATGGCTTTATTAGACATGTGAGTGAAACACACATGCCAAGATCAACAGTACGGCCCATGTACATGTTGCTTTACTGGCCTAACAGTGACAGCAGAAGCTTTTTTCTCGGACTGGCTATTCTGAATTTGTACCCAAGAAGCAAATCCTGGGAAAGTGGGCTAGGTAACATTTACTATGAGCCAACAGTGTGTTTTATTGACAACATCGCAGTAACCAACCCTGTGGATCCACCATGAGCAATGATAAGAGCTTGGTAGGCGGCCGATTGTCCAAAACATGCTTATTTTATCATTACCTTAGTCCATCCCTCCAGCCTCCTCTCATCTTGTTGTTACCAAGATTGTAAACTTGCTGGGGCCAGGGCTGTATGTTTAGTAAAACTGGGCTTTGATTCTTGATGGGAACTTCTAGCTGCTACTACAACACAAATAAATAAGAGAACAGTTACCATTTCAGAGTCAGCACGTGTCACGCACGGAGCGATCCAAGAAACTAGATTTGCCCCACACCTATATGAAGAAATAGCTGCTGTGAAAACATTCCTCTTTATTCGCGTCAGGGCTCAACAGTTCTCCTTCCAGCGTTGAGGAGGCCTGGGGTCAATCAGTCCCATTCCCAAGGCTTAATACTTCACATTAGTTTATTTACAAGATTTACAGGATAGGCTTTAGGATTACGTCTGTACCACCCTGAACACCCCCAATCCCATCTGATCTCGGCACCTAAGCAGGGTTGGCCCTGGCTAGTACCTGGATGGGAGACCTCCTGGGAATACTAGGTGCTGTAGGCCTCACACCTGGCAGTAGGTATAAAATGCCTCCAACGACAGATGGAACGATGCATGGGTTGGAGTATACCCGGGTCTTCTCACTGGTTCTACGTGGACCCTGCCATAGTGTGGGAATAATGCTAAGAAAAACACACAGCATAGGCTTTAAGATTGGCTGAGCGCTTCTTTAAACAACAACAAAAATATATTACATTTCTCAACTGCAGCTGGAGTACTGCCTCTTCGTATGCTGGCTACCTACCACCAGCTACCCTCTCTAGCCCTAGCTATACCAGGAGTCACACACCCCGCGCTGCAAACAAGAAATAAACACAAGATTTCCTGTTATCGGAAAAAGCAACTCTTTACCTAGGAGAAGCCGATTGCCCTCACTGCACACAACCCTTCCACAGCTCACAGCTCCTCCCTCCTTCCTTTTCTCTCTCACTGGAAGAGGCATAGACTGCCCTTAATTAGACTCAGGTGTTCATAATTAACATGAGGTAACCTCAAAAAGAACAAGCAGCACTTGTGGCACCTTAGAGACTAACCAGTTTATTTGGGCAGACGCTTTTGTGGGTTTTAGCCCTCAAAAGCTTATGACCAAATAAATTGGTTAGGCTCTAAGGTGCCACAAGTACTCCTCGTTCATTTTGCGCAGTGGTTCGCAAACTTTTGTACTGGTGAGCCCTTTCACGCAGCAGGACTTTCTGTGCGACCCCCTGTATAAAATTAAAACACTTTTTTACATATTTAACACCATTATAAATGATAGAGGCAAGGCGAGGTTTGGGGTGGAGGGTGACCGCTCACAACTCCCCATGTAATAACCTCACAACCCCCCGAAGGGTCCCGACCCCCAGTTTGAGAACCCCTGATTTTTGCGGAAACAGACTAACAGACTAACATGGCTGTCACCATGAGGTAACCTGTTTCAGTTAATAGGAAAAAGGGCTTTAACCATTCTGAGAGTGATATACCTGCTTTCAGCCACCTTTCCAGCATGGTCAGGTCTGACTTTGTCACACTGTGGCCTTGTCTCCACTACCAAGTTGTATCACCAAAACTGCCATTTGTCGACGCAAACAGCACTGTGAGGCAACTTTTGTCGAGGAAAATGCACGGTTTTGGCAACAAAATACATCCACCCTCATGAGAGATTTACGCTCTTTTCCTCTACATTTTTTTCGACACAGTGCAAGTGTAGGGAGCAAGTGTGAACACAAAATTGCATTTTTTATTATGTCGACTTTTGTGTGTCGACATCACTTTTGTCAACATAAATTGGTAGTATAGACATGGCCTATAGTAGCTGTTGGCCAATGTTGACACTGTAATGCAATAGCTAAAATTTTCTATAACACAAAAGCACAAATAGAATGTTACCATTATAAAGGTCTAAGCACGACTACGTGTGACATGGGGCAGGTATCGGGTGAAAGCCTATCCCTATGCAAGCCCATGGCAAATCTCTCACTGCTTTCAATGGCGCCATGATGTCACCCATTAACTTCAATGTCAAGAACACATCTGGGCAAGTGTGTGTGTCGCGGAGGAAGGGGGGTTAACTCCAAATTTCCCCCCTCATCCTATAACTCTACAGCAATTTGCCTGTATGCGGCTGTACCGCGCTCACAGGAATGGGAGAAGAGGGGAAAACAGCACCAAAAGCCTTAGTAGCTGGAAGTGAAGACGGAGCTAGTTTACTGTAACCAGTTGCAAATGCTGCCTGAGGGCTAGATTTGCTTGCTGCTCCCACATTTAGAAGGCCAACTACTAGAAAAGAGCATGCTGGGAAAGGCCCTAGACAAGGGTGAGCCAAATTGGAGAATTCAGTGCTGAGCTGCTAGGCAAAGAGATATAGCTCTGTACCATGTTCATGAAAGGACCTGAATTCCCAGCTGTGTGAGGGTCAGAGATTTAAATACTAAGTCCTGTGAATTTCGTAGACAATAACTTTTCCCCCAGGGTATTTGGGATAGTTATTTCCACATGCTATTGTGTTTTGCTCCCCCCTGTGAGAATCCAATGGTTGTTTTGAGCCAGATTCAATTCCCTGCTCTGCTATAGAATTCCTGGGTCACCTCATGGGCCCAGATCCTCAAAGATATTTAGGCGCCTCACTCTCATTGATGTCTGTGGCAATTATGTGCCTAAATACCTTTGAGAATCTGGGCCTGAGTACCTGTGCCTCAGTTCCCCATATGTAAAACATGGGTAATAGCCCGGTCCCTGAGCTCCTGGCCACCTTCCCCCGCTGTCCCCGCTCCCCCACCGCCACAAGCACGCCATGGCGCCGGCGCTCTGGCCCGCCGCTCCTGGGCAGCGCTTCAGCAGAGTGGCTGGCTCCGGTGGGGCCTGAGCTCCTGCCGCTCTGAGTGGCATGGTAAGGGGGTGGGGCTGTGAGCTCCTGCGGGGCAGCGTATCTGGCTCTGGTGGGCCGCACGGCCTCCAGCCACGCTGCTCTGAGCGGCACGGTAAGGGGGGTCAGTGGGTTGGCTAAGGGGCAGGGAGTCCCAGGAGGCAGTCAGGGGACAAGGAGCGGTTGGACGGGGTGGAGGTTCGGGGGTGGGGGTGTCAGCGGATGGGGAACAGAGTTGGATAGGTGTGGGAGTCCCAGGGATCAGTCGGGTGAGAGGGTGGATAGGGGTCAAAACAGTCAAGAGATAAGGAGCAGGGGGCTTAGATAGGGTGTAGGGTCCTGGGGGGGCAGTTAGGGTGAGGGGTCTCTGGAGGGGGTGGTCAGGGGACAAGGAGCAGGGGGCTTAGATAGGGGATGAGGTTCCAGGGGGGTGGTTAGGGGTAGGGGGTCTCTGAAGGGGTTGGTCAGGGGACAAGGAGCAGGGGATATTGGATGGGTTGGGGATTCTGAGGGAGGCAGTCAGGGGGCGGGAAGTGGGAGAGGGTTGGATAGGGGGGCAGGGCCAGGCTGTTTGGGGAGGCACAGCCTTCCCTACTCGGCCCTCCATATAATTTTGCAACCCCTCAGGCCAAAAGTTTGCCCACCTCTGCCTTAAGCTAACCACAAGAAATTGCTGGCCAAAATATGATGCTTTCCCTTATGGTAGAAGAGGTCATGTTCTTAACTGTAATATCCTGCCCTAGCCTATGTTGCCTTTTGAATATATTAGCTGAGATCTGAGGAGCGCATCAGTAACAGCAAACATGAGGATACTACTGAATGCACTTGGTCACTGAGGTATTAGGGCCAAATTCTGCCTTGACTTACACTACATGCAATGCCACTGAAACCAGAAGCAGAATATAGCCCTCAAAGCGCATCGCCCGATGCTGCCCCAGAAATGCTGAGTCATTTGTAAGTCCAAGCTTTGTTTTCTGTCCTCATGATTCTAAAAGAATAGGACTTTGGAGGGGATGGGGTGTGTGTAAGAGATTTTCCTTCCCCACTCTAAACTCTAGGGTAAAGATGTGGGGATCTCTTAGATGAAGGACCAATTAACTCCAAGTTACTTTCCCAGCCTAGGTTAAATCTTTTCCCCAAAAACCCAAACTTCTCCAGTTGGGGCTTGCAACCTGCTGCCACCATTAATGTGATTACTCCAAAACTATAGAGTGGGGCACATTAAAACCCCCGAGTAACACCCCCTCCCCCTTGCTACCTGGGAGAGATTGAGAACACAGACTCCGATCCCTCCAATAGAATTAACAGACCCTTCTTATAACAACAAAAGATTTAATAAAGAAAAGAGAAAAGCATACAACTTACACAGACTTCACAGATACTCAGTCCTAGCCTTAACCCGCCTTAACCCCTCCCTTAGGATTTCTCTCCCTGATGAGGTTAAAGACACCATAGATCGATTACAAGCTTATACAATTAACAATTTCACTTACTGCCAGGCTGACTTAGAAACTTATTAAGAGATGAGTAGGAAGGTGATTCATTTCCCCAGAGCCGGGGAGAAGAGATGGAGACAGGCAGAGTGCCTGGGAAAAAGTGAAACTAAACTTCTTTGTCTCTCGGAATGCGAGCTCTTACGTCATCCCCTCTCCTGTTTCAGGTTAACCCTTTACAGGTAAAACAGTAATTTTAAGGCACTTCATACTTATGACAGGGGGTTATATATGTTATCATCATGGTGATTCCCCGCCCAAAAAATAAACAGTTAAAATATCTAAAAATATTTTCTCACAGTGGTGGCATGGCCTTTCACAAACACATAAGAACTATGAAACCGTGTAAGGTCATTGAGAGGAAAGGCAAACAGTATAAAAGACCATAAGACAAAGAAATTAACATTGCATCTGAAAGGGTAGGATGCCTTTAAGAACCCTGATCTGTAAACATAATTATCTGATGCCAGCCCTGTTTATTTGGTAGTCGAGGTCTTGTGTTAGGCAGTTTCATTTTATTAGAAAAGAGTGTCGCCAACCTAAAGAGATACTTTAAGCTAAATGATTCCTGCATTAGGGAGATACTAGCAAAATGTGAGAATGAGTTTGATCATAATCACTTTCCACTAATCAAACAGCCTCAGTAACCCTTCCTCCTCCTTCATTAAAATGCATAAAAGAGCCTGAATTGTCCTGCACAGATTTCTGCTAAGAGTATGTCTTCACTACAGCAGTAGGTCGATTTCCTTGCAGTCGATTTTTAAAAGCAGACTGTATAGAGTCGATTTTGTGCGTCCCCACAAAGCACAGCAAGTCGGCCGTGTCTGTCCACACAACTGTGGCAAGCGTCGACATAGCGAGCGTTGCACTGTGGGTAACTATCCCACAGTTCCCGGAGTCCCCAGCAGGCACCATTTCGAGTGCTGCACTATGGGTAGGCATTTCATAATTTTGCACCCTTTTTTCACGCGCCGACACCATTTCGAGTGGTGCACTGTGGGTAGGCATCCCATTATTCACGCCCTTTCTCTGCGCTGTGCTAACACTATAGCACTGCAAGCATGGAGCCCGCCGTTGCCACTGCTGCAGTACTGGCCATTGTGAAGACCTCGCACATTGTTGTGAATTTTATGCTGCATCGTCTGCAGAGGAAGGCGATCCGGAGACAACTGTGCTTTCCGGAAACTGACAACAGTGATGAGGAGATGGACCTGGACGTGCACTCGGACATGGACACTGACGTTTTTGAAAGTAGGGGATCTGACAATCTGTCAAATTTGGTGGCAATGGGGCAGGCTCATGCCATGGAACGCCGATTCTGGGCCAGGGAAACAAGCACGGACTGGTGGGATCGCATAGTGCAGCGGGTCTGGGATGACTCCCAGTGGCTCAGAAACTTTCGCATGCGTAAGGGCACGTTCATGGAACTTTGTGACTTGCTTTCCCCAGCCCTCCAGCGCAAGAATACCAAAATGAGAGCAGCCCTCACAGTTCAGAAGCGATAGCCCTCTGGAAGCTTGCAACGCCAGACAGCTACCGGTCAGTCGCGAATCAGTTTGGGGTGGGTAAATCTACAGTGGGCTTTGCTGTGATGCAAGTAAGCAGGGCAATTGTCGAGCTGCTGCTACCCAGGGTTATAAACCTTGGAAACCTGCAAGCTACAATAGAGAGCTTTGCCACCATGGGATTCCCTAACTGTGGTGAGGCTATAGATGGGACTCATATCCCTATCCTGGCACCGGACAACGAGGCCGCAGAGTACAGAAACCGGAAGGGCTATTATTTTATGGTCATGCAAGCAGTGGTTGACCACAAGGGACGTTTCACCGACCTGTACGTGGGATGGCCAGGAAAGGTTCATGACGCTCGTGTTTTCAGGAACTCTAGGATATTTAGAGAGCTGCAGCAAGGGATTTTCTTCCCTGACCAGAAAATTTCTGTGGGGGGTAGGGGGGTGGAAATGCCAATCGTTATCCTTGGGGACCCAGCCTACCCCTTAATGCCCTGGCTTATGAAGCCCTATACAGGAGCCCTGGACAGGGGTCAGGAGTTGTTCAACTACAGGCTGAGCAAGTGCAGAATGGCCGTAGAGTGTGCATTTGGCCGACTCAAGGGGAGATGGAGATCATTACTGATTCGCTCAGACATCAGCGACAGAAATATCCCCATTGTAATTGCTGCTTGCTCTGTGCTCCACAATCTCTGTGAGAGCAAGGGGGAAACGTTTATGGCAGGCTGGGTGGCAGAGGCAAATTTCCTGTCCGCTGCTCACCAGCAGCCAAACAGCAGGGAAAGTAGAAGAGCGCACCATGAGGCGCTGCGCCTCAGAGGCGCCTTGAGAACCAGTTTTATGAGTGCCCAAGATGGCGTTTCAAAACCCGCTTGCTCTGCTGAGTCCTAAGCCTGCCGTCCTTGCACCCTCTTTCCCTCCCCCCTCCCGACGCTTGCAGAGGAAATAAATTCACTGTTTTAAAAATCATGGTTTCTTTATTGCTTCATTACAAATACAGGGGATCACTGGCAAGGTAGCCCAGAAGGGGTGGGTGAGGAGGGAAACCAGCAGTCACAGTGGTGGAGGAGCAGGGAGGGGGGCCAAGACACAGCAGCTTTTAAAAGTTTTTAGAGAAACTCATCCTGCTTTTGCTTGTGCTGGCTTGTGGGGTAGAGTGGGTCGGTCCCCGGAACTCCCCCCCCCCCGGGTTCTCACCCCGCGTTTGGGTGGGGAAGCTATGGGACTTGGGGAGGGGGGGAGGTGGTTAAACAGAGGCTGTAGAGGCGATCCTTGGTCCTTCTGAAGCTCCACCAGACACCGGAGCATGTCGCTTTGGTCCTCCATTATCCGGAGCATCGCATCCATCCGCCTTTCTTCGTGCTCCTGCCGCCTTTCTTCGCGCTCCATCCACCGTTCTGCTGCAGCTCTTGACTCTTGCCTTGACTATAGCAATCTTTCCCTCCATTCACTCTGCCGAGCGGCCTCAGCGTGAGAGTTCTGGAGTAGTTCATTAAATATGTCATCACATGTTTTCTTTTTACGCTTTCGTATCTGCGATAGACGGCGTGAGGGACAGGACGGGGGATTCTGAGATAAATGTGCACCTGTTGTGGGCAAAGAAAACTTGAAATTTGGTACAGTTATAGGCTTTAGGGTCCTAATCAGGGTAAGAATCGAAAATTTTTCAAATCTCACCTCTGACGCCCACTAGGGGTGAAATTCTTTAAAGCCCATTAACATCAGCTGGGCAGCAGGTTAACACCTGCTGTTCTCTGTGACATAGTTATGATGTAATAATACCCCCCTCCAACGGACCCCGCACTCGCTCAGCTCTCTGCCCCCTCCCCTCCTCCAACGGCCCCCGTACTCGCTCAGCTCTCTCCCCCCTCAGGTAAGAATCGAAAAATTTTAAAATCTCACCCCCCTCCCCCCACTCGCTCAGCTCTCTCCCCCCTCCCACGGACCCAAGCAACGCCAGGTATTTGTGCTAGTCATTAATAAATGCTTCCTTTAAAAATCATGAGTCATTTAATCCCTTAAAAAAGCACACTCACCAGACGTCCCTTTGCCGGTTGGGGTAGCAGCAGCTTGGGATGGCTGTGAGGGTACTGGCTCCAGGGTGATAAACAGCTCCTGGCTGTCTGCTAACAGGGTTTCTCCGCTTGCCTCCTGCTGCTCCGTGATATTTGCGTCCTCATCACCTTCATCATCATCATCCGAATCCTCCTCAGGCCTGATGATTATCCCATGGGTGGAGTCCACGGAGACCAGTGTGATGGTGGTGGGGGCGCCCCCCATTATCTGATTCAGTTAACTGTAGAACCGGCATGTCCATGGCAGGCCCCCCAAGCGCCCATTTGCCTCTTTGGCTTTCTGGAACGCTTGCCTCAGCTCCTTAATTTTCACACGGCACTGTTGGGCGTCCCTGTTGTGGCCCCTTTCCACCATGGCCTTGGAGACCATGGCGAACATGTTGGCATTCCGTTTGTTGTTGCGTAGTTCCAACATCACTGATTCCTCTCCCCAGATAGCGATGAGATCCAACACCTCATTATTGGACCATGCTGGAGCTCTTTTCCTCTGGCTGGTCTCCTGTGCTGCTGAGCTCTGCATGGAGTCTTGTGATGCTGATTTTTCTGAATGGCGACAGAGCTGTGCAGGTGAGCTGGCCACGCTGACCAAACAGGAAATGCTATTCAAATGTTCCCGGGTCTTTTCCTGTCTACCTGGCCAGAGCAGCGAGTTGAGAGTGCTGTCCAGAGTGGTCACAGTGGAGCAGTGAGGCTGTTCAGAGCGGTCAGAATGGAGCATTGTGGGACAGCCTCTGGAGGCCAATAACGTCCCATGTGTCCTCACTACTCCACAATCGACCCAGAGAGGTCGATTTAAGCGCTACTCCTCTCGTTAGGGAGGAGTACAGAAATCGATTTTGAGGGGCCTTTAAATCGACACAAATGGCGTCCGTGTGAGGACGGGTTAAGGTTTATGTCGACTTAACATCACTAAAGTCGACATTAAGCCGTAGTGGGGACCAGCCCTTAGTGTCTTATACCAAGATTTCAGGGGTCCAGTTACAACATGTGTATACTATACTATTAGCAGCTAATGTCCTCAGTTATTTTGAACCACAGTTTTACATGGCTAACTCAGTGTCCTCATCCCATCCCCCATCCCTTTAACCCTGTATCCCAGCAGAATTCTGTGAGGAATAAGCAACTTTCATCCAGATCCTAAAGTTTAAACAATCATCTCTGTGCCACCTTGAGATCCTAGCACTTGGTGTGTCCACATAAATACTGATATGGAGGCAGTGTGAATTGCTTTGTCCGTGTCCGTCTGGACTAAGCTTCTTGTGGTTAGGACTATGTCATCTTTACGGATTTGTACAGAGCACAGTGCCCTGTCAGTACTCAACAGATAAGGACTTTGAGAAGCTCGGGATTAAAATTCAACCAACTGTTGTAGTTCACCTCTTAGAATTAGCTATGGAATTGTATTAACATAAGCAAGGTAGAAGCACATCTACTGTATGCCCTGCAGCTACAACCTCAGAATTCATCTTGCATTCAAAGTGGATACTTGAATAATTCTAAGTGGCTACAAAACCAGAAAAAACTCTGTAGTAGAAGCATCTGCAACACTATTACAGTTCACCCGCTAAACAGGGACATCTGATATTCAAAACACACAGGTGGATAATTACCCAGAGAGGCATCAGAGTGTTATGCCTAAACAAATGCGAGAGACTGAAATGTCATTCAGGACATCAATTCACTACATCAATTCAAATCAAAGCATTTTTTCATCAAGTTGAGCCTCATGTTTTCTGGGAAATGAATAGACTGTACAGCTCAGCTCCTCTGAGCCTTAATTTTTTTCTCCACTATAATGAGATTCTAAGGAAGCTCGCCTTATTTCTCCATGCTCAGTCAATCACTTTACTTCTCCAGGCCCATTATGTAAATATAATCATCTACTATGTTTGCAAAAGCCCTCAACAGGTATTTCCCCTCACAGCAGCATTACATGTAATTACTCATGAAAGACAAACACAATACTAAGTGGCTCACGATCATAAGCATTTCTTATACGATATCAGAAAATATAAAACACTTTTAATTCAACAAGCCCCAAGGTCATTTCCTCTCTAGACTAGATGTGTTTATTCTTGTGCAGCAGCATACATATCCGATCTAGTTCCTTCATCCTTTTAATGCACAAACATCATTACAGGTTGCAAAGATCATTTGAGTGCCTCTGACATTGTAAAGTCCATTAGTAAAATGTATTAGCTTTTAGTATAAACAAGCAAACCTTGGTACAAGGGCCAGTTTTTCAATGATTTAAGCGCTGATGCCAAACTTGGCCTGTTTCAGAAGCAGACAATACACCGCTGAAATTGTATGTTATCTTTGCTTTTCAGTAGCTATAGATAACTATCATTATGTCACTGTGAAAAAATGTGTTCAATTATCCTACGCTGTTATTTCTTAATTGGGGTTTCAAAAAAAGTTTTAGTCTGAAAAGATGTTAGATAAAGACTAAGTACAGCAGATAAAGGCATTGTTTCCCTGAGCATATGCTGTAAATCTGAGCTGTAGTTGTGTATATGTAAGTACAATGTTATTTCCCTTTTACTACGATCCCATAGTTGTGGTGTCTTAAAGTAAATTAGTCTGTGGATGAGCCTGTTCCACCCAGCAAAGTAATGGGCAGCAGGTTTAAAACAAATAAAAGGAAGTTCTTCACTCTTGACTGAGGAGGTTGTGAAGGATCGGACTATAAAAGAGAAATTCATGGAGGTTAAGTCCATTAATGGCTATTAGCCAAGATGGGTATGAAATGGTGTCTCTAGCCTCTGTTTGTCAGAGGGTAAAGATGGATGGCAGGAAAAAGATCACATAATCATTACCTGTTAGGTTCACTCACTCCGGAGTACCCAGCATTGGCCACTGTCGGTAGACAGGATACGGGGCTGGATGGACCTTTGGTCTGACCCAATATGGCCATTGTTATGTTCTAAAGTGCAGTCTAAAGACTTGTCGCACGGGAAATTCTCCCTTCCAGTGCAAAATGCAGAATCTGGCTCCTCATTGTGAATGGCTAAGGAAATGTGCAGAGCTGCTCTACATAGAGGACGGGTGGGTCATGAGGTGAAGGCCCAGGCCTGGGGCTGAGGTGAGCTGGATTCAGTTCTTAGCACAGCACAGACCGTTCTGAAGTGTGATCATGGATAAATTATGTATTCGCTCGGTGCTCCAGCTGTAAAATAGGGAGGATAATATTTCCTTTGCCTGTGTTGTCTACTTAGACTGTAAACTCTTCAGGGCCAGGAGTGTTTTTTAGTGGATGTACAGCACGTAGGCCTCCTAATAAATTTAGTGTGTCGATTGCTTGCTCCTGCTGGCCTTTGACACTGCAAAGTATTAAACAACACATTTGGGAAAGCCTGGCTTTTTATCATGTTATTTTTAATAGACTGTTGTTGGAATAACGCAATTTAGAAACAACTGTATTATGAATGTTGTGTAGTATGATTTTTAAAACTGTCTCAAACTGTACTTTCACTCCCTGTATATGAACTCTCAACCTCTAGCCTGGCATGCATCTTAAACTCATGTTTACCCTGCCACAGCTGTGCAGGAGTACCCCTAAGGGTCCTGGACCTCCTGTTTACCAGACATGTAAATGGCATGGATTAATACCGAACAATGGATGTGATAGCCATTAAGTGTTCTCACCTGTGTAAGTGTATTGAAAGCCCCCCTCCCTTATTCACACCTGAGTATAAGAAAGGCCTCAGCCTTGCATGGAGCTGAGCCAGTTGTTTGGGTAATAACCCCTCTGACTCCTATTGCTTGCAATAAATCTTGTTTTCCAGAAATCTACTGAGTAAATGCCTGTTCTTTGACAGTATATTGGGATTGGGCTCCAAAGGTAAAGCAGTTTTTGCAACACTGTGTATCAAATATTTGTTTAGAGGCATAAAAGCCTTGCTAGCCTCCCCCCCCCCACCTGTGCTCTGCACACCTAGCACAGCAGTTAAAACACACACTTAGCAAAAAGGTGGCTCATCCCCACCTGTCTCAGAAATATGCCCCAGTAAAAGTACCGGAGAACAAGACAGCCTCCAGCCCAACCCTGTCCAAAAGGCCTGGGGAGGAAACAGTTCCCCACTCTGGTTGCAGAACAGAGCTGGTGGTTTCATAGCAGACTAGCCCACTGAGCATCTGCGTTCGCTAAAGCAGACAGACAATCTCACACACGCAATGGTGGATTAACCTATAAGCAATAAAAGCACGTGCTTAGGGCCCCAAGAGAAAAGGGGCCCCAAGCAACAACAAAAAATGGTTACAAAATTACAAGTTTGCACGGCCTTAAATTAAAAAAAGTCTCAATTAACGTCTTGGGCCCCCCAAAATCCTCCAATGTTGCGTCGATTACACTTTGCGAGTAAAAGCTGGTTGTGAATGGAGGTGAGAGTTGAAAGGGGGGCCCATTGCTTGGCTGTGCTTAGGGCCCCAGGAGCAATGAATCTGCCCCTGCACACACGCATTCCAGAGTTTTTGAAAGCAGCAGGTGACTCCTCACCAGCCACCACCCCAGAGAGGGCTTCTCACTTGTCAGCCACTCATTTTCCTGCCAGTGCCACAGGCTGCAAGATACTGATCTGTGCTCCGTTTTGTTATTCGGGCTTTGATGTACCCGCCTTCCTGGCAGCAGCAGACCCCTTGGGGAACACAGCAGAGGTCTAGCCAGGCTCTTTGCCAGTTGTCCAGGTATTAAGTTCATTTATCCAGCTTCAGGGCAAGCACATCTCCAGCCTTTTCCTGTGACCTTTGAAAGGACCCTTCTGCTCACTCCCATCTGTGGTCTTCTCAGTGTTCAGCTGGAGCCCCAATTCACACCGCTTGCCAGAAATAACCCTCCAGTTAAATGACTTGTGCCTTTTATAGCTGCAAAGCTAAGCATGGGCGGCTGTTATAGGGAACATCTCTAGCAATTCATTTCAAGTGGGTTTTGTAGCTGGGCTGAGAAATGTTTATTATTATGTATAAGTGTTACAGTAAAGGCCAGGAACCCTAGTGAAGGTTGGGTTGCAGATCCCTAGAAATGTAGAGCTAGAAGTTATCAAGGCCAGCCCCAGACAAATAACAAAGGCGCCAGCCCCTATGGCAGGGAGCTTACAGTCGAATGGACAAAACAGACAAGGTGGGCGAGGAAAAGGTAACACGATGAATAAGGCTGAGATTTGGTCACAATTATTTTGTAGTAAAAGTCAGGGACAGGTCACGGGAAACAAGCAAAAATTCATGGAGCCGGTGGCTTTTACTAAACCTCACTTTTACAAGCTGGGACAGAGGCAGTCAGCCCGGCAACAACTCCCAGCAGAAGCCGGGGGGAGCAGGGGCACCCGCCCAAGGAGGCAGTCCCCATGGGGCAGGGGCGCACAACCCCGGTTGCAGTCCCCAGCTCCAGCCACGGCATCAGCTGCAGCTGAAGACGTCCCAGAGGTCCGGTGGCTGCCGTGACCTCCCTGACTAAATCGTAGCCTTACCGATGAACAGTTTAATAGGAAAATGGAAGGTGTGATACCACCAAGGGGCTACAACATGGCACAGTGAGCTCTTGCCGGGGCCAGCTCCAGGCACTAGCATGGCAAGCGTGTGCCTGGGGCAGCCAGCCGCAGGGGGCAGCCTGCCGTTCACTGCCAGGGCGGCAGTCAGGCGGTCTTCATGCTTGCGGGAGGTCCACTGCCGCCGGACTCATGGATTCGGCAGCAGCTACGCCGAAGCTGAGGGAACGGGGGACCTCCCGCAGAAATGCCACCGAATCGGGGTGGGCGGGCAGCGGGCCTCCCACAGGCATGTCGCCAAAGACCACCTGACTGCCACACTTGGGGCAACAAAATACGTAGGGCTGCCCCGGCTCCTGTATGCTCTGGAGAAATCCACCACCATTCACCCTTATCTGTTGCTGCCAGTCAACTCCCCTTCCTCATTCCCCCTCCCAATCCAGTTAGCCCCATTATGTCTCCTGACTAGCTATGGTGGAGATGAAGCCTGCGCACATCCTGGGCTATTGTGGTGCGGTTTTGAATGATAATAATACAGCACAGACATGGATAGACTGTCTCGCTGAATGCTTCTTGACACCCTCTTGCAAACAGCAAATCCTTGTGGCCGGGATCGCCTTAGTGAACTGGCTAGCGCTGAGAGAGCAGAAGTACAAAACTGCCCCACCCACTGGTGGGCAACTAGCGTGTTGGCCCAGCTGGAAATACTCCCTCTGCTGCAGCACGGAGGAGTTGAGGCCCGTGAAGAGACGCACACAGAGCAGCAGGGACTGAGGGCTGACTGCGCCTCGCCGGGGATGGTGTGGATTTCACATCACGCTCAAACGTACAGAACAACCTCCCTCATTCACAGTGAGAGGAAAATCTGACCAAAATCATTAGCAGGCAGGTTAGAGAACGTTGGGCCCACGATCACCCTCCCAAACCAGCCGGGATTTGTTAAAGGCCCAGATAATGTTAGATATGTATTAGATATAATAACGGGGCGCTATGATGACCCCAGGCCCCGAGCATTCCTAGCCTTCGACCCAGAAAAGTCTTTCATCAAGTGAACTGGGAATCCATGCAATACCCCCCCCCCCACCCCCCCAGAGATTTAGGCTGGGGCCTGTTGCTGGAGTTAAACGTCTAAATAAGGGGCCACATGTCATCTCTTCACCACCACCACAATATCCCCTCTCCACGTTTGTGATATGAAGCTTGGTGCACTGGAGTACCGATTGGCTATATACAAAGGATGCCCTTTTATTTTTAACTAACCCCAAAACCACACTCCGTGCCTTTCTAGCATTAATCCAAGATTTCAGTTCACCTTCAGGCTACAGAAATAACTGGGAAAAGTCAGAATTTCTTGAGATTTCCCAGCTGACTTGTAATGGTGCTTTCTCCCCATGGAGTTTTCACAGGCCAAGGCAATTAAAAAATAAAAATATGCAGAAATCTTGAAAAACTTGTAAAACTGAATGTAGAACCTCCCTTCTAGTAGAAGACACCAATTATTGGCAAAGGCGTTCTCTGAGACTCGGGGAGCGGGAGGGGGAATTAGCACAGCTAAGATGAACATCTTACCTGGATTTTTGTACATTTTGAGTGAGCTAGTGGACATCATTTTACTATCCTATTTTAAAAGATTTAATAAGATCATCAAGAAATGCCTTTATATTGGGACCAAGAAAACACCCTGGGCTATCTTGCAGGAGACTTCAGCTCCCTATTGATAGAGATGGGTTCAGACTCCCCGACCTTCTACCATATAATCATAGGACTCGAATTGACCTTGAGAGGTCAGCCAGTTCAGTCCCCTGCACTCATGGCAGGACTAAGTATTATCTAGAGTCTAGACCATCCTTGGCAGGTGTTTGTCTAACCTGCTCTTAAAGATCTTCAATGATGGAGGTTCCGCAACCTCCCTAGACAATTTATTTCCGTGCTTAACCACGTCCTCTACCTCTCACTGGTTCCAACACATAAACTGTAACTCTTATGAGTGGGGATTGAAAGATAATTAATGAAACCAATGACCCTATCATGGGTCTTGGGATCATCATCATGCCCTACGGAGAAAACATGAGTACCTTTTTTCATGGTGGAATAGAGTGGAATATGAACTCTTTTGGCCACCTGATTCTATTTTCACCTGACACCATACAAAAGTCACGAGCTACAGTAGTTCTCCATTACAGATTGGCAATCAACCAATCACATGGAGAGGCACTATGTCTCTCTTCATTTGGTTGACAACGGCGGGGATCACTGGTCCCTCTAAGCTGTGTGCGCGCACACAGATCCTAAACCCCCACGCACATGGCGAAACACCGTGCACACAAAAATTTGCACAGAAGAAATTTTTTGCTCACACGGCCTGTCAAAAATTAGAGGGAACTTTGGTGGGGATAATTCCATTCCAGGTTCTACAACATCAGCATAAGCCTCCTGACCAAAGTGATATGGCAACATATACAGCCGAAACATTTATTGACCTATCACTTTGGCCTAAGCACCTTGGGGCTGCCTGACAGTCCTGAAGAATGGGATGTAATAGAGATGCACCACAAACTCCCCCGTCAGGCAGCCCCAAGCTGCTCAGTTGTATTACTCAATGCAAAACCCGCTGCTACACATTTACATTTAAGTTTAATTCAACAACAAAAATGTAGTTAGAATGTACAGAACACCACAAAAACTACATAAGCATAAAGCTCTTCCTACGGCACTGTGGGGAGGATAAAGGCACACTCTTGTCTATGTTGTGGGAATGTCCTTTGGTTAAATAGCTGTGGAAAGGGGTTGATGCTCTTTGCGCTTTATCAATCAAACTTGGGTCAAGCACTACATATTAGGATCTTCTCGCTAATTTGGGCCTCTCATCAGCACAGCGTTTTTGGTTTCTGAGACGAGCCATGATCACAAAGCAAATGATTTCACAGCGATGGAGAAGAAAATCCATACCCAAAACAGATCAGTGGTATTCTGAACACTCAGCCATAGAACGGGCCACTTTCCACAGCACGAATCAACTACAGGAATTTGAAGAAATCTGGCCTCCATTTTTAGAAACATTTGATTAAGGGATACCCAAGGGCCCAGTTTCCAGTCCAGACCTCCTCCCCCATGACTCTTTCTCCCTGTTTTCATACTTCCCCTCCCTGCCTTTCCCCACCTCCCCAGCGACATAAATTACATCAACTGAAAGCAGTATCCACACCACGCCGTCAGTGGGAGACATTCTCCCGCCAACACAGCTCTTGCCTCTCATAGAGGTGGAGCTGCAACCATGCAGCTGCACCAATGTAGCGCAGTAGTGTAGACTAGCCCAGAGAAAGGAGGGTTTATTATCCCCATTTTACAGTCAGAGAATGGAAGCACAAAGAAATTAAGCGATTTGCCCAGGGGCACTCAGCGAATCTGTGGCAGAGCCAGGAATTGACCACAGATCTTGAGTCCCAATTCAGTGCTGCTAACCACAAGACCATCTAAATGCTAATGCGGCTGCTTTGAAGGGAGAGTCTGGCACAGGATGTCAAACTGATGGGGGAGGGGAAACTAGCAGAGATCACTATCTCCATGTTAGAGTTTAAAAAGAGGCAGCTTATCATTTAATACTCAACATTCTGGAGCATGCTTCTGCCTAAAGGATCCCAAAGCTCTTAACCCCCAGCAGTGCAGCCCCTGGAGAGGCTAGTGTGTTAGAGCACAGTAGGCTGCTCAGCAGCTGAGGAAGGAAGCAAACGTTAATCATACGCCGCTCCCCTAAAACCAAACTCTGGCAGTGCCTTCAACACGAAGCACAACACTAAAGCCATCTGTCACCTGGCACTGAGGGAACAGACGGGAATGAGGGAAATGAATGAGAGGAAGGTGGTAGGGGGAAGGCCCAACAGCGTAGGTTTATCCCTCGTATTGTAGATTTGTACTACAGCCCATTGATTACACACACACACACCCATCCTGCACCCAGCGGAAATGCACCTGTTGGCTTCACATCTCTGGGATCAGGCCACTAGGGAAAAAATATCATCTTAGCAAAGCAAAATGGTTACAATAAGCTTTAATTATGTGCTTACTTCTTACCACTGGGTCTCAGGCAATGAGACTTTCCCACCCAAACAACCCTCCAGCTCTGATATAGATGAGAAACGGTAGCGCCCACATCCCATTTCTAAAAGGGATAAAAACATATAGCAGTAGGAATATACTATTCCCCTTTCCCATCCAGCCAAAAACGTTTGCTTGCTTCGAGGCTGGACATGAACACTTTCGAATGCTCCCCTTTGTTGTCATGCACCTCCATGGTTCTGCTTAGTCCAGTTATAAATGTCACAGAACTCCTCTGTCACCCAAGCCAGCACCGTAGTTGCTAGGTGGGTTGTTTTTTTCCTTCGAGTCTTTCAGACATAGTTTTGCAGCAGCCCTCAGCTGTGCAGAGAGACTGATGCTGGAGGTGGGGGGGTGAGAGAGGAGGGAAGCTCCTTTGCTGCATTTTTAAAAAATAAATACTTTTATATGGCAGTGATAGCTCCAAATGAGCACCTTGGAAGATGAATGAAAAAAACCCTGAAGACTGTAATGTGTTCTGCAGAGAATTTCTCTCTTTCTTGGCTAAAGGCACCTGACAGGAACACAAGATCGGAGCAGGGAACTGAGGAGGGCGAGGTGAAGCAATCCAAGATTTGGTTTAATTAAATGCTCCAGCTTTTGTTGCTTGCCTTTCCTTTATTCCTATGTGTCATTTCCAAAGTCAATACGGATGACATTTACTAGACTGAAGATAGTCTCAGCAGTAACCTGGAGGCATGAAGGCAACATAAGCGGGAGCAGTGAGTTGAAAACTAAGGGTTTGACCCAGTGCCCATTCAAGTCAATGGCAAGATTCCCACTGACTTCCGTGGGCATGGGATGAGGCCCTGTCTTGCATAAACCTCTGACTGCCGGACGCTGGGACTGGACAACAGGATAAAGTGCCCTGTTCTGTTCATTCCCTCTGCTCATCTGGCACCGGCCACTGTCGGAAGTCAGGATACTGGGTTATGTGGACCATTGGCCACACTGGGTGAGACCCTTCTTATGGATGCAGTAAGATGCTACCCGTTGCTGTCATTGACAGTGGAGGCTTCCCAGTGCTGCTTCAGCAGGATTTACAGTCTACTCTACACATCGCTTATCAAACCCGATGGAATTTCCTCTCTCCACCACCCTCCCAAGCATCTTCAGCCTTCACCAGACTTGGCAGAGAGAGTGCACCGTGTATCATTAACATTCACCTAAAGTCTGGAAATAGACGCTGATCCTAGTTTTCACCCTCAAAAACGGATCATCTCTTTGCCTTTCTGCGGCCTCCTAGTCTCAGGAAACGGCTTCTGTAGAAAACGCAGAAAGAACATTTTTCTTTGACAGATGCAGAGAGCATCCCCTAACACTGTTGGGAATTCCTCCTGTTTAAAATCCCCTAAAGAAGGAAACTAACCACCCCTTGAATCATAGTCCTGAAGGATAAATGCTCTCACGCCTTCTGCTCTCTGGCCACATTTAAGAAACCTGGGACTATGTTTTAACTGTCCCCACTCCCTTCTCAGCCCGTGTCTAGACATGGGTGACTCAGTGTTTGCTCACTATTCTTCCCACACCAAAAACTATGGGACAAAAGAACAGTGGAGTCCCCAGATGTCCAGTGCTTTTAGGAAGTGGCCGTATGGGTTAATGACAGCACAGTGTAGTGAGGGTTCAGGATTTGAGCTCAGTTCTCCTCACCTGGCCCAGTCGCTGGGGAACGCCTCCCAGTAAGTTGTAGCACCATTAGACCCACTCAAGTGCTGACCACCTTTTCAGCTGAGGACACCTCTGACATGACTCAGGTCCTTTGAGGGGGAGGGAATGAAGACAGGTCTATTAGCTCTTCGGCCCAGATCCACAAGGATACTTAGGCACCTAAATCCCAGCTTTAGGCACCAGGGTGTTCCACAACCTCCACACCATGAATGACCCCTAACCCTATACGTGCCCAAACTCCTTCGGCACCTACATTCTCAAGGTAAAAGTCACCTCAGTGCCTAAATTACTGCCCCAAGTATGCACACTGCTGCCTCACTCTGGGCACCCAGATGCCTATCAAATGCCTATGCCCTGGCGTGAGCCACAAACTTTAGGGGGGGGGGGGAGATAATGGCTCCTCCATCTGTCTCACCTGCTCAGAGCATGTGGCTGGGTCCCATTCAGAATCCAGGAGGAGGAGAGGAGAGGGCCTGCCTTCGAACTTTTAGCCCAGTCATTAGAGCAGTCACCTGGGATAGGTTCAGTTCTCCCCTCTGCCTGATGGGGACAAAAGCTTTGCCCAGGGGTCTCCCTCCTCTCATGATCACTCTCTCAGGGTTCTGATGCAGGGCTCCCTCGATCTCTCCTGTTGAAGCTGTTCCACTATGTGCAAATAATGAAAATGTCACTGGAACAGAGACCGGACCCTGGGTTTCCCAGCTGGGTGCCCCAACCATTGGTCAGTCTCACTCCCTGGCCCCAGGACTATTTAATCTACGAGGCAACAGTTTTAACAAGAGAGACTGAGGGAACCCCCCCCCCCTTCAGAATACCTCCGAGCCCCTCCTATGAGGTGGGAGACCCCCCCCCCTTTCAAAGCCTCTCCCCCCTTCAGGTGGAGGGGGGAATTGAACCTGGGGGAGTGCTCTGACCACTGTGCTAAAGGGAAGCAGCAGCAGCAACTCCTGCTCTGGTCTTTCTTGCACAAAGAAGTTAGGTGCCTTAGTCCCCTGACTCCAGGACAGGGGGTCCTGGCTGTGGGTCGTAAGCAGAGATAGCCCCCTCCCTGCAGCCTGGGAAAGGTGGGGCTCTTCCCTTAGTTAGTTCAGGCAGCTTCCCACCTAGCTTGCTGACTTTTCTGGCTCGCATTCTTAGACACCTCTCCCCCCCGCCTCCCCATTCAATGTATAGGGAGCCTATTTACCTAACTCAGGCTTGGTGGATCCCATTGTTGTTCCCGTGATTTACTAGGCTCCTGCATCCCTTTGTGGATCCAGGCCTCTCTCCCTGCTCTGGCTTAATAAAGCAAAAAACAGCTACTATTTTATAAATACTCCCCTGTTTACAATGAATGCAGGAATCACATGCATGATTGCTGCGGTTAGAAAGACACTAAGCAAAATACATCATTATCCCCTCCTAAATGCTTAGTCAGTGGCTGTGAATGTGACAATACCCAGAGCATCTCTTAACTTAAAAGCACTTCTTTCTATCGCTGCTTAGAACGTGCAGCATACTATAAGTCATATATACTTTTGTACCAGCTTTAGATTGCAACTTTGAAGCAAGTTTCATTATTTAGGATCTGATTCTGCAACCCGTACTCACATGGAGCAGCTCTGTTGCAACTAATCACAGTGAAGTCAATTATCAGGTGGTAGGGGTGTTAGTCTGTAACCACTAAAACAACAAGGAGTCTGGTGGCATCTTAAAGACGAACAGATTTATTTGGGCACAAGATTTTGTGGGTGAAAAAACCTACTTCTTCAGATGCAGGGAGTGAAGAAGTGGGGTTTTTTTTTACCCACGAAGGCTTATGCCCAAATAAAGCTGTTAGTCTTTAAGGTGCCACCAGACTCCTTGTTGTTTTAGTGAAGTCAATGGAACCACTTAAAACGAATGAGTACTTGTCAATGTAAGGGTTGTAAAGACAGGCTCTTGGGCCCTGATTCAGCAAAGCACTTAAGAATGTGTTTAATCATCCCTATTCAGCAAAGTACCTAAGCATGTGCTTAAGGGTTTTGCTGAACAGGGATGGGCTTAATCCTATGCTTAGCCAGTTTTGTTGAATGAGGGCTTTAGAGATTAAAGTTGATTAGGCCTTTTCTCCCTCCTTGAAAAGCAAGTTTCTGAGCACACAGAGCTCAGGGAGTTTGTTTTATGCTTGGCGGTGAATGTGGATCAATCTTAATTTTCTGTCCAAACCATCGAAGAAATGAGACTGTTGGGGGGTCCGTCGATGAAGGGGATTGGCCTGATGGCACGATGAGCCATCCAAAGCAGAAAGACAGGTTTCAGAGCAGTCAGTAGTCTTGGATAGGGGTAGAGAGGTTGCATGTGAAGCAGTTTTTGGGGTGGAAGAATGGAAATTGCTACTCCTACTACTACTCAAACTTGGACCAGGCTTGGTGTTTGCTGTACACATGTGAAAATTTCAAAAAAGTTGGTATTAGACAGCAAGGAGGCTAAGGGAATAGAGCCAATCAACTGAACAGCATCATGAAATGGTGGCTGTAACTAACTCATGCTCCACATGAGTGCTGTGATTATTAGGTCTGGGACCAGCATGGCCAGAGACAGCACGTCCACACAGAGATGTTTTTTGAGAACCACACACAACGAAGAAAGCAAATCAGTAAATCCAAGCTTCCTTAAAAACCAGTGCAACATTCCCCATGTGCTGACTTTGCTATATTTCATCTGCAGAGTTTACGAGGGAAAAGGGGACAAAATAAAGGACAATAAAACTCTACAGCTGTAGACAATGCCCATCAAGTGTTAACCAAACAGAACAACACTTTCTCACAAGGCAGTTAAAGCTACACACTAGGCTGTATGAAAACCCAATCCGCAAACCCTTCCCCCTCTTCCTTGAACGTTTAAAAAAAATACAGGGCAAGAAAGCCCAGCATTTGGGCCAGACCATTATTCCGTGGAAGGGTTTTAAACAAAGTTGACGTTGATGATAGGGACAGTATGAAATGATACAATTTTTGCATTGATAGTTGAAATGCTTACGCTACAGAGAGTTGTGGAACGGAGTTTTGCACTAATGGCCCACTATTAGCTGCCCGTGCTTGCTTCTTCACTGCAGGGTGCGAGAGGCAGACAGTTTAGATTTAGGGACTGTCTTATCTCATTTCTATTTCATACAGATGCGATTGCCAGGCACCTTTTCATTTTTAGTCGGAGGAACTATTTACTCCATAACATCACACTGAAAGAGAGCACCTTGAAGTAGATCTGGAGTTCATGAAGATGTTGGTTGTCCTGTCCTATAATGTGTGTCCCAGGGATATGAGAAGATGGATCCAGCCCCACCTGTGACTAGTGCAAGGCCTCATGAGGAACCCTTTTAAAAGCTCCATAAAGGAGACGTCCAGAAGGCAGGTTGGGCTGCTGAGGTTAGGCCTGGAGCAAGGTAGGTAGCCTAGAGGGCTACAAAGAGCAGAGAGGCTCCTGCAGACGATTGCAAATGACCACAGGCAGAAGTGTGTTTGAAGAAAAGATGGACAAAGCCATCAGGAAGGGAGGAGGGGCTGTGCCTGTCCACAGACTGAGACATGGGACAGAAAATTCCTTTTGGTTTTGTGGGTTCTTTGGCCCCTACTCTCCTTAAATAGTTAAAGGACTTGGACACACATTTCGGCCCCTCCTTACAATCTAGCTCACACCATTCTTTATATGTAGGATTTCCCCCCCGCCCCTCAAGCCCAAACTCCATAGCTCCAGTCCAGCAAAGCATATAAACAAGTGCATAACTTTCAGCACAAATTTGTCCTACTGAAGTCAAGAGAACTCCTCATGTGCTTAAAGTTAAACACATAGTCCTTTACTTGATTGGGGCTGAGAGGCAAATACCCCAAGCCACTGTGCAATGAGAGAAAATATATTTCAGCTGTAAACATCCAAAGGCTACTATAGGATAGGAGGATAAAACATGGACATTATGTAAGACATATTTGTAAGGACACAGGAGGGTAGAGATGGAAGCCAGTTAGTTGAAAGAAGTGCCACATATTTAAGTAGCTGCCAGGATGAGCAGAGGATTTTTTGGCCCAAGCCCACAGACATTTACTGTCCGTTGTGTTTCCAGGATCAGATTCAGGCCCCGACGGGGGAAGGGTACAGAATGAGCATCTGGAACAGTTCAAGTAGCATTTCAAGATTCCTATCTTAAAAAAGAACAAACTAAAGACACCAAAGGAGCTTGGAGCCCTTCTTCTTCAAGCCCTTTCTTTAAGGAAAGAAAAATTCCTCCACCAAACTGCAATGACTCAGATGCAATTAAGACAGAGATAACATCAGCAAATTTCCCCAGTCTAGTAACAAGCAATTCCAGGAGTGCAAAACAGGATGCTGCTGCAGCTGCTCACCAGCATTCTCAGCGTTATTGGGGGCGGGTGTTTTGTTTTGATTTTGTTGCTTTTGTTTTAATTACCAGAAAGGCAATTCCTTAGCAGCTCCCGGTTAGAAAGTGGCCTCCTTCATTGGACAAGGGCTAATGTACAATCGCAATGCATTTAACAGGAGCAATCATTTAAAAGCTCCCCATCAGTTTGTCTCACTGCTGTTCTTTATAGCCACAGGGACAGAGAACTCTGCAGATTCCGTTGACTGCCCACCCGCCCGCCACACCTCATGGAAGATTTATTGGGATTTTCACATCTTTGTCTTGCGAAGAGAGATTGTGTGGCACAATTAGAGAGGTTCTGGGAAAGACAGGTTTTGACATGCTTCCTGAAGCATTCGTGGCTGGAGAAAGTTTTCCCCACCTATGACAAGGGACGCATCAAGCCATTAATCCGCCTTATAAAAGTTGTGTCTAAAGAAATAAGCTCCCTCCTTGCTGCAGCCAATTCCCAATATTTTAATACAAGTTTTGAAAAGTAGAAAGATGTTAGTGCAACCTGCTCCTTTATGAGCAAAGTCATGGCAGGCAAGGACGAGAAGGCAATGCCTAGATACAGCAGCACAGTGCAACCTCTTGCTGTTATAATTTATCCTCCCTAATAGCAACTGGAAGGGAGTGATTTTAGGGTTGGTGATCGATTGCAATTTGAATCGATTGCACATTCAACCAGCAGGCTTGCACAGTTAAACGCAGCACCATGGAACACAGTTGATCTTAGGAGGGTGCTCTCCTCTTCTAGGGTAAATCTCCACAATAACAAATACTGGAGAACGTGGCCTTCTCAATGTCAGCTGCGTGTCTGGGAAGAGAGCTGGAAAGACCTGTGGATAACTCACAGAGAAGGCTGCCCCTTTGGAAACAGATCTTACAGGGCAAGAACCCGAAGCCTTCTAAAGGGCAGCAGCCTTCATTCACCCCACCCCGACTCTAATTTAAGTAGGGAGGAGCCGTGATACAGCTGTTTTAATGTCAAGGAAATGTAGGGTTCCCTGGCAGCACCCCCATCCCACTCAGAAGTCAGACCGCCCCCCACCCTCTGCTGTGGCATCAGAGAGGAACCCCCCCTCATGACAGCAGCGGGGGGGGGGGGGGGCAAGCCCAGCTGCCAGAAAGCTGCTTTTCAGTAGCTACTAGGAAGGATGAACCAGGCACCAGCCCTGTACCCACACACAACCATCACCCATGGGGTGATTGGAGAGGCACCCACAGCCGCACCGATACCAGAGCAGCAAGTGACCGTCCGCTAGCGGCCATCTTGAGCTGTGCCCTCACAGTGAAGGCGGGGTCCTACCTTCCTACTGGGCCAGTGCTCCCAGCTCCTGCAGAGGAGAAGTGGTGTTGCCTCAGAACCAGAGCCTCTCTCCCTCCAGTTCACAGCTTCCCAGGCCAGAGGGGAACACTGTGATGAGTGGGTCTGACCCTCTGCATACTACAGGCCCTAGAACTTCCCCCCCAAAAAAATTCCTACAGTGGGCTGTTTGATGAAGAATTTGCCACAACCTTTGGTAAATTGTTCTCATGGTTCATTACGCTCACTATTAAAAGTTTGCATGTTTTTTCCCCAGTCTGAAGGTGTCTAGCTTCAACATCCAGTCATCGGATCATGTTAGGTCCTTTTTCTGCTGGATCAGCGTTCTTCAATCTTTTTGCGCCGCAGCCCCTTTCCCGGTCCCGCCTCCACTGGAGCGCACCTCACTTTGAAGACCACTGTGCTAGATGGACAAGCCTATTCTAAAATATTTGCTCCCCGTGTCGATAGTTTTAGACTGTGATCCATTCACCCATTAACCTTTAAATTCTCTTTGTTAAGCCAGAGAGACTGAGCAATTTGAGTTTATCACTATACAGCAGGTTTTCTAACCCTATAATCATTCTCATGGCTTTTCTCGGAGCCTTCTCCCATTCATCAACATCATTCTTGAATTGGGGGCCTCAGAACTGGACACAGTATTCCAGCAACAGATTCACCCCACCTCCTCCTATTCGAGCTTCCCCCGTTTTTATGCATCCCAGGATCTCATTAGCCCTTTTGGCCATGGTGTCACACTGGGAGTGCACATTCAGTTGATTACCCACCATGACCCCCAAATCTTTTTCAGAGTCACTGCTCCCCAGGAGCAGTCAAGAGATTCAGCGCCACCTCCAAAGGCAGGAAGAGGCTGATATAGGGAGTGACAGATTGCCGAGACAGCTTTGATTTCTGTTCCTCTCCCTGGGATAGCACCACCCGGACAAGAAGCCAGTGGCTGGCATGCCTGAAGTGGCCCAGTTCACACATGTAGAAAAATCAACTGCTGCTCCCCATGGTCCCTGGCCGTGGCTCCTTTGGAGTGGATTTGCCTATCCTTTCAGGGAGGGGTTCCTGCTAAATATCAGGGGACACTGGTGCCTTTCTGCCACTTGGTTCTATAGAACTGATATGGCAAGCCCCTTCCGGGAAGTGGTAATATTAAATTGCCAAAGTGGCAGGGCAGATGGAAACTTGCAGGTGTCAGAGCAAGGTTTATTCCTGGACGCCTACTCCGCACAAATCCTAACTATTAAAGAATTGAGCCACACCGAGCTATCACTGACCCATTTCTCTCCTTTCCCACCTCAACGTACCGGTTCCAAACACAGGAACGCCTCAAACTCGCCTCAGTTACTGTGTAGTTCAGATGCATCTAGCGTCGCATGGCCACATTCAGTGTACCTCACTGTGGAGACAGTGCTGGTGCGGTCCCAACCGCTGGTTCTAGAGCAACACTCACAAACTTTAAAAAAGTATTAAAACCGACTGTTTATTACAGCATACGATGGGTTATTCATTTACACAATGATATATAAAAACAGCCGTTTGTGATGTACAGTAACTTGACAGTGACAGGAATATTAAAACTATTGATATTCATGCACGTGACATGCATATGTTTTTAAAAAGCGCTTTTACACGATATACTGAAGAGTTACTGAGCCTTTCCCAGCTGGTTTCTTCTGGAGAGCAACGTATTACTCTGGTGGGAGTCCCACGCATGGGATGCATATTGGGGTCATCCGTAGCAGAGTGACTTTTGGAGAAGGCAACTCAAAAGGGAGATTAAGCGAGGGCCCTTTCTATTATTTGAATTACAATAGCACTTAGGGGCCCTAGGTGTAGACCTGGACGCCATTGTGCTAGGCACTGTCCAAACACACAGGTGGAGGGGGAGGAGGTTGCAAGAAGAAGAGAGTTTACAAGAGGAAATCCATCCAGACATAAGGAGGGACACGGTCAACATGCAGGAACGAGAGCAGAAAAAATTAAGGGATAAGAACAAACATTAGGATCCTCCACTTATGACTTTAAGCTATTGATCTCCTGGTATTATGAGACCCAGAGTTGGAAAGAATAGGCAAGGAAGATCCATTCTTGGGAACACTATTATTTTTAAAAGCCTTCTGATACTATGCACCACTGAAATGGCAGGTTTTTTTAAAAGTAGTATAATGTTTTTTATTTCCATGAAAAGGCACTAGTATCCACCCAAGATTTGAAGCCGTGTCATAATTTACCTTAAGTTTTAAATATTTGTATTTAAAAAAAAAAATCGATGAAAATATTTACACAAAAGCACCTTGTTTCTTTAAGTAGAAACAGACGCGTTCCACGCGGACAAGTCATTTCATTAGACAGTCGTCATCAGTTTGAGAGAGCCAGATCGGAAGCGAAGGATTTTCTTCTTGAGGTTATGCGAGGCTTTAATTTTGACAAAGGCCTTTGCTGCGTTTTCGTGCAGCTCCGGAACGGCCACCGTCTGGATAGGAAGAGTCTGGACAAACTGAGACCAAATAAGCCCCCCGCTTTCATCGGAGTCACTAGTAGTTGTGCTCTCCCCAACGAACTCCACCTCACTCAAGCTGGATTCACTGTCCCCAAAGCAGTTTGTGGTGTAGTTACTCCGCTCATCTTCACTGGTGTCCACTACGGTGGAGTGGAACAGGGATTCACACTCTGCAGAATACTCGGAGTCACTAGCCATGTAAGCGTAGGGGCTGACGTACGGAACGGGAACTTGTGAATAGACCCCTACGACTTCTCTCCTGTTTCTTCTTGCCCTTCTCAGGGCTTCCTCGTAGGAAATCTCCGCCGATGACTTCCACCGGCGATAATCTCCTCGCTTGTGTTTAGGCTTGGCCACCACTACTTCTCTGCCATGTCCGTGAGATTTGATCACAGTTTTATGGAGGCCAGGCTGCCTGCTTGGGAGGCTTGGCTCCAGCTGTGAACTGCTGCTTTTCTTCCCTCTCACAGAGGGCTTTTTAAGTTTCTTATTTGTATCCAAGTCATCAGGGAAACGGCACTTTTTGCCGATTGGCTTGGTTTTCTCCCGCGTGGTCGGCGTGTTGCTTTCCAGCAGGCTGGCCAGGTGGGCCCTGTGTTTCAGAGTAGAGCGCTTCAGGATTTTGACACTTTTGGTTCCTCTGTGAAGCTTAAGGCTCTGCTGCTGAGCCGGTATAAACTGAGCATTCACCAGCAAGCCTTCATCCAGGCTCTGAGAAGAGGAGCCCTCACTCTTGAAATCCAACGTGGGTCTCTCCTCCAGAGGAGGCGAAGTGGGGTGAGCTGCTTGCAAGTGTTTTTTTAGCAGTAGCTTTTTGGGTGGGTGGGTCACTTTAATCTCCTGCTGCAGTGCTGTATGCCTACCAGGACTTTCTTTCGGAGACGTAGCAAAGAGTTGGCCATTTTCCTTTGGGATATCCCCTGTCGTAGCTACAGGACACCAGCTGAGTTCTTGAGATGCTGGTTTGACATTCCTTGACATATGTTTGCTTTGAAGTTCATTGACAGCGCTTGGTGGGTAGGCTGCAGCCGTAGGCACTTTCCTGCTTTCCAGCTGCTCCACATTCAATTCTTTTGGTCGCTGATTTAATGGCGAGAAGGTGCCATTATCCAAAGCAGTTGTTCCACTGGAATGCAAAGATGCTTGTTTAGAATTCTTTGGGTTCACAATGTTAGTATGTGAAACAGCCGTGGTCTGTCTAACACACATGCTCCCGTGTCTCAAAATGCCTTTTGTGGGGTCAGCATTCAGACTTGTTCTCGGTTTGTTAGTCCTCACAGAATGCGTCTTTTTCTGAACAAGGCTCAAGATGTAACCATCTATTTTTTTGTTGGCTGAAGGACAGGATACAGACCACGAGCTCTGCGGGAGAAAGGAATTGCCTGTTTTTACCGAGTCTAGTTCAGCTCCAATGCAAACATCATTAACATTGCAACCACGTTTCTCTTCTTCTCTCGGGGGATTGCTGGTCACTGGTAGAAGAAACATTGGACTCTGCATAGCTACTGCGTGTAGGGGACTGGGGTAACGGTACACATCATTCCCATTTTTAGATACTAAGTCACACTGATACTTTGGATGTACATCTGCAACCACATCAAGGGAATTGGAGTGCGTTGTGGAGAGCGAACAACAGACAGCGCCTGATGCTGGGTCCTCTTGCTGACCTTCTTTATTATAATCCATCCAGCCTATGAGATCTGAAATGCATTTGAAAAGAGTTTAAAGATTCTGCCAGTGTGCAGTTCTGCTTTTATTTAGTCTTTTCAAAGATACTTTTGAAGACTTTGCCCTGGTCTACACCCATATGGCTTTAACTAGGGCACTACAGTCGAAACTCTACAATCTTCCTAGTGTGGATTCAGTGATACTGATATAAAGATGCTTATTCTTAGGTCTACACTACAGGGTTTTTTTGGTATAGTTACTAGAACGACAGGTGGGTGAGGTAATGTCTTTTATTGGACAAACTTCTGTTGGTGAGAGACCCCAGCTTTTGAGCTTAGTTATGTCTGTCAGGGTGTGGAAAAAAACACTTCCCCTAGTGACATAGCTATGTCGGGGAAACCCTCAGCGCAGGGCTACACTGGAAAGTTCAAAGCGCTGTCACGGGAACGCTCCCGTGGCAGCGCTTAGAAGTGCGAGTGTGGTCGTGCATGTGGGAGAAAGCTCTCCCAGCACTTCTGTTAATCCATCTCCACGAGGAGATTAGATCTGAGTGCTGAGAGCCTAGCTCCCAGCACTGGGAGCCTGTCTACACTAGCGCTTTAAAGCGCTCAGACTTGCTGCGCTCAGGGGGGTGATATTTAATTAATGCTAATTAATGCGCATTAGGTGTCCATATTCGCGCTGGAGCGCTACAGCGGGAGCGCTTCAGCCCTTATTCCCCCATGTGGAGGTGGATTACCAGTAGCGTTATAAACTCGGATTTATAGCGCTCTACATGCCTCGCCAGTGTGGACGGGTAGTAGGTTATAGCGCTCCCGGCAGCTTTATAGCACTATAAAGTGCCAGTGTAACCAAGGCCTAAGTGTAGACACAGCTATGTCAACAGAAGAGTGATCCAATACAAGACATTACCTCGTTCACCTTGTCTCTCTGATATCCTGGGACTGACATGGCTACACCACCACTGCAGACAGTTTAGCTAACATCATTGAGGGAGATGGTATTACTCTACAGGCAGAAAAACCTCATATGCTGTGTCCACAGCAGAAGGCTCTGCTGGTACAGCTATACTGGTATAGCTAGAGCAGCAAAGCCTATGTAGAGTAGCCTCGCCCTTATATGCCTGTATAGGAAGGGGAATAAGCTATCCTAATATAAGGCGCCTTTATACCAGCAAAACTGAATCCACACTAGGGATTGTAACAATATAATGATATCAGTTTAAAAAAAAAAATCACACTCCAACCAACATGATTATACTGGTACAAAATCTGTGTATAGAGCTGGCCTTAAAGAGCCTTCCACTTTGAACCAGAGGCCTCTAGAATTCTACAGTTGACTTTTACAGCATCCACATGAACTGCTAGATGCAGACCTGTAGAAAGCCCAAGGATGTGTGTGTTAGAAGATACATTGCACTGCTAAACCCACAACTAACCAAGAGGGAAGAAATTACACCAGTACAATTGTTAACAGTCAGCTGAAGGGCAATATTAACCATCCTTTTGTTTAGGAACTACAGGCTGAACATGGACCTCCACCGTTTGTACCTAGAACTGCTTTTATAGGGCTTCGACATTTTCAAATTCTGTTCAGGGAAAGATGATCAAGATTCAAAGAACTCTCATAAGAGAATCTTCTTGAGGGGAGGGGATATCAAAGACAAAGAATCTTTTGACTGACGCATAGGAGTGGGCGTTGAGAGACAGGGGGTTCCATTCCCAGCCCTGCCACAGACGTCCTCGGGGGCTAGTTCCTTAGGTCAAAATGGTCAAATGGGAATGCCTCACTAAGGCCATATTTAGGCACCTAAGTAAGAGAGCTGATTTTATCAAACATGCTTAGCCCCCGCAGTTCCCATAGACTTCAGTGGGACTATATATGAGAGGAAGTGTTGCTCAGAGAGCAAGATCTTAAGAGAAGAATAGCTGATTTACTGTAGGTCGTATCACAGTATTTCTTAAATTCTCTGTTACAGTCTAATATTCACAGCGAATTGTCAAGACGACATCACTGAATCATGCCACTGTGGGAAGTGGGCTAGACTGCCGTAAACTGTTTAAGGGTTTCATATTTCCATTCTATATAATGGAAACCAGCAATGTAATCTGCTGTAGATCTTTGTGCAGGGTTTTATTTTAAACGGGATTGATAAAGAAGACTATAGCTTGGTGATGGGGAAATTGAAAATACATCAAGCAGGTCAGAGGGTGATTTGAAAGCTCTCAGCATCTCAGAATTGCTATCAAGTCACATGCTCTGGATTCCTAAATGCAAAAGTTGACTCATAAGCATAGTTTGACTTCTATAGTGGGGGGAGGGTAGGAACGGGGCAGCCCCAATCAGATCAAGAGGTCAAGGGGGTGGTGCGGGGGAGGCTGCAGAATGGAAGTTCTGAACACCCAGCAATACATGTCTGCTTGTAAGCATCCTCCAGGATCCAAACTGAAACAAGGTCCCATTCAACTCCTCTTTCCACACTTATGCAACAAATAGAAGGATTCTTGCAACAGAAATCTTGCAGTAACCAGCCTCAATATATAACCTAGACACACATACACAACTGAGCTTTACATCTTTAGCCCAGAGTAACTAGAATTTCAAACATCCCTCTTCCCCTCACCAAAGAGAGAGAAACCTCTTCCATTATTCAAAATAGTCATTTGTCCATGCCACAGAAACTCAGCACACACTTCACCACAATTGTCCATGTGCCGAGGAGAGCGATTAGAACTGGGAAACTATTAGTTCCACGCTTTCATAGGCACAAATATGCGCTACCCATAAATGAATTTGGTTCAGGTGGGGTTTTTTTCACTTTGGCAAAAAATGTTTTCGAAGTGATTCGAAGTTATGCAATGAATTTGCTTATGTGTATATGTACCACTGCCCTCTACTGGGTAGAAAATATCAGAGCCGATCATGTATTTGTAGGTGCTCACAATTCCCCCCAGTGACTGAAAAAGTGGCAGATGAAATCTATACCCCATATACAAGAAATACAGCGATCAAGAGTCTTTTTGGATTACTTTATATTAACATGTAATTTATCAAATGAAAAAAGGAAGAGTTAATAGGACCCTGTTAGCCCCAAGGCAGCATTTCTACTGATAAGCCAAAGCCACTTGCTGGAGTATGATGTATTGTACCAGCTTTTACTGTACCTGTAGATTTTGGGCGTCCATCCGAGATATTCAAAGATGTCTCCAAAGGGCTGCAAAAGCAGGTGCTAGAATGGCAACTGGATAAACACTCACTGAAGACTGAGTTGGAGGAATTGGAAAGTGATCCAGAGGCCCCATCACTCAGCTCATAAAACCCTATAAAAATAAAAACTTGGGTTTATTTTGGTTCTGTTTATTATGCAAAAAATTCCCATCCTTCCCCCCTTAGAAAAGCAATTGAGTTTCTGTGTATTTCAGCTCACTGGATTTCAAACAATGTATACCATTTCATTCAATCATCCAGATTAGATGTACTATACAGTAATACTAGAATACTGGGACAATTTCTGTTTATTGAAAATAAGGTAGTGGGAAGTCACTTAGCCTTTGAAAAATTAATATCGCGAACAATTTTTAAAAGCCAATTTGAAACTAAAAGCTGTACAGATTGTGCTAAGAGAAATCTGGCTGTAGTTCCCTTCAAAGCTCATTTAGCAGGATATTAGGTCTCTTGACAACCATTCTACGAGCATTACTTGGCTACGAGACTGTCTACAAGTCTCCTTAGCCACTGTTGCTGCTTCCTTCCTGTACTTTTTCTTGCAACCCAATTCCCATTAAAAAAAAAAGAAAAAGAAATGAAGCTTTCTGAAAAAACTTCATCGATGGCATTCTTTTAAAAAAAAAGAAAAAAAAAAGAAAGAAAACCCACTTTCTGAAAATCAGACACGTGATTGTCCAGCATGTTCTCAATAGTCCTGAAATTTGCCCCTCAATATATTGTATGAAGTCAGTAATGTTTCCAGCGGCAGATGATTTTTCCTTGGTCCCACTGTAACATCACTGACTGCCATACTGTTCTCCACTGTTAAATTACTGAAGGTTCTGGACAGTTTTATAACCGATTGCTGGGTGGATATAGGGCTTACCTGAACTTGGACGACTGTCTGTCTCAAGGTGCTCATCTGTAGTCTTTTCTACATCCAGTCTTAGATCACTTATCTGTTTGTCTAGTTCTTGCAGCTGATTTAATAGCCCAGCATCTCGCCTTCTCAAGCAGTTCTGGAAAACAAGCAAAGCAACATGTCACCTTTGCTGTCCAGAAACGAATGGGCCACAAGTGTCATCTGAAGAATAGCTTGTAAATTCCATGTCAGTTCTTTTACAAAGGAAAAAAAACCAGAACTCTTGCCTGGAAATTCAGGATAAAAATTCAACTGAACCGTAATGCAGACATTTCATTCCAGTCTCGCTCATTCGGATGCACATTATAATCTTATATTCTTGAAGCATAAGGCAAGATTACAGGAGCCAGGATCAGGGTCCTTTCATTAATTTTACAATGCAATAAGTAGGAAAAGTAATCCCTTCTCTTCCCCCATTACACTTGTATTACATTATTTTAATAAGACCGTTTAAACTATTTATGAAGGTAATTTTGATGATATACAATGGGCAATAAAGAATGATTTTGCAAGAAGCTCATTAACCCAAGGTCAGTGTAATCAGTTTCTCCATATATACTACAACTGTATCTATCCATCATCTGTCCTGTTGCATCAGTTTTTATACACAAGGGCACATACACTTTTGCATTGCACCCAGCAGTATTCGAATGGGTTTCTGAGTGTAGATGCTCATACAGGACCCAATCCCAAAACCATTAGGTCAAGGGAAGCCTTTCCATTGGATTCAATGGGTGCTGGATCAGACCCACAACTGAAAGGCTAATAACATCGCTAGACCAGTAGTTCTCAACCTGTGGCCCAATCAGAACACAGCTGCAGCCCTGGTGACATTCACAGGTCATACAGATGGTATACATATTTTGTGGATGCAGCCCACATAACACAAAGAACTGCAGATGTGGCCCACAACGGTAAATAGGCTGAGAACCACTGCGCTAGACAGACTAGTACAATGCACTACCACTTGGGTCCAGACGGGCAAGCAAATTCTTTTTCCACTTCTGACATGAGCCAGGATTTGGATCCAGCCCAGATCTGCAGAGGTGACAGGTTTCGAGTGGGAAATCATTGCGCCACCTACTGATCCAGTCCCCCCTCTAAAGAAGTATTGGAATAGGGCATCTGGTTCAAATTTGGAATGTCAAGTGCACAAATTAAAGTGTTACCACAAACCCCCAATTCCGAGTAATAATTCCAGCTACTTTACTGTGGCCATTTGGCAGCTAATAATTCCTGAACAGTCACATCACCTTTTCAGGAGGAAATCACCCTTTTATATACATTTACTGAACCAAACGGTAAAACCCCTACAAAAGCAATCCAGATTTGCAAGCGAACATCAAAAATCCAACCTCTCCCTTAGTCAGAGCCAAATGCTGAGCCAGGGACTCTGGCACAAGGCGCTCACAGCTGTGAGTTATTTTCATTGAAAAATGATCTGCCGTTTCACGTCCAGCGCGCTCTTCCCCCACAAACTACAAAGCACATTTGCAACAAAAGCTTCCCTATTTGAAAAGGCCTGATCCTGAAAACTGCACAGCACTCACTACTAGGGTGACCAGACAGCAAGGGTGAAAAATCAGGACAAGGGTTGGGGGGGTAATAGGCACCTAAATAAGGCAAAGCCCCAAATATCAGGCCTGTCCCTATAAAATTGGGACATCTGGTCACCCTACTCACTACTCCCACTAAAATCTCAGGATAGCCTCGGGGCCCAATCCAACGCTCATTCAAATCGGCAGAAACACTCCCATTGGCTTCAGGGGATGTGGATCAGGCAGTATAAGAGCACACTAGGTTGCATGGGTTTTTTTTTTTAAAATGAGTGGATATCTTTCTTTTGTAGCAAACCAAGACTGAATTCCTTCTCACCTCACGCCTAGGAGTGGCTCTCCTGAGCAATGATCAGGATGTTATACTAAGATGCCGGCACAGCATAGTTAGTACACTTTTCTGGCTCTTTCCTATCTAATGACTAGTTCTTGTAGATGGCTAATACAAATATATTTACTCCAAGCCCATTTCTCAAAGTCAACAGTAAGAGGCAGCTGATGCTTCAGTTCAAGCCTTTCTTCTCACTTGAACATTAATGAAGGTGACATACAGCGGCCACCGCTCTGATAGAAATTCAATTGAATCAATGCTTTCTGCAGCACAGTCCTGAGTCCTTCCCACCCGCTCTCTCCTTTGCTTTCCAAAGCACAGGACCTGGAGGGATTTGCAGAAACTAGCTTGCTTATTCCACCCAGCACAGCTCCCTAAACAAGAGGCGGCTTCTCAGGGTGGGTCAGGGACTCTCGCCCCATTAGGCAAAACATGTTTTTCATCGAGCCTCACATTGCAAATTCAGAACCGGACCAGATGCAGTGTGGACACGGTGAGAAGAGCTCAGGGGACGGCACCGGATTAGGAAGGCTCTTTCCGAAAGGCAGTTCAACCTAATGGTAAAAAGCCCATTAAGATGGGCGATTAATCACCCTGTGAGCTGCCCGGGCTGCTTTAGTGAGCGGTGGGGATGAGCCCCGGGAACCTGGAGCTCTCCTGCCCCCCAGACACACCCTGGCACTGACCAAGTCCGAGGAGGTTCCGCGGGGTTCGCCGGTTTCACTGGCACCGATGGGAGCCCGCAGAGCCCCCCGGGAGGGGGGGGGGAAAGGGCTGGGGGTTGCAGACACACCGAGGTGCCCTTCGCCCCCAAGGCGCGTCGGTCCATTACAGAGGGTCCCCGATCGGAGCAATAAGGAGGCGACGGGAAAGATCAGACTCAACCGGGCACCCGGACTCTTGCGACTGCGCCCCAGTCTCCTGCGCCCCTTATCCCGGGGCTTCCCCCGAGTGCTCCCCCGCCCCCTGCGACCCCCAGCCCGGGGCTCTCCCCGATGCGCCCCCCCCCCCAGTGGTCCCCCGTCCCCTGCGCCCCCCAGCCCGGGGCTCTCCCCGATGCGCCCCCCGAGTGGTCCCCCGTCCCCTGCGCCCCCCAGCCCGGGGCGCCCCCCAGCCCCTCTCACCAGCTGCTTCCTCAGCAGGAGGATGTTCTCCTCCAGGAACTTCTCCTCCAGGCTGCGCTGGGCGTCCGCTTCCCCGGGCGGCTCCCCGCGGGGCCCCGCGGCGCCGGCCCCCGGGGGCTGGCTCAGCAGCAGGCTCTTCACCAGCAGCTCCTGCCGCTGGCGCAGGTAATCCAGCTCGCCCAGCCCGGCCAGCGTGGCCTCCAGCCGCTCCCGGGTGCGCTGCCGCTCCGCCTCCGCCTCGCCCTTCTCCCTCCAGCGCGCATCGGGCTCCCGGGGCGCCGCCGCCTGCAGCTGCCCCGGCTCCGGCTCCTTCGCCGCGGCCGCCGGGCTCCGCTTCATCCCCGGGCGCGGGCGCCTCGCTCAGCGCATGGGGGGCGCGGAGGGGGGACCGGGGCTCCGAGCCGCCGGGATGCTGCTGCTGCCAGCGCCGCCGCTGCAATGGGCCAGGGACACCCAGCCCCGCTGCTCCCGCCCCTCGCCGGCCCCGCTCCCTCCCGCCTCCGCCCGGCTCAGCCCCAGCCTCGGCTGCGGACGCTCGGCGGCGCCTCCCCTCGCTCGCCCCCGTGGCTCTCCCCCCTCCCCCTTTCCGCGCCCTCCCTCTGCTTTGAGCGCCCCACCCCCCCTTCTCCCTGCGCGGCCCCGGCGCCTCTTCCCCCACCCCCAGCTCACGCGCTCGGGGCCTGCTCTGCCCCCCACCCCCAGCTCAGGCGACTAAACCCCCCCTTGGGCAGGCTCAGTGCTGCCTTCCATTGTTAGGTGGGGCCCAGCGAGGGGACCCTTAGCCCTGTCCAGCTATCTAGGGGCTTGGCCCCCCCGGGACAGTTATGCCAATTGTGGTGCATTTAAACCCCCTGGCAGGGCCACTTGATGGTTAGACTGGCGCCTTGCAGCGCTAAAACCCGCCCTTCGCGCTATAATTATCTGACCCCACACACTCGAAAGGCACATTTTGCGCATTTACTCAGTGTTTAAAGCGCTACCGTTAAAGCTCATTTTCCAGAGGCAGAAGGCTTTTAGCGCTACCCTTGTATGTGCACACCCCTAATGATGAGCCTCCAGCATCCTGGCCCAGAATCCCCAGTGCATCCTCTCTGGCCAGCATTTAAAACTCTTCTATCACCTCCTCAGGTGACCCCACATCAGACCCTCCTCCACATTCCCCGGGAACTTGAAAAACCTTTTCCTGCAGCCAGGCGTGGAGTGCTCAGGTAACCATTTAGCTGCAGCTATGGCTCCCCGTCCCATGCCACCTCGGGCAAAGCGATCGCCAGCGTGGTCTGAGCCGGAGGTCAAGGACCTCATCAGCTGTTGGGGGGAATCGGCTGTTCAGGCCCAGTTGCGGTCCAGCCGCCGAAACTATGAAACTTACGAAAAGATCTCAGGTGCCATGAGGGACAGAGGGTATGACCGGGACACTCTCCAGTGCAGGGCAAAAGTGAAGGAGCTGCGGATCGCATATCGCAAAGCCCGTGATGCCAACAGTCGCTCTAGGGCAGCTCCTGTGTTTTTCAGGTACTTTCACTCTTTGGATGTGATCCTGGGGGGGGATGCAACGTGCGTTCCTGCGAACCCCCATGACACTTCTTCCCAGCCACTTACTGAAGGTGGGGGGGTAATGGATGCTGTAGACCAGGGGTCTCCAAACTACGGCCCGCGGGCTGGATGCAGCCCGCGAGGCCCTCTCATCCGGTCCGCGGAGATCTTTTTGGCTATTTAGGGAATTTTTGGCTCTCTCGCTGGGACGGCTCCGCGCTGGGGCCTGGAAGCGCCGCGCGGGCCGCCAGCCAAGGGGCCGGGATGCGCCGCGTGCTCGGCTGCCGCCGCGGGGCCGGGAGCCGCCGCGTGCTCGGCTGCCGCCGCGGGGCCGGGACCCGCCGCGTGCTCGGCTGCCGCCCTGGGGCCGGGACCCGCCGCGTGCTCGGCTGCCGCCGCGGGGCCGGGACCCGCCGCGTGCTCGGCTGCCTCCGCAGGGCCGGGACCCGCCGCGTGCTCGGCTGCCTCCGCAGGGCCGGGACCCGCCGCGTGCTCGGCTGCCGCCCTGGGGCCGGGACCCGCCGCGTGCTCGGCTGCCGCCGCGGGGCCGGGACCCGCCGCGTGCTCGGCTGCCTCCGCGGGGCCGGGACCCGCCGCGTGCTCGGCTGCCGCCGCCGGCCAGGGACGGCTCAGAGCTGGGGCCGGGACGCGCCGCACAGCCACGCAGCTACAGGGGGCGAAACAAGGAGCCACCCACTGCCAGGCGGCGAACCGGTCTGTGGGGAGAGACCGGGTTGAGCGGGTCAGTTGGGGGGTGGGTGGGAGGGAAGGAGGTTTTGGGGTGAGAGACCTGGCTGGGTGGGTCATTGGGGGGGGTTGGAGGAAAGGAGGTTTTGGGGGGAGAGACCTGGCTGGGTGGGTCAGTTGGGGGGGGTTGGAGGAAAGGAGGTTTTGGGGGGAGAGACCTGGCTGGGTGGGTCAGTTGGGGGGGGGGTTTGGAGGAAAGGAGGTTTTGGGGGAGAGACCTGGCTGGGTGGGTCAGTTGGGGGGGGGGGTTGGAGGAAAGGAGGTTTGGGGGGGGAAGAGACCTGGCTGGGTGGGTCAGTTGGGGGTTGGAGGAAAGGAGGTTTGGGGGGGAGAGACCTGGCTGAGTGGGTCATTTGGGGGGGGGGGTTGGAGGAAAGGAGGTTTGGGGGGGAGAGACCTGGCTGGGTGGGTCAGTTGGGGGGTTGATGTGTAGTGTTCATGTGTAGTGAACAGGTGTTCATGTGTAGTGTTCATGTGTTCATGTGTAGTGTTCATGTGTAGTGTTCATGTGTAGTGAACAGGTGTTCATGTGTAGTGTATCAATGTGTTATTAAATAATAACTGAATAAAATAATATTAAATAATTAAAAACATCCATGTTTTGATTCTTTTTTATTTGGACCTCGAGTGTGTTGTCGGCCCCCGAACTGCTATTTGATAGTTAATGCGGCCCTCGGGCTGAAAAGTTTGGAGACCCCTGCTGTAGACTACCAGCAAGCCGCTTCGCAGCAGGAGCCAGACAAGGAGGAGGGAGATGAGTCACAGACGTCACCTGGAGGGAGCCAGGACATTATGGAATCACTGGAAACATGCAGCCAGGAGCTGTTCTCCAGCCCAGAGCGCACCCAGAGCGAGCAACAGCGTCTGGAGATTGCAGCTGCTGTGTTTCTAACACCAAGTTGCACAGGTACAGCAAACTGTTCTAGGGGGGAGGGAAGACAGTCCAAGCCAAAGATCTGAGATGGGGGGGGGGGGTGAAAGTGCCGCACAGATGCAAGCCTCGTATGGGCCTGGGCGGAAGCCACATCTCCTTAGAACAGCGGTTCTCAAACTTGTTGAGACCGCGACCCCTTTTTGTGCTCCGGCGGAGGGGGGGGGGCGACCCCTCCGCCGAAAAGCCGCTGTTTTTTTTGTTTTTTAAACAAAACCAAAAAAAAAAAAGCTGACCCCCCTGCGCCCCAGCCCCCACCGCAGGCGGGCTGCCGGGTGCACCCCGGCTCCCCGTCCCCGCCGTGGGCGAGCTGCCGGCTGCGCGCCGGCCCCAGTCGCCGCGAATTGCAGCAGCAGGAGCTCGCGACCCCCCAGGGAGCGCTCGGCAACCCCCAGTTTGAGAAACCCTGCCTTAGAACCACCGCCCTCGCTTGCCCCGTCACACGCAGCAGAGAGTTATCTTCCAGCATCAAAAACTTAAAAAGAATTTGGACGGGGGAACTGCAAAAAAGATTCAAGGGATGCACGGGACTCCCCGAGAGTGTCTGTGGCCAACAATGGGTTCTTGCGTTTTAACTCTAAAACTGTTCCTATTCCGATTCGCAGCTCTGCCCTTGACACCCGCACCAGCTGCGTCTGTGGGTCAAAAAGTGAGTAACCTGCGAAGCAAGCCGAGGAAGAGCAAAGAGGAGCTTCTGAGGCAAGTTCTAGAACAGGCTTCAATGGACAACCGTGTTGACAGCCAACGCAGGGAGGAGCAGATGAACCGCTTGGAAGATCGCAGAGAACAGCAAAGGAAGGAGAGAGAGAGGTCTCGCCAGGAGACTGCTGACAAGCTGCTTAAAATGCTGGAGCTGCAAGTACAGACTCTGCAGCAGACGGCTGCTTTTCAGGCAGGGCCGGCGACAGGGGGGGACAAGGGGGACAACTGTACCGGGCCCCGGACTTCAGGGGGGCCCCCTGAAGTCCAGGGCGGGCCTGGTACGCAGCTCTACCCCCTTGTCGCTGGGCCTGCACAGCAAGGCCCGGCTCCGGGCAGCCACTGCAGCGCTCATCAGCCCCCTCCCCCGGCCCCCAGCAGCCTCCCCCGCCCCCCTTTGCTTCTCCCGGCCAGGCCACGCGGAGCCCCAGCGCACGGCGGCTCTGCGCCCCCAGAGGGGGAGAGCGCATGCGGGGGGAGGGGTGTGTGTCCTGCCTCTGCCTGGGGCGGGGGCTGCCGGGCTCCCTCCTCCCCGCCCAGCAGCATTAGCGGGCGCCAGGGAGCAAGCCGGTCACACTGGCGGGGGGCACCGTGCCCCTTGCGCGGTCAGAACGGGGCCGGGGTGGGGCCCCGCAGGCGGCGGGAGACCGGCCGGGGCCCGCGGGTGGTGGGAGACCGGCTGGGGGGGGGCCGTGGGCGGCGGGAGACCAGGGGGGGCCCCACAAACGATCAGCATATGGGGCCCCAAACTTTGTCACCGGCCCTGTTTTCAGGTGCAGCAGGCCCTTGAAGCCCCCCCCCACAACCAATTGCCCCCTACCCATTGGCATCCTGGCCCTATGGCCCCTCCAGGCCAGTATCAGCTGCTGGCTGTTTATTACTACCCACAGCTGCCTCCAACCCCCATCCCTTCACCGACCACCCCATAGATCCAGCACCCTTACCCACTGAATCCGACCCCTATTAACAGGCAGGGCCGCAGTCCCCAGAACGGGTTGGCGGAGTACACTACTTCGGAGGGCAGTGGAGATTATGGGTCTGGGACATACACCACTATGTAGATGTCCCCTTTCCAACCCCAAGTTCACACCCCTTGAACCCTCAAACACCGTTCACACCCTTCCCCCCAAAAAAACAGTTTCACCCCCCTTCTTCGCCCACAACAAACTTCATTATTTTTGAACCATGATGGCAGATTATGAGAAAGCTGTTCAATAAATGAATTCTTTTTAATAAATGGGTTTCTTTATTCGGTGCACACATGTGTGTAGTAGGTACATAAAGGCTACCACCTCATCCGATTAACAGACTGCTATCCCGCAACCTCCCTCCCAAACTCCCTCCCTCCCTCTGCAACTGCCATTAGAACTCGCTTTCAGCCCTAAAATGCTCCCTTAAGGCTTCCCTGATCCTTGTACCCTCGCGCTGGGCCTCCCTAATAGGCCTGTTCTCTGGCTGTGCATAGTTGGCCTCCAGTCGCTGAACCTCTGAGGTCCATGCCACAGTAAAGGCTTCGCCCTTCCGCTCACAGAGATTGTGTAGGGCACAGCACGCGGAAATAACCGCGGATACACTTCCCTCTGCCATGTCTATCTTGCCATAAAGGCAACGCCATCTGGCTTTCAGACGCCCAAAGGCTCTTTCCACAGTCATTCGACGGCGGCTCAGGCGGTAGTTGAACCTTTCCTGGCTGCTGTCCAGGCTCCCCGTGTAGGGTTTCATGAGCCAGGGCATTAGAGGATAAGCGGGGTTGCCAAGAATCACAATGGGCATTTCCACTTCCCCCACGGGGATCCTGTGGTCTGGGAAAAAAGTGCCTTCCTCCAGCTTCCCGAACAGGCAGCTGTTGCGGAAGATGCGTGCGTCATGCACCCGTCCCGACCAGCCTGCATTAATGTCGGTGAACCACCCACAGTGATCCACAAGCGCCTGAAGAACCATAGAGAAGTACCCCTTTCGGTTAATGTACTGGTCAGCTAGGTGTTCGGGGGCCAGAATAGGGATATGGGTCCCATCGATCGCCCCTTCACAGTTAGGGAACCCCATCTGCTCAAAGCCAGCCACAATCTCACGTACGTCACCAAGGGTCACGATTTTTCGTAGCAGAAGGCGATTAATGGCCTTGCACACTTCCATCACCACGACTCCAACGGTCGACTTCCCCACCCCAAAGTGGTTGCCAACAGATCGGTAGTTCTCTGGAGTGGCCAGCTTCCAGAGTGCTATAGCCACCCGCTTCTCCACCGGGATGGCAGGTCTCAGTCTGGTGTCCTGGCGCTGCAGGACGGGGGCGAGTTCAGCACACAGTCCCATGAAAGTGGCTTTTCTCATGCGAACGTTTTGCAGCCACTGCTCATCGTCCCACACCTGCAAGATGATGTGATCCCACCAGTCAGTGCTCGTTTCCCGTGCCCAGAAGTGGCATTCCACGGTCGTGAGCATGTCAGTTAAAGCAATGAGCACTGTACTGTCCAATTTCTTCCTCGGCTCTATTTCGAGATCATCTTCGGACTCATCACTACTGTCCATTTCCCTTTCAAGAATAAACTGTGCCACGCAGAGAGTTGTGCTGGCAACACTCGCCAGCATGGTCCGCAGCAGTTTGCGATTCATTACAGCACAGGGGAAACGGGCAACGGAGCGTTGAGAAATGCTGAAACCCTTGAGAAACGGCACCAGAGTTGGCCAGGAAATAAAAGGCTTGCTGGGATATAAAAGAAAGCATCACGGGAGTTTTAACCGGATGCAGAATGGCCGCAAAAAACTTCCCCTTCCCCACAAGGCACTGTGCCAGATTTCAGAAGAAGTGCTCTGTGGGATACCTGCCCTATCTCAGTACTCTCACTGCCGCCAGAAGCGCTGCTAATGTGTTCATTCTTTGCGCTAAATAGGGAAGCGCTATAAAAAAAAACGCGCTACACTCGGTAGTCTAATCATACCCTAAGAGTGGCTCTGCTTCTGGCAGAGGGAATCAGGCACTTATACCAGAATAGCAACGTCCACACTGGGGCTTATACTGCTCTAACGCTGGATCAATAGGGGGGATATTTCCCCCTGTGGACGAGCCCTAAGGGGCTCACCCTCCCCCACAGCACTGTGTTCACCTTTAGGGAGCCTAGTGCCATTACTGGCGAGCAGGGCCTGGGAGTTTGAGGGTTGTTGGAGGCTGTTGGTTCTAGGACAGGAGACCTGTGGCCCTCGAAAGCACGTCTCTTTCCCTCACTGAAAGATATTACCTCAGGTACCTCGTCTCTCGTACGGGACACAGCCTGGGATTGAAGGAAGAGGGAGTGAGGAGGTTTGCTTACTTCGATCCCCTTCCTTTCAGAACAGGTTCAAGTCCTGCCTCTCCCCCCCCCCCCCTCCTCATACCTGCATAAAGCTCTGGGAGGGAGTTTGGGTGCAGGAGTGGTGCAGGCTCTGGGACAGAGTTTGGGTACTGGGTGCAGGCTCTGGGTGGGGGTAGGGTGTTGGGGTGCAAGAGGGGGTGCGGGCTCTGGGAGGGAATTTGGGTGCTGGGTGTGGGCACTGGGCTGGGGGTTGGGGTACAGGAGAGGGTGAATGAGGGGGCTTGGGGTGCTGGGTGTGGGCTCTACACTGGCACAGAAGGTTTGGGTGCAGGGCATGGGGCTGGGCCAGGGATGAGGAGTTTGGGGTGCAATAGGCAGGCTGCTACAGGGCTGGGGCAGGGGGCCAGAGAGGAAGACTCCCCCCAGACTTCTCCTCACTGGCAGCAGTGAGCTGAGGGGGAGAGGGGCCCTGGGCCCTGCCCCCCCCCCCCCCCCGCCAGTCCTCCCAGCATGGCACTCACCCAAGCCTCCCCCAGGCTGCTGCTTAGGAGGTCCAGCCAGGATAAGCCCGCGCGGAGGAAGAGGGGGCTTTGCCATGTGTCTCCTTCCCTCCACATGGCAAGGGAGCGCAGCACAGAGCTGCAGGGCAGCCGCCCACTGCTCAGGGGAGGCGTGCAGGGGCAGCAGACAGGCCCGGGGCAGAGACCCAGCCCCAAACATTGGTGGAGCTGGGCCCACTGGGCCCTGAATTTGTTGGAGCCTGGCCACCACCGGTCCCATACAACGTCCCGCCCCGCTCCCTGTCATCCCCCATTCACAAGCCAAGCTCCAGCCATCTTGCTGGCTTCCCCGTAAATTGATTTTATTTACTGCTCTTAGTGAGCGATAGTCACTGTTCTATGGCCAGAATTCAAGGTGGTTCATAGGGGTTGATCCCTTGCATTTCAGCAGCACTGCTCATTGCCGCCATCATCTTAAAATCATTCTCCAGCAGCCCTTCCCAGCCCTGCTCTTTTAAGCTCTGCCGTCGACTTGCGGCCCTTCAACATCACATCTGGGTACTTAGTGGCTCTGAAGGCCGAACGCTTCTAAAACAAGAACACAAATGATGCAATAAGGGAAAGCCATTGCCAAGTGTGCGGGGGGGGGGGGGGAAGCACGGAGAGAAGAAAATGGTGATCCTTTGAACAGGGCGATGACCGCTGCCTACGAGCTAGGATCAAAGCTCCAGCGCGGCCTTGCATTAATTAAATGTGCCAAGACAGCCGTCAGGCAGCAAACTTTGTACAGTATGTAACCTAATTACACTCTGGGATCGGCTAGTAGGGTGGAGTGGGCACATGATGGGGAGGGGGGAAGCAGACACCGAAGGAAAAGAAATAGAAAGAAATGTTAGTAGCCAAAGGGGGCAAAATGGAGCGTTGGCCGTTTTAGCGAGTCGGGGGAGGACGGAGGAGAGTAAGTGGAGGAAAGAGGAAAGCGTTCAAGGAACCCTTCACAATGTGGGCCTTGTTTGGCAGGATGGGAGCCTCCTGCTAGAGTAGCTCTCAGAGACTGAGCTGGGAGGCGGCTGTCTTTTTTTGCTCTTGAGGAAGATGATCATGATTATGGGTATTACGGTAGCTCTGAAAGGCCACAAATGCGCTCAGGGCCCCGCTGTGTTAGGTGCTGTATCCGCCCTTAGTAAGAGGCAGCCCCTGCCCCAGAGAGCTTATGATCTAAACGGGCAAGACAAAGGGCAAGAGGGGGAAAAGAGACCCAGAGAGGGGAATTGACTTACTGAGGCTGCTGAGCAGAGCTGGAAACAAACCCATCGTCTCCTAAGACCCAGCCCCAGGCCCTCTCCATCGGCCCATGCCGCCCTCTCTATACAGAATATTTTTAGCATCAGCCATGTGTTCAGCTCTGTAACAGGCACAGAAGCTTCTTGTCTAGGCGAGTGTGGAAAGCGGCACAAGCCTGAATGGGGATTCTATTGCCACATGTTGAAAGCGCACGAGAGGTGGTAGCTGTGTTGACAGGAGAAGCTGTCCCATCAACATAGCACTGTCTACATGTCTACACATGACACAGTCAAGAATCAGAGAGGTAGCCATGTTAGTCTGGAATAGCAGAGGTAACAAAGTCCTGTGGCACCTTAAAGACTAACTATAAAGTTTTGAAGCATAAGCTTTCATGGACTAATACCCACTTCGTCGGATGCACGACAAAGTGGGTATTAGCTCACGAAAACTTATGCTTCAAAACTTTATAGTTAGTCTTTAAGGTGCCACAGGACTTTGTTACATGACACGGTGTAACTCTAAGTTCAGACTCCCACTTTCCTGTGCTCACCACTAAACCACCTCCCAAGTGTGGAGATACTTAACATATGTGTGGGTTTCCTCCAACACCCCCCCCCCCAATTCATTCCATTGACCTAGAAACATAACTAGCTGTATGGCGACCTGGAGAATTTACACAAACCCACAACATTCAGATCAAGAGCAATACACTGATTTTTTTTAACATGTGGTCACATTTGCACTGCTATGATGAAAGTTGCTAATGACTTGGACCAGGGGTGGCCAACCTGATCCTGAGAAGGAGCCAAAATTTACCAATATACATTGCCACAGAGCTGCAGCAATACATCAGCAACCCCCCATTAGCCCCCCCACCCCACCCCAGCACCTCCCACCCACCGGCAGCGGTTGAGAGGTGAGCACCCCCTGACATATTGGAAAGTTGGTGCCTGTAGCTCCAGTCCTCGAGTCGGTGCCTATACAAGGAGCCGCATATTAACTTCTGAAGAGCCGCATCTGGCTCCGGAGCCACAGGTTGGCCACCGTGACTTAGACCTTAGGGGTTACTGATGTATAAGCAGCCAGGATGAAACTCATCATAGAAAGACCTTCAGGCCTGGTCTACAGCTAAAACATAGGTTGACCTACCTATGTCACTCAGAGGCATGAAAAATTCACACCCCGAGAGATGTAGTGAAACCAACCTATGTCCCAATGTAGACACCAGTAAGTCAACGGAAGAATACTTCCAACAGCCTAACTACTGCCTCTCAAGGGGGTGGATTTATGACGATGACAGGAAAACCCTTTCAGTCACCGCCAAAAGTGTCTACACTCCAGCAGCGGAGCTGTAAGCGCTACATCTATGCCAGTGTAGCACTTGCAGTGTAAATACACCCAAAGAGGCCCGGCATGAACCGCACCCAGAGCATCATTAAGGGTACCCCTGAGATTGTACTTTCTTTGGGGGTAGTGACCATCTTTCAGCTCTCCGTGTTATACAGTGCCAAGCACAATGGGGTCCCCGAGCGGGGCTCACAGGTGGGACACAATACAAATAGTTCTAATAATAATAATATTGGGGGAAAGACTCTCTTTTGGCCAGCAGATGAAGCTACGAGGTTCCCTAGAGGTGTAGAGCAGGCTCATTTTCCGAGGCTGAGCATCCTTGGACTAAAGGTTTTCCAGGTAGAAAACTCAGGGACTGTCGCAGGAAGAGTTTGCAAAGCAGTGAGACTAGGAGGCCAGAGAGAGAGAGAGGCACAAGGCGGCTGCTTCAGGGGACAGGGTTTGCAAGAAGATCCTTGTCTCGCCATTTATTATCAACCCCACAGAGAAAGAACCTATGTATGTTTTGTGACTAAAGAAATCACACTAAGAAAATATCTGCTCCTAATGGGAAACTCTCTTGTAAGGCACTGAAAACCTACTACTGCTTAGCAAAGGAGCCAACACTATTACAGAACTATCTGTCCAGCACTAGTCCAGTGATATCTCCCTGCCTCCCGTTAAATGTGCAACAATAGCACAGCTGATTCATATGCAGAATTTACAAACAATCTCTTTGATGAAGATGCAAAATATTGCATGTGGGCCCCAGATTTGGGACTAGCTCTGAGAAAAAAGCTTCTCTCTCACCCAAACTAACAAGCAAACCTGATGAAAAGAGAAAGGAAGACAAGACCAGCTCCATTTTTTAAAAGATAAGAGGGTTTGATAAAGACGACAACATTCGGGGATAATGGAGTTAACAGAAGTTGCTCAGGGTATTTGAAGTTGACAAGAAGCAAAGAGCGGGTCCATCCGCTCATTGTTCAGTACAAAGCCATTTAATCAGCATCTCAGTTAAGAGTCTAATACATCATGTTACAATGCTAACCGGAGGCGATTGTATTCCGTCCCAGTGGTCTGGGAACAGTGTATTCAAATGCCCCTGAATCAGGATCGTTTCAATGACACTCTCTTTTCCCCTGAGTGAATGAATCTTGGTTGAATTATATTGCAATCAGTTTTGATTCAGTGCTCGGAGCCTCTCATTTGACACTTCACCCAGCTTTGATTCCTCTCTCTCTAGTCTTGGGGCTTATGTTTCCATTTCAAAATGGCTCAACTCATGGCAATGCAGAGATCTGTTAGGAGAACAGATTTCCAGAGGTGCTGAGCACTGAAACCCACCACTCCTCAGCCCAGCATGTTGGGCTGGGTGTGCTTTCACAGGACTCCCACTGTGACTTTGAACACGGCTCTGCATTGCAGGCAGCCTCTTTTCCCTACTGAGGATAGCACTGGCTTATGAGCTCTGCATTAAGCCAGACGTGTGGCTGTAAAGGGCCATTAGACAGTTACTTCTCCCTGCAAGGTCTTCGGTGACCTTCACTCCTCCTGGCACTAGCGAGTGGAAGACCAACACCAAATCTTGGTCACCTGCGCTGCACTACAGGCCGTTCTCACTATGTTACTGGGGAGTCCCCCGGAATGTCTTTATTCCGTGCCTTGGTTAGAAATGGGTTGACTAAAGAATCGACAAAGAAAAGCAATACACTGGGTATCACGTTCTCCCTCTCGTGTTTATCTTGGGGAAATTTGATTTCCCACAAGACTGAGGTACCTTGGCTGTGTCATTCACAGGCATGTATCTGAAGTCCCACGTTTGTTTTCACTGCACACTAGTGACTTGGGGGTGGGTCATTTGCTCAGGGTTTATGTTTATGAACCCTAGTTGCGCTGTTTTCCTAAATTTATGCTGAGTTACTCCTCTCCTTTTATTAAAAGTTTTTGCTGCACTCAGACTCTCTGCGTGTGAGAGGGGAAGTATTGACTCTTAGAGACGCCCAGGGGTGGTGTGTAATTGTCCCAAGTCACTGGGTGATGGCTTGAGCCAGTTTTGTGTTGTATTTGTGAAAAGGAACCCCTAGATATTGAACCTGGCCCTTGTTGCTGCCAACTCTGACTGCCAGAAGGGTTATATACAGTATGAGAAAGGTCCTGCCCCAAAGATGAACAAGACTAAATAGGTAAAAAGTATCAAAGTTAGATTGATGTAAGCTGCCTTACATTGACCTAGTTGTGGATATGTCTATACAGTAAACCCTCGATTTAACGGACTTCGGATGCAACGGACAAAATTTCTAAGCAAGTCTGATGCATCCGAAATCCATCTGTCGAGGGCTGGCTGCCGGCTCCCGGCTGCCGCCCGGGTCCAGGCAGCGGGCGGGCTGGCTGCCGGCTCCCGGCTGCCGCCCAGGTCCAGGCAGCGGGTGGGCGGGCTGGCTGCCGGCTCCCGGCTGCCGCCCGGGTCCAGGCAGCGGGCGGGCGGGCTGGCTGCCGGCTCACGGCTGCCGCCAGGGTCCAGGCAGCGGGCGGGCGGGCTGGCTGCCGGCTCCCGCCCGGGTCCCAGCAGCCGGGCGGGCTGCGGAGCTGCCGCCCCGGCCCTGTGGCGGGCGGGCTGCTGCTCCGACAGCTTCTTTTTTTTTTAAATAACGGACTTTCTGATTTAACGGACACCCCCTTGCCCGAATTAGTCCGTTAAATCGAGGTTTTACTGTACTTACATTTATCTGTCATCGATGGAAGTGCCCTGTTACAACTGCATAGTAACACCACCTTCCCGAGACACACTGAATCATGGTCAATGTACTGAGGTCAATGGAGCACGCGCATAGACACCACATTATTCACATTAATCCTAACTATCCTCCAGCAGCTGTCTCACAATGCCCAACATTGGCCGCTCTGGTCACAAGTGTGAACTCCACTGCCACGGGGTCATGGAGAGCAGAAGGCCCCCGCCTCCACTTTAAGACAACTCATCAGAACAGTGACAAACACCGTGTCATGATCATAAATGTACACCTAGCACCACACAATTCCTAACAGGTCCCAAAAGAGCACAACCAAGTACAGCACAGTGCACCACAACACATTACTGGGGCTCACTGTTCAAGTGCTCTTTCAAAGGCTCCCTGAGCTGCATAGCGCCATGTTGAGCTCTTCTGAAAGCCCTCCTTCCGCTGTTCAAACTCAGCAGATGGCCACACCATCTTTACTGGAGGAAACTCCCCCACCACACCCAGTTTGCTTCACTTCTATTATGCAGGACACAGCAAGCAGCTATAACCCTTGGGATGTTTTTATCACTGAAACCCAGCGTTGGGAGTACACACGGCCAATGCCCTGTCGGTGACTTGCCCAAGGTTATGCAGACAGTCTATGGCAGTGGGAGGAACTGAAGCTAGATCTTCTGAGGCCAAGCCCAACACCTTAACCATAAGACTCTTTATTGTCTCAATTACCATAAACCAGAAAAGAAAATGGTGCCCTAACTGAATAACTGTCATGTGTGAACCTCACAGAAGAAGTGGGTCTTTAGGCTGGACTTTAACGAAGTGGGGGACTGGCAGACTTGGTTTAGTTCGTTCTTTGCAAAGGACCTTGTACCGCCCTAAATCTACCATCTGCAATGCAGCTCAATGGGTCAATCAAGTACGCAGTATGGACCAAGGATTCAATAAGGCCGGTAGGCAATTATGGGGTTTGATTCAGGCCAAAGTGTCCATATGATTGTGGAATGCAATTACAACCCAATCTAAGCAGTACATAAGATTTTGAACAGTTGGCTAATCCTGTTATAATCCCTCTGGTCAGGGACAGGAAGCTGCCTGCGGCAGCAGAAGAATTCACAGGGGTTTGTAACTGATATCCATGGAACCATTTCTTTAACAACAGCCCAACATTGCAGCATTTCTGGTGGTGCTAAATAGACTGAGGTGGAGCATGGCAGTTAAGCCTAAATCAAACCCCTCCACTGAGGGCAGGAAAAACAACAAAAGGGTCCCTATAAAAGACACAACACCGTGATAATGCAGCCAAGAGTGAACATAATGGATACACAGTTTTCAAGTCAATTCTAAAAATAGCCTAAAAGGGAAAATACCATTTTAAACAGATCAGCTGTGCTATTTTATCAGCATTCCAAAGACATTCACAGGGAAAGACTTTATTGTGTGTGATTTGATTTTTGCTTTAGATCAAACTAAAGCAGGGAACAGACCGCAAATGTGTGGGCCCTGTTAATATTTCTGGTGCATCCCCACTAGTTTGTTTCACCCACCGGCTCTCACTATAAAGTCTCTATTCAGCAGAGCACTGTAGCACATGCTTAAGTCCCATTGAACAGTTCTAATTTGGATTGTACATTGTCATAGACAGGGACTGACTCTCATTCATTACATTGCTGTAGCAATGTAAAAGAGCCTTAGTATAAATAAGAATCAAAACCTATATGCTTGTACCTCATTTCAATAACACAGTACCCCCTGTGGGTTAAGTAGGTGTTGTTATCCCTATTTTACAGGTAACCTGAAGCAGAGAGATTAAGTCCCAGATCCTCAAACCTCACTCCTATTGAAATCAATGGGAATTAGGCACCTAAATACCTTTGAGGATCTGAGCCTATGTGATTTGCCCAAGGCCACAAAGCAAATCATTGCTGAAGCCAGGAGTAGAGCCCAGGAATTCCTGTCTCTCCGTCCCAGGTCTTGAACCTCTCCAGCTCATGAATGTCTTGGGGCAGTGTGGTCTAGTGGCCCAAGCACTAGACTAGCAGTCAAGAGACCTGAGTTCCAATTCTGACTTTGTCACCAATTTTCTGTGTGGTTTTAGGAATATCACTTCACCTCTCCATGCCTGTGTTTTCCCTCTCATTCTTTGCCAGTTTATCTATAGAGAGTGTAAAGCTCTCTCAGGGAGGGACTCTCTTACACTATGGGTCTAGCAAATGGGGCCATGGTTATGGGGCCTCTAGTTGGTATTGTGATATGTGGTGGTATTGTGATACAAATAATAACCGTTCACTATTAATACAAAGTAGTCCGATTTCAATTTCCATCATGCAACCCTTGCCGATGGAACTGGTGGCAAGACCAACCCCATGAGGACTAAGGAGCACGGGCAGTGAGTCTATGGGATGGGTGAGGGCTCTTGAACATGGTGCTACATTTTCTTTAGAACATGTGAGCATAATCTTTGACAGATCCCATCCTCAGAGAAATAGAGGAAAACTACCTCTCTAGAAGTCACATCTTACATTGTAACCTCCAAAAGGAAAGGAATGTGTCCTCTGAATTCTGTGCCATGCTAAGCACACTATCAATACTGAATAAATAGCGCTTAATTTTCCACATTTCCAGACAGATGAACACAAAGGATGATTCATAGAGAACGGTGTGTGGGTGGGTGGGTGTATATGTGTGTATGTTCGCGTATGGATGTATATGTGTAGGCACATGTGTGTGTCTGCAATTTACAAAGAGTTAAACTAACGCTGATAAAAGCTAATCTTTGCACCCTGCACAGGGCAAACAGATCATTAAAAATTGCTCTGCGGGAAGGTAAGCTTAAGAGCTCAACAAAACAAGAAAGCACAAAAATCAAGTCTCTATAGGAAAGTAGTGTGAATGCCCCTTCTGAGGGTCTGTACTCCAACAAGATGACTACTGAAGACTGACTCTTGGGAGAGTGCTTAGAAGAAACTTAACATAAGAATGGTCCATCTAGCCCAGTGTCCTGTCTTCCAACAGCAGTCAATGCCAGGTGCCCCAGAAGGAATGAACCGAACAGGTAACCATCAAGTGATCCAAGGCGATCTCCAAGTGATTCATCCCCTGCCACTCCACTTAAAGGTAAGGTACACAGAAAATAAAAGCCATCCCAGTATGATAGCTACATTTTTAAAAGACAGAGGATCATTTGAGGACCAGAAACTGCTTGCACAGTTGGCAACAGCTTGCTTGCCAATGAGTTAAACGTGTGCAAATGATTAGTTGTCATAGGCAACTATCCACCTGCTTCATACACAACTGGGGTGATTGGGAAGGCAAATGGGGGACATGTGTGCCCATTACATTCTGCTCATAGGATTCTGCTTCCCTAAAAATGTGACCCAAAATGCAATACTGCTAAACTGTACTTACTCCCTTGCTGGCCTGCATTTTTAACCTCTGACCGCAAGCTGAATGTTCATGAAGTGAGGGAATAACCACTTGCTATACATAGCACAGGCAGGCTCTGTGCCCGCGCCTCTCTGCCCCAATGCACCCAGGTCTTGACCTGCAACTCCCCCGCTGCTCTTCCCGTGCTGGTCCTGTGTTAAACGCCTGCCAATCTGGCTGATTTGTGCAATGGTTTACAGAGAGAAAATTCAACAGGGGACTGGTTGAGCCCTTCAGTTTCATTGCAATTCCAACAGCTCCTTCAGTGACAGTTAGCTCTGTAAAGTGCAACCCCAACCTGTAATGCACACAGGACCTCTGCAAGCCAGAACCTTTGCAAAAGCCCTTTGAGAGGAAGGGGAGGGCAGCCCCGCCAGTGAGCCTTTGTATCCCCTGCAATCAAGGGGCCCTCTTCTCTTCCCCTCTCCCCCACAGCAAGTGGGTAGCCCCCACGGATTTCAATGGTCGCTACACATCCCCTGCAGGGAGAATAAAGTCCCCAGATACGTCCGCTTCACAGCAGCTTTAAATATACCCACCCCTGCAGAAAGGACGGCGCGGACAGGCCGTTGGAGCTGTGCTCATAGCAATCCCGGCACAGGGGAGAGGCAGCTGGAGAAGGGACTGCCCTGTAGCACACATAACCGCTGAGGAGAGCCTATGGCAGGTCCCCCTCGCTGCCCAGTCTGCAGATGACCCGAAGCTATTCCAGCCCCAGCTAGAGAAGAGTGGCCCTTTAGCTCAAGCCGCTGCAGCTCATGCTGTGACCTCAGGACGTTCCACAGTGTGTCAGCCAGGACGGTGGCCGTCTGACGCAGGGTGGGGGAGCCTCCTTGAACGGTTGGCGGCAGGTCACTACTAGGTTCCAGTCCCCCAAGGCAGTCACCGGGTCACATGGGGATAGACCCTGCTCATCTCCTGTTCCCTCCATCCCCGCTCAGTTGCACCAGCTACTGACAAGTTTGGGAGGCCCTCCAGCACAGAGTCAGGTGTTCCCAGGATCTACGCTGACCCCCTTTGGGTAATTAGTAGAGACCTCTCTGTACCCAATAGAACTGGAGGAACAGGGGTCTGGTCTATCAATATACAGCTAAAGACCACACTGCTCATCAGGACAGTCAGAGGGTGACTGGGTAGGGTCCCCTACACATTGGTAAAAACTGGGCTGTGATACCTGGGCAGAGTAAAGGCTGATTTTGAAACCCAGCTACATACTGGCTTGCAATGCTAACTGAATTCCCTGAGCTCCTACTGTTCAGGGAATATTTTTAAAACTTGTAACATTTTATTAGCATTGGTTTGAAAGACAATATAATCTGAACTATCTTAATGAAGATATTGCCTGGGACGAAGAATCGATGTCCTATTAAACCAACTGTTTACAAACAGACAGAGCATTTCCTGTTCGGAAAAGAAATGGCATTTCAATTGCAGAAAATTATCAGGCCCAGGCTTATCCAGATCTCATGCCGTTGCTGCTGATTCAGGAAATAGAAGTGAGGCTGTTTCTTTGTACCGTTGTTTTATTAAGACCAGATGTGGATACAGGAGAATCTTTACAATAACAAACCTCTAGTGGCCATGCAACGTAGAGGAGTTTACTTCATTTCAAAGGCAGGCACTGCAAATACAATCCCCTCCCTCCCGGCAAAAGCAGCAGGGGCTGGCAGCCTTCTCTGGGCACATTGCTGCCAGCTGATTCAAAGTGACAGTAGGCCCTGTAGCCAATCCAGGTTCATCCCCCTGGATTCGCTGAATGCAAAGTAGGACAGGGTGGCAGAGGAAATGTCGTAGCTACCTTGTTAGGAGAATGGTTCTCCAACCTTCACATTTCCCCCCTTCCAAACTCCTCCTCCTTCTTCCATTTATCCTATCCACTATGGTCAGGTTGTCATGCAAGCATCCACCATCTTCATCTGTCTGAGGTAGCAGGAAGGTCCACCAACTTGCCATCTTCTTTGATGCAATCCATCTTTGGCTTCGCTTTCCTTCCACCCCCTCCTGCCATGCTGTCTTTTCCAGGTCCTCTTCGTCCAATCTCTGTATGTGCCCACACCAGCAAAGTCACAATTCCCGGATTTTACATCACGGACTTTAACTTCCATCCTAATACTTCCAGGTTGAAATCTCTCTCTCCTGGCAACTCCTCTTGCGACACACTGACGTCTCATCTCAAAACACAAGTAGGCATTGAACCTGTCATCGCCCATGCTTTTGCACCATTCGGCATTGCGGGGCGCACCACTGTTCTACACAATTGGGGTTTTAGTCTCAGTGGCTGATGCTTGTCGAACCCCTGAGAGGTTATTCCACACTCCCAATCGGGATAGTATCTCACATTCAAGCTCGCTATCTTCCGTGACGCAGCTGGCAGGGTACTCGAATGGATCAGTCTGGTTTAGTCTCACTCCATCAATCTCTACGTCCAATTTCTCTCTGGCACCTCTACTGACCCACATGAACTCAGTCTTAGTCATCCTCACTTTCAGCCCATGCCAGCTCAGCTGGTCACACTGCTGGGTTACTGTCTCCTTTGTGTGTCCCCCCCACCCCCAGTCTGAAAACTCATTTTTCTTTAAAGGAAAATATAATGTCCGGGATTTTGGAGCCGCTGCCATTGGCTGAAATCACTCTCAGACACATCTGGTTTTTACATGATTACCTCCAAGTGGCTCTCAGATTCCAACTGTAACCACTGTGCATCATTTATTTCGTGTAGAGAGTCTTCTGTTTGTGTTTTAGTTTTCCATTTATTTCCATCGGGGGCTGGGTTGAACAGATACTTTACCAGGAAAGGAAGCTGCATTTTCCTTCCACCCCGGTGTCAATCCAGAATAACTTCACTGAAACGAAGGAGTCTCATTTCCATTGAAAATAGTTTGGAGGTGGAACTTTCTGCAGTTATTGATGCTCAGTACTGGATGAAAATTACAACCAATGGAGTCCGATCCAATGATGATTGACAAGCTTTATTGTATTTTCAGCTGCAATCCAAATGAGGTTCCTTCACGGGACAGGTTTTCTTTGGCTTGTTGCAGCTCTTGGACTTGTGCTTCTATACAGCTAGGCCTTGCCTATACAAAACCATTGTACCAGAAGACATTTGGTCAGCAAAGTGCCACACACAAAACTATTTCAACAGATTGGGTTCACACTCAGTCACTCGTGCAGCTGCATTGCGTCCACACCACATCAAAGTTGTACTGGCAGAAACACATTGCACTGTGGGTAGGCATCCCAATGACCTCCATGCCACCAGGAGGCATGCTGCTTAATGGGAAATTGCTGTTTTGCATTATGGGGCGGCCACAATGTATTGTGGGATGCCACGTCTCTCAGGGAATTGTGCAGGCTTGGGGTTACCTAGGGAGGTTGTCCTTGGAGGTTTTTAAGCACAGGTTGGACAAGCACCTGTCAGGGAAGGTCTATGTTTACTTGGTCCTGCCTCAGAGTGGGGCGACTGTACTAAATGGCCCCTCGAGGTCCCTTCTAGCCCTGCATTTCTATGACTCTATCCCACGAATCATTCACTCACGGGCCCCATTAATAAACTTGCCCCAGCAAAGCAGCACAGAGTACAGGGCTCTCTTCTCCGTTCTAAGCACAGGGCATAAACCAGAGAGGGCATTTGGAGCGTCGGTGAGATTGGGTCGAGACGAGCAGGCTCCCTGCTCTGAGCATGGGAGTGGAATGGCCCGGGCCAGACACTCAGCAGTACTGGGATATCATCTTTAGTGCTTTGGGGTTTTTAAACACCTCCCTCACAAGCTAGACCTGGTGCAGAATGCAGCTGCCAGCTGTGTGAGAGGAGGGTCCCGCCATGGGTGCATCCTACCAATGCTGCATGATCTACACCAGCTGTTGAGAGACGAATGTGTTGGAATGGCCGTATAAAGCCAAGGGCCCTGAGAAAACAGCCAAGCACTTAACTTTACATGCCTGCTCAAGCCCCTCCCCCTTCAGCAAAGCACTGAAGCCTGTGTTAAATCCATATTAGATGGCCCGGAACCAAAACAACCAAGTTCTCAACCTCCTGAACTTCTCTTCTGTTTGGAACGGGGTGGGAGTCGGAAGCTGAAGCTAGGGTCCGGTTTTGCAAATAGCCAGTGAGCCAAAACACCGGCTCCAAACGCCCCAATATTGGAGCATTCGAAAGCTGGGCCAGGATCTGAATGTTGTAGCTTCAGCCGCTCCCTGATCCAGACACACGATCATTAAATAGGCCACATTGCAAGTGGGAAGCTGAGAAAACACGTTTCTGTCCTGGGGTCACATTGGTGGACCCCACCCATTCTCCACTCACTTGAGATGCTAGGAGGAGAGACGGCTCTGAATGTATTTTGCAGATGTTTCCTGTATGACCATGCAGGCTCTGCCGAGGTCCCCAAGCTTGGTTGCCCCCATTGCTGTTCAATTCCATTATAGGCATGTATCCCAGCTGAGCCATGTGATGACACCAGAACCTTAGCTCTCATTAATATCTCTGTAGGTTTGCAAACCTATGGGCTAATAATCATGAAAATGTGAAGTGAATGTGTAACTAGTTTGCAGACAGCCATCAGCAGACAGGCCACGGAGCCAATGAGAAAGCTGGTGGGCCCCCACAGGTTTGAAGGCAGAAGGAGCTAGTTGCTTGAGATAAAGGAGGTCGCACCTTTCAAGCCTATTGTTTCAGGCTCTCTGCAAACTCAGGCAGACATTATTGCATTGGTTTGTGCTCAATTCACATTTTAATTGTTTTCTGCAGAACTGCAAGGGCTTGAGACTTTCTCTAACGAAAGCTGAGATTCTGGAGAACAAGCTAGCAGTCTTTAGAAAGAAAAGCCCTTGGCCACCTGGTCAAATGTAAGTCCTGAAGTTCTGAACCCACAAGAAACCAATTCCATATAAGCACCTGGAGTTTAGCCCTCTCCTCTAGTACTAGCTTTGGCAAAGCCTCATCAGGAGGATTGCTGGAGGAACAATGAAGTTATGAAATAAAATGCTGGACTCATTCCAGGAGAAGAAACCTGAAATAAGCAGAGGTAACAAAGAGTCCTGTGGCACCTTAAAGACTAACTATAAAGTTCTGAAGCATAAGCTCTCGTGGCCACTGCTTGCATCCGACGAAGTGGGTATTAGCCCACGAAAGCTTATGCTTCAAAACTTTATAGCTAGTCTTTAAGGTGCCACAGGACTCTTTGTTACCTCTGCTATTCCAGACTAACACGGCTACCTCTCTGATTCCTGAAATAAGCAGGCTGCCAAATGTCTGGGAGTCTGAGGAAATGGTACTCTGCCATCTAAGACTATGGTAGCAGGACATGAGCACATTAGCATAGAAGTTAGTGATAGAGAAACAACAGCCTGGAGGAAACCCAAATTAACCTGATTGAAAATCAAATGCAGATTAGAAAGAGCCACACAAGGGGCTTGCCAGGAAGAGCAGCACAGCAGGTCTTTAGTGTGAAATTACTGCCAGAATCATCGGGGAGCGGGGGACAGAAACATCCCAAACCAACTGCGACAGCATCCATAAGGAGGCACTCGCTTTGAGGAACAGAAGGGGAGGTGAGCCAACGGGCGCTTGCCTCTGGCCACATCAGCAGGAGGAGCGCCATGAAATCAAGCTCTCTCTGCATCCATCACACCTGCTTCCATGCACCAATCTTAAAGCACGCGGAGCCTCCCAGAGGAACGAGCCATTTCCTTACCAGGGCCTAACGCGGGGCAGCTTGTTCAGGAAAATGTCGGCCTGTGCACAGACGGAAAGCCAGAAAATGACTGCAGGTGTGTCGGAGAGATGTACCCCGTGTCCTCCCTGAGCAGCCCCGGCAGGACAAATCTCCAACCACTCGGCTTCCAGGAATGTCAACCTGCTTTTATTTATTCACGTGTGCACTGTTGTAAACAAAGAAGCACCCATCACAAGCTCCGGACCCCCTCACAAAATAAATGGAGGGGAGAAAGGAAATATGATATCATATTACAGCTGGGAAACTGAGGCACAGAGCGACTGAGGGTATGTCTACTTTGCAATTAAAAACCCTCACTTGGCCCCTGCCCGCTGGCTCAGGCTCACAGGACTGGGGCTATGGGGCTATTTAATCGCAGTGTGGATGTTCAGGCTCAGGCGAGAGCCCCACCTCTGGGGAGGCTGCAAGGTGGGAGGGTCCCACAGACGTCTAGACTGCAGTTAAACAGTCCCACAGCCCAAGCCCCAAGTAATATCCCAAGGTGACATGGGAAAACTAGAAAAACTATTAATTAAACCCAGATCTTCTGGGGCTGTCCTGAGGCTGAACCATAAGACCATGCGTCTTCGTACTGCTTGCTTCAACAGCTTCACACAGATTCTTCCCAGCCAAGGAAAGAGGAGACAAAACTGAAGATCAATGAACTCTTCGAGCTAATGAATGCCCACGGCGGTTTTCACAGAGCAGCTCCAGAACCACCACCCCTCAGCTGTGTTCAATCACATCCAGTGGGAGCAGGGCTGGCACCTGTCTCAAGATTTGCAGTCCTAGCGTTTGCGGGACATTCTTGGGTCCCAGGATGGTTTTCTGGCCCTGCGAACACTGTCGTGACGCAATGATGTTTTGACACAGATCTCGCAATAGATCACGGCCCTAAAACCCCCCTCACATAGAATTGCGCCCTGCCAGTGCAATGTTACAGTGTGTCCTGAAACAACGAGGAGTCCTTGTGGCATCTTAGTGACTAACAAATTTGTTAGGGCTGGTCTCCACTGGGGGGGGGGGGGGGAAATCGACTGTAGATATGCAATTTCAGCTACGTTAATAACGTAGCTGAAATCGACGTCTCTACAGCCGACTTACCTCCCATCCTCACGGCGGTGGCGGTCGGCGGCGCGGTCCCCTGTCGACTCCAACTTGCACCTCTTCACAAGCTGGACTTCCGGTGTCGACGGGGGAGCCGCTGGTGGTCAATTTATCACGTCTTAACGAGACGCGATAAATCGATCACCAAAAGATGGATCCCTGCCGGCTCAAGTGAAGACAAGCCCTTATTAGTCTCTAAGGTGCCACAAGGACTCCTCCTTGTTTTCGCTGATACAGACTAACACAGCTGTCACCCTGAAACCTATGTCCTGAGGAGGCAGGAGCTTATTTCTTTGGAGAAATAAACAAATTTAGCAATTCTGAACTGAATCCTTGTGTACTAGATTATAGGGGTAAAGCCTGTCTGGACTGCTGTCTCTCATAAAACACCCTGCCTGTTATCAATGGTTACTAAATGAGGAAGGTGTCTTACTGCTAAAAGCAGTAGACTGGGACTCGGGAGCGCTAGACTGAGTTCCTGGCTCTCCCACAGACTCTGCATATGACAGGGTAAGTCACTTAGGCTCAGATCCCAAGGCATTTAGGCACCTAACTCATTGATTTCAATTGGAGTTAGGCACCTCAATACCTTTAAGGATTTGGGCCTTAACCTCTTGGTTACTCAGTATCCCATCTATACAATGTCAGTAATAATCCTTCTGTTGACTCCAAAGACTGTAAACTCTTCAGAACATGGACTCTCTCTTACTATGTGTATATGCAGCACCTGGTACAACAAAATCCCGCCTTGGCTGGCTCTGCTAGCATAGCTGCAATAATTATAGTACTTTCTAGAAGACACTGGTACAAAATTATGCTCCACTGTTGGTTTCCTCTCCTTCTTTTTATCTAGTTTTAAGCAACCAGCATAAGAATTGTACACTGCAGGGTTACTTGGTTCTGCTAATGAATCTGGCCATGAATCCTATGTCGACTGTTTGCCGCATCCTTTGTACAGGCGTCATCAACAAGGGAATTGACTGTAAATAGCAATTACTATGCAGATTTGCAAGAAGTGCATCTGTGTGTTTGGCGACTGCTCTGTTTGTTTATCTGCCTCTTCTGAGAACAAACTGGAGTTTTTCGGGGCCCTTAAATTAGCAGGATAAATATGAATTTGTTACGACACTAATTGTTAGAGGGAATTTATTTTAAACCAGTAACAGCACCGCTGGGACTGAGAGGCTGCAGCTCGGTGGGTGGTTTCCTGGAGGAACGCACCTAAAAAAGCAGCAAAATCCCCATTTTAATTAAAAGGAAAACTCTGAGACCAGCTTTTTCCATGAGCGAATAAGCCAGTCTGTCGCAAGCCATCATGTCGAATGCATATATTAACACTAACAACATGGAAATTAATTGGACTTATTTCAAACCACAGCCGCAAGGGTGGTTCATTTCTACTCGCTCACTTTAAACAGTGGGGAAGGGTGATTTAATAGTCAGCTTGATGCAGTAAAGGCTGAAGGGAAACAAATCATGCAAAACTGATGGCCAGCTGGCCACGCCTTGTTTTTAGAGGCCCCAATTCATCGAAGCACCTAACCATGCGCTTAACTTTGAGATGGATTTCAAAGGGATTACTTGCATAGTCAGAACACTTATCTAAAATGTGTAGGGGGGAAAAAACCGAGTGATCATGGGGGACTTCACTGACATATGCTGTGGGTTTCAAGCTGCTGGCACTAAAACAGCCTCAGAATATTATAGATGGCAATTTTCATGGGGGATAGGTCCACCAATGGCTATTAGCCAGGATGGGCAGGGATGGTGTCCCTAGAAAGGGTGATAAGGAATGGATCGTTTGATGATTACCTGTTCTGTTCATTCCTTCTGGGGCACCTGGCGTTGGCCACTGTTGGAAGACAGGATACTGGGCTAGATGGTCTGACCCAGTGTGGACGTTCTTATGTTCTTATCCTGACAGCATGAGACCTGCTTTGTGTGTTAAAGGGTACACACTGGCACTGCTACAAATGAAATTACCAACCTTGGGCTCCAGAATTAACGACCCTGTACAGCAACGAGCTCTGTATATATAATCATCAGAAAGAGCAACGGAGCTCACCTCCTGGATTCTAGGAGAGTAGCCTGGTTAGGAGCCCATGCTGGTGTTGCTGGATGTGCAATTTAACTTCTGCAACCTGCACAAGCCTACACATCAGGAGGAGACCGGTAAATGTGGGAGAAAGCCGCCCCTCAGAAAGACCCCTGGGGATCCCACAATGGAGCTGTACAAAGCCAGGCATTCAACCAGCTTCACAGCATCCCTGAACCGAACAGTCCAGCTCGGAGCCTGACACGCTCAAGAACATTGATTGTCTATTTTCTTTTACCTCTTCATTTATTGCAAACCCTGCTTAGAAACAATAAAAAATAACCCTGGTACTTTGCCCTCGGAGGAGTGCACCCTCCCCCTGGGGATCTCAGAGTGCTTCCTACACAGCTAGCTTAGGGAGGGAGGTTAGTCTTAGCCAGACTCATCGTAGGGCTGGGTCAATTGAGACAGGCGCCGAGGGGGGATGAGTTTAAGGCCACATAATGAATCATCAGCAGAAATCAATGACAAGAGTCACCATTTCGGTTCCAGCGCCCTACTGTCTGCGCCACCCACCTCGAAGGGGCAGTGTGGTCTAGTAGTTAGGGCAATGGACTAGGCGTCAAGAGAACTCTGCTGTGTTGCTGAGTAACCTTGAGTGGGTCCATTTCCCCTCCCACCTTTTGTCTGCCTTTTCTGTGCTGCAAGCTCTTTGGGACCGCCCCACAAGGTGTAGCCTCCAGCCCAATGGGGTCCCGGTACTGGTGGGCCTCCAGGCACTCCTATATTGTAAATAAATAATAAAAACCTGCCCACCCCTTTGCTGATTACATAATTAGTATCGTGATGGCATCAAGCACTTAGTAGCATGGACTCCTACTGCCTTGAAAATCACGTAAGGCTCTAAAGAGTGGCGCAGACCTGCCGTTTTTGTGCAGCTAATTTGCACTCCAAACTAGCTAACAAATGACATCATCAATCACACGCTTTCGGGGGGTGGAGGGGAAGGGCTGTCAGACCATAAAAAAGCTCAGTTATTAAAGAAAAGGGAGAGCAGAGAAGAAAGGAAAAGGCTTATGGGCCCAACCTAACTCAGCAGAGCAGGCAATCAGTCCTGGAGAGAAAACTGGAGCTTTCTGTCCTAACCAGTGATTGATGCATCATTAGAGGTTTTTAGCCAGAGTTCACAGTCAAGAAGAAAAATCCGGCCTGAAGGAACGCGAGTCCAAATTGGGTGGTTTTTCATCATGTCCCAAACTTCAGGGCAAAAGGCAAAGAACAAAGCTAAGTACCTTAATTCCACCATGAACCCTGCAATTCTCCTGGGTGCCACTGGCTACAGCATATTGGTACTTATTAACACCGGCCCTTATTTAGCAAGGAAGCAAGGCTGTGGAATAATACACTCCAGATTCATTACTGTCAGCTCACTGGGAATTATGTGTATTAATGACCAGATTATATCTGATTATATAATACAAATTACCATCGAGTGACTGCAGGCATTGAAATGCTCCTTGTCTGTTTGACACACATGAATAATGGAGACGCTCACACTGCATTTGGTACACATGACTAACCTTTTCTGCCTGGCACCCTTGGAGCAGGCTGAAGGAACAGCTCCGGCTTCAAATTCTTCATTCCAGCCGTCATTAGCTTAGCGAAAGCAGCAGCGAATCGGCGGCTAATTGACGCGTTTGTTGGACATTATTTTATCAGTCAGGCCTGGTGAGCGGCAAATGGAATTTTAAAGTCCTTTTAAGCCTTGAGGACTTGTTGCCTTAAGTATTAAGGCTCGTAAATAATTAAAACATTAAGAGCCATTTTCAAAAAACGAATACGTTTATTATGGGAATTCAGCCAACTCATGGCTGCTCTTGGCTTCAGTTGGCATTGAGGGCACGCAGCCCCTTGCCAGGGTGAGCTTAGCCCTTTGCAGGGTTGGCCCCTTCTGGAAAGCAAAGAATGGGTACTCACCTTACAGTGACTGGGATTCCTCAAGAGGTTTGGACTCATGATCTGCATACATGGCGTGTATGTACGGTGTGAGTTTACGAGGAGCATCGTAAGACAATTGGAGAACTCCAGCACACCATTCTACTCACACTTTAGGTAATAGTTACAATGTACGTTAATTGCCCGCGTGTGGAAAGAGTCACAGTGCAACACTGCTTCTCTACTAGACGACAGGAGTGATAAGACGGTGACAGAGTCCCTTTCAGACACGGCATTAAAAGCAGCAGCTCATTTCTTCATATTTTTCAAAGCCTCAAGTCAGATTTCCATTTCCACGGCTAAGCTAAGCAATGCAAACAGAAATTAAAAACACCAGGTCTGATTCTGATCTCACTGACACCAGGGTAAACCAGGAGTACCTCTATCTAAGCACTATACCACGGGACTAACCAAGGTCAGTATCTCGCCCACCTAGCCCAGTCTTCTAAAAAGACTATAAACATGAGCATTTAGCTTCCTTTTTAAATGCTAGAGGGATCCACCAATTTTTTTTTTAAATAACCTAGAAGATTATTTTGAACTAGGACAATCAAACAAATAAAAAAAATACCAAGGCAATTTCAAAGCTACCAGGAGGATTCTTCAAAACTGACATTTCCATTTAGTGATCCGGGCCCTCGCTAGCCATGAACGCAATAGAAGAAAGAGGCTAGATGTTAGTTGAGCTGCGAAGCACAGTAAATGACATTCATTAGTTTCTCTTGGACAATTTGAGTGACTCATTCTTTTTTGAAACATGCTTGGAGTTTCAAATCTTTCATCCAACATCTTTAGAGACCAAAACATAGTTTGGTGTAAAACGTAATATTGTTTGGCAGGCATTCCACAGTCAAGAAGACATTTGAAGGCACCCAGCAAAAAATATATTTGTAGTCAAATTTTATCCAAATCAGTTTGCACGCTCCAGTTTTGTCTGTATCCACAGCATCTAAAATTAATCCAGTCTAGGACAGATACATACACCATGCTACAAAGCCAGCATGACCATGTGCATATCTCAGATACCAGAACATGCAGATAATCCAAGCATGGATTAACCAGATTGGACTGCCAGCATTTATAGTGGTTGAGCTTTTAAACACGGATAGCTGGTCGGATTCAGCCGCACAAAAGCTGTATGTTTTCTACTGTGCTGTCCATCTTGAATGGAAAAATGAGCTCCTATGCAGAAGACAATTTCTAGCACAAAGCCATGCCTGGGATATAGGAGCTGTTTAAACCTCACAAAACAGCTTGATCTGTTTCCCTTCCGAACACTAATATTTAGCAGCTACAGAGGACTTTTCATCTTCCCAGCATGCTGGAATCATTCATTCCCGTTTGTGCCACACTTTGGAAGTGGAAAAAAGTTTAGTTAACTAGGGCTAGTCTAGACACAGAACGTGGACCATCTTAACTTAAACTGGTTTGGTTAAACCAGTGCAACTTCTGCATGTGGATTCTCTTCCGCCGGGGCGGCTCCAGGCACCAGCGCAGAAGTGCGTGTCTTGGGCAGCAAGCTTCAGGGGGTGGCAGTCAGGTGGCCTTCGGCGGAACGCCTGCGGGAGGTCTACAGGTCCCACGGATTCGGCGGCATTTCAGCGACGGGTAGAGGTACGCGGGATCAGTGGACGTCCCGCAGGTGTGCCGCCGAAGGCCGCCTGACTGCCACACTTGGGGCGGCCACAAACATAGAGCCGTCCCTGCTCTTCTATTTGGTTCCATCAATTTAACTGGTGCTTGTAAATTTACCAACACAAGCTAAAGCAATATAAGGCTGTCGACACAGAGAGGTGACCCGTTGAACTAACTCAGGGCTTGGCTACCCTTGGACGTTATACCGCAATAAAGCCACCCAGAGCACTCTACCTTACTCCCCATCCACACTGGCAAGGCACAGTGCTCTGAGGTAATTTGGAGATGAAATTCCATGAGCAGAGGGTGCAACCATGGCATTTGAGCCCTGCTTTAAGTGCAAATTTCAACTGTGCCACGTGGCTGCGCGAGTCCCTGTGCAGGACGGGTATTAATCACGCCAGCTAGGTCTGTGACTGCCCTCTAGACACCGGGGTGTTCGGCAGGGTACATTCAGGGGGAAAGCACATCAGGGAAACCTGTAAGGCCGTGAGTGGGGAGAAGAACTGCAGGATGTTAGCCATTGCTCTTCAGCACACTTGAAGGCTCGGAGAAACTGGGGCATAAAGATGCCCCCAGATCAGGGTCAGCCCACAACATTTTGGCACCTGACACCGGGAGCTCAAATGACACCCCCATGTCCTCTCGCTTGGGCCAAAACTTTGAAAGGTCACTTGGTCCCTCCTTCCTCCAGCCCAGCGCTCCACCATCTCTCTGTGCACCTAGAGCAGAGAGAATACACAGGCACCAGCAGCAGACACAATTTTCTACACTCTGGGTCCTAGTGGCACCAACCCCACCACACACACACACAGCACAGTCTGGCACCTGAGGTGGCCCCCCTCAGTTCGCCTCATGATAAGGGCAGCCCTGCCCCCGACAACACTTACTCTGCAGATCAGCATAGCTCTTGCTGCTCATGTCACCTTCACCGGGGTTTCACTTTCACAGAGTGGAGCTGTCCTGAAATATGGCACAGGGCCTGCAATACGGCACAAGGCCTGGAATACGGCACAAGGCCTGGAATACGGCACAAGGCCTGGAATACGGCACAGGGCTTGCACCCAGTGGGAAAGGGTCCCCAGATCCAAGCCTGCCACATGGAAAATCTACGCTGAGGTCCTGAGCAAAGTTCACTGGGGCTCCCAGGCCGGCCGGGGCTGAGAGCCCTGTGGGGAAAGACAGTCTCACATTGTTTGAGTGACCCACCCTGGATGGGACAAGGAACAGGGCTGACTAGCCACAGAAAGAGCCTCCCACTGTCCCAGCAGGCGGGTCAGGTCACGGTCGTGAGAGATGTCAAGGGGCGAGTGGGGGATTTGGATGGGAAGAGCCGTGGAACAGGGTCATTAGGCCTGACTCTTCTCTCACCTACGTTTACATTTACATGAGCTGCTGAGTAGCTTATGGGAAACCAAAGGCTTTGGGTTCCGGGGGGAGTATGGTAGCAAAGCTGTAAATCAGGAGCAACTCCATTGCAGTGAACATGGTTATCGGAGTTAGATCAGAATCGGGCCCATGTTATTTGTCTGTTAAGCAGCACATAAATAATAACGACAAACTAGGCCGGAATGGGTTTTTATAAAGCAATATGGCGACCATTAGATGTTGGTCCCAAGATGCACAGGGAAGGTGAGAACAGACAGCATTTCCTGATTTTATTTATAACAAACTCCCTGATCTTCCGACGATACAGAAGAGTTTAAGAGAGCAGCGATCTGTGCGGAAAAGGCATTTTGCTCCTCTTGCAGCATGCAGACTGGTTTGCTATAGGAGCAGACCTTCCACCTGTTTATTTCGTTTGATTTCCAACAGGCACTGAGCGCATTTAATCGATTAGATATCAGCCCGACTGCCCAAGCCCAGACTCCCACACCCACTCTCCCACGCCACTCAATCCATCCGCCCGACTCCCTGGCCAAAGAGCAAAAGGCCCAGCTCTGCACCACCGAGGACTTTTGCGTCTATTGCAGCGGGGGCAGATCAGGCCCTAGAAGTATTCCTTAAAAATCAAAGGAGAAAGAAAATCCTGATTCTTTTTCACTTCACTAAATCTGCCCCCCGGCTCCCTGTTGCATGAGGAGTTCCAGGCACAAAACTGCAGAGTCAGATGAAAATATCGTATCCCCTAAGCAAGCCCTGGAACCAATACAGTAGTGAGCTATTCCCCTGATTGGCTCATGTGTTAAATCCATTTAGTAAGTACAGACCATACGCAGAGACCCAGACCTCTTTTTATTATTACACATTCTGGTCACACAGAGGCAGTAAAAATCTGCAGCAGCAGCAGCCAAAACAAGACCCCTTTTACCAGCACACGTCTCCATTTAAACAGATCAAAGAATTCTCCGGCTGCATTTCATTCTGAAGGATGCTGAGGATAGATCTTTGGGGGGGGAGGGGGAGGAAGGGATACAGAGCCGAATTAAGAATTAATTCAAATTAAAGGGCTCTATTTGAAATGCAACAGGGACTAAAGAACAGGAGCTAGAGCACTAGTCGCTTAATGAGTTCAGCTGCAGAAGTGTCTTTAATAATAGATCTGACAGGGAGACCACTAACCGCATCAAGGAAAGCCATATTTCACTCTTGGTACAGTAAAAGGAACAGGAGTTGGGTCCCTTATGCACAAGCAGATGTTAAGATTATGTTAGATGGTACTTAGATGACCAAATAAAGGGGCACTTGTGGTCTTACGAACATGCACTGGCTATGCTCAGGTAACTGGACCAAAAAATGAAAAAAGGTGATGAATGATTCTGTGGCCTACAACAGAATAAGTAATATCCCACGGCGAGTCAAGTCACCCCATTGTAGTGGTAAGTTATAAATTACAAATATAATCCAGTAGTGTGCCCGACTGGTTAGAACAGGCGTGCGCATCAGGAGATAAGGTTTCTATTCCAGATTCTGACACTGACTTATTGCATGACCGTGAGCAAGTCACTTACAGCTCGGTTTCATTTTCACAGCTACAAAATGGGAGTAAAAAGATATGTCCTCCTTTGTGATGGACCCTGCAAAGTGCAAAGCATTAAAAGTGTGCGTGTGTGTACACACACACTATTATATGTGGAGGCGACACCTATAGCTACGGTTGCATATGAGACAGACAGACCAACCTATTTCTGATTTCATTTTGGTGGGATCCAGGAATACGTTAGGGATGTAGCTATACCTATATCCCACCAAAATGAAACAAAATCTCTCTAAATTTGGGGGGAAGGGAAAACTGTTAAAAGTTAGTTGAGCACATTTTTCATTGGAAAAACCCAAGGAAATTCACAGAAAGCATTGGACAAAATGGAAACTTTTCATTTCTTTTGAAATTTCACATGAACAATACTCACCTTTCCCTGACCCACTCTGTTAAACAGATGTGACACACTTGGCTATGCTGAGGGGAAAGAAGAGCTTCCTACTTTTCATGGCAGATGCATTCGCCTCTCCCAAGACGTTTGAGACGTGAAACCCTTCCCCGGACCAGACCTTGGTGCTGTGCTTTCTGGGCTCTCCAGAATCACACCCAGAACCTGATTAGATCAGGTTGTTCTAGTGACCCGTGATGGAGCAGCTTTTGCTGTCGCCAGAACAAGAGCATCTAATGTTTGGTACAACTACAGCCCTTCCGCTCACAGATACCATCCCAGGAAACCTGAGAGCAAATACACAGGCTTGAGGGTTTCTCGCTCCAGTTTGTGAACAGCTGAAGAACTGCCAATATAATCATCAGTCAGCAGGATACTCTCACCAGATGGGAAGGCAAATGCCTTTCTTTTCTTCTTCTTAGCGTATGCGCAACATACCTCAGGTGGCACATGACCAGGATTCATCATCAAATTTGGTCGGCTGGTTGGATCATCAGGCCACTGGGGGAGAGGCCTCCAGCAGCAGGGGTATGCAGGCAGCAGGCCTATTGGGGGGCTGTCTTCATTTATGTCCCAGGCACAGTCAGTACTTACACAGAGGTATCCATGCACACCAACAATCCTCTTCTCACAGTGCCCCCCTGAGGCAGGCAAGCGTTGTCACAGAGAGAATCCGGAGAGCTGGCAGTTCAGGGACTGGCCCCAGGCCGCAAGGGGTAGGTCAGGTGAGCTCAGCAGTCCCAGTGCGTAGACCAGTAAACAATGCGTCTCTCCACCCTGCTTTGATGAGAAGGTGCGTGCACACGCACGCACGCACACACACTGCATCACAAGCTACTGCTATCGCCCACTGCTTCATCCTCACAAAGCACAGGAGCAAGAAGGAGCAGGAGAAAAAGCTGGCTGGATCGTCGGGCTCAACGGGTAGTGATCAATGGCTCCATGTCTAGTTGGCAGCCGGTATCGAGCGGAGTGCCCCAAGGGTCGGTCCTGGGGCTGGTTTTATTCAATATCTTTACCAATGATCTGGAGGATGGTGTGGACTGCACCCTCAGCAAGTTTGCAGAGGACACTAAACTGGGTGGAGTGGTAGATATGCTGGAGGGTAGGGATAGGATACAGAGGGACCTAGATAAATTAGAGGACTGGGCCAAAAGAAATTTGATGAGGTTCAAGGAGAAGTGCAAAGTCCTGCACTTAGGATGGAAGAATCCCATGCACTGCTACAGACTAGGGATCGAATGGCTAGGCAGCAGTTCTGCAGAAAAGGACCTAGGGATTTCAGTGGATGAGAAGCTGGATATGAGTCAACAGTGTGCCCTTGTTGCCAAGAAGGCTAATGGCATTTTGGGCTGTATAAGTAGGGGCATTGTCAGCAGATCTAGGGACGTGATTGTTCCTCTCTATTCGACATGGGTGAGGCCTCATTTGGAGTACTGTGTCCAATTTTGGGGCCCACACTACAGGAAGGATGTGGAAAAATTGGAAAGAGTCCAGAGAAGGGCAACAACAATGATTAGGGGCCTGGAGCGCATGACTTATGAGGAGAGACAGAGAGAACTGGGATTGTTTAGTCTACAGAAGAGAAGACTGAGGGGAGATTTGATAGCTGCTTTCAACTACCTGAAAGGGGGTTCTAAAGAGGATGGATCTAGACTGTTCTCAGTGGTAGCAGATGACCAAACAAGGAGTAATGGTCACAAGTTGCAGTTGGGAAGGTTTAGGTTGGATATTAGGAAAAACTTTTTCACTAGGAGGGTGGTTAAGCACTGGAATGGGTTACCTAGGGAGGTGGTAGAATCACCTTCCTTAGAGGTTTTTAAGGTCAGGCTTGATAAAGCCCTGGCTGGAATGATGGAGTTGGGGATTGGTCCTGCTTTAAGCAGGGGGTTGGACTAGATACCTCCAGAGGTCCCTTCCAACCCTGATATTCGATGATTCTATGAGAAGGCACCATATGTTAATATTAAAGAAAAAAGGGGGTGGGGAGGCAACCGCAGTAGAGTGGGTGGTTGACGCATCTTAGTGCTGTTTTTTATGGGCGCACTCACCCAGCCTCCCCTCGGGGGTCCCCTGGCAGGAAGTGGGCCCAAGAGCGGCATAAAGCAGGCAGAATTCATCTGTTTTGCATCACTCCTTGTCCAGCTGCTGAGTGTCGAAGATCAGGGGTCAGACAGATCCCGCCCATAAAACAACACCTGTGAAGAAATGACTCTCTAAACACTTGAAACAGATCCAATTTTTTTAAAAAGGACTTGCAGAATTTGTTAGTGGAGTGAATTTTGTGCCTGAGACAGAGACGTCTGATTTTAGACCCAATTGCAACGTTAGGGGCTATCCATAAAACCCATCCTCCTACTGCAATGGCAAGGGGAAACGTTGCTATTTAAAGACATTTGGAGCAGGAGAGATGGTTTGTACAGTGTCATTGTTTTTAATTGCAGTCAATATAAGCAAAAACTGATTTGTCACATGAAGTTGGTGATTGATCTTCAATTCAAATGTATAATTGAGGCTTTTTAAGTAAATTGCATTGGAAAGCATTTTATTTAGCAATTGAAATAGTGAGAGCTTTTGTCTTCCTATTCAGGATGAGGGGGGAGTGGAGACAGGGGACGGAGTAGCAGGCTTTTTCAGAGCAGAAGTCAAGAGTGATGTGATCAGTTGCAGAAAGAGGGAGGGATCCAAAATGCTTTAAAATGGCTTTTCGAGTGGCCTACATGAGCATGAAAAGTTACTTAAGAAGGTGGATATTTTAAAGGTGGGGGAGGGAGAAGAAGGGACAATCCTGCCACCAAATCAGGTTTCACAACTTTTGTTTTTCCGTTGTTTGTTGTGTTTAGTTCTTTTCCTCTTTCTTGGCAGTCTGTGGGTAATATTTTCAAAAGTGTCTACCTGGGGGTCTATGTCCCATTTTCAAAAGTGACTTGGAAGCCCAGGTCTCACTGACTTGCAATGAGACTTGAAATCCTGGTGCCTGAGGCACCTTTGAAAATGGGCCATAGAGCCCTAGTCGTGGAAGCACCTTTGAAAATGTTACCCAAGTCTGAGTGATTTAGGGGCTTATGTCCTATTTTTAAAAGTGAAAGTGACTTACCCACTAGGATCCCAAGTCCCAGCAAGAGTCAAGGGGACTTGGGCTTTTGTGTGTCTAGGCCACTTTTGAAAATGGAATTTAGGCTAGCAAATGACTTCATCTCTTTTGAAAACTTTCCTTTTGTCAAATGTTGATCCAGGCTGTGGAGTCACAGCCAGGGCATTTTCCCAGCCACTAAGCAGTCGGAATAAGGCAGGGCTTACTAGAGGCATTTTACAGCAAGGAATGGAGCAGCCCAAATACAAAGGGCTTGAGTTTGGAAACAGGCAGAACTAGAGAAGGGCCAGTTGTTTTGATATGATATGATACATAGTTCTGCAATTAGAGCCCAACAAGGCTCTCACTGGAGTCAGAGGGAGTTTTGCCACTGACATCATTGGGAGGAGAGCTGAGTCATTGGCATAGATGCTTAAAGGGACACAGACCAGTTTAAAATCATGTTGATAGAATTTTCCACAGTTGCTGCTAGCACCTGAGATTATTTCAGATGGGAACAGTTTAAAAATCTCATGGCACTTTTATACCATTTGTGAAGCGCCCAGGAACACGGCATTCGATTTTTGTAAAACCTATAACTATCAAAAGTTAAATCAGGTGGGGTCCAGCATTTTGTACAGCTACTGTAGATATAGCAAGCCATTTCCAAGCTGCTCTCATGAAGGAAGAAGACAATCTGAACCAGTAAGTGTTGCCAACTGTTGGAATTATATCACGAAGATTGCAATATTTGGTGGTCTTCTTAAAGCAAGGGTGGGCAAAGTACGGCCCGCACGCCACATCCAGCCCATGGGACCGTCTTGTCCGGCCCCTGAGTTCCCGGCTGGGGAGGCTGCCCCCAGCCCATCCCCCACCTGCCCCCTCTCCTCCTTTTCCTACTGTCTTTATAATTGGCTTATTCCAGCTCTGCTTGTTGTCCAGGGCAGAAGTCCTATTGTCTTCATTGGGAGAAGGATTGGGCCCTCTGGCGGGGCCTGAGCTTCTGCCGCTCTGAGTGGCATGGTAAGGGGGTGGGGCTGCGAGCTCCTGCAGGGCAGTGTGTCTAACTCTGGTGGGCTGTGCAGCCTCCAGCCACACTGCTCTGAGCGGCATGGTAAGGGGCCAGGGAGTGGGGATGGATAAGGGAGAGAGAGGGAGAGGGGGAGGGGGAGAGGGGGAGGGGAAGGGGTGGGGGAGAGTGAGTGAGTGAGTGAGTGAGTGAGTGAGTGTGTGTTCATTCACTCTAGGAGGCTCGGAAGAGGTGCCCCTAGGGCGGAAGGGACTTTCCCTGACACATTCCAGCACACGCCTTCTCTTGGCCAGAGCTGCCTACAGAGCAGGCTCCATCTTGGCCATAAGGGCGCTAAAAACAGAAAAACTTCCAAAACAGACTCCAACCAGAAACTGAGGAACTGGAATTAATTTTCAAATTGGACACAATTAACCAGGGGCTAAATAGGACTTCTGAATGGTTCTCTCATTACAGTAATTGATTGCATTTCCTGAGTTAATTTACCTGACAACAGAAATCCATTTCAAAAGGTGTTTTTTTTTCTCCTACTGATAATGGACCATCTACATTTAACAGCCCTCTTAGAATTGGTATGCTAATGTACAATTTTTTTTCTTTTTCTTTCTTTCTGTGTATATAAATACATCTTACTTCTGTTCCATTCTATGCATCCGATGAAGTGGGCTATAGCCCACAAAAGCTTATGTTGAAATAAACTGGTTAGTCTCTAAGGTGCTACAAGTATTGCTTGCTAAAATTATAGTTCATTTGTTTTTCATGAACCTGCTTTGCAAAGTGCCATCCACGTTTTTCAGCTAGAAAGAAACCAGCGTCCATGGGGTGGAGCTGCTAAACTCTAAAATTTACTTTCCAGAAACGCCTTAAATCAATTTCCCTCAACACTTCCCACTGCCTGGAGGGCCCATTCGAAAACTGATCTTTGCAGAGCTTTCTTAGAGCTGTTTTTAAAATAAATTGTTGTGAGTGTATAAAACGATACAAGAGCCTGCTGTTGAACTATACTTCTTCGAAAAATGCCATGAGAAAAAAGGGTTTGGTTTAAAACAGGAGGAGATATCAGGCACATATGAAAGTGATAGTCTCATGTGGCGTCTCCTGATAAACATTCTCAGAACCACCAACACTTGGGGAAAGGAAGAGAGTTTAATCTTTTGCTCTGGTACTTCACTCTGCTCATTCAGCTGTGTCCGACTGGAGGAAGTTTGCATTTTAAAGTGTTGCTGTTAAATGCTACAGAACACACACTATTATTCAGACTCCAAAGTGGCAATCTTGTCTCCACATCTCAACCGTTAACATCCATTTCTCGCAAGGGTTCTGTCACAGCCCTGGCTTCCAGTCAAGCATGGCCACAAAAAATGTTGTTCCAGCAAAATCAATCTGGTTTCAATCACGCAACAAGTGTTCTGTGTCTTTTTCAGCCACGTTTACTGAACAGTGTTGAACAAACTGAACAATTAAAAACGGAGAAACATTTTCTCTGACTACAAGAGAGCTAGTGTGGGATTTTTTGAAAGGGTTCAGTGTTGGCTTAAGTCTGCTCCCACTGAAGTCAATGAGAGCTCTAGCATGGTCTTTAGTAGGAGCACAGTTAGGCCAATGCTAAATGCTTCAGAAGAGCCCACCCCAATAACCCTTTTTAAAAATCACTGCAGCAGATGCATTAGTGGACATCCTGTAAAATTACTCCCAGCCTTCCCGTTTTCACTGGTGAAAGGTACATAGCTACAGAGATTGGCTTCCCTAGAATATTGGCTTCCCTACGGTTATTCCACTGAATTTATTTAACAAGGCCCCATGGCATTGTTCCACGGGGTGAAGAGTGAACTGACATGTCCAGTGACTAACATTCGCTAAGGACAACCAAACTCTTGTCAAATTAGCCAGTCAGTGGGAATGGGGAATCCAGATACACGCCAAGATAAAAAAGATTTTTCTTTTTGCTGGCTTTCACACATGGTGAGACAGCAGCAGGGATTGCAATTTATAAAGCATATCACATGCTAAACCAACTCCGTGCACATAACAAAAGGCGTGCAACAGTTCAGCTGCTTCATTGCTGCTGAATGTAACAAGTACATTGGGTAAAATGCAGCTTAGAGCTCCTGGGATGTACCAGGCACAGCGGGCTATTCCAGTATTTCAGGAGGATACCGTGTTTCCCCGAAAACAAGACAGTGTCTTATATTAATTTTTGCTCCCAAAATTACATTACATTATATTACAGCGAGAGGCAAAACTGGAAGTACGTCTTATTTTCGGGGGATGTCTTACTTTCGGGGAAACAGGGTAGTAGAACATGCCAACAGAGGCAAGAACAAGAGGATCAGCACCAGCGCAGTTAATTCAAGCTGCAGTACCAAGATAACAAATGGAACAAGAGAAAACTGTGACGGTGTACCCCATAAGGCTTTATGGGGGGTGTACCTGTAAATATATGTATATTACTGGACTATGGTTTTGCTACATATGCCATGTAACATATCTCTGTGAAGGTAATGATCCACTGGATCTGTTCATCCTATTTGTATGTATGTGTCTGTTTTGTATTCAGAGTTGTGAATATTGGCTATGTGCTTGGTTGGTTGTATGTGGACTTTGGAAAGCAGCTGAGCAGCTCTCTGGGAGAAGACTATTCTCCGTTAAGCCCAGTTGAGAACCAATCAAGCAAACAATGAACTTTGTAGACGCCCGTCCACACCCGAGCTTCCTCAGGAATGCAGCCTCCGCTGGTTCAAACCTGCAACTTTGTCCATGTGGACTCTGGATAAGAAGGAGGAGGGGCTCTCCACCCGCAGGAGGAAGTCTATATAAACCTGGGAGAGACCTCTCCTTTTTTGTTCTCAGCTGGCTTAAAGAACAGCCCTCCACCCCCCAAGGATACCTGCAAAAAACTGGAACAGAGGACTGTGACTGCAGGGGGGTGTGCGAGTGATAGCTGGACCCAGGCTAACAGGGAGTTTAGCCTGAAAGAAGGAATTAACTGAGGGTGAGGCTTTTTTACGGTATCTGTGTTAGGTCTGAGTTTTCTACTTTATTTTATTTGGTAATCCACTTTATTCTGTCTGTTACTACTTGGAACCACTTAAATCCTATTTCCTGTCTTTATTAAAATCACTTTTTACTTATTAATCAACCTGGAGTACGTGTTGGTACCTGGGGGGGACAAACAGCTGTGCATATCTCTCTATCATTGTTATAGAGGGCGAACAATCTATGAGTTTGTCCTGTATAAGCTTTATACAGGGCAAAACAAATTTTTATTCAGGGTTTGACCCCATTGGGAGTTGAGCATCTGAGTGCCAGAGGTAAGAATACCTCCTGCCTGTTTCCAGGAAAGCCCCCAGCTGTTAGGGGACGTGGCTCAGACCCGGCAGGGTACTGAGGTCCTAAGCTGTGGGGACAGGAAAACTGAGGCAGGGGTAGCCTTGGCGCATCAGGTGGCAGCTCCTAAGGGGTTTCTGTGATCCCAACCCGTCACAAAAACAATTCAGGCCTTGGCTTTCAGCAACATCTCTGACATCTCCCGCCTAGTTAATCATTTATATTGTGCTGTAAATGTATATGGTGCTTTACAAAGAGACTAAAATATGTTTGTGGCCTGAAGAAAGCCAAAGTGAAGGTGCTAAGTTTCTGAAAGAATAACTCTTTAAGGCAGACACATTTAGGTATTGATGAGACAACTAGAACAGTGCCAGATGACCTTAGCTGGTGCACACGCAGTTCAATACAGTGACTAGATCTGGAAGACAGCTAGAGCTACTGGTAAGAGTCTAATGAAAGTTATGGGTCAAGAGAAACACTTATAAAATGGAACAGTAGCACAGACAGACAAGTCATGTAAAAGAACCAGGACTGGAGTTATGTGCTTGTTGGAATAAAGTCCAAGAAAGAATCAAAGCATATATTTAGTACCACATGTGGTCTGGTAAGGCTGCATGCAGGGAGACCAGCAAAAAGAGCATCACAATATTAGAAAGGGAATGAAAAAAAGAACCTATGCATCAGCAAGAGAGCTGGGGCCTACACAGATTTTATCACAGCGGACGTGGGTTTTTCCTTATATTAAACTAGACTAGAGCCTAGTTGAATTCCTGAGCTTGTAACCAGTGAAGCTGGGGGCTAATCCCACAGGCAATAGCTCTGTCTCAAGGCTATTAAGTTAAACTGTAAAATGATTAAAACTGTCTTTGTATGAAGTTTGCATGTCAGTGCTATTTGGCTATGGGTATCCACTCTTTTGGTAATCCCATGACAAAGACAATACCCTGGCAATTGGCTTTGCTGATGTGTTAAGCTAACAGTTCTTAGTGTGTTCTGAATCGGGGTGGTCTGCGTGATGTTGACTTGGTGGTCCACAGAAAGCTGGCTTCTCCTTTCTGCGTCTCCTCTCTGTTTCAATTTGCTAATTTACCTTCAAGACAGCTAATAATACAGTCATCCTTCCCCATAGAAACTGCTGCTGCCGTTGCCATGGGGATGTTATTTGATCATCAGTGAGGACGGAGGCCCACCACAAGGCACTTTCATGGCCTGGACAAGTTCTTAATTGGGACAATACCTGGGAACCTTGCATTGAAGTAAACTCCTACCTGGCATTGCTCTGGGAAGACGACACTGCTCCTCAGTTCAAATCCCTCCAATAGTCATTTTTACGAACCAGGTTGGTGCTCAACAGTTCTGCTTATTTACACAAAGTCATCACTGGCCCCAGGGGTCACCTGCCCTGATCTGACCACAAGAATAGTCCATGTGCAGCTGATCCTAACAAACTCCTCAGGGAAGGAGCAACCCTTGAAGGCAGCTTGTGGCATGCAGACATGGAGTAAGTAGGCTACGGCCAGAGAGGCGGTGAGATTGCAGAACAATGGACAGAATACAGAAAACGAAGGGGATTTCACCTGGAAATTAACATCGAGGGTCTGATCCTCATTTGGGGCGAAGCGGCAAAGCTCCAGTGACTTCAAGGTCGATTTAAATTAGCTGTAGTCATAGAACTGGAAGAGACCTCGAGAGTCATCAATGGAATAATCACACAGAAGAAGAAAAATAAGTTAAAAAATAAGTCTAGACAACGTCAACCCAACGAGTTGCAATCTGCTGAATACAACCTCAGGCATACCAAAGCTACCTGACCATGCTCAGTATGTCCTTTCGGCTGGTGACATTTGTTTGACCCATAAATCATAGGAAATGTGGCCCTCTGCAGTGTATGGCTGTACTACATGAGCAAAGGGAGTGCAATCTGGTGATTTATTGGGATAACACACTGTTAGAATTAAGAGGATGCATTAATCAAAACCATGGTGCCAGCCTCAAGAAATTATTAGGAAAACCATGACAGTCCAGTTCTGAGTCCCTGCATACTAAATAATCGTTATAGCACATAGGTAACCAGGTGACATCAGATAATGGCAGTGAAGTGCTGTCTTAAATCTGCATTTTATAAACAATAGATTTCAGGATCTCACTAATCCTAATTTATTATAGTGCCTTTCACATTTGCAATTTGGTGTTGAGAAATATTAATAGAATAACTGGAAAATTGTTCCTTGAAAATATACTTCATAGAAACAGCAATCCTACCTCAGAATACAATTGATGCCATTTCTCATGTAACCTTCAATATGAAATGTAGCAGGTTGTGTTTATCAGGAGAGTCGTTCCTTAGCTGTTTGAACAATGGCGTTTTGTTGACTGCAAGCATATGAGTGCATGGGGGGGGGGAGGGGGAAGAGAATGATCTAGCAAGCGCTCTTCAGGTCTAAGGCTTCTCCACTGAAGTCTACGGGCCTGACCCAATGTCTGCAGCAGTTGATGGCTCACATAGTTTGTGAGTTTTTTGCTTTATTGGGATTAGAATCCGGCCCATTGGCATTTGTAAACCCCCTTCAGTGTAGCATCTAAACACCTATTATGTATTACACACACACACGCATACAGACACACTTAGTCTCCAATGCATTAAGCCAGAGACTGATCCGGTTTTGTTGTACTGTAGGCTTGATCTCACATGTCCTTTCCTGGGTTGTCATGCTGCACTCAGCACTGCTAACAGGTGGAGCTACAAGCGGCCTTAGCCACCTTTTGTGCCTCCCACCTGTGATCCTGGTGCTGTCCACTGGGCCCAGGGCCAGATTTAGGGGCAGGTAACCCAGGCAGCCATCTGGGATGCCGGTCTTCGGGGGCAGGGTGCTGCTGTTGTTAGTGACAAACGGGGAAAATAGAATGTTTGAAGTTAAAATGTTTCAGGTGTTCCATATGTGAAGTCATTTTTCACTGAGCTCCTAGAATGTTCTGCACCTTTGTAGAATCTCATGGAGCCATCCAGACTTTCTGAGCACGACATTTTCCTTGAACCTCTTAGAACAGGGGTAGGCAACCGATGGCGCGCGTGCCAAAGGTGGCACGCGCGCTGATTTTCAGTGGCACTCACACTGCCTGGGTCCTGGCCACCGATCTGCGGGGCTCTGAATTTTAAATGAAGCTGCTTATACATTTTAAAAACCTTATTTACTTTATATACAACAATAGTTATATTTTATAAACTTCTAGAAAGAGACTTTCTAAAACTGTTAAAATGTATTACTGGCACGCCAAACCTTAAATCAGAGTGAATCAAGGAAGACTCGGCACACCACTTCTGAAAGGTTGCCGACCCCTGTCCTAGAATGTTGTCAGCGACGCCCTTACAGGTATATAAAGGGCAGAGCACTGTCAGTCAGTCAGTGAGCTATCAGAACTAAGTGGGCCCAGTTGGGATACTGTGACCCTTGCATTGGTGTGTAATTGTGAAAGTGAACTTGTGTTTTAAGACTTGAAGAGTGTAAGTAGTGAGTAATAAAGGATATATTTAATGAGATGCCAGAGATATCTCAAACCCCTAACTATGCAATAATATAAAAGAAACAGTGTGACTTCTTTTGCCATGTTTAATATGTAATGTTTGAGGACTTTCTAAGACTGCAGAACATTGACTTTTGCTCTCTAATACGGTCTGTTTTCCTGCATAGAAAACAAAAGATGTCCCTTAAGAAGCCTTCAGGAGCTCAGTATAGGAAGCAAAAAGCTCAACTGCAATCGAGTTTGCAGCAAAGGGAAAATTGGATGGGACAATATCTGAAACAGAACATAAACTGGGCTTTAGACAGTAGCAATCGTCCCAGTGCGGAAGAAATTGAGAAGCGAAGTGGAAATGATGGAAGTCCTATTACTAAGGAATTAGCAGATTTACCTGAAGATAAGGAATGGAAATGTGAGGAAAGTGATGGAGAATCATAGTTTTTCTGGTGTCATAAAGCAGAGTGATAAGAACATAAGAATGGCCAGATTGGGTCAGACCAAAAGTCCATCTAGCCCACTATCCTATCTTCCCACAGTGTCCAATACCAGGTGCCCAAGGAATAAACAGAACAGGTAATCATCAAGTGATCCATCCCCTGTCGCCCATTCCCACCTTCTGGCAAACAGAGGCTAGGTACACTATCCCACCCAATCCTGGCTAATCCCACCTAATCCTGGCTAATAGCCATTGATGGACCTATTCTCCATGAATTTGTCTAGTTCTTTTTTGAACCTTATAGTCTCGGCCTTCACAACGTCCTCTGGCAAGGCGTTCCACAGGTTGGTTGTATGCTGTGTGAAAAAATACTTCCTTTTGTTTGTTTTAAATCTGCTGCCTATTAATTTCCTTTGGTGACTCCTAGTTCTTGCGTTATGAGGAGTAAATAACACTTCCCGATTTACTTTCTCCACACCAGTCATGATTTCATAGATCTCGATCGTATCCCCCCTTAGGGCCTGTCTACACTACTGGCTGGATCGGCAGGTAGAGATCGATCTATTAGGGATCGATTTATTGCGTCTCGTCAGGACGCGATAAATCGCTTCCCAGAAGCACTCCCATCAACTCCAGAACTCCAGCTCACCAAAAGCTGCAAGGCAGAGTAGACAGGGGAGCCCGCTGTCGACTGCTGCCATCGTGAGGACAGCAGATAAGTCTACCTAAGATGCGTCGACTTCATATCTTAAGATGCGTCAACTTAAGTTGCATATCTCAGGTCGACCCTCCTCGCTAGTGTAGACCAGCCCTTAGTCATCTCTTTTCCAAGCTGAAACGTCTGGGTCTTATTAATCTCTTCTTATATGGAAGCTGTTCCATGCCCCTAATAATTTCCTGAGACTTTTCTGAGCCTTTTCCAATTCCAATACATCTTTTTTGGGATGGGGTGACCACATCTGCACGCAGTATTCAAGATGTGACCAGACCAGAGATTTATATAGAGGTAATATGATATTTTCTGTCTTTTCTATCCTTTTCTTAATGATTACTGACCTTGGTTTTTTGACTGCCCCTGCACATTGAGTGGATGTTTTCAGAGAACTATCTACAATGACTCCAAGGTCTCTTTCTTGAGTGGTAACAGCTAATTTAGACGCCATCATTTTATACGTATAGTTAGGATTATGTTTTCCAATGTGCATTACTTACTAACATTACTGATGATAAAGAAGAATGTGGCTCATATGAAAAGCAGAGTCATGACAAAGAAAAATCTGGTTTAGATGATCTCTGACCAAATTTCTGGTCTCAATTGTGGTTTGGCATAATAGCCTGTTCCAAGTAAATGTTGTAAGGAAGACATTACAAACTCCGTCAATGAACATCAAAACTGCTACCGCGTTGACGAGACGCTGCCTTGATTTCATTGTGCCCTACAGAGCATAGGCGCCGAATCCGTGGGTGCACCCAGGGGGAAAAAATGGTGGTGCTGAGAATCCAATGGCAGCCCCCCTACCAGAACCTCCCTCTCCCCCCAGTGCCTCCTGCCCGCAGATCAGTGCTTCTCCCTCCTTCTCTCCCAGCACCTACCGCCTGCCACTGATCAGCTGTTTTGTGAGGTCGGGAGGCACTGTGGGGGAGGGGGAGAGCAAGGCGCAGCGTTCCTGGGGGAGGGGCAGAACTGGGCGGGGAAGAGGCGCAGCAGCGGTGGGAAGAAGCAGGGTGGGGGTGGGGCCCTGGGGGAAGGGGTGGAGTGGGAGCAGGGCCTGGGTGGAGCTGTGGGGGAGGAAGTACCCGCCAGCAGATTACAAACTTGGCGCCGCTGCTACAGAGACAACAAATTTGAAGATGCCATCACAGCTGCCAAATAAATGACTAAAAACTTGGGAGTTGAGCCTGTCCTGAAGGAAACGTGTATTCATTGGAAGAGGAGACAGTTTGGATATAAGGACAAAGATGAGATGATGGGAAGCTCAGAAGAAAAATTCAAGAGGGAGTTTTTTTGCTTCATCATGGACACTGTGCAAGAGTTCATCGAAGAAAGGCTTGGACAAAGGAAGCACCATGAAAAGCCCTGGGTTTTTGGTATGACGTTAGTAAGCCACTGGTGGACAGGAAAACACTCAAACAACTGTACAGACCTGTCGCTGGCACATGGGGAACATTTGGACATCAGTGAGAGAGACCTCTATGTCGAATTGGACAATAGCCGTTACATTTTGCAACACAGGAAGCTCTCTGCACTCCAAGTTCTCCAATTCATTCATGATGCAGAGCTGAAGGACACTTTTCCTAATGGGTAGATAGCTCTGAGGATTCTGCTCACGCTGCTGGTCACAGTTCGGCGTGGTGAGCTCAGCTTTTTGAAGCTCAGGCACATTAAAACAATCTTTAATCGATGATGGCCAACAAGAAACTGACATCACCTGCTATTTTATCGCGTGAAAATGCCATTGGCCCGTCTTTGGATCGCTCCGGTGCTGCGCTTCAGTTCACGAGGGCAAAGGTGAGAAAAGTGACCTTTTGAATGAAAGGACCAGGTTTAGCATTCTAAGGCTGTCACCTACTGGAACACTAGTTAATACTGGTCCACCCAATGTTGGTTCCCAGTTCAATTCCTGGACGTTAGTGCATTTCAGTTGTTCTTAAAATGAAAAAGTTTCTATAAGCTTAGAGGAAACAAAACTTTTTATTTGCTCATATATGGCAGGGATAAATACAGATTTACAGAACCTAGCATGCAAATTTATTGTCTTATATTATAAGGCCAAAGCATGTATGCAAATTGTGCATCAAAGTTGTGAAATGGGCTACAAATGCAATAATAAGATATTCAAAAGTTTAGCAACTGGAGGGGGGATGCCAAAACACTCCTCGCCTGGGGCGTCATTTGCTCTAGGACCAGTCCTGGCTGCACCAGACCCCGATGTAAAGCAGAGGAGCCTCCGGGTTGCTCTGGTGCTAATGCTGGCTGGTCTGGGCTCCTCCAAGGGCTGCTCAGAAAACTGGGGATTTCCAGGGTAAAAGGATGACCCAATCAAACCTTCTAGACCAGAAGAAGCAAGAACTAACTTCTGTGGCAAGAACCCCTAAATCCCACAGCAAGTTAATTCATTGCATCTCCATGGAATATGATTCATGCCCAATCCTCTACGCTCAAACGTGCACTCAGCTGTGGCTCAGAGCTGAAAATACTCTATATGTAAAATTCACTGATGCCTATTTTAATTGAGAATTCTATACGACGATGGGTATTCTTTCGGTGCTCTCCAAGTGGCTGAGTGCCATAGATCTCAGCAGTGGCAACGCTGCCCAGAAGGCCCATGTGTCTGAGGGGAAGTGGGAGCTGGTAGCCAGCCTCAGACACTCATCTTCTTTGCTTCCTAGGCCTTGGCTACAGCTCCATTCTCCAGCCAGCCCAGCTGGCCAGCCTACATTTCTAGCTCCTCCCTCTCTCTGGCTGCAAACCAGGCTCCATCTTGAGTAGAAGCCCTTCCCTCTGTATTTTGGTGGTACCAGTTCTACTGCTCCTATGTAGGAAATGGGCCACCTCTTATTGCAGTAGATGTTCTGAGGGGTCCCTGAAGAGGGATGGGGAGGGAGGATGGGTAGAGGGGGTGAAAGTAAATGGGATGGAGTAGCCAACCTTCATTACCTCCATCATCTATCTGTTTGTTGTGATGGATTTCCAGAATGGATAGTAGGGAATAAGACAGTCTGAAAAGATCGGATGCCCCTGATGGGAGTGTTTTGCCCTCCCACGAGGGGAGAACTAGGAGTAACAGTTCAACGAAAACCCACTTCTAGTCAGGAAAAACAAATTAGGATTTATTTTGTTATGGAAAATAAATGGGGACAAAAATGCAAAAGGATTGACTATCTCTAATAAAACTAGAACTAACTGAGGTATATTACGCTAATTTAGCTCTGAGGTCCTGCTGAATGCTCTGACTTCTAGCCAAAGGCTGTAGAGAAGGAACTGGGCAGGAGGGTTGGTTGCACAGCGCTAGTTAACCGCGTGAAGTGATGTGAGAGGAGGACCACACGTATGCGACTCAATGGGTCACTGCTACCATAAATCTCCAGTTACGGGTGCAGAGGTGCACAGAAACCTAAACCTGAAGGAATAGCCACAGGGACATCACTTGAAGAACCACCAATGGTTCACTGTTCGATTAACCCATCTGGAAGAACCCCGACTTGTAGATCATAGCTCAAGAACCTATAGGTACCTCAGAAACCCCAGTGAAAGAGAGAGAGAGACCAAAACCCAAGCAGAAAAAACACATCACATGTGCGTTTCTCTCCTCGGACTGATTTGCTAACATGGAGGCTTCCAAAGCAATCCAGGCGCTCTGGTCCATGACAACAAAAGACAACTCCCAATCACCAAGCTGTCCACCCCATCTGGAACAATTTCCTTGGAGAACGACAGTAGAAGCTGGGGGGAGGAGCGGGGGAGACGAACACACCTTTTTTTCATTTCAATCACAACATGAGAATCCCATGCTAGCTTGGCTTTGAAGCAGTAACTCTGAGACAAAAATGTCTTTACTTAGTGAAAAGCCCTCCATTAAAAAACACCCGTAAGTTTTAATGAAGACCAGATAAAATCATGGTCCTCTATTTGATCAGAAATAACACAAATTCCAAAATACTAAATACATTAGCTACCCTAAAATTACTTGGATCCGACTTGTCCTCGTTACATGGCGTCGGGCAGAGATGGCATCGACTTGCGCAAGATAGGCAAAGGTGGAGCGGTATCGATTTGCGTTCACCCTAAAATACAATGCGTAATACAGTAAAACCTCCATTTAACGGACTAATTCGGGCGAGGGGGTGTCCGTTAAATGAAAAAGTCCGTTATTTAATTAAAAAAAAAAGAGCTGTCGGAGAAGCAGCCCGCCAGCCACAGGGTCGGGCAGCAGCTCCGCTGGCTGCCCGCTGCCTGGACCCGGGCGGCAGCCGTGAGCCGGCAGCCAGCCCGCCCGGGTCCCGGCTGCTAGGACCTGGGCGGCAGCCGGGACCCGTCAGCCAGCCCGCCCAGGGCCCGGCTGCTGGGAGCCGTCAGCCAGCCCGCCCGGGTCCCTGCTGCTGGGACCCGGGCTGCAGTCGGGAACCGTCAGTCAGCCCGCCTGCTGGCAGGACTCGGGCGGGAGCCGGCAGCCCGCCCGCTGGCGGGACCCGGGCAGGAGCCAGGAGCCAGCCCGCCCGCAGGCGGGAGCCGGCAGCCAGCCTGCGCACTGCCTGGACCCGCGCGGGAGCCGGCAGCCAGCCCACCCGCTGCCTGGACCCAGGCGGCAGCCGGGAGCCGGCAGCCAGCCCGCCAGAAATGGATCAGGAATGCATCAGCTTGCTCAGAAATTTTGTCCGTTGCATCCGAAGTCCGTTAAATCGAGGTCCGTTAAATCGAGGGTTTACTGTACGTGTATACGTCTGAGCATGGGGTCTAACTGTTGAAATACCTTGTGCATTAGTTTGCCCAAAGGAGGAAGCTGTCTGACATTTAACGTCAGCAAGATTTAAGATCTGGTGTAAGATTTTTCTAGTTATTTGTACACTCAGCTGCTTTATGTGCTCAATTTCTAACTTCCTTTGTGTTTCAGTTGTTACTATTTGGGATCTGAGTGGGAAAGAAGAAATAAATGGATCCCTACTAAGGCTCTCATCCCATGCAGCTGAGGAACTTAAACACATGCCTAAACTGAAATACATGAGAGATTCTCACTGATGTCAACGCAACACTCTCACATGCTTAAATTTGAGTAGGTGCTTAAATCACCTTGTTGAATTGAAGCCTAAACATACCTTGACACTTTCCTATGAAAGATGCTGTTTTCGGTTGCTTATATTCTTGCAAAACTGACTGTTCGGGCTGAACTTTTCCATGCTGAGTGTCTGCCCAGGTTGAAAAAAAAAGTTTTTAATTTCAGCCAAAATGGTTCAGTCATTTCCCAGGAGGAGGCTATAAGAAAACTGTATGTGACCACGTAATTGAACACTATATCATAACTAACACACACACACAACAGGGGTGAATTGAGGTTGCACAGACAACCTTAATTCTGATATTTTCTAACTTTGTAATGCTTGACTTTGCGACCAGTGGGCAGTGATTAAAAAAAAAAGTGCATAAATAACACACTTAAATTTCATATTGCCAAAATGAAAAGTGAGCCAACGCCACTTACCTTACCCTTAATAATAAACTTTTAACATAGTTGGTGTGTGTGTGTGCGCATATGTGAGACACACACACACACACACACCTCACAAAAGCTACGTTTTACACCCACACCTGGAATTTCTTTTATCCCTCTACACTGCTCAGAACTTTGTCCAAGATCACGGATTCAACACATCTTGACAGAAATGTTTTAATGACATGATCACTTTGCAATTATTTTGTTGCAGAACATCTGATAGGTCAAAACCTGAATTTGCTTTTCTTGAAAGTTTTCTCTTTTACTTGCTGTATAAGAATTAAGTATTACTTACTATTGATTATTCCTGTTACATCACACAATAATTGTACTAAAACCCCATTATTTCCTTTCCTAACAAGGCAATGATTTTAGCAAGTTAAAGAAATAGCTATACAAATAACAAATAACAGTTGGATAAACTGAAGACCAAATATCTATGAGTTACTTCATACTTATGCTTCAAAATTTCTGAAATTACACCTGACTGATCTGTTTAATAAACTCTTGAATAATTTTATTGGATATCCTGTGAAATGTGCAATATTTGGGATCATATACAAACTTTAAGTTGTTAAACCTTTTTATATTTGTCTCTTTCTTTTTGAAAATTAATAAAACATTATTCACAAAAATAAACCCATTATGGGATTTGTTGTTTTGGTTTTTAATACTGGCTCGCAGTTTATCAAATGCAAATTATTATAAGAACATGAGTCACATGTTTTCATACCACTAAATATTATCTAATGGTTAAGTTCCCCAATTGCTTCCTGCATATTACAGAAATGAAGTTTGATCTTCACTACGTTCATCTAAGAGCAATATGGCCATAATGCAATTTCAACTTATTTTGGTTTGACAGCTGTCATGAGAGTAATTTTCTCAGCTTTGCAAGCCTCCTTCATATCCTGTCCAAACTGGCTTATCTTTGTTTAGAACTGATTTTTCTACATGATGTTTTTCAGTAACAGATGTTCTACCTGACCCCAAATAGCATCATTCCTCAGCAATATGCGCCCATTCTGAACCAATTATCCTGTCGCACATGAAAGATCCTAAACTCAAAGAGTTGGCACAAGACCAGGGGTCTCAAACATGCGGCCCGGGGGCCACATGCGGCCCGCAAAGCCCTTCCCTGCGGCCCGCCAAGCTTCCTGGCGCCCCTCCTCCCCCCCGGTCCCCCCATAGCAGTTTGCAGGACGGAGGGGCCAGAAGTGGAGGCTTCTCTGCTGCCTGGCTGGGCCGCGCGTGTTTCTAGCTCTGGACTTCCTATATTGCTCTTGCTTTGTTTGCCAAACAGCTGTTGGTGGTGCCTAGTGCTTTCCAGGAGGGAATGGGGAGCTGCGTGCTCAGAGGAGGAGGTGGGGCAGGGGTGGGACCTCTTGGAAGGGGTGGAGTGGGGGGCGGAGCCGGGGCAGTGAGGGCAGGGTGTGTGTCAGTGGTGCGGCCCTCGGGCCAGTGCACTAGTCCTCATGGAAGGGGTGGAGTGGGAGCGGAGCCGGGGCAGCGAGGGTATGTGTGTGTGTGTGTCAGTGGTGCGGCCCTCGGGCCAGTGCACTAGTCCTCATGCAGCCCTCATGGTCATTTGAGTTTGAGACCCCTGCACTAGACCTTGGAATGGTTATTTGTGAACTTTCAAAACAAAACATTACCAATCACCAAATATTTCTGAAATATTTAATAAGATGCCACAAATTTAGTTATTGTAAATGGCTACATTTTGGTTCAACTCAAGTCACCCAGACTTGTTATCTAACGAACCAAATGGCGATTGGTCCAACTGTTAGAACAAGAACCATCAATAAACTCTTCTCCGGTATTTACATATTGTAAATAACCATGATCTGACTATACATTGATTAGACGTAATGTAGGTATTGCAAAGTGCAGAGAGCACTTAAAAAAACAGCAACAGGACAGATCTTCAACTGGCGTACATGGGTGTACTGCCAGCAGAATCAGTGGAGCTACAGATTTACACTAGCTGAGGCCCAAAAGATTCTGTTGGAACAATACCCACAAAAGGAATGTTGCAGCCCACTGTAATAAAATTATCTCCCTTCGATCCACACAGGCACCCTTTTAACCACTTCTCATCAGGAAAAACAGACCTTTAAGGCAAGCCCTTATGGGCAACAGATCCAGTCAAAAGGGGTGGCAGGTTGGGAGTGGGTAGCAAATCTCTGACCACCCGTCTGGGAGGACATGTTCCCCTGACCCTAAGTTTTCACTCTCCTTTTTATGTCCCCCTGAAAGCAACTGCAAAACTTTGTCCTCTTCCCTCCCAACACATACAACTTTTTCCCCACTTGCAGTTTGTTGTAAGGTACACTGAGTCCCATAGAAACGAGGCTCACGCACAGTGGCTAGATGAATAAAAGCGGTGAGTTTATTGAAGGCAAACAGTGACATAGCCACAATGGGGGCCCCTTATCGTTGCAGTCACTGAGAGACAGGGAAAAGCCTGACGCATCGAAGCAATGCTCAGGATGAAGCCCAGCATACAAGGGCACGTTGACACAGAAATATCCATACACATTTACATCTCATACATAGCTCATGAATAGCAAGCACTTGTTTTGCAGTACTGCCTTAGTTTACATTTCTAGTTTCACACAAGCTGAATCTCACACAGGCCGAGTAAATAGTTAACAGCTGCAGGCTGAGAAGCTCTTCTCAGACAGATCCACATGAGATAACATGAAAGCCAAGGCCGTTCCCTAGGCCAATAGTGCCTTTCCCTTGGAGACGCGATGGAAGCGAATTGCATTCCCTAGCAACGGCCTGTGACACTTTCTTCCACTCCCTACACAGTTGCACAAGTGCAGCCAGATTCCCCCACTTACATGGACAAGTGCCTTAGCTGACCACAACTGCCAGAGCATCACAGTGAGAAAGATGGTTTTCGAGGATCCAATTCTAGGTACTACCCTTTACGAAAGATGTGGATCAACTGGAGAGTCCAGAGAGCAACAAAAATGATAAGAGGTTTAGAAAACCTGACTTCTGAGGAAAGGTTTTTTAAAAAAGAGTATGTTTAGTCTTGAAAACAGATGACAGGGGACCTGATAATAGTCTTCGACTATGAGAAAGGCTGTTATAAAGAGGAAGGTGGTAGATTAATTGTTCTCCATGTTCACTGAAGGTAGGACAGATAGTAATGGGCTTAATCTGTAGCAAGGTATTTAGGTTAGATCTTAGGAAAAACTTTCTAACCAAATGGGTAGTGTGACAGACCGCCTTCTCACTCCCCTCAGGAACACAGCAGGAAACCCTTCTTTTGCTCCAACCAGTGCTCTTTATTCACAGTGCAGGCCCCCACCACCAATACATACAGTTTGTCCAGTATACAGCTCACAGCTTACAATTCTAAACACACAGCTCTGACTAGCTCCAACCACACCACACTCTGTACCATCCCCACCACACTGGGCTTGCTTCCTGGCAGGCCTTTTATCCCCCTGAGGAGGCTGCCAGGTGCCACTCATCCATGTTGATTGCCCTGCAAGCCGGGTGGCTGATTAGCCTTCTCTGCAAGGGAGGTTTGCAGGCTTCTGCTCCCTCTTAAAGGGCCGGCAGGGCTGGCTCAGGCACTCCTGGCCAGCGCCCTGCCACACACCTCCCCCCTTAGCCTAGCCCCATTGGGCTGGCTCGGACCCTTCAATTTTTCCCCTTTCACCGGCACCGCCCGGTCCAGGGTTGTGGATTATTGCCCCCCTGCTTTTCGGGGCTAGGGCCAGCCTCTTCTGCCTCAGCTTCCCTCGCGGCTGAGGCAGAGAGCCCTACCTCCAGCCTTGCACAATAAAGGCAGGGTATCGGCCGCCCCTGTGCCCTTCGGCGCTCACACCACTCGCATGGCGCCTCACCACACAGGGCAACTTCCCCGGCCTCAATTTCCTCCTGGCTCTCACAGGAGCTCGGGGCTTCCTCCGTGGAGCTCACCTCCTGCCCTAATCCCGGATGTTCAGGGCTGGCTAGGCCCTTCACTGGGTTATTGGGCTGAGACCCGCCCCTTCTCTCGGCCGAACCCCCCGTATGGGTTCTCACGCCCGGCCTTGGGGCAGCCCGGGGTCTCGTATCTCCCACCGGGTCCCAGTCCCGCCCAATAATTACGGGACAAGGTAACCCCTCTGGCACGCTGACCCGCTTCCAGCGGAATCTGCCGCTGACTTCTAGGGGGACCTGGGCCACCTGACAGGTCTTCCTGTCCCCATGGACGCACCGTAAGTCCATGGTAGCCCCTGGGATCAGCCCTCGGGGCGTACCAATGCTCTGCGGACAAGCGTACAGGGAGAGGCTGAGTCCACTACCCCCGGTTGGGACTTCCTTCCCACCTGTACCCGCAGGGTGGGTATCCCCTTATACGGCTTCCGCCCCCAAACCTCGGTCCACCCACACCAGTTAGAGTAGTCGCACTCCATGGCTGGGCAGTCTCTTTTAATGTGCCCTGGCTTCCCACATTGCCAGCAGGTAAGCCGGGCAGTTCTCTCTGGCGCCCTTCTGGGCTCCCCATCAGTCCCTTTTCCCTTAGCTGGGGGGGGAGTCCATGGGCCGACGCCCCAAATCCCGGACCCGTCGCGGTCGGTCTTCTCCCCGAGGTCCCTCTGCCTCGACGTATTCCTCGGTCAAGCGCACCGCAGACTCCACCATCTCCGGCTGGTGCCTCCTGACCCAGGTACGGACAGTCTCGGGGAGGCTGAGCAAAAACTGCTCTAAGATCAGGGAGTCCATGATTTCCTCCCCAGACCGGGCCTCCGGCCTTAGCCAGCGCGTCGCCCAGTCTCTTAACCTCTGGGCAAACGCCCGGGGCCGCACCGCCTGCGTCCAGCGGGCTGCCCGCAACTTCTGTCGGTACTTCTCCGGTGATAATCCGACCCGGTCCAAAATGGCCGCTCTTACAATGTCAAAGTCTCGGGCCTCTGCAGTCCCCAGGGCCATGTAGGCGGCCTGGGATTCGCCCGCAAGATAGGGAGCAAGCCGGAGGGCCCAGGTGGTCCTTTCCCACCCGGCTGTGGTGGCTACCCTCTCGAAGGTCCCCAGGAAGGCATCGGGGTCATCCGCCGGGCTCATCTTACAGAGCCCCCAGCCCGGCAGCCGCATGCCCTCTCCTGCCCCACGACTCACCAGCTGCTGCAGGAGAGTTGCCTGGGTCTTTGCCTGCTCCTGGATAAAGTCCTGCAGCGTCTTCTGCTGCTCAGCTTGGGCCTGCTGCAAGGCGTGCATGGCCTGCTGGGTCTGTTTTTGCTGCTCCACGAGCCACTGCAGGGTTCCCTCCATCTCGGGGCCACCAGTTGTGCTGCTGGTGTGGCGATCCCACCTCTGACACCACTTGTGACAGACCGCCTTCTCACTCCCCTCAGGAACACAGCAGGAAACCCTTCTTTTGCTCCAACCCCTGCTCTTTATTCACAGTGCAGGCCCCCACCACCAATACATACAGTTTGTCCAGTATACAGCTCACAGCTTACAGCATACAATTCTAAACACACAGCTCTGACTAGCTCCAACCACACCACACTCTGTACCATCCCCACCACACTGGGCTTGCTTCCTGGCAGGCCTTTTATCCCCCTGAGGAGGCTGCCAGGTGCCACTCATCCATGTTGATTGCCCTGCAAGCCAGGTGGCTGATTAGCCTTCTCTGCAAGGGAGGTTTGCAGGCTTCTGCTCCCTCTTAAAGGGCCGGCAGGGCTGGCTCAGGCACTCCTGGCCAGCGCCCTGCCACAGTAGTTAAGCTCTGGAACAGGCTTCCAAGGAAGATTGTGGAACCCCCATCATAGGTGTTTGTCCAACCTGTTCTTAAAACTCTCCCATCAGGGATGGTGTAGTTTTACTTGGTCCTTCCTGCACAAGGGGCTGGACTTGACCTCTCGAGGTTCCTTCTAGGTCTCCATTTCTATGATTCTATGATAAGAGTGTCATGTAGAGGAGACCTGTAAGACACACACCGTATTTTTGTAGATGTATTGCATGAGTCACTCAAGTCATTTAGTCTTCCTGTAATAGTGAGTTTTACTCCCAATGCACAGTCTTTATTTGAAACTGGAATAAATTTTACAAAATCAATTTTCTGAAGATGCACACGACTCCATACTTGGAACAACGGATCTGCTGACCTTCCTCTCCATCAGCAGCTCCATACAGTGCTTAGCACAATGGAGTCCTGGTCCATGCTGACCGCTCCCAGGGGCTATAGTAACATAAATGATAGATGAAAATAAAAGTGAACTGCCATATTGAGATTCATATCTTAGCTATCCATCACTCCTTCAAACTTTTAGACAAAGAAGTTCTGCAGAGGAAGCCAGTTTACTAAGATGCTCTAGAGCTAGTGATGCCATCATGAAATTCTATAACCACTAGCTTCTGGGGGCGGGAGGAGGGGATAGCTCAGTGGTTTGAGCATTGGCCTGCTAAACCCATGGTTGTGAGTTTAATCCTTAAAGGGGCCATTTAGGGATATGGGGCAAATATGGGGATTGGTCCTGCTTTGAGCAGGGGGTTGGACTAGATGATCTCCTGAGGTCCCTTCCAACCCTGATATTCTATGATTCCTTAGCAAAGCAGAGAAATGGGATCGAAGGTCCTTATTTCATACTTGCAGTCTTGTTAACTCACGGTGCTGTCTCCAGATCTGTTGGGTTGTACCACTTCTGACTTCCCCCGGATACGCTTATCAATGTTTGACATTGATCAAGCATTATATTGGGCTTTTCCCCTCCAGAATAGGAGATTTCCTCCTTTGGGTTCTCACATTCTGGAGGGCAATGTTCTCCTGCAATTATATTAATTAATTCCTGCAATTATATTTCTTTGTTTATTTCTTAGCAAAATAACAGTCAATCTTTTAATTACAGCAAGATGTTGACAGGGCTGAGTATGAATTTACCTTCAAGTAAACATGATAATTTTAAATGAACCCAAATAACATTTACTGAGACCATTTCAAATCTTTGGAGCATTTTGTTGCTCCAGAAAGGCATTAACTCTGGGTGTTATTTTCTTTCAAGACAAGCTGTTACCATTCCTCTAATTTACAAAGAAGATTTTTATAACAGATTAAGACTAGTGTCTCAACCCCTTAACTATAAAACATTATGCTTGAAAGAAAGTCACAAGTTCCTAGCATTAAGCTGCGCCAGGATTTTCACGGTTAGAATTTTCCTTTTCTTGGCTGGCTGTTCATTTCCTTAGAAGCAGGAATGCTTTCTGCTTTTATAGAAAAGTTGGCTAAGAGAAGCAAAATCAGTGAGAGGTATTCATGTAGTCACGTTACATTCAATGTCTCTGGCATATAGTTCCTATTATAGTTAGCAACAAAAAGTAGCAAAACCCCATTGTGTCTATATTCTAATAGTTTCACTCTCTCTCGAGCAGACGTGCTTACAGGAGGCGGCAAATTAAAGAACTTGTGTTGCCCTAGACAGAAAGAAATAACATCTGCCAGTTGTGTTTATTTGTAGTGATGTATGATTTATGCTTTCCCATTTGTAAGTGTTAGAGAGAAATGGATCATGTGACACTGTTAAGATAATCCTCAGGGAAATTCAGAGTGTATTATGTGGGGGTTGTTCTTTCATACGAGAGACCCTGGAGAACGGCAGAGAGGAGCAAGAGTTCCTAAGATTCTTGGAATGGGATTGAAGGCCCAGTCAGATGGGTTTTCAAGAAGACAGGGTCAGGGTTATGAGGAGAAAGCAGGAAGGCATGAACAAGCTAAGAACAAAAATGGTCTGAGTCGAATGGTCATTTCCTATTATTTATTGGACACTATCTACATTACTGGCCCTGTGCAGACAAAGGAAAACAAATCCCAGCTCTAAAGATCTTTAGCTAAATTGGACAAAGACAATACAGCAAATACACACAAGTCTGTTCCTAAACTGTACGCAGTGAGAGAGAGATAGGTATCACTCATAAGCTACTAGACTCAAAGGCTGTTTCTTTTGCCCATGCTTTCCTCTTGTGGCTTTGCATTGCGGTCACCCGCTCTCCACCTTGACTACCAAGCCCCTAGCTGACAGCCTGCATTTTTCTATCTAGCAAAAGCAGGAAAGCAGCCTTGCAGGACCAGAACCCCATTGGGTCAGGTGCTGTACAGAGACCCATTACAAGACAGCACTGAAAAGCTCACAATCGAATTTTTGAGCCGAAATAGTGCAACTACCTCCAAAGAGAAGAGATTTCTTCTTGAGATGGCGTCTTTGATTATTATTCTAGATCCCCAAAACCTGAAAAATAACATAAAAGAAATCAATTGTTAAAGACAAAGAGGGATTTCATGTTGAGAGGCAAGGCCTAGAGGTCAGAGCACAGGACTGAGAAGCAGGAATCTCAAAACGTAATCTTACTTTCTGAGACCGTTCACTCATTGGGACCAGGATCATCTCTTTGTTATGTCTGTACAGCACCTAGCACTATGGGACCCTGATTAATGACGGGGATCCCTGAGTACTGTCATAATACAAATAATAAAAATATGGTAATTCATCTCACATGAAAAAACTATATTAAACCATAAGTATTAACCAATTTATACGGCTAAACCACCCTGAACACGCCCTATCCCGTCTGATCTCGGAAGCTAAGCAGGGTCGGGCCTGGCTAGTACTTGGATGGGAGACCTCCTAGGAATACCAGGTGCTGTAGGCTTAACATGGGCGTGGGGCTAGCAACTCCACCCCGTAGGGAACCAAATTGCTACTGAAACACCAACAACAGAGATGGAATGATACCCCGGCTGGGGGGGGTGACAGGCAGAGAGAGAGATTAACCAATTTACCCATTGCTTAAACAGTGGCTGGGTTTCACTTAAAACACTGTGTTTGAACAGCTAAATAGTGCCGGTTATTTTGCTACCGGTTCTGAATATGGACACAAAGCACAGCCTTCAAGGGGAAGAAAAGCAACCTGGCTGCATAAGTTAAGACTATATTGATGTGACAGATGTAGGCCACTGAACGACCTTCCCCAAGAGCAAGTCACACAGGAACAGTGAAGACTGTCAAAAGAATGAAAAACATGACACGATTCCAAGTACACAGTGCATTCCCCCAATGCTTCAAACTTCCCATCGCTGCAAGAAGTATTTCCAATACACCAACTCATCAAAAATAGGCTTCATGTCATTAATCAAGGCTGGCTACCTTATTATAAGGCATTTGAAGCATCAGCCATCCAGGTGATAAGAGGCTGTAAATAAGTAAATACATACACACACACACACACACACACACACACACACACACACACACACACGCTAACTTGGATGGAAATGGTCAGATAACAGTAAGACATCAGCATGCTGAAAGAGAGAGAGACAGAAGATCAGGGAAACAAATCCCAACATTGACAAAGAAAGTAGCACATTTGACTTCTTACCTCTGCAAGAGGGAGGTTTACTTGACTTGTTTCAGTGAGAATGTAGCAGCTCCAGTGCTTTTGCCCAAGTGTAAGGAAAACACACCTTCTTCACTCTTCAGATGGCTCTGGCTTTTGCATCGCACCTTTTTATTTTTGCCAACAAGAGCCCTGGTCTTGCAATGAAAACTGCACCGGCAGAACCCCAAGTTCTAGGAGTTGGTCCTTCTCTTCAAAATGCTCAGTGGCCGGGTCCTAAGGTATCTAAAAGAGCAACTAAAGACGGTGGTTGACAAATTTGCTCCTCGGGCACAACGGAATTTTCTACAGTAAGGGTAAAGCTCACCTGGGCAAGAGACAGCTTTCTTGGGGACTGGCCCAAGACTGGAATGAACGCTCACAAGAACTAAGAACCATCACAAACCCTCACCACCTTCCTCTCCAAGCCCATTGTGCATTTCTTTGCCTTCTCTAACAAATACATATGTGTACACACACATATATAAAAATTCCAAAACAGACCATTGCCCTGCACACACTCCCCCAGGAGAGGATGGGAGAACAACCACCACATAGATACGTAGTCATGCTCCTTAATGCACTACTGGAAGGGGCTCAGATACTACGCGGATGAGCACAGTCTAGGAACGTGTGTAAAACAGAATTTAGAGGGGTTCCATGTGGGCATAAAAATGTGAATCTACAATGTTCCCATTGCAGGATCAGACCCTATAAGCCCATTATTAGTCCATTATTGCCATTATTAGTCCATTATTAACCCACTGGGCAGAGGCAGGATCACATTTTTAAACACTTTTTCAAAGGGATTAGAGAATAGCTTCTATTGCAATTCCCATACTTCCATCACTAATGGGTTCAAGGAAAAATTTACCAGGAATGGAAACCATAAAGAATCTGCCCTTTCACATGCAACACACCTTTTGGGGATTTCCCCCATCTCTCCCCAAAATAAATAAAAATAAAAAGCTTCCCCTGCACCAGATAATAGCCAGAATTCCCATTAATTTAGGTTTTCTTTCATCGTTGTGTAAATGATGCATTCTACTTTGGATGACCAATATTGTTCTAAGTGGACAATGTTCAAATGTGCAATAGTAAAAGATTAGCAGCAAAAACCAAACTATGCCATTGGTCTAGTAAACAAATTCATCACATTTTTAGAGCTATTCAGGAGAGCAAAAGAACAAAAACACATCAAAGGCTTAAGTAGAAAGATGCTAGTTTGAAAGTGTAACAAATTACCAATGAGAAAATGCGTAAGGACAGAATTTAATTTAATTTAATTTAATTAAAATAGGAATTAAGTGGAAGATGCGTTGAACCAGAGCACATACTGCAAACAGATGCGCCCACCACTAATGTCATTCGGCATTATATGGAACCAGGCCTAAGCAGGGTTTGTTTGTTTTTATTTACAGACAGGAGAAAATGTTCTTAGATTTGTATAATAAAAGATGAACTAAGAGGTGGGATTGGAGATCTCATGTCCTGCAAATTCAGTTGGCGGCATATTCAGCTGGCTGCATAAATCTTTGCAGGATCACGGCCTAAATGGTACCTTTATACAGGGCCGGCGACAGCGGGGTACAACGGGTACAGCTGTACCGGGCCCCGGACTTAAGGGGGGGGCCCTTAAATCCGGGGCCCGGTATGCAGCTGTACCCCCTTGTCGCCGGGACTTTGAGCAAGGCGCGGCTCCAGGCAGCCGCTGCCGCGCTCATCAGCCCCCTCCCCCAGCACCCAGAAGCCTCCTCCGCCCCCCTTTGCTTCTCCTGGCTGGGCCACACGGCCAGAGCTCATGTGGGGGTTGGGCCCCACAGGCGGCGGGAGACCGGCCGGAGGGGGGGGGAGACTGGCCCGGGGGGGGGGGGCCCCCACGGGCGGCGGGAGACCGGCCGGGGGGGACCCCGCATGATCTGCGTACGGGGCCCCAAAATTCCTGTCGCCGGCCCTGCCTTTATAATGTCTGTGTATTAACTTGTAAAGGGGTTCAGAACTCTAGAAAGTTGCTGTCTATTGTTATTAATGCATTTCAACCACTTTTCCCCAGTTACCTATGAAGATGAGCAACATGAGCTGCAAAATAGCCCAATTTCTCAAATTGGAAAGAGGAACAGGGAAGGAGAAGATGTGATGTGATAAGAACATTTTATATACTGAAAAACAGAGCATAAGGGACCTGGATAATTAGGGGACTGGGAACAGGATGATGAAGTACAGTTCTTTGCATTTGTCTCAGCTCAGTAACAGCCCCAATCCTGAGACTGGCTACATGCCACTGACTTCAGTGGATCTTAATGAGGCTGCAGGGTTCTGGCCAAATGGAGCTAAACACAAGAGTGGGACTGTGGTTCCTATCTCGGGACCAGGAAGCTTGCATGCTCCTGCTGGATCTTGTCGTTGAGACTGCCTCAGTTTCCTATTTTATTTATTTGGCACTGTTTCTGAAGTATGACTTTTCTTCCCCCTAGAAAACTGGATTGCAATGACCAGATTTGGAATGTAAATGGACTCATTGTACTTATCAAAATCAGAACAGGATGACTTGCTAAACCAAATACTTTAGATACTTCAGTTTTCCATTTTTGGAGACTGCAACCCGAAAACATGAACATCTCTCTTCAAAACAGGAAGTAAAGTCTCAAAAATCAAGCAAATTCCACTACAAGTTAACTTAAACCATGAGACGAACCAAGCATTTTGAGAATTAACTGCAAAACACAGCTACATTGAACTGACATTTTTATACTTCCGCTGGGTGAAATGCTATTTGATGATGTTACTTTGATGACATACTCCAAGGACTTGCTTGGAAGAAATCCATACAGCAGTCTTGCAAATCATGCTATTTCAGTTTTGCAAATGACTAGGAGAAACAGTCGTAAGAGCTATAGAAAGAAAATGGAAGTTTGATACACAAAGATGAATTCCTTATCACATCTTGGCTGTGCTCACCAGGGCCGGCGCCAGGGGGGTACTAGGGGTAAAGCTGTACCGGGCCCCCCGACTTTAGACCCAGCTGCCGCCAGCTGTCAGGGGGGAGCGCCGGCTGGGCTGGGGGGGCCCGGGCTGGGGGGGCCCCCATCCGCTGTCCGCTGGGCTGGGGGGGGGGGGGGGCGCTGGGCTGGGGGGGCCCAAACTATCAGAGTAGGGGGCCCCCAAATTTCTGTCACCAGCCCTGGTGCTCACAGAACATGTGCTTTCCATTTTAAACTTGGAGAGAAAGTTAAAGGTATCTCAAGCACAAGACTAAATTCCAGAAAGTAGGTCAGTCATTTTTCCTTTTCAAAGATGGTCAGAATTAAAAAAAAACCAAAAAACCCAAATGTAACTATTAGCTAGTTCCTAAATTCTTACACACACTTTCCTAAATGCTCATTCATAAAATGATCAACATAGAGTATACCAGTTTCTCCCCCATTGGCACAGAGAAGTGCAAATCACATCTCCATGGGTTTGCCAGGTTTGCTGCACAATGAGTGAAAGGAAGATTCACCTTTGAGAGGAAAGGCAGTGTGTTGCACCACTAAATCCCACCCTACTTCAGGGATTCTATTTGGGACACCATAGGATCCGTGGAGGCTGAAGGAAGGATGCGCCAAATCTGCACATCCCTCAGCTACGAACCCCTCCCACCCAACCACCACAGCTCCCTCTCTGAGCAGCACGGCTGGCCTATATGCTCCTCAAAACACCAAGAATCAAACCCCAATAGTCAAGCTCGCAATGAAACCTGTGGTTTATTTTTATCAATGTTTAGTTTGCAAAACCCAGAAAAACACCCAGAGCACTTCATTGCCGTCGTTAGCATCCTCACCTACAGGTCTGACAGAAAGTATAAAGATCAGCACTCTGTAGTCAGGGCTGATATAATCTTTTGCGGGGCCCGGTGCACAGACCATGGCCCTACCTCCTGATCCACCACAAGGCCATGCCCCCTGCTTAGTCTCTTCCCCCTGAAGCCCCATCCTTGCTCCACCCAAAAGGCCCTGCCCATGCTCCACCCTGAGACCCTGCCAGGCTTCTTCCCCCCCGAAGCATGCCTGTTGCTCGCATGGCGGGAAAGGGGCAGAGAGGAATGAGCAGCTGTGGGACCTCAGTGGGGAAGAGGCCTAGTGAGGACAGGGCCTCAAGATGGAGAGCGGGAGTGAAGGGGGAGTGGGGCCACAGTCCAGGCACTGGGGCCCCTTCTCACTGTAGGCCCAGTGCCACAGTAAACCTGGTACTGTCTGTAGTACCCCAATGAGTGAGCCTCTGGAGCAGAACCTTCTGGGATACCTCTGAGCTTGATGGCTCAGTAATTTCTATTCTCTATTTATCTTTGCAACAGACTGAATCCATGTCAACAGAACCTGATGGTCAACAGTATCAAAACAGAACATGAAGCTACATACCAAGACTCGACTTAAAATGTCACTGACAGAAAATGTTCAGCCTTGCATGTGGCTCTGACGTGGGGAGTACCTTTCCCAGACTTGAAGGAGAGTTGTGGGTAGCTCGAAAGTTCGTCTCTCTCACCAATAGAAGAGATCACCTCACCCACCTTGTCTCTCTAATATCCTGGGACTGACATGGCTACAGCTACGCTGCATGCAGGAACTGTTCATAGCAGCAGGTGATTAAAGATGGAGTGGAAGCTGTGGCTGATAAAGTGACGTTATGTGTCTCAAAGTCACAGTGAGGTACATAGAAACCACCAGAAAAGGGATCGTTTCCTTGCCACTTGAGAGGCTCCCTGATACCCCTGGTGCCTTGAAAGAGCTGATATCCCAGACTTTGCAGGTATATCACATTGCAGGCACAGATAGGCTAAAGCAGGGGTAGGCAACCTATGGCAGGGGTGCCAAAAGTGGCACACAAGCTGATTTTTAGTGGCACTCACATTGCTCGGGTCCTGGCCACTGGTCTGGGGGGCTCTGCATTTTAATTTAATTTTAAATGAAGCTTCTTAAACATTTTAAAAATCGTATTTACTTTACATACGACAATAGTTTCATTTTATATTCTAGAAAGACTTTTAGAAAGTAGACTTACAGAAAACATTAAAATGTATTACTGGCCCACAAAACCTTAAATTAGAGTGAATAAATGAAGGCTCGGCATATCACTTCTGAAAGGTTGCTGACCCCTGGGCTAAAGAATGGAGCAAAGGCATAAAGAATTTGCACTGCCTGGTGAAAAAATCCATCTGCTGATGTCTGTACTTGAAGCCATATGCATTCAAATTATTGTATTTAGATTAGAAGCTTGCTTGGGCAAGGATCACATCTTCCTCTACATTTTGTACAGCACTGACCACACTGTCGTTGCTCAATAAGCAAAACTGAATAATCTCTCCAGAGGGTGATGTTTGAATATATGACCATTAATGGTAGCTGTTATTTTTAAAGGGGAACACTGGATTTTTTTTTTTTTGAAGACAGTGACTAGTTAAGAAGTGTCTTGTCATATAATTTGCATTTGTTTTACTTGTATTCTTTAATCTTTTAAAGATTTCCATATCATCTCTCATACAGTCACAGTTCAAGAATGAAAAACAATTCTAAAATAGAACAACTCTCCAAAGAAGAAATACCATAAAGAAGGCAATTGTGTCTGCGTTGCCTTATTGTTTGTTAGGAGAGTTTTAGGAATGAATCAAAACTGCTCAACATATTTAAGATTATCTTTTTTCAGTACTTGGTTTTCAAATATATTTTACTTCTAACCTCTCCTTTTCAATAACCGAAAATCCATTCTGCCACAATGGCCTCTATATACCAACTAACTAGCATAGTCAACTTATGACAGAGTCATTTGTGTGTTCTTCCTCTCCAAACCTGTGTTTCTTTTTTTTTTTTGCTGTGTTGTGGTTTAGCCTGTTTCTTTCAAAAGATCTGTCAAGAAATCCAATTGATTTGTATAATTCTTCATAGAGATCAAAAGAATTTCAAAGGGTTTGAGACATATGATAGGCCCCAATCCTTTACCCATTGAAATCAATGGGAATTTTGCCAGAGAATTAAAGAGGTCTAGAATACAGATCCCCTTCATATTCAAATACTCATATAAATACATTCTCAAATAAATCAGAATGAGGGCCATTTAATCCCAGTAATGCTGAAAAATTATATTCTTTTATTTTTGTTTAAAATATTTTATATATTCACGACAAAATAATTTTCTAGATTTAAATTCCGATTAATACAAAATTACAAAAAACAAGTAGAAAATAAACAGTACTGAGATTTCACGCCAAAAATATATGGATTATAACACGAGCTAGACAAAATATTTCCCTAGAAAATTTTCAGATATGTGACATAATAAAAACCCCATGTTTTAAAATGTATCTGTTCCTGAAGAGTCTGAATCCCCATGTACCGTACTGATACTTTGCGTCTGGTCGTCTATATTCATGGAAGGCAGCATCACTGACATCTTCGCTGGAGAAGTCAGTGAACTTAAATGTGGTACAGTTTCCCCTCCTAAAATAAAAAGCAGAATAATTACATTATTTTACAGTTCAAATATCACAATTTCAAAGGTACTAAAGCATCTTATGGATATAAGGATACATACTCATATGTCAAGGATAAACATATGGCAAAATGTCCACTGAATGTGTTCAGCTACATCTTTGTCTCATATTTCCCAGTGTGGTCTTATTTTAGCTACTACATTTCTTTATAAGGCACTGCACACATATACAGATGTGTGTGTGTGTGTGTCGAAAACCTTATAAAACAATTAAAGTTGCGACACTCAGCATATCTGACAAAAATTTTAAAAAACAAGCAAACGAAAAGTTAAAATAACTAACAGCAGATACACTCTACTTCTGCACCCACAGGGATACACTCTATCACAGGGGTAGGAAAACTTTTTGGCCAGAGGGCCATACGGGGGTTCAAAATTGTATGGAGAGCCGAGTAGGGAAGGCTGTGCCTCCCCAAACAGCCTGGCCCCCGACCCCATCCGACCCCCTCTCACTTCCCGCCCCTCTCAGAACCCCAGATCCATCCAACTCCCCCTGCTCCTTGTCCACTGACTGTCCTAACTCCTATCCACACTCTCGCTTTCTGACAGAGCTCCTGGACTCCCACGCCTCATCCAACCCCCGCACCTGTTCCCCATCCTGAGTGCCCCCCCAGAACCTCCGCCCCATCCAACCACCCCCTGATCCCTGCCCCCTTATTCAACCCTCCCCCCCCCCCCCCCGGCGCTGGCCCCGGCCCCCTTACCACGCCGCTCAGAGAAGTGGCCGGAGCCAGACATGCTGCCATGCAGCTCCGCCCCACAGAGCACTGCTCATGCAGTTGCATGACTGCGGAGGGACAGCGGGGGAGGGTCTGGGGGGAGCCTCCCCGGCGAGCTCAGGGGCCAGACAGGATGGGCTAACTGGCCGTACGTGGCCCGTGGGCCGAAGTTTGCTCATTTCTGCCCTATCACTATCTCAAATACCCTATTAGAGACCAAACACTGCCTTAACTCTGCCATTGTAGGGAAACCATCCTTCCAGCATCCCCTTCCCTGACTGGCTGAACAAGCCCTACGTTGGCCTCTTGTCATTCATCTCTCTTTTCTTTCACCCAGTGGAAGATTCCAGCCAAAGAGTAGATGTAACAAGCAGTCTGACAGGAGGTGGCTTAGATAAAAGGAGGCTTGGGGAACTCCACCAGTTGAGTGTGCCTCCGCTACCTATGTCTCCATAGATAGTCAAGCAACAGCTTGTGTTTTCCTCTGTCGTGATCTCAACCCTCTGACGCCAGGAGGTAGAGTGAAATCCCAGGCAGCAGTCAAGTTGGCATTGTGCCAACCGCCACGCTGCAACAGTGGGAGACTGCTATGGGAAGCAAGCCCCTAGGAGTGTATAGCTGCACTCACTGCTGAGCAGCAGGGAAAGCTGCTGCAGTTTCAAAAGCTGGAGAGGGAGAAAACACCTGTGCCCAGACACCAGACGGGAGGGGAGAAACAGTAAGCAAAAGGTCAGGGTCCTACTTGCATTGAGCTATGGGAAGAAAACAGTACAGGGCAGCAGAAGATGGAGCAGGCCACAAATCAGTCTACAATGAGAGTGCTAACATGCAGTGGAAGCAGAACTGGACTCCAAAACAGCATCAGAATTAAATTACCCACAGGCCAGCTGGCCACAATCAAAATCCACTATAGCAACATAGACATTAAGGGGAGTGAGAGCCATTATCCCACCAAAGGGAAGGATGCTGACAATTGGAGCTGGGCACCATGAAGTGTTCTCTCAGATATTCCTTCTGCCAGCGGGGGTGTCCAGAGTTGGGGGAGGATCCCTTAGAGCAAGCTCCCCAAGACTCTTTTCAGGAGGGGTAGCAAGCACAATTGGTGCACAGTTGGTGCACAGCTTTCTTAGCTGGGTTCTTTCTTTTTTGGTCCCTCTTCTCAGAGTCACCCTTCTTGTCTAACCTTATTAAGTAGGTGCTAGAGGGAATGCGGGATCTGGGTTCAAAATATTAACTAGGCCCCATGCTTCCAGGAGAGGAGGCAAAAAAAGATATAATACGGAATGACTGGAAGATGGTCTCTCTGCCCTTAGATATCTCTGGCTTTCACTGTTCTTTGATACCATACCACTGACTGTTTGGTATCTTCTACAGGATGGGAGGTGGCGGCAATTAATGGTACACAATTCAGGACCTCAAATTAATCTCTTTCAGTATCAGTGAGAAAAACAGACAATATTACAGATTTAACTGTTGTCCATACTACAACTATCCCAAATAAACAGGACTTTGGGAGGAGGGGGAGGGAGGGAATCCATACAGTAGTAATTTTAAAAAGCTATTTCTGAACTCTATTTTTCTATTGATTTAAAATTAAAAATAAGCAAAAAGAGTAATAAGGGATATGGGAAGTTCAAGATCATCATCTCACCATGGTGGAAACAATAAACTGCGTGGCAAATTAATCTAATCAACAAAATAAATTCTTTGAGCACATATTTAGTGTTTGAAGTATATGAAGAAATCAGTTACTGAGTAAATTAAATTTACATCTATCTGCTTTACAGCAACTGCAGAATAGATTTAGGATAAAGGCCTCCCGTAAGTACCTCAGGCCATTAGCTGAAAGTTAAAATCTAGGGCAGGGAGGAATCACCTTCCTGCAGCCAATCAATACTGTCAAGCTACCATTAGCTTCATTACTTAAATAGCATTTTGTGAACTCAATGTCACTTTGAAAAATAAAGGGTTCAGTAACAAAGACCAAACATCCTAGAGGCGAGCTGCAAGTATACTTGGTTTCGTGAGTGTGATAGTGAAATCCCCGGCATAGTTTGTTTTTCTACTAACATGACACAGTACATTAGTGATCTTCCCTTGTTCTCCGACAGCCTCGGCAATTAAAACTCCATTCCACACATAAAATATTTGTCAGGCTTATCTATTATGACAGTGCAGCAACACCCTGCTTTCACTTGAATGTGCCAAAACATACTTAAATTGCTAATTAAACTGATCAGTGATGGAATAAAAAACACTGCTAATATAAAATTTCATCTAGTGCTTTTCGGTCTCCAGTAGCTGCCAACTTCCAAGGAGGTCAAACACATTTATGCCCAAATTCGGTAAATCCAATACAGGAAGCAACCTTTGCCAGCTAAACTTTTTGCACCTCAGGAAGGCTGGTCCCTGCAGAAGGAAGTTCCCATTAAGTCAGCGAGTAACATGGCTGCTATGGTGACATCCCCTTTCCAATCCAATTCACTCTTCGGGCACTGATACCCCATTACACCCACCCCCACCCTGAGACTCTGCACAAACAGCCTCATTCCCCTGATGTCTTTCCTCTGCAAAGTACATCTGCCAGGCTTTATATTGGCATAAGCCCTGAGCAAACCTAACCCAAAATGAGTACATGCAAGAAGTTGCATATCTTCTGAAGACTCTTTAAAAGGACACTTTTGGAAAAGTTAAAAAGTTGCACAAATTATATATATAAGTTATTTTTAGAAAGGGCTCACAAGGGCTTTCTGTGCAACTAGGGGCTGCTTAAAAAAAGAAACTGGTTATGAAAAATGGGAACTGAAAAGTGTGACTGTTCAGTTGGTCAGAAACTAAGCTAGTATGGACTTAAAATGTGAAAGTGTGATGCCTAAGGAAATTTTGCAAATCATCAATAAACACTAAAACAAACCTTTCTATGCTCTACTTATATTAGATGTAGTTGGATGCTTTCAAAGCTTGATTTTGTTAATAAATTTCCCCAGTCATGCCACTATTCCATGATGTCATTGTTTCAACAGCTGTTTTCAGGTTTGTTAAAAAAGAATATTCCCTGATGCCAGGGGCTTGCAATAACTTCATCTAACCTGCCAAGTGTTTGAAGCTGGGGTGCTGAAAAAGTTCTTCCTAACATATGCTGCAATATGTTTTGCAGACATACTAGAGTCCAATTTTATGTTTGATATAAAATGTGAAAAGTACATACAGAAACAAACAGAATAAGACATTCTAATCGGTCAACAGAAATATTCTCAGCTATTTCATTATCTTCCATTTATTTTTTTTAAGAGCCATTTAAAATGTACCATGTATAAAGAACAATGGTTTATTTTCAAGACGTAATTTTAAAATGTTTTCTACTGCATTAGACATGCAGAAAATGTGTTATCTATACTTTCAATAATTTTAAACATGAAGGTTTATGGATATCCTATTTTAGGAAAGTTTGAGATCTTGCTTCATGACTGCAAGTTTCCAAGGCTGTTGGTATTCTAAGTCTATATTGGCCTAATGGCACAACTATTAAGTGACCCTCATCTGTGTTTTATTATTGTCAACTCTTTCTAACTCTGACCTTTAATGTGCATGGCGCATACATTATATAAACTCATATGTGCACGCCCACACCACACCTATATGTAAACACACAAATATACACACACAGAGCACATATGCTTGTGTGCTTATATATCTACAAATACATACAAACATATACACTCACTAACAGCTGCATCTGCCTTTTTGGCTGGATCTAGTTATCAGAATTTGTGCCTGCATAAAACCTTTGGCAAGATCCTATTTTAATGACATTCATTTTTCTTTATTATTTTATCAGAAGATAACAGCTTATGATCAATACACAGAGGTTTTCATTTTAAACATCCTTCATTCATTAACATGCAACTAGTAGTGGTGTATAGTATAGTATAGTATGGTATAGTAAAATTGAATGGAGAATTTCACTATTCCATAAAAACACAGTAAATCAGGTAACTAAGCATTATTCTTATCACACGTTCAGCAGCTTTTGCCTGTTTAGAAGTTCTGGAAATACTCTATTTAGTTTTATAAACACCTACTTAAACATATTTATAGACATTTTCTTTGTTAAAACCCAATAAGAACTGGTGACCTCAGATGTCCTTCACTTCTCCAGTCATCATCACCATCTCATAGAATACATTAACATAATTTTTGAAAACTGATACTATTAACATCGGTGTTACAACCTTTGATTGGTTGAAATTCAATAATAATGACTGACAACATTTTAGTGACCATGTGACAGAAAGGTAGTTTTCAGATTTGGAAGTTTTTTCCCTTGTACTCAGCAGTCAATGACAAATTAATGTTCAGTACTAAATTTCAAGATTGTAACTGAACAAAATATGAAAAGGATCTATTTCAATCCACGACCGGTTATAAAAAATGTTCTGTGAGAGATGTATTTGCACATACACGTTTCATATACAGCATTCTGTGCATCAGGAACTTGTGCCAATTCAAGCAGGAATCAAACAGATTGAAGAAAGGTTTGGTTACTAGCACCATATGTCAACATTAGGAACAAAGAAAAAACGTTTAAATCGTTTTTTTTCTATTTGGCAAAAGAAAAAACTAAACAAATCTGAATCTTTTAAGCCAAATAAAAATATACGCTTTATCCTTTTAGTCCAGTGCTGTTCTTCCAGGGACAGTTAGCAAGATCGGTATTTTAAATCAAGAATTCTCTTAAATGAGAAACCCAACCAGAGCCTTATTCCTGCAACAGGATCTCTAAAGGTGGACCCCTGTGGAAACCTGCAATATATAGGGATCCAGTCAAGGAATAGTCTGAAGGACTGGGGTACAAACTACTATCCTAGAGCTACAAAAACAATTTCCATCACTCCCTTCATGTTTGTTGCAAAACCTTCCAACCAACCACTCCTTGACCCAAGGTTGGATGCTTGCTTTACACATGTGTAATTTAATGCAAAACTAAAACAGCTAGGTCCTAGAGTAAACTTTCACACATTTATAAAAACAACTCCAATGCAGTACCTCTCATTCCCTTAATAGCAATAGTTCATATGAATGACTTGTTTCTTCGTACGCCAGATTCCAGCTGCTTCACTCTGTTTAATACTGACTTCAAAGTTTAAACACTGTCCTGTTTCAACAAATAACACCCCACACATGGCATTATCAAGTGCTATCCCCAGTGCTCTGACTACAACACCTTCGGCTCTATAATGCAACATGTTATAAGCCTCCTAAAGGGAAGTGACTTTTAAAAATCTTTTGCTTTTGGTTTTCCCCTGCCCCTCATTGCTTTTTTTCTTTTGTGCACAATGAAGCTTTACATCTGGATTATATTTACAAAGACATTTAACAAGAAGAGAGAGCATGTATGTTGTTAGGTTCTTTTAGGATAGTGACTATTAAGGAAAAGAATGCCAAATGAACTCAAAGAATGTGACTTAATAGCTATTGGTAGCAGAACACTTCACCTGTAGCTCTTACCTTTAAGTAATGATGTGAGATACATATTGGGCTCAATATGTGTCCGATCCATGTCTCCCTGGGAATCTGTGTTGTAAAAACACTCATTTTAATATCCGGTAGAAGTGGAGAGTCATCAAATATGGAAACACAAGGATTCTGTTCCATAAAAATCAAACTTTTCCCAGATTTGCTGGACTAAAATATAACACGAGAAACAGTCTCATCTTGATCCAAGTGGTTTGCATGCAAAATTGAAAAGAGAACATATCCTACAGTGGTTAGTCACTTATGTTGCTAATTATAAGTAGCAATATTTTAAATTTAGCTGTATGTATAACTTTACTTCCATATACTGACTACATAATTCAATGCTCCTGGAATTTAATCACTTATAGAGTTGGAACCATAGTGTAGAAGAGAAGAATTAATCATATGGTCTCAAGATGCTACACTTATATAGTAAAGGATATAGAATACGACATAGTAGACTCGATTATCCAGGATGATAGGGAAAGAAATTAATCCTGGTTGATAAAATCCCAGATAATCACCATCCACAGGAAATATGGGGCGGGGGAGGGTTGGTTCACCAGCCACCGTGCGTCGGGGGTAGGGGGTTTGGTTCACTGGTTGCCCTGTGCCCTGGTGGGCATTTTTTTCTCTTTCTTTCGTGTGTGTGCTTGGGGTGGCAACAAAGCCACAGCGAGCCCTGCGAGTTACGCGTATTTTTTTTGACAGCCCGGTTAATCCACAACCTGGTTCACCCAAACCTGGATAATAGAGAGTCTACTGAATTCTTATCCCTACATTCAGTAATGATAATGAAATGCATAAACTGAGTGGTTATCAACAGTTTCTCAAATAATTCCATCATACCAAATGAAGTTACTCTCCATTGTTTGAGAAGAATATTTTTTAACAAACATCACATGTAAAGAAAATGCATCTGGCTGGATAAAAAGCAAGTAAGCTATGAGGCCTAATCTTGCTGTCTTTATTCAGGATGAACTCTTGCTGATTTAGTGGGAATTCCTCCTGAATGACGACAAGAGTGGGACCTAGATTATAGAATCATAGAATCTCAGGGTTGGAAGAGATCTCAGGAGTCACCCAGACTTGAAAGGCCTCTGGTGTGGATGGCACTGCCAGATGCTGAGTGCCTGTGCCGCTTCCTGGGTTGGGTCACAAAGAGGGCTCAACAGGTGCTGAAGCCTGGCCACCGTCTGGAAGAGAAGAGCTGCCCTGTGCGAGTCTTTGCTTTCCTCTGGCTCTCTCCTTCCCTTTACGGGGCGTAGGGAACTGTCCTCTCCTGGCCCTTTTCTGTTTTTTAACTAGTACCGGGAACGGTAATTGGCACTGGTTGGAAGCCGGTGCCAGCGATGCGCTCCACACCAAAGCTGCAGAGCTTGGAGCAGAGTCCGATTTAGTCAGCTCAGGGACCGGTGTGAGGGCCAACTCCATAAGGAGCGCTCTTAGTCTAATGTCCTGCTCCTTTTTGGTTTGGGGCTTGAAACTCTTACAAATGCAACAATTTGGTGCGCTTTGCAGTTCACACCCCATAGTATGCACTATGGCGCAACACAGACATCAACTCTGGGCTTGTGCAGATGTAGAGCACTTTGGGTTAAACCAGCTTTTGGAGAGCGCACCAGGGAAAGCGCTCCACTCTGTCCACACTGACAGCTGTAAGTGCACTGGCATAGCCACTTGGCACGTGAAGTGGCATAGGGAGCGGTGCATTAAGGGCGGGTCTGACAGTTGGTCACCTGAGGATAGGGCAGCAGAGTTCAAAAGTGATGACCAGAGTGGCTAGAACAGGTGTTGTGGGACACTTCCGGAGGCCAATCAGAGCACATTAGGTGCCCACACTGGCGTCGCAGCGCTCCAGTGAGAACGCAACAAACATTATTCCTCTCGGGGAGGTGGAGTACCAGAAGCGCTCCAGCCGTGGAGTCTGAGCGCTCCATGTGCCTTGCCAGTGTAGACGGGTAGTAAGGTAGAGCACTCTCGGCGGCTTTATTGCGCTATAACTCACAAGTGTAGCCAAGCCGTCTACGTGTGCACATTCCAACCAGACTTCAGTTAACTTTAAAAAAATATATATTTGCAATCAGCAAGTCTAGGATATTTTAAAAGGGCGACTCCATATTTCTGTTTATCATGTTCGAAAACCCACTGCAGGAACCTTTACTAGTAAGCACCAATAAAAAAAGGTAGAAAAATGTGAACTATCTATTTATAGGCCAACTGTACTGCAAGCATTTGCAATGTAAGCTTCCTTCTGCTGCTCTGCCAAAGATCCCCTAACGCTTTGATTTGAAGAAATCACCTAGTGGAAAGACAGGAGGTAATCCTGCCTTTACAGCATCTTAGACAGCATCTTAGCCTAGGACCAGAGGCACCAAAAGATTTGCTGGCAAATCTGCCATCCTTATCTTGTACGATTTGAGAGCTTTGCAAAGTGTAAAACTTTATTAACTATGTATGCCAGAAAATGGCAAACACTCTCCTTTGCAAAATATTCACAGCCAGTCTGAAGAGAAGGGAGGACAATGACTAGCAGAAATTCTCATTAGTACAAAATTGATTAATAGCCATAGAATTTAATAATTTACAAACTGTATAAATCTACTGTTGTTTAAATACATCACTTGATACCACTACCTCACCTGGAGTTTTTCTATCTTTTACTACCACTGAAGTATCTCCTTAAACTTCCACTTACATATATATCCCCAATATAAATCTATGTCCACATCTCCAAGTCTTTTGGCTGCTATAAAGGGCAACACTGTGAAATGAACACGACTTAACAGTTTCACTACTGTTCTCAGATTTCTGAATAGCAGCAGCGAAACTGACAAGACTTGCTAATATCAGTAGCTACTCTGAAAAACTGTGAGCAGCAAAGCTGTCTGGCTACACACTCAGGAAGACAAAATTGAATTGATCTGCACTCCGTTCTCATTTGGGATATTGTCCTTGAAGACTAAAGGTATACACACTTTTTTTGTACTGAAAGCTTAAATTCTGGTGAAATTGGTGGCTTAAGATCACTAAGAAAAACTGTGAGAGTGGGTTTTTTCAAGCACTACATATTTGGTAGTAATATAATATAGACTTCAATGCTTTAAAATGATGCTGACTCCAATAGTCTCATTTCATGTATGTCAGCAAGTAGTGGCACCCAAGACCAAAATATTATCTAGAAAGCTACAGTTGGAATAGCCCTAAAATTCAAAAGAACTTGAACAATATAGCAAGCATCCACAAAAATGGCAGCTATGGCCATGACCCTGCAAACATTTTATACTTAACTTTATAAAGTGACAAAGAGTCTTGTACCACCTTATAGTCTAAGGTCCAGACTAACACAGCTACCCCTCTGATACTAGACACTTTATGCAGTGAGTAGTCAGAGAATTGAGATCTAATTTAGTTATACTGAGGAGTCCTTGTGACACCTTAGAGACTTACAAATGTATTTGGACATAAGCTTTCTTGGGCTAGAACCCACTTCATCATACACACTGGTGTGACATCTGCTTGCCATATACTATACAACCTAAATAGTCAAGTGGCATAAAACAAGGAATAGTTTTAAGTTAACAAAATGGAAATGTCTTATTTTGCCTACTAAAAAAAGTAGTGTGTGTTATTGATTGAGATATGCTTATCACCTTACTAGGTTTTAAAACATCTTCTGGAATCAATTTTCTTCCCCCCTCTCTCTATAAATATATATATTATATTTACAGACACACACATACACACGCACTTTTCATAACTTAGATTCAGGTAATCTTTAAGGAACTTTTTCTCTTCTGAATGTGTAGGAGTTGCAGCTATATAACTCACATTGTAAATTTAAATTAAAATGGAAATGAATATATAAATGCAGACATAGGCATTTATTTTCTATATATATGGTTTTAAATCTATTCTCTCCCACATATAAATATACATAAATATGTACAGGGGCGACAATTGATTCCAGAAGATGTTTTCAAACGATGGGCATGTGTGCATGAGTGTGAGCGCAAGAGAAAATAAATTTATTTAAGGCAATGAACTGGGATTCAGAAGATTTGGGTTGAGTTCCTGACTCTGACAAAGACTGTGTGACCTTGGGCAAGTTAATTAATCTCTGCGTTCCTCAGCGCTGAATCTATAAAACAAAGATAATACTATTCCCCTTTTCATAGCCCTTGCCTGTCTTGTTGATTTAGACTGTAAACTCTGTGGGGTGGGGACTGTCTCTTACTATGTGTTTGTACAGCACTTAGCTCAGTAGGGCCCTCACAGTGGTCTGAGCCTCTGAGTGCTTCTGTAATAGAAATAATAGTTTTATTGCACAAATTACAGTGCAAGGGATCTGATCCTCTCTTTTTTTATTAATATACTATTGCAGAATTCAATATTCTGTACTGTTCTGTTGTTTTAGATGGCAAATTAAAAGTGAGACAGATTCAGTGCTAGCTAAAGTTGAGGACACTGTTCACATGATCTGCGTATGTTGAGCAAAAAAAGCCCCGAGTCTCAACAGGAAATCTATTCTAAATCAGATAAAGAAAAAACCTAGTTAAGAAACATTTGCTTGTTTTATTTTCACTTATCAGACTTTAATGTAAGGTATACCATAGCAAATGAATTTAAACAAAATTAAGTGAGGACAGCTATGCTATCACTGAACATTACTCATGTCACATACATTAGCTTTTGAAAAGAATACACAGTGATCTCGCAGATACAGGAAGCGGTTCCAAAATAAAAAACTAGACCATGACAAAAACTAAAGAAAAGCTTTAAAGAATTTTTGTTGAATACAGAGTTCAACAAGAATGTATTCTGTTCACTGTACACACGACACCAATGGGAATAAGAGCCAGTTCAAGTTCTAAGTTACCATTACTTGGGTAATAGTTTCAAGCTGCAAGGCACAGCTGTATAGACCCAGCCAGACAGGCTATCACAGTAATGCTTTGATAGCATGAGGCCCTTAAGTGTCAGGATATAGAAAAGGCAGCAGTTGTTGGCTGTGAAAACAGTCTGATACAAACCAGATGGGGACTTACTTGATGGGCAACACAAAGGAAAACAATTGGCTCATTCAACAAAGTCAGGCCACTGCCCCAGAGAATTAACAGAAGACAATAACCATCAACCAGAGTTGATACAAACAAGAGAAAGCCATGTGGTTATAGCTTAAGGAATTGTTTCTTCTCAGACTAAACAAAGTTTTGATTTCTAATTTATTCATTAATTTCAGTCTAGTTTACAGGCCTCTCTTCCTCCAAAGTCTTCCGTAAAATTCATTTATAGAACTTCTGCTTTCAAACACCTACTTAAACAGGAAAAAGTGATATGACAATGAAGGAATATATTATTTTAAAGTTTCCTGCAGAATGTTAAGACCACAGACCGCTTTGTAAATTTCAGAAAACCATGGCAGATCCACAATGACTGGCTCTGAAGTATGCAATACTAGTGCGGCTATCTTTAATAATATTTTCTTTTTAAAATGGACAAAATTCACTAATCACATGCCAGATAAGTACCTACAACTCGTATAAAAATGCTTTCCAGTTTTGTGCAGATTTCCTTGACTTTATCAAAAATGACTGATTATGGCACTGTGTAACAGTCATATCTTTTATAAAAAGCAGGTTTTGGAGTAATTTATAATTCTAAAATAAAAATAAACTGGCTATTTCCATAAGTCATAACTTATAAAACTTCATTTTTAGCAACAAACTTGCAAAATATTATAGTCCAAAATCTTAATTGCTCTTGCAGTTTTATTACAGGAAATATAAAAGTGACATATGCAAAGGGATTTTTTTTTTATAACAAATGACTTATTGAGAATGCACAATAAGTCAGACCTGTAAAGGCCTCCTGCAAAACTAGACTCAGACTAAAAAGGTCCCCACAATTATTCCCTACTGCATATTTTAAAGCATCGACCCTGAAGGCTCTGCACAGCAGCTATTTTGAGTCTAAAATGGTATACTCTTAAGGAACAAATCAATACTGCTACTTAGTGTACCTTTGGGGTCACTGATGAGAGATGAGAAGAAATCTGCTCTGCTCCACAAGAGTTTCCATTCCACACAAACTGATGCCATAAAAAGGCCAGGTTTAAAAGTTGAATTTATGGTCCCCATGTAACAGCCTAGAATGCCACAGCTAGGCCACTTGGTGGGTTGGGACTATTGGGTTAATGAAGAATGCAATAGCAAATTTTCTGGTCAATTCATTCTCATTTTTTAATTGTTAGGTAGTTTGGTCTGCAAATGTGCTTCTACTTTGCAAAAATAGTGACTAAAATGGCACCTTCTGACTTATTTGACCATCTCTCTGTACATACAATAGACACTCGATTATCCAGGATGATAGGGAGAAAAATAATTCTGGTTAATAAAATCCCGGATAATCACCATCCATAGGAAATATGGGGGGGCGGGGGGAGGGGGTTGGTTCACCAGCCACTGTACTTGGGGCAGCAACAAAGCCAGAGCCGGGCCTGCGAGTTACTGTATTTATTTTTTTTTGACATCCTGGTTAATCCACATCCTGGTTAACCCAATCCTGGATAATCGAGAGTCTACTGTATTCACATTCATATCTGCTCACTTGAGTGACAAAAGTAACTTCGTACACCTATCAGCACCACAGAGCCAACACCGCAAAGGCGTAATGAGCAGATTACATTCCAGCTCATGCATTTTATCAGCATAATGGTTAACTAATTTCCAAAAGCAGGGCAAAATTCTAACAAACCCGTATGAAGAAATGGAGTTGCCACAGGTGTAGCAGAGAGCAAAATCTGGTCCGCACAATCATTATTATTTGACACTCAGCTCCTAGGGTGAGCCTGCAGACCTGACAGTCAGAACACATTTTAATGTGTAATCTGAACAACTTTGATACGGGTCCCTGCAGAATGCCATTTCTACCAAGCCACCCATTAGAACAGAAGAGCACCCAAGAGCCGCTCCTTCTTCCAGCCTTATGTTTAAGAGAGGAGGAAAGAGGAACTCAAAACCCATGCCTGATTGCACTGGCAGATCCATAGGCTGCAAGGCACTGGCTCCAAAGAAATGTCTTCATTCTAAGTGCAGAAAACACCTCTGGCAATGACAGCACCCTGAGGCCCGGCTGGTGAAGAGGGTGGCAAAGACTGACCCTGTCTGGCATCAAAGGCCCCCAATTCAGGGGAAGCTCCTTGAACATGCTTGGCACCCAGGAAGCCTCATCTGCAGTAGCAAGGATGCACTGTGTAGCCTTCTTGTTTGTACATCCCTAGGCCTAGCTCCTAATACAGTAATAAGCAGTGTAAGAAGTTAATTGTGTATTTACACAATAACTCAAACTAGTAAACACTTCCCATTTAAAAATTCCATAATTATGTTTTACATCACAATGGCCATTATGACCTGTCAAGTAAACAGCACAAACTCAGAGACTTACAATTATGACCTTAAAGAAAGCAAGGAATACTTGTAGCACCTTAGAGACTAACTAGTTTATTTCAGCATAAGCTTTTGCGGGCCCACAAAAGCTTATGCTGAAATAAACTAGTTAGTCTCTAAGGTGCTACAAGTATTCCTCGCTCTCTTTACGGATACAGACTAACACGACTGCTATTCTTGAACCTGTCAATTATGACCTTGTGAGTATAAAAGCACAATTTAAAATAATAGAAATTAAGCATCTGTCAAAAAAAAACAAAAAAACCACAACCCAAGCTTTTTACTTAAATGTAATAATACACCATGGACATCCTGAGTTAGAAACAGAAACTGCAGCTGTCACGCAGCTCTTAAACTAATGCAACTCCACCTTGTCTGGTAATATGTACAGTACATAAGATTAGATGATAATATTAGACCCCGATATTATTACCTATCTGTAAAAACTTGAGTTAAGATGGAAATCACCAGGACAGTCCACATTTTTAAAATTAAGTCTGAACTTCCTTCATTACGTCGTCTTGAGTCAGAAATCTAACAGACTCTGTATGACCTGTGAAATATTAATTTTATTTTCTACATACAGTTTATGATTTATTATTTTGTACTTCATCCACAAGCCTGTCTGATGTTAAAGAATAAGAATAATAAAAAATGAATAGGATGTCAAAAGTAATGCCATACACAACGGCGAGCCGGAGCCTTTCCCTAGCCAAAGTCTGGAAATTTTGTATTTTACAGAACTGGAAAGCTATTTTGTAACAGCCTCAGTAGCTATCTGGCCTGTTCAGAACTATGCAGAAGAGTTGCTGCTGCTTTAAAGTAATACATCATAATTAAAGATTAAAAAACAAAAACAGAACAGTGCCCTAAGTGACGACAGATTATTGTCTATTAGCTTTTCCATATGAACTCCTAATTTTCTTCTTCTAAATGACAGAATTCGTAAGTAGTAGACAAAGCTTCAGGGTTTAAGCCCTCTTCACCACTTAATATAATATTTTCTACTTGTTAATGAGTACGGAAAAAGGCAGCTTTGACCTAATGTGTCTGAGATGAAAATTATTATCTTATATTGTGCTTTCAAAATTCCAATTTTGTTGGAGACAAAATGCATAATCAATTTTTACACTCGCATGTGTGATCAGACATTGCTACAAAATTTAATCCTATTTGTAAATCGGGATATGAGCAACAGCTCACACATACCTGCTATGCTCTTTAGCTGTCAGTTCTTATGATATTTTTAGGGAGAAGGAAGAGTTGGTAGACTATTTTATTGACAACAACACAGATTGCAAATGGACAGAGCTACAGTCTGAATTATACAATTCCCTTAACTTGAAAGATATCCCAGAAAATATTCACTTTACATTGTTACCTTACATGAAAATTTACCAGGAGCAGAGAGTTTTGAGAAATGTGACAAATGGGAGCAGGGAAGAGATGCAAGTGTTTTTGCATATTGGCTATTCTTTGTAACAATTTGTTGTCATCGTCTGGTGCATTCGACATTCAAATGTCAAATCTGCTACAGAAAACCTAAGCTCTGCACACAGCATGAAATGGGAATGCTGGATAATCCCAGGGAAGCAAGGCCAATAAATAAATCCACGGATAAAACACTAACTGCCGTGTATGGATACAGCAAGGACATCTTTAAGTTTAGCCATTTCACAACAGAATACCCTGGCACAGGTATGTTTAAATAGGTCTATGAAGGTCTTATTATATATAAGCCAACTGTTCAAATACATGTCCCAGTCGGCTAGTTTCATCTTTCTAGTCATGTTATAGCTGCACATCAGCTACTGCCAGTGCAGTGATGGAATCTTGGCACCAAGAAGATTTTTAGAAAGCCAATTATGTTTAATGGGTTCGGGAGGCGTAATATGCAAATATACTTCCCCCATTGTAAAAGTAAATATTACTGTGGAGTCGCATCATACGCGCATTTAATTTATGCAAATTCAACTATACGTGCGCGGCAAAACAAAACAAAAAATAAGAGAAAAATAACAATTTAAGTAGTGCGGGCGATTCCACTCGGCATTTCATTCAATGAGCGTATGCCCCAAAGTGAGTGTGTGATGGGAGACACGAATCTGCTGTTCCCTCAGTCAGTCTCATTTCCCGGGTGCCTCTCATAGTGTTAGCATCTCGCCGCGCTGAGTGTGTATATATTATAAATTTATACACATATATTACTGTACAGCGGTGGTTCTCAAACATCTTGGGTCGGCGGCGCTTTTTCTGCTCCCCGTGGGCCACCGCGACCCATGCGTGTCCGCTGAAAAGCCGCCGAAATGTTTCTGCTTTTGGCGGCATTTCGGCAGACATGCTGTGCCCTTCACAGTGTCTGCCAAAAAGCCGCCGAAACTTGGAAACTTTCACTTTGGCGGCTTTTCAGAGAACACCCTGAAGTGCACAGCATGTCCGCCGAAATCGGAAGCATTTGGCTCGGCGGCTCTTTGATGGCGCAGGGAGCTCGCGACCCCCTAGGAATTGCCCCGCGACCCCCCGTTTGAGAACCGCTCCTGTACAGGGTTGTATACACAAAACGATGTATACTGTACCTTATGGGCGATTTAAAGGATTTTCAAGGGTAATTTTGACTATACACGATTTTTGCCTTAAGCGCTGACTTTAGAACCTAACCCCCGCATAAGATGCAACTCCACTGTATAGGTTTTAGCTGCAAAGGCAGCCATAATGCAGCTGTCTCATCACTCAGGTTATGCTAACTGTATCACATACCTAGGCACCCCACTTCTCTCCCACCAATCACAAAATCATAGAATCCCAGGGTTGGAAGGGACCTCAGGAGGTCATCTAGTCCAACCCCCTGCTCAAAACAGGACCAATCCCCAACTAAATCATCCCAGACAGGGCTTTGTCAAGCCTGACCTTAAAAACCTCTAAGGAAGGAGATTCCACCCCCTCCCTAGGTAACCCATTCCGGTGCTTCACCACCCTCCTAGTGAAAAAGATTTTCCTAATATCCAACCTAAACCTCCCCCTCTGCAACTTGAGACCATTACTCCTTGTTCTGTCATCTGCTACCATTGCGAACAGTCTATATCCAGCCTCTTTGGAACCCCCCTTGAGGTAGTTGAAAGCAGCTATCAAATCCCCCCTCACTTACAGCCAGCTGGACTCCTTTAAAGTTTCCATTTTGATTTCATTGGTTGATTTGGGAACTGTTCAGGGGCAGCCTTAAGTAGAGAAAAGCTAAAAAGATGCCGAGCTTTCTCTCTCTAGGGACAGCCAGGTACACTGGAGAAGCAGAAGTAGCTCATTTCACGGCTAGATATAGCTTTATGATCCAAGGTTTTCCCCACCATTTTCTCTTATCACTCTACCATGAACCATCTCTTCATAGGTGAAGGTTTGCAAGCTCTCAGGGTGTGTGTGTGGGGGGATGGGGGTTGCCTTTAGGTACTATTCCAATATAAATGTTTTTAAATAAATAATAATCTTCCTTAAAACTTGATTTTAAACTAGTTTAAATCCTCTCATGGCAATAAGTCAAGTGAGGACATGTACTCTGTAGAATGCGGATGCACGTCTCATTCGGACAACTTTGTGTCTCACAACACGTGCACAGTGTGTGCCAAGAACCTATTAACGCACACTCTCTTGTAGCTAACTGGTATACCAATCAAGAGACTCAATTATTTTTCATTCTACTTTTTTAGTAACCCAAAGGAATAGTGACATGGTTAAATGAGAATCCAGCCCTATGAGTCTAATGTTCTGCCATTATAAGGGGGGCTTAAAACTGGTGCAAAAAGCCTTAGTATAAATGAAAATTAAGCCCAAAAGAGACCATTGTGATCCTCTAGCCTGACCTTTAGAGTAACACAGGCCAAAAGCACAGTTAAGGGCAGTTTATTTTATTTGATGCATGTTTATGCTTCTTTACAAAACCATGGGCACAGAGCTGGAAGCGATATTGTGAGAAAGTTCTTCTCGGTAGGGAAAAGTAACTGAAAATAACTCTCAGGCTGATGTAAGCATTAAATACATGGGGGGTCTCTGTCCGGTAAGTGGCTTGCCCGAGCCAATTAATTTTTTGAGTCCCCCATTTATGTAAGCGATGTATGCATGAAAGGGGAAAGCAGGTCAGCCGCTCCTGCTTGCTACCATTTGCTTTTATTCAGAATTACTCGGGATCAGTGCCAGTGGGATCAGTGCCCATCTATGGTTTTTTGTTTTGTTTTTTCCCCTCTCTCTTTACAATGAAGGCAACAGCAATTACTGTAAGTTCCCAAAAGTGCATGCAAAGCACACCACCACCACAAAGCTGCTTTAGTCAGATCCTAACATATTTAAGAATCCCACATACGCTGTGAGAAAGATAATTTTGGCAAACAAATTTTGGACTGACTATCGGGGAGTGAGGTTAGTATCCAGAAGACCCAAGAGTTTATCTTGCATTCACTGTGGGGCTAAGGAGCTGCAGGATCAAGTCCCAACCATGGCACACAAGTGGCTTTTGTGGTCATACAACACTTGCTCAAAGTACAAGAGCTCAAAAGTTCTGTGGGTAGAGAGTCAGTTGGAGTACTCAAACACTCAAAGAGGGATGAGCTGAGGTCCAAAAAGAAGCAGAGTAAAATTCCTCTGGGGGTGAAGAGGAGACAGATGGAAGGAGAAGATAAAAGTAAGGTATCACTGACCCAAGTAGAAACTAAGCCGCTTAAAAATGGCTCCCCCCAAAATTAATTAAACATGTTTTATGAGTATGTATGGTAACTTTAATTACACATTTGGAACTAGCTCCAAGTGGTTAAGGGTAGTTACTAGAGACAGGGATTTGCTTGCTCTGTTGCCTCATGTGCACAGTGCCTGGTAGGACAAGGAGTGCCAGAGGGAGCAATTCTACTACTTTGTTCTTATCCAGAACCTTCCAACTAAATATATCAAAGCACAAGTGCAGTGAGGTATAGGCAACTATTCACTTAATTAGAATCCTGCTTGGAAGTTCCCTGACCCATGCGCATTTAGGGACAAACTACAACAAAAGTGGAAGACTGTCCAAAGTAGGTGTTCTCATATGCAGCTGTGCATTCTGTAACCATCCCCAATAATCGATGCTCGTACTGGAGTCTCTCTTCTGGATACATAGAGCTTAAGAAAAAATACCGGGAAAACAGACTGAGGCAGAGAAATCCTTTGAGTACAAGAAATGAAGCAGGGCTGTTGTGAGAACTTGTCCTTATGAAATATGGTAAATGAAGATCAACCAAGCTGGCATGGAACTGTGCTACCTCAGGTTACTGTAAATGAAAAACCTATCTTACTAGGGAAAAAATGAGAGAGATACATGCACAACCCCATACTGTTTAAAAATACATCCCAGAAAAATACATGCCCAGGAAGTATGAGGAAGCGGTTGTGGGGGGTTGCTGCCGGTATCAATGATCTATTTATCCCAGCTCCCACAGCAATGGCTTTCAGAATGCCAGGAATCATCCATCACGCTCACCCCAATATTTTAAGAAAAAGCCTTTTCAGTATCATTACGCTGTAGTTTATGATGTGAGATATTCTGATGTTAAAATAGCTCCTTCTCCTACCCCTTTTAAAGACACTTCCAGTTAGTCTTGTAGATATTAAAATCATTTCTGGGGTTCTTGGTTCAGCAGTGTGAACACTAAGTGTTGTGCTAACAGCACATCAGTTATGGTTGAGAGGGCCCTGGTCCTTGAAGCACCCATACAGTTTTAAAGCACTTTGACATTTTCTAAGAATAGCACCATGAGCTGACAGTTCTTTATGCTTGTTTTTTCAGCAGGGACAATTTTTGGAAAGTTTGGTCAATTTTTGGCTGACTTTGAACTATTAAAACATGTGCGGGTAGGGGAACGCAGGTCTGCATGTTCTTCTATTGCTCATATTTTTCAGATGCTTCCTTTGCAGTTGAATATGTGGGTTGTTGGTTGTTGTTTTTTTAATTCAACATTGGATGACTTGGAATTCATTTTTTAAGATACTCAGATTTCCTAAAACATCAAAATTATTATACAAGGTGTCGCACAAGGGCTATTTGCCCATATGGAGGTGTCTGAAAGTAGTGGGACTCCCTAGGATGTGAACCTGAATGGACTTCACATGCTCTTTGCAGTCACTGGCAAGGCCTGCTGCTCAGTCTTCTGTGGGAGGAGGATGACAGTTGGTGGGAGTATCTTTCTCAAGCTGGGGCCCCGAAGAGGGACCTACAAGGCCTTACCTGCCCACTGCAGTCATTGCTGCTCATCCTTTTCCTTCCACTTCCTATCAGCAGAATACATACCAGTGTGTATGTCAGTTATTCCACATTCAAATTAATGTGTGAGGGAGCACAAGTTATTCTCATGCCTGAAAAGTAAGCCAAGCAACAGAATGGAATAAAACTATGTTAACGCCACACTATAACTGACATTTTAAATGTACAAAAGTCAGGAAATTCAAAGTTATTGTTCCCAAAGCAACTGTAACTCAACCACTTAGTAACTTTTATGCTTTTACACCACCTAGTGTTAAACAAATGACTACCTGTGGGTAAAAGAGCAGAGTTTTATTATAGTTGCTTTGGGAATTAGCTTTGTGTTTCCGGACGTACCGTATATACATTTAAAATCTCTACCATAATATGTGATCTGTGAAAGAGATCACAAGTTGGAGAAATATTAGCTGTATATTGCTGATAAGCAACCTGATATCACTGTGATGGGTGAGGTGTAAGAACTTAAATAGAACAGAATAGAGCACGGATAACAAGCAAAAGTTCTACTCAAAATAAATTTGGCTACAAACTGCCTTAATTATAGCTAGTCAATTTCATGACTTCAACTTCCAGTGTTGTGTCTCAGCAAATAGTCACCAGAGAACAAGAAACTTAAAATGTGGTTTGGATTATTGAACTATTCTGATAGTCCAACCCTATTCTGCTTCATTGGACTATTTTTCAGGGTGATTATAGAAATCTTTAGTGAAAGTCTCCAGTGAAATCCAGCCCAAAAAAGAACAAACAGGACATTAAAATAAAATCTAAACTTTCAGGGAAATAGTTGTACAGAGTTTGACCAAAGCATTTCCAGATCCAAGGAAAATAAAAAAAGAATAATTCTAGCCTTTATCCTAATCTCTCTTCCTACTAATTTATGTTAGGGATTTGCCACATACCACAGTAGTTCTTAAAAAACTAACTCAGAGAAATTTCTGGCTAATGAAGAGATGACAGTAAAGTAACAAAACTAAATTACATTCGTTATAGTAAATACATAAATAAATTTTGTGAAGTATTATGAAATTCAAGCCAGAGGAAAGAAAGATCCCATACTCACTGTGGAAAGGGGGTTATGTAAGCAATTAATCGACTGTCTTGAGGGCCACTTGTCCTCCCATGCACCACTGAACAGACCAACTATTCCCATTTAGAAGCGCACAATATCCATGTGGCAATCACAGCAATTACATACTTTCCCAATATTATTTTTCCATGTGTTTATAGCTATGAATACAATTTACTAGTTGGAAATAGGGAGGAGGAGTACCACCACCATGCAAAAAGTCCTCCACTGATCACCAAAACGTGGTTTGTGGGCCACATTTTGAGAACTTTTGCTACAGAAAATATTTAAAATGCTGATGCATCTAACTCTTAGTCTTTATCACTTATAGCTAAAGAACAAAAGAATTACATCTAAGCAGGACACCTGTTCCTAGATTTAATTCATTTTAAGAATTCAGGGTTCTGCTAAAGGAAGCCTTAAAAATTCTTGTATTGTGGAAGTAATTGCTGTGGCTTGTGAAAATACGTATTAACGTATTACATTTATGGAAACATCTGTAGATAATGATAGAAAGATTAACGGATATATTTAAAGCGTGTGTATTTTTTCAACCACTGTCTCCATAATGTCTAGAGAACATACATATTTCAAATTAATGATACATTCAAGCTTTATTTTCAGCTATAACTTCCAGGAGGCATTATTCTTTCAGACTTGACTTTGTAGCTTTGTCATAGCCCTACTGAACTTCAACTTTCATTAGAAGAAACCTATCAATTTTTACATAGTTTCTCTAGCTTAAGAAAACACATTCCATATGGACTGAAAAAGATTCTTAAACAACAAAAGAAGGCTCTGTTAGAAATACATTTATTATAAAAATCCAAAGAAGAATCAAATCTCTCTTGTGTCTGTCTATTAAATAAAACAAAAAGCTTTTCATGAACAAATTTAAGTCCAAACTCTTTTCTTTTTTCTCCCCAGCCAATCTCAGCTGCTTCAGGGCTATGGATTTTCCTGAGTTCTGCTAAAAACCACCCACTCTTCCTAGAAGGTATACAAAAATAACTGCAACTGTAATATTCTTACACGTTTATGCAAAAAATCATTGTCCCTCCTAATTCTGACAAAGGCATTCACTTAACACTGACATTTTATAAGCAGGATGTGTTCACCTATAAAGTAACAGCTCTACTTGGTTTTTAAATGCTGCATTTATTTACACCCATATATGTTTACAGCTTTCCAAGTCTTCATTTCCCCTTTCCAAAAATTCATGCCAATTTGGATCCCTTGTACTTAAATTCTGCATTGAATATGATGGTTTGGTACCATAAAACTGATTTAAACAAAGCTTTGGATTTAAGGTGACAAACGGTTTAAGGTTGTCACCCTTTTGATTTTTATTGGATTATTAAATATACATACACAGAATAATATTTAAATAATACTAGTGCATAATTTTAACTTAACTTTTTTTCTTCCTAAGGAAAACTGACTTCTGCCATCTTGTGGTCAAACATACATATAGAAACAGAGATATATTTGATGTAGGGGCATGCTCTTTGTTCTGTCCAACTATATAAATTTTTTTTTTAAAAAAACAGATTTCACAGAGCAAAATATTTTATTTTGAATTTTAAAAGAAAAAATTAGGACTTTAAAAATTGTATTTGGCGTTTCCAGCCTTCATCAACTTCCTGGGGAAAGCAAGGGCCGAAGATACTACTTTTCTAGTATTTAGAGCGGAAGCAGAAATACAAAAAAAAAAAAAATCACCGTGACACTATATGTGTTAACAGAAGTGTCCCTTCCTTCTGCTCCCCCTCCTAAGGGCTTCATTTGAAGAGACACCTGCCACTGCTAGAAGAGCAATGGGCCTGTTGTCTGATTTGGGGACAGGAGAGCAGAAAGAATGGGTGGCTGTGGTTACAGGGAAGGCTTGGAGAAGAAAGGATGCCCGACAACTCCCTCCTTCCATTTTTATGTGCTCATCCATAACTTATTGCAAAATTCACATTCTGAGACACTCACATTGAGACTTTCCATTTGGTCTCTGGTCAAAAGGTGATTTTTTTTAATTATTATTATTTTTAAGTGTGAGCAAAGTCCTTAAGATATTTTGAGTTTTGTGAACGTTTGGGGAAAATACACTTCCAGTTTTCCTGCATTTTTTAAATGGAAAGGGCTAAAAAAGTCCCTATTTAGCTACTTTAAAGTAGAATGTGTGCTTAAACCTCCAATGCATACTTTGCTAAATGTACACTTATGACAGAATGCTCACATGCACAGCACATTTCTCAAGGCACAAACACTCAGATTTAATGAGCTTTCCTATCATGTATGCACAGTAGTAATGCTTTAGATCATTCATAACTATTTTTTAAGCCCACCGTTATGGATTTAACCCCCAACTCCTATGAGTATAATGAGGTTAACTGTAGGCACAGGGCTCTTCACAGAGGATGATTTACAAAGGCAGTTTCAAACTTCTGTAAATAAATTATTGAGGCAAATAGCTTAGTAAATTGCACAACTTGATTACACGTTCGTAAATAGCAAATGCAAAAGGTATCTGTTAATACAGTATTGAGATTTCAGTTAAAATTTTAAAAATAATGAATGCAGAGATTAAGGTATCTAGAGCAACGTTAACTTCAGACATATTGCATATAAGAGTATATTCAATCACTATTACCACCATTATTATTATTATTATAATTGCTATGTGTCTTAATTAATCTTGCTACAGCGAAGTTAAATTTTAAAAAAACCAACATGAATGCCAAATTGAACTGCGACTTAATCTTAAAACTGCATGTACAAAAGTGTTTGCATTTAATTTTTGGTTTTGCATTATTTTTATGTCTAATCCAGTTGTAAAACACATTTAATTATTTGTCTCAGTAAAAATGTAACAATAATCTGCCCAGATCATGTTAGCTAAATATCAGCTTGACCCTCACTCTCCATAATACTATCATCAGTCTTAATCTATATGAGCACTAAGAAACATTAAAGTAAGAAATAAACATTTGATCCAAAGAGTTCTGATTGTTTATCTATAGAACCAAGTGATACCAACAATACCTTGCTCATCCAAACTGGATCAGTGTACACAGAGACCTATATATGTATATAGATTCCTGGATGCTGTTTGGACTCCATTGTGATAAAAATAGATATCAACTATAAAAATTTACAGTAAAAGTGTATGAAGAGCAAAACACAGTGGTGGGTTTCAATGCCTGTACTTTAATATCTGAACAGATGCTTAAAGATGTGGATTTACCTTGCTGCTGTGTTACTTCATATTTATTTCTCACGGTAATGACTCGGGATCGTACTGGTGCCACCTGAACAATCTTTTGGCTCTGCTTCTGTGTATCAATTATTAAAATCATGTTAGAATTCTGATTTTTATTAAAAATGCAGTAAAAATGAAAGGAGTTTTAAGAACTATTTACTTAGCATTCAGAATTGTTAAAAGATTCATAAGTTCTTGGTCTCCATTTCAATTTTAAAAGAATTCAACCCTAATTTTCCTTTTGTAACCATTTTTTCTCTCTTTGAGAAACAGCATGGCAAGCTATTCTCTGGTGTGATTTCCATGTAGTCAGCAGAGATGAGCAGGCACCATTTACAGCTGAAGATATGGGGCCCCTCATTTTTTAATCAAAGGATGTGACAGGAACAACTTGTCTCATTCCTCTGTAACCAACTTCCTCTTTCTCCTGTTTACAGGAACTGAAGGGTCTTTGAGAAAAAAAAGTCAGCTGCTTTCTCTAAATTAAAAACCCTGTATAGAGTGAAAGTCTTTGAGATCACTTCCTGGAATCCTCCTCAAGGCCCATCTCTGCCACAACACTTCCATAAATCAGTTGAAGGACAGACAGATAAGGATAGTTCACTCTTATAACAAAAAGTGCAATGTATATACAAAGTTACATCACCTCTGCCAATGCCCTTCATATGTTGTTTGTCTATTTTTATTGTAAGCTCTTTGGGGCAGGGACTGTGCACAGAGCCATCCTCTTAGATAAATGGACTGTCCATAAGAAACGTAGAGCACAAAAGGAAGTAGATTGCAGAGAGACATGAAGACATACAGAGTTTAAGGATTATCTGAGTAAAATGCTAAATCCAGTTTATCAATCACATTGTTCACGTAATAGTTGAATAAAAGCATTCACTTAGACTTCATGGGGCCATGTCTTCATATGTATTTGGGGCCCGATTCTGCTTGGGGCCTTTGGATACTACTGCACTATAACTTTTAAAAATAATAATAGAATTTCCTGAATTTGGGCTGCAGCTCAGGCTCATACACTTTAGTCAGCAGTCACTCTCCCGAGAACACAGAGGAAAAGCAGTAGTGATCTTTTGCCCCCCAAGACTAAAAGAAGGAAAGGGAAGGAGTAACTTTTTCTTGTAAAATCCCTGCTTTGTTGCTTAGAGCTAAGACATCCACTTCAGATGGACCCCCACAGATATTGTTGCTAAGTGCTCAGTGTCATACAAGATACAAAATTATTCCCTGTCCCTTGAGAAACCCATTTGCAGTGACTGAAACACTTACTGGGGGTTCTGCAGCCTACTACCGTATAGGACGCTCCGGCGTATAAGACGCCCCCGTGTTTTCGGACCAAAAAAAAAAAAAAAAAAGCGCCGCTTTTTTCGCGCCGCTCTCCCGTCCCCGCCGCGCGGGCGGGCTGCTGGGAGCGCGCCGCTCTCCAGTCCCCGCCGCGCGGGCGGGCTGCTGGGAGAGCGGCGCGAAAAAAGCGGCGCTTTTTTTTTTTTTTTTTTTTTTGGTCCGGCCGATATTCGGCGTATAAGACGCCCCCCCTAATATTGAAAGTATTTTGGGGGGTTAAAAAAGGCGTCTTATACGCCGAAAAATACGGTACTTAGTATCTTAGAGCTTGTACTATCTCCTTATCTTAGGTATCCATCACCTCATCTGAGTGCTAGGCTACCACAGGTTTAGCATAGAGTGGGCCAACATATCACTGCAGAGGATGAGGTCTCCTTGGCTGACCTGTGGTCTAGAAGAATCTCCTGCACTGTACTTTTGCCTGTCAAATCAATTTAAAAGGTAAATTTTCTACCTGCACATGCTCTTTTTATCTAGATGCCTTGTACGGCAATAGAGTTCCTAACCATTTACAAGCAATGTACAAATGCTATGCATATTTTACCTCTGGAAGATCTTCAGATAGAGATGATAGTCCGTCATTTGCTTGTGCTGCTTGAGGAGCAGGGTTTAAGAGTGGCTGAGACTCCAATTCAGCCATGCTCATTGGGCCATGACTAACATCTGCAGCATCTTCAAGAAGTTCTGCTGAGATTATAAAAAAGATACACAAACATTAATGGGGGAAAAGAATTCCTGATAAGTCCAAATTAGATTCACAGTCTACCGACTACCCCATGTTTGTATTTGGGCTCATCAAAGGGACATTCCATAATGAAGTGAATGATTCTCTCTCTACCCACTCATGTTTTCAATAGAACTCAGATTAACAAGGTGGTGTCACTTTTTATTTCTTTATGTATGTACCAACATCAGTGCTCTCTGTACAGGGGTAATAAGGTGTTTTTTTTAAAAAAATGTGAGGGTTTTTTTTAAATTGGTATTTAGAACCTTCCCAAGCTTTCCATCAGTATAAAATAATTTTAAAGCTAGTAACATTTTAGGCTGGATCTAATTAACAATATCCTTTTAATTTTCCTTGCTGAAAGGAGAAAAAAAAATCTCAGGGGAAGTGAGGGAAACAGTGTTATTATCTGTAGATTTCTAACATGGGTAGACTTTAATGATGGCTCCTGAGTGGTTACAGTTCATCATGTCACTATGTACTTAATGAGCTTTATTCCTCTTAATGGAAAGAGGTTGGAAAGGCTTCTTCATTAAAGTGTTTCATTTTACTGTGTGAATGAACAGAAACCTAAGAACAGTAATTGAAAAAAAAGTAATCTGCTAGATAACCCATACAGTTTATCATAGTTGTGCAGCCTGTATGTACATGAAACATCTTTATGAAAAGCATGAACTAACTTTGTAGACCACAGTTATCTCACCAAAACTAAAACACTAGTCTGAAACCTAATTAGTGTAAAATATTGTGTTGGGCTGAGATTTTGTATGACATATTTCAGCATGTGGCTAATTTTTACAGCCAAATTCTTAAGCACTGAATAGAGAGAGATGTAATGGAAATGCTGATAGACCTTTAACTATATTACGGTGAGTAAAAGTAGGCAACACTATAATTTCTAAGATCTTGGAATAGACATAAAGTGTCTATTACACACATAAAATCAGATCACCAGACTGAAGATAGACTACTGTAAATCAGAGAAATACAAGACATATCAGTAACAAGCGAGTGACTCATTTTGATGTAAAAGTTGAATACCTATTGTAAGAGTGTATGATTGACAATTCACATTTTTCAGTATGCACATGTAGAGTTACGCATGGAAATATCTGACCCTTTATAGCCAGGTGATGCAATGGTTATTTAGTTTTACTGTTAAGTAGAACTCTTGTAAACTACACCATAGACACTGAGATTGTAAGAAAAATGGCACTTAACCCTAGCTGTTGACAGACTAATAAGATGGATCCACTCACACAACACATTAGGTATACTGAGAAATTAGCTGAAAAGTGGTAACAATTCAAAGATGATTATCAGTAGTTTCACTTTTTCCTGGAAGAGATTATTTTAACTTGAAGAGTTTCTGTGCTCTTTGGTTGCACTGCCAAAGCTATTAGGAAACAAGATCTTTTCTTCCTCCTTACTACTAAATTATTGTTTAAGTCAGACGTAGGCCCCAGCTTTCCTACAAGGTTATTTTCTTAACAATGCTCTCTGAATAGCTTTGCTCAATGTTCAGTGGCTGTCAAAATGCAAAGTTACAATGTATTAAATGGATGTAAAAATAAAACTGGAAATATTATCTAAAACAATAGTACAGCCCCATTTGGAATGGCGTCCACTTTAATAAAAAATGACATAGCAGAAATTGAAGGGATTCAGAGACAGACAACAAAATGGTTGCCTTAAAGGATCAATTTATCCTAGAGAACACCAATTCAAATCTGGTCCAAGTCACCAGTGACCAAAAGCTCTTGGTTGATAGTGATTACATGAAATGTGTGAACTGAATTGGCATCTCTGTCCATTTCCTACTGGACAAATGTCCACAATACAAAGTCACTATCCCAAAAAGGCAACAGTTGCTCTTCTCCTGACAATCTCATCAGAGGCGTCAAAGTTTAAATCAACATGTAAACTGAATTACCTGAATTACCCAAGCAGCCCCGCGCCGGACCCCCCCGCCCGCCCAAGCAGCCCCGCGCCGGACCCCCCGCCCGCCCGAGCAGCCCTGCGCCGGACCCCCCCGCCCGCCTGAACAGCCTCGCGCCGGACCCCCCGCCTGCCCGAGGGGAGGGGGGGGGCGAGAGCTGGCGCCGGGCTGCTTGGGCAGGCGGGGGGGTTCGCGGAACTGCTTGGGTGAACGGGGGGTCCGGCGCGGGGCTGCTTGGGCGGGCGGGGGGGGGGGTCCGGCGCGGGGCTGCTTGGGCGGGCGGGGGGGTCCGGCGCGGGGCTGCTCGGAGGTCGGAGGCTTAACTTCGGATGCCTCTTCACTTACTCACAATAGACGTAGAGAAGTCGATTTTAGCCTTACTTCTCTCGTCAAGCAGGAGTTACAAAGTCGATTTTGAGGGCCCTTTAAATCGACTTTAAGGGCATGCAGGTGAGGACAGGTACACGTTTAGTTCGACTTAACGTCGTTAAAGTTGACGTTAAGTCCTAGTGAAGACATGCCCTTAGGCTTAATTCTCAGATCTGCCACACTTCCTGCATGACCTTGGGCAAGCCACTTTGTCTCTTATCCTCAGCTCCACATCTGCAAAGCATATGGGAATGACAGAACGGCACTCTCTCACAGGAATGTTTGAGGATACAATACACTGAAGACTGCAAGGTGCTCAGGTACTATGGTGATGGGGATCACACAAGTACCAGAAAGAGAGAGAGGCAAGCAGCATGTAAAAGCTTGCACTACCAGTACTATACCTATCTTATGGATGTAGCTTCAAGGACTGTTCGTTAATCTAACATTTATGGAAACTAAATTCACCCTTAAAGAACACACGACACATGACAGCTAGGTTCTGTGTAAGTAAAGGGCTATTTGGCACTATTCTATTTAATACTGTATAATCCTTTAAAGAATGCCACATGTCACCAACAAGATTGAAAATGCTGCTTGAGACACGCCAGAGCATTCACACTCCACCCTACCAAGCTGGGAAAGACACAGTCCAGATTGAGGTAAAGAGAGGTGCCTTGGTTTTTAGTTACTGGAGATGGAAAAACTGGAAGCCTGATGGAATCAGTTAAGGCACATTGCCAGCATAAATGGAAAACAGACTTATAACAATTCATAAGGAACAAGTGGATCATGAATTTCCCTCTGTCTAACCCCTCCTCCTATGAAAGGTTTCAGAGAGGAGAAAGAACAGTTACTTACCTCGTAACGTTGGTTCTTCGAGATGTGTTGCTCATGTCCATTCCCATATGTGTGTGTGCGTTCCGCGCATGCCCGGTCCGGAAAGCTTTTCCCCAGCGGTACCCGTAGGGTCGGCAGGGGCGACCCCTGGAGTGGCGCCGATATGGCCATGCATATATGCCCCTGCCGACCCTCCCCCCGCTCAGTTCCTTCTTGCCGGTACTCCGACAGAGGGGAGGCGGGTGGGATTCGGAATGGACATGAGCAACACATCTCGAAGAACCAACGTTACGAGGTAAGTAACTGTTCTTTCTTCTTCGAGTGCTTGCTCATGTCCATTCCCATATGTGACTTACGAGCAGTCATCTCGGAGGAGGGAGAGGAGTACTTTGCGTACCTGTTAACAGGACTGCTTGCCCCACAGCTGCGTCCTCCATCGACTGCTGCACGATGGCGTAGTGCAAAGTGAAGGTGTGCACTGAAGACCACGTCGCTGCTCTACAGATGTCGACGATGGGAACGTGCGCCAGGAACGCTGTGGATGCGGCCTGGGCCCTGGTCGAGTGCGCCGACAGTGCTGGTGGAGTAGCATTCGAGAGGTTATAGGACAATTTAATACAAGAAGTAATCCAGGCCGAGAGGCGCTGAGTAGAAATCGGTAACCCCTTCATCCTCTCTGCCACTGAAATAAAAAGTTGTGGAGATTTACGAAAACCTTTGGTTCTTTCTATGTAAAAGGCTAGAGCTCTCTTTACGTCCAATGAATGGAGCATTCTTTCCCTGTTATCCGCATGGGGTTTAGGAAAAAACACCGGTAGGAATACCTCCTGGTTCAAATGAAAGGGCGAGACTACTTTGGGCAGGAAGGCCGGGTGTGGACGTAACTGAACCTTATCTTTATGGAAGATCGTGTAGGGTGGTTCAGAAGTGAACGCCCTAATCTCAGAGACTCTGCGTGCTGAGGTAATTGCCACTAAGAACGCGGTCTTCCATGAGAGATAAGAAAGGGGGCAGGAGGAGATGGGTTCAAACGGAGGCTTCATTAGGGCCTTTAGAACCAGATTGAGGTCCCACGGGGGGGTTGGTTGACGTATGTGAGGATACAACCTCTCCAAACCTTTAAGGAATCTGTTAACCAAAGGGTTACTAAAGACCGAATTGTCATCAACACCTGGATGGAACGCCGAAATGGCGGCCAGGTGCACCCGAACCGTGGAGAGCGCTAACCCCTGCTGCTTTAGCTCAAGGAGGTAGTCAAGAATAGTAGGAATTGAAGAAAACAGAGGGTCCACCCCCTTGTTCTGAGCCCACAATGAGAAGCGCTTCCATTTAGCAGTATAGGTTCCCCTCGTGGAGGGTTTTCTGCTACCCAGGAGGACCTCCCTGACTGGATCCGAGCACTGAAGCTCTGTTGGGTTTAGCCACGGATATGCCACGCCGTGAGGTGCAGGGACTGTAGGTTGGGGTGTAACATTCTCCCGTGGTCTTGGGAGATCAGTGTTGGTGACAGGGGAAGTGTTATTGGCGTTGTCACACAAAGAGACAACAGGGTCGTGTACCAGTGCTGCCGAGGCCAGGCTGGCGCTATCAGTATAACCGATGCTTTGTCCTGACGGGCCTTCACCAGTACTTTGTGGACGAGAGGGAACGGGGGAAATGCATAAAGCAAACCCCCCCGTCCATAGAATGTGAAATGCATCCCCTTCTGAACCCGGGCTGAGGCTGAGGAGGGAGCAAAACCTGTGGCACTTCCTGTTGGCCCTTGTGGCGAACAGGTCGAGGCGGGGAAACCCCCACCTTTGGAAAATCAAATGGGCAACATCGGCCCTGAGCGACCATCCGTGACCCCGAAAAGAGCGGCTCAGGGAATCCGCCAGTACGTTCTGAGCCCCCGGAAGGTATGCCGCAGTGAGGGAGATCCCTCTGGGAATGCAGAACTCCCAAAGGGCTATGGCTTCCTTGCAGAGGCGAGAGGAGCGAGCACCACCCTGTTTGTTTATATAAAACATCGAGGCTGTGTTGTCTGTTAGAACTGACACGCTCTTGCCCCTCAATAGTGACTGGAACGCCTGGCATGCCAGGCGAACCGCTCTGAGCTCCCGAACATTTATATGGAGAGATAGCTCTTCCTGAGACCATAAGCCCTGAGTGGTGGTCTTTCCCAGGTGAGCTCCCCAACCTAGCGCGGAAGCGTCTGTCACCAACGTGATGGATGGTTGGGGCCTGTGGAAGGGTACCCCGCTTCCCAGAGATTTGGGCTGGAGCCACCAGTAAAGTGACTGTCTTACCTTCAGTGGTAGAGTTACTACGCGGTCAAGGGGGTCTCTGCGCTGGTTGTATACCTTCGTGAACCAGGCTTGCAGAGGACGAAGATGGAGTCTCGCAAACGGCACCACGTAAGTGCACGCTGCCATGTGTCCCATCAGGACCATACAGTTCCTTGCTGTTGTCAAGGGGAAACGAAGTAGTGGTCGAATAATGTCCCCCATGGCCCTGGCCCGAGAGGGCAGTAGGAAGGCTCTTGCACGGCGAGAGTCTAGTATCACCCCGATAAATTCGATTCTCTGGGTAGGAATGAGGGTTGACTTCGGTACATTCAGAATGAGGCCCAGCTTTAGGAAGGTGGCTCTGATGAACGTTATTTGTGTCAGAAGCAGCTCCCTTGACTTTGCTCTGATGAGCCAATCGTCCAAATAAGGGTACACATGGATGCCGTTCCGTCTGAGGAATGCTGCGACTACCGCCATGCATTTCGTGAATACCCTTGGAGCTGAGGAGAGGCCGAACGGAAGGACGGTAAACTGATAGTGTCGGGATCCCATCACGAACCTCAGGAAGCGTCTGTGACTCGGGATGATGGAAATATGGAAGTATGCGTCTTTTAAGTCGAGGGCGGCGAACCAGTCTCCATGATCCATAGCAGGAATTATGACAGCCAATGAGAGCATGCGAAACTTCAGCTTCCTTATGTAGGAGTTGAGGCCTCGCAAGTCTAGGATGGGGCGAAGTCCACCTTTGGCCTTCGGGATAAGGAAATAACGGGAGTAGAAACCCTTGCCCCGAAATTCTTGAGGAACCTCCTCTATGGCACCCAAAGACAAGAGGGTATGAACCTCCTGTTCTAGGAGTTGCTCGTGAGATGGGTCCCTGAAGAGGGACGGGCACGGGGGGTGGTTGGGAGGGAGAACAGAGAATTGGATAGAATATCCCACTTCTACCAGGCTGAGAACCCACTTGTCCGAGGTGATAAAGGACCATGCCTGGTAGAAATGGGACAGACGGTTCACAAACGGGAAGGAAGCCATGGAGTTGGATGCTGGCTCGGCGTCCCCGGGCGCGGCTTCAAAAGTTCGGCCTGGGCCCGGGAGGATTGTTGTTTCCTGAGCCTTGTGACTGGCGGGAAGAGGAACGCTGACGCCCTCTACCCCCACCCCTTCCGCCTCTCCTTGGTTGGTCCCGTCTATAGGGAGGGGCTTGGAAAGGCCTAGCTGGCGGAGGCGGAGGGGGCCTGAAGGGCCTCCTCTGTCCCTGGGGTGTGTGTAACCCCAATGAGCGAAGCATCGCCCTAGAGTCCTTCATTGACTGGAGCTTTTTGTCCGTGTCAACCGCGAACAGGCCTTGTCTATCGAATGGTAAGTCCTGAATAGTAGCTTGCACCGGCGGTGGAATGCCCGACACATGCAACCATGCCCCACGACGCATGGCGACTGCTGTGGCTAACTGCCGGGACGCCGAGTCCGCCGAATCTAAGGCGTCCTGGAGGGCAGCTCTGGAAACTAGTCTGCCTTCTTGAACGACCGCCTTGAACTCCTGGACCGACTCTTTTGGGAGGGCTCCTTCAAACTTGGACATATCGGACCAAGTATTATATGAGTAGCGTCCCAAAGCGGCCTGCTGGTTGGCTATTCGGAGTTGCAAGGCCGCCGACGAGTAGACCTTTCTGCCCCACAAATCCAATTTTTTGGAGTCATGGGACTTCGGGGTGGGTCCCGTCTGCCCCTGACGCTCCCGAAAGTTGACAGCATCTGCTACTAAGGTACCCGGTGGAGGGTGGGTGAAGAGATATTCGTACCCTTGCCTGGGTGCGAAATAACGCCGTTCCACTCCCCTAGCCGTCGGTGGAAGAGAGGAAGGGGTCTGCCACAATGTCTCCATAGTAGATTTAACTTTTTTCATAAATGGCAGAGCTATTTGGGATGGTAAGTTGGAGGAAAGGATGTCCATATTGGGGTCGTCCTCCTCCTCTTTTACTTCCTCCGTCTGGAGGTTCAGATTCTGGGCCACCCTTCTCAATAGGTCCTGGTGGCCCCTGAGGTCCATGGGGGGCAATGACATAGATGTGCCTGCCACTGCGTCATCTGGTGATGAAGACGAGGAGGTGGGCTGAATGTCGGCTACCTGGTCTTGCTGCTGCTGGTAGGCCTCCCTGTCCTGCTCCTCGTTCACCTGGGATGCGGTACCAGACGGTCCCGGCTGCTGGTCCTCCCCCATCTCAGATTGTGGCCTAGTTATAGTAGCGCACACCGGGCCCCTCGGTACCGGGGGCAGTGACGCTAGTGAGGCAGGGCCCTGAGCCTGATGGTAGGCAAAGGGAGTCCAGAACGGCCATGGGTTGGCAGCCTGACTCTCATCTACATACTGTCGGTGCCGACGGTGTGAAGAGTGTCGGTGCCGAGAGTGGTGCCGCCGAGACGAGCGGTGGCTATGCCTTGATCTTGATCGATAAGAGGAGGCATCCGACTCAGAGGAATACTCTGACCGGGACCAGGGCGGTGCCGCGCCATCCGGTGCCACAAGTCTGCCGTAGGCATCCAGTTTGCCAGGGTGCATGTACGCCCGCGCCGTGGGGCGCACCGGTGCCGGGACTAACGGTGCCGTCGCCGGTGCCGCTGGAGGTTGGAGGGAGGGGCCCGTCGGTGCCGGTGCCACTGACATGGGCGGTACGGTCGGTGCGGCTGTACGGGGAGCCGGTGCCGGGACGATGAACTCCGGTGCCGGGCCCGTAGTGAGACCAATAAGGTCCTCAGCGACGACAAACACCTCCGGGGTAGATGGAATCTCTAGCCCGGGTGTCTCGCTCTCCAGGGGGAATTCCTCTTCAGGGGAAACCGCCCTTGGCTCTGGTGCCGCCGGAGCTGGTGTGGGCTCTAAACGGGGCCGCCTCGCGCGCTCCGGAGCTGCCACCACACCTGAGGGATCACCCGTGGACCTACGCACCGGGGAGCGCCCCCTGGACTTCTTGGAAGGCACCGGGGATTGAGACCGGTGCCTTCTAGATGAACCTGCACCGTGCCGAGGGGACCGGTGCTGGGAGGGCTTCACGGTCTTCGGTGCCTCGGTGCCGCGGACCGATGCCGGTGCGCTGCCCGATGTCGACAGCTCCGCTGGCCGCAGGGCGGACTCCATTAAGATTAACTTCAACCTGGAGTCTCGTTCCTTTTTCGTGCGGGGTTTAAAGCCCTTGCAGATGTTACAACGATCCGTTTGGTGCCCCTCACCGAGACACTTCAGACAGCGAGAATGGGGATCGCTGATGGGCATAGGCCTCCCACAGTCTTTGCACGCTTTGAACCCTGACGCTCCAGGCATAACCTGACGCTAACTATCTACAACTACACTATACAACAACAACACTAACATAAGGCTAACTATCTACAACTACACTATACAACAACAACACTAACTACTATAATTAACTGCACAATAGAACTATCTAAATACCTATCTAAATACCTAACTAAGTAAATACCTAACTAACAGCACGATACCGCAAGAGAAGAGCACTGTTCCAGCAACCGCCACGGACGGAAAGAAGGAACTGAGCGGGGGGAGGGTTGGCAGGGGCATATATGCATGGCCATATCGGCGCCACTCCAGGGGTCGCCCCTGCCGACCCTACGGGTACCGCTGGGGAAAAGCTTTCCGGACCGGGCATGCGCGGAACGCACACACACATATGGGAATGGACATGAGCAAGCACTCGAAGAAGAATATGAGCTTATTTTCTTCTAGTAGGAGATCTGGGGTAAACAGCAAGTGAAGCTTCACTAGAAAAATGACCAACTATTGGCAAGAAATATCAAGAACCCTCCGCCCTTCAATTAAAATGTTTTAGCCACCAATTTGGGAAAAGGCAGTTTTCAACACCTAGCAGAGACAGTATGCAAGACCCTTCACCATACTAGGTAGTGTTCAAAACCAGATACCAAAAATGTGCTCAACACCGTTCCAGTCTGTCCACACTACATTCTAACACATTTTCCATCCCATCATGCTCTCCAGTAGATAATACAGAGGAAAGATCATGTTCTAAGCTTATACCTGTAACCCTGTCACACTCTCCTGGTGATGGTACACGGTGGGGTCTCCGTTCAGTAACCAGACCAGCAGCCTGATCTGTATAAACTGAATGTCCCATTAGAATATTTTCTGCTGCTCTAGTCAGTCTAGGTCTTTGGCCTTCACTAAGTTCTCCAAAACTATTATCAGAGTCCTAGACAAAACAAAGAAACACATTCAGTGAATCATAAAAGATATCTTTCAAACTATGTAATACTGTTTAAATATAATATTCTTTAACATACATGTACATAGCTTTATACTACCTGTACTGTATAAAGATGACCGCAACCTGAAAGACACACGTGATCACAGGGTGGAATGTAAGACCTACCTTTACCACTGGACTGAATCAAGGAATGCAAATATTATTTTGTTTATTGTTGCTTTGCCAGAGGAGCTGAGATGTATTGTTTTAAAGAAGAGAATCTTCAAAAAGTTACTATCATAGAATCATAAATCTGGAAGGGACCTTAAGAGGTCATCTAGTAAAGTCCGCTGCACTCATACCAGAAATAGTATTATCTAGATCAGTGCTTCTCAAAATTATCTGATGTGGCAGATCGGTATTTTTTTTCCAATGTGCCAGGGACCAGTACCATATTTTATTATATGTGAAGGAGTAGGGTAAACACGCTTGTGCATGTCATGCAAAACATGCTGTAGCGCTATGACATAATGATCAATATTATAATATGTGCTTCTGAAAACTCCTTGAATATTCTAGGATGTATTTCATTAGGCCCCAGTGACTTCAAGACATCTAATTTGGCTAAGTAATTTTTAACTTGTTCTTTCCCTATTTTAGCCTCTGATCTGACCTCATTTTCACTGGCATTCACTATGTTAATTGCTACTAACATTTTTGGTGAAAACAAACAAAAAAGTCATTTAACATGTCTTCCATTTCCACATTTTCTGTTATTGTCTGCCCACCACCACCCCATTTAGTAAAGGACCTACCCTGTCTTGGTCTTCCTCTTGCTTCCAATGTATTTGTAGATTGTATTCTTGTTACCCTTTATGTCTTTAGCTAGTTTAATCTTGTTTTGTGCCTGGGCTTTTCTAATTTTGTCCCTACATACTTGTGTTTGTTTATATTCTTCCTTTGTAATCTGAACCTTGTTTCCACTTTTTGTAAGACTCTTTTTTGAGTTTCTTATCATTGAAGATCTCCTGGTAAAGCCAGGGTGGTCTCTTTCCATACTTCCTATCTTTCCTACACAGTGGGATAGTTTCTTCTTTTGTCCTTTATAATGTCTCTTTGAAAAACTGTCAAGTCTCTTGAACTGTTTTCCTCCTAAGACTTGCTTCCCATGGGATATTACCTACTAACTCTCTGTGTTTATTAAAGTCTTCCTTCTTGAAATCCATTATCTTTACTGTGCTGTTTTCCCTCCTAACATTCCTTAGAATCATGAACTCTACCATTTCACCTAAGTTGCCTTCCACTTTCCCATTTTCAACCAGTTCCTCCTATTTGTCAAAATCAAATCTAGAACAGCCTCACCCCTAATAGCTTTCTCCTCCTTCTGAACTAAAAAATTGTCTCCAATACATTCCAAGAACTTCTGGATAATCTGTGTTCTGCTGTATTATTTATCATGCTCGTCTCTATGATATAACCATCAAGAGTTGCCAAATGAGACATCTGGAGTACTTAAAAGATGGCAAGTCTGTGCTGTTGTACTATGCCAAATTAAAAGGTTCAACTTCAGTGAGACTTTGATATAGCCTGAATGTTTCTCCAGATTCCAAGTTTCAATCAAACTGGAGAGTTAACTAGTTTCATTACTCTCCATGCAATGGGAAACAAACAATGTATTTATGAGATTTTTGTGTATGATGGACCAGGAAAATAACTATAATCTTGTGCTAAAGCAGTGTGATGAGTACTTTGTTTCTAGAGGCAATTTCATAGGCAAGAAGGTATGTTTGCGCTAGCATTGCCAGAATCTGTAGAGGCATTTCTTAGAACATTACATGAATAGGCTGAGAACAGAGTATAGGACAGACAAAGAAAAGCAATTAGAGCTGCATTTGTAATTGCAATGCTGACAAGAAAGTGTCACTAAGATTACAGCTGGAGTAAGAGTTGATACTGCAGAAAGCTCTTCAAATAGCTCATCTTCTAATCTCATGAAGCAATTAAAATAAAGATCAGGGACAGTTCAGGCTAAGCACCACAGAAGGAAGAAATGGGATATGTTCCAGGAAAGTCACAAAAAGCAAGAAATAGACCTAAATACAGGTATTCCATGTTATGTGGCAGTATCCTCCCAAGTTCTCTCTGTATGAATATCCTTCCAGGCCCAGCCAGGACCATGCAATCAGTGCATTTACCTTTTTATTTACACAAAGCTGCCAATTGGCTGCAGTTTTGAATTGAAAATACCTAACTGCATTACAGAAATATTACTCGTCTAACTTCTTTTAATATAGGCTGATAATCATGTTTTTCTAATAGCCCTTAGATAAATAGAATTTTTTGTTGTTCTCCCAGGTCAGTACAAAAGAAAGTGAGGCTTAATTAAGTGTATGAAATCTTTTGTCACCATCTATTCCCTATATCTCCCCAAAACTACCCATCCAGCCGGTCGGGACTGGTCGGGACTGCCATAAACTTCTTGCCCTTTCAAAATGGCCATACAAAGCATGGCCAGACATCGCTGGAATACTTCTAAACTTTTACATAGTAGAGACTGGTATACATGATGTTACGTACAGCAAAAAAAAATTTTATAAATGGAAGAGAATTTTAAGTACTTAGAAGCCTGGAACAGAACCAGCAAAAGAATCAGCGCTCTCCACAGAAGAATTTCCTTTTCAGGGTAAGAAGTTGGATAAAACTTTTTGTTTTTCCATAAGCAAAAGAAACTTTATATTTTTTTACCTTCTTTGTACCATAAAATATCATTTCAGAATGCCCAGTATTTTTGCTTTAATTCCAAATAGCAATGAAAAACAAATAAGATACCTCAGAGTGGTAAATCTCTTCTTGTAAAACAACTGGTGCCTGATTTAGTTTAGCAAAAAGAGAGAGAACTGGATCTTTGTGGTATCCCCTATGGGGTCTTCTCATGACCTGTCCTTCACTGGGAGGATCGTAATCCTAAAACAAAATTTAAAAAAACAACTTTTTAGTAGTCAGATCATCCTCAGTGTAGAGTTAACTGTACATTTTACAAGGTGTCTCCATCTTTTACTGCAGTTACCAATATTAAAAACTTTTGTAATACACTACAAACACTTCATAACAGGGAGACTTGCAGCACAGCTGCCTCTCTTCTGCAAAAGAAGGGCACAATCAATATATTAAGAGTTTTGATACAAAGGACCATAACAGTCTGAGAAAGAAAAGACCTATTAGACCATAAAATCCTATCCCCCAGCAAATGCATAATATAGCCCAGATGCAGAATCTGGAATTGAAATTATTATTAAAGCTAATGTTAAAATTATATAATACACAGGTTAAGTAAAGAGTGTCTATACATCTGGGTATAGTGCTTAAATTATCTAAAAGTACAAAGGTTGGTTTAAAATACATAGAGAACATAGTCAGCAATAACCCAAATGGGATTAATAAATTTAATTATACAGTTTAGATATTAGCATCCAAATATTTGACTACACTTGTTCTTAGCCAAAAGGCTAAGAATATAAAAATATACGCTCAGATTCCTGAATCATTAATCTTCAGTAATTTCATGTGGATGAATGCTGAAATGAAAAAATTTCTATTTTTTGTTTTGTTCACTCAAGGCTTAAGAGGAAGACTGTCTCCATAGAAACCCTTCATTCCCAGCAGAGCAGAGTAGACATAGGTAATCGAATTTTCAGTGCATTTTTCTAACCACTCCCAGCAGGTAGCTGACTGGATATTCTGCTAACTGGCATGACTGATAAGCCAATGTTGCCTTTACTACAGAGATCTTGGGGCGGTGAAACAGGAAGATCATGCAGCCAGCCAGTAACAGATACCCCTTTTCAATGAATTACCTAATCTGCTAGTAATTGTTTTTTTGCAGGTACAATTGAAGGGGTCCTGCCCTCACACACAAGCTGCTCATCAAGAGGTACTTGCTTCCACTTCCATAAAGATTTTTTTGTGTGTGTGGCTTAAATGTAATAGTACTACAGTGCACATTACTAGTCTATATTCCATCTTCCTTCTAAGAGACATCACACAGTCATAGAAGGAAAGTCCTGCGGTTTTCTGGAGGAAACATGTTTAAAAATTTGTCAGCTTTTTGGCTTGGAGAGTTTACAAGCCAACAGACTAAGGCAAGGGGCAGCCAAAGGGGTCAAGCTGAGGCAAGAGTCAGCTAAAGCAGCTTAAAACTTCACTAATACAAGTAAGAATTTAAGCCTACAAGAAATTAAAAGGTGCCTCAAAACTGAAGCAGTTTAGCATGCACTCAGTGTTCTAGACAGTTAAGCTTTAAGATGTCTCAACCCCCCAAAATACAGATGCAATGAAATGCAGCCTTTGGATGTTCACAGCTTAAAGACTACTAGACAGATTTTCTTCAGACTTGGTTTGCTTTCTATGCTTGAAAGAGACTTAAGTCACCACACAAAATAACTCTGAAGTTTCTAGAGGTAACAAAGAGTCCTGTGGCACCTTAAAGACTAACTATAAAGTATTGAAGCATAAGCTTTCGTGGGCTAATACGAAAGCTTATGCTTCAATACTTTATAGTTAGTCTTTAAGGTGCACAGGACTCTTTGTTACCTCTGCTATTCCAGACTAACACAGCTACCTCTCTGATTCCTGAAGTTTCTAGTTTCAGAGATGTGAGTTATGAGTGTGTAAAACTTTTTATTGGAATGTGCACTCAAAAATAAATAAATAAATAGATAAATAATGTAGGACCTGAAAACTGTCTCTGTAGAATCAGTCTTGGGAGTGCACCACTTTGTGTTATATCATAATGTCTTTACCCTTTTTCCATTAGTCAGGCAAGTGGTCCAGGATGGGAAGACTTCACTCCCAAATGTGAAAAATTGTACCTGGTCCTCACTATCAGACAGAACAATTAGATTCTCTCTCTCACACACATGCACCCTTCTACCCTACCCTCCCAACCAATTACAAACTATATAATAAATATGAACAGATTAAAAATATGGAGCACATAAGTGAGCCTACAGAAAGCAATTGAGATCAGAGTGACAGTATATGAAGACGGATCCCCAGAAGTCACAGTTTTCTAAATGCTTCTGGGACTTGTGCTCAGATGTATTACAAAAACATGCTCTGCTCTTTTTTCTTTTCTTTTTTAAAAGAAGAGTGTAATAAATTATTAGGGGTGACCTGTAACAGAATTTTCTGGCACAATTCCTATTTCACTCCTAAAACATGTTTCTACTCAGAAAAATAAAGGCAAACTTCCATTCTTTAAGTATGAAACTCGTTTTAGATAAATATTTTTACTAGAGTCAGAAGTGAGTAATATAAACTATTTTTATTTCAGTAAGTTGCATGCCATAAATAGTATCCTGTGACATGGGGAATATTAATGCCCTGCCATTTTAATTAATACATAATTTAAGTGGGGAAAAATGAAATTTGGGTAAATGATATTGTATTTCACAGAAGGTATTTGAGTGTTAAGCATGTATTACAGATTAGATGAACTGTTTTAGTGACTCCACCTTTAATCCAGCTATGAAAATCTTCTAAACAAAGTAGTAGGAAAAGAGATCTCTTACAAAAGGACTCTAAACTATAGTGGATGCTACTCATGTGTAACTGCCTTATGAATTAATTTGTCTGAACTGTATACTTTCTCTTTGGAAGTTTGAATTTTCCTCAGTACTTTAATAGTTCATTAATCCATTTATTTCATGAAGTTTAAATAAGTGGATAAGTTTACCAGAGAACAATCTTATCTAATAAACTTCTCCAGTTAAGGTACTATGCTACATTCCATTTCCTACTCAACTATTTCCTTACCATTTCATTTGCATCATGTAGCGTGCTAGTTAAACTTTCACTGAGGTTTGGAAGAGACAGTCCTCCTTCTGCTAATGCTGAAAATAAAAAGTGTGGGTTTTTTTAAAGTTACAAACAGAAAATATCCATTTTTATTACAGCAAGTTAATGCCATATTTTTCATTGTTTGCAGCAAAATGCTTTCATAAGGTTACACATTTCTATCTATCAAATGTCTCTCTCATAAGGACAGGTTTTTAGTGAACAAAAACATTCTGACACTTTGGAAATGTAAAAAATGTGCCTTTGTTACACTTTGATCCGGGTACTTGTGCAAGACCGAATCATCCAGCATTTCAAAAATACAGACATGCAGCCACTAGGGGCTTTTCATGTGGCCAGAGCTTCCTGGGCAGCGATATGGGGGGCAAAGCTATGGTAACAAACATACAAATATCACTTTTATCACTTTTCACAGAAACAGACTTACTAGCTAGCAAATCTAAAAAAAAAAGACAACAACAAGCAAAGCACCTCATTTGTTTCTATTCTGTTTAGGTTTAATTAAAGAGAGAGACAGGTATACATTATTTTTATTATTGATTCTGCAATAAAACCCTACATAAATAAATTACAATGATTTGGACATGTATGTGCACATTTGTTTTTCCTAACGTTAATTAAGTATTTTAGGAAATATTGCCAGAGTGGCCACCAGCAAGAGTTGGTAGCCACCCTCTGAGGCCACCAAAAAAATGTCTTGTGAGACCCCTCTGCAATGATTTATGTCAGTAAGTTAATTAGTTTAATTATTTTCTTTTGTTTATTTACAATTCATAAGCGAACACATATTTCATTCTGAGATGAGAAAAAATGATGAAGTATCTGACATGTGCCCAGAATCTTGAACAGGTTAAGTTAAATTACCTCTTGCAGCCACCAACTGTCCATAGCTAAATAAGACCTCGCCTTCTGAGATAGGCTTGTCTGCAGTTTCTGTGACAGTAAGGCTGCTTTCATGTGTTGATGGACCAGAACTGGGAGAATGCATGGGAGATGAAACTCTTGGTTCACAAGGAAGTGACTCAAATGGTCTAACTGGTTCAGGAGAAGGTAAAATCAACATCTCTGGTTCTTCATCTTTAGCCACAGACATTACACTAAAAATATAAGAAAATATATTGCTAATGCACAAAAATACACTGCACTATATCTTAAACTCAATATTGTAAAGAAATTCTAATTTACAAAGCTTTTATTAAAAGAAGGAGCAGAATAGTTCATGGACTGATCTGAATAAAAACTTAAAAATAACCTTTAACAATGAGCCTTAATTATCTAACTAAAAATGTCCTTATTGTGTTTTGTCATAAAGAAGTTATTTCAATTAACATAGCAGCAAAAATAGTTCCCCATTTGGTAAACCCATAACAACAAAAAGGCACTTCAACAGAGCAAAATCTGTTACTATCAGTTTTGACAAGAACCATCTTACTAAATATCTTGTCAAATACGATTACAAACATGTATTGATAAAATCTGGAGGAGGTCCGGATTTTCTTATACTTGTTATATAAATCAGCCTCTGATTCCATTTACTGAATTGTTTAATCCACACTTCATGATATATACATACAGTATTTCCCTAAAGTTATTTACTAAACAGGAAAAAAAGGCAAAATTACTTGGAAGAGAAATTAGATAATATACTGATTGTTATAACTCACACAGCTCTTGGATGGAGAGTTTCTTCATTCAAAGGACTGGGTTTTTCCTCATCCAGAGGAAGTTCGGCATCACCCCATGGATTTGGAGGCTTTGGGCTTCCCACTCTTGTTGCATCAGAACCATGTTCTGATACAGGAGGGCTTGGAGTAGTTACTCTAGGAGGTGTATCAACTGGAGTAGCAGCAGGTGTGCCAATAGGAGTAGTGGTAGCTGGAATGTCAAATCCTACACATATGAAATTAATCACAGAATTCAGAGTGGCAAGTAAAACAGCAAGTAATCCTCAGGCAAGGTCAAGTTATTTTGTTTCATAAGACTTTCATATTTTACCTGAAAACATTCCGATAGTTGTGGGGATTAAACAAATTGAAATAAATGGTTAGCATTTAGCAGGATTAGACAATTGCCTATAGTTCCCATTGACTTTCATGTGATTTATGGGTGCTCAGCACTTCTGAAAACCAAGCCAATCTATTTTGGGTGCTTACACATGGATTTATGAACATTAGGCATAGATTAACAAACAAAGGTCAGCTATTTCGTTGGCATGATGAGAGGAAAAGGGAGGACTCCCAGAGACAATGCAAATGCAAATTCTGCCTGGTCAAGGCATAACTGATGCCCGATGGAAGATATAAGCTTTTTTTATTTTATACAAATTAGCTCAAGCCTTTTAAACTATGTGAGTTCCCACCTGCTCTCTCATTGGAAACACAGACCCAACAGTGGTTATTCTCAGAGATAGTATCTTTATGGTGTGGAATATTTTCTCCCCCAAATTAAAATCAATTTTAATTTATGATTTTAAATTATCAGTACACTTGTCCCATCTCAAGTTTAAAGACCATTTTCATTACCTGTTTCTGTCATTTGTTCTTGTTCACCAAGATCTCCACCAATTTCTGTCACAGACGGAGAAGAAACTGGAGTTTTTACTGGAGGTGGTTCTTTTTCAGGAAGTGGCGTATGAGGTGGTGTAGCCAATGGAGTAGACACCACAGACTCCTGAAAAATATAAAAAGAGAAAAAGATATATCACTGAAAGTCCAGTAATACAATGTTTTTTCTGGCACTCTTCCTAGCAAGCAAGGACACTTGAAAAACCTTATCTGATGATAATTAATCTTCACAGTGTCAGAAGTCAGAAATCCTAGCTCAAGATACAACAAGATACCTTCATTCAGTGTGATCAAATATTTCAATCTGCAGTTTGTTGGAATTAATTGTTCCTCTCTCCACCAAAAGAGGAACCAAATGTATCTCTATCAATAAATAACTATGCCCTCCATACAAACTTACTTCTCCTAAGTTTGTTCAGAATTGCTGCCACCAGAGGAAGTCTTGAAAGAGTACAACTGAAGTTCCACAGATCCTAAACAAGGAAAGCTTGGTCCTCCACTCCTCCATCTGTAGAGCAGTCATGGAGATTGAGAACTGTAGTATAAGCCTATCCACAATTATATTTTCCTTCCCTGAAACAAAGGTCCGCCCACTGTTTTCACAATTTGAATCAATGACATTTACTGCTTATTAGCCAGACCCATTAGTGCTGTTTCCAACAGTACATTGAACTGGTTCTACTTCAGTGAAGCAATTGTGTTTTTAGATTCACCTCTGCATCAATGCCCTGATATCCTTGGCACATCAGTGCAGATATTTCCACAGCTTGCTTCTTATGCTATTCCCTTTTTATGCAGTGTTGCTGTAGCTGTGTTGGTCCCAGGATATTAGAGAGACAGGGCAGGTGAGGTAATATCTTTTATACTGGACCAACTACTGTTAGGAAGAGAGAAACTTCAGAGATTACACAGAGCTTTTCTTCAGGTCAGAAGATCTGAAGAAGAGCTCTGTGCAGCTTGAAAGCGTCTCTCTTTCACCAACAGAAGTTGGTCCAATAAAAGATACTACCTCAGGCACCCTGTCTCACCGATTCGCTTTTCAGACATTCTGATTTGATAGAATATGACATACTGGGACTGGAATCTGCACCACACACAAAAAGGGATCAGAAAGCTGGTTGCAACTCCTCAATCCTGTACTGTCTGCCCCCAATAGAAGCCAAGAATTGTTGAGGAGCAGCTCTAACTTACACAATTGTTGTAAAGCACACTCAGTAAACTCCCTTAAACCAATGGATAATCAAATATGGCAGAGCTCTACTCTACTCTGTCATATTCCAACTGTTTCATCCACCTACACTGGTGGTGAAGGGCTCACCGGTAAAAGAGGCAGCTCTGCCACTTCTACAAGCTCTATGCCACCAGAGAGCTCAACTATGCAAAGGGAATACTCAGCTGGACAGTTACAGCAAGAATTTGGCCACTTGTGATACCTGAGAGACACAAAGGGCTCACAGTGGATCCAAGAATCTGGCTCATTTTTATTAAACCTTTATGTAATTCGATTGCCCATGTAGGGTACCACCAAAAAGCAAATTGAAGATCTTACCCAACGCAGAACTCTAGATTATAGCTTAGAATCTTCTCATTATCAAAAATATTTTAAGAATTCTGCCTTAGGCTAATAACAGGCAGTGATCATTTGATTATCAAAGGAAGGAGAACATTCTTCCATGTTAAAGATAGATTTAACTCTTTGAACATTTGCTGAAGACTACCGTAATTCAAAACAGTCAAGGAGAGTCAACCTGACAATGAGGGGAAAAGGACAAATAAATTATCTACTTTCTTTTAGCTCTATAGCCAGGTTCTGAATCTCATGTCTGAGGATGAAACCCAAGACTGAAGATGCATGAAGACTACTTATCTTTACAGATATTAAAGAATGCCTTCTGATACACAAGATCAAATATAACAAGACACTTGAGCTGAAATATCTATCAACCTTGCAGCTTTGCACTGCAAAGAGCATAGCTATTATCCAACGACATGAAATCCAATATTACTATTACCCTCTTTCAGAGACCAATTTTATGTGCATAGCATTTTGAAAATAAATGTAGCAAACTGCAAAAGAACTCAAGTTTTGAAAAGTGAAATTGGTTTAAATCTTGTTACTTACTGGGACATGTAAATCTGGGATTTACTGTAACCAAGAATCAGAATTGCTTTTCAATGACTTCAGATTGCACATAACCAAAATCCTGGGATTAAAAAAATAAACCCTAATACCCTCATAACTACAACTTGAAACGATAAAAAAAATTCACTCTTACTGGCAGGACTGTTGTGCTCTGAAGAACATTTGCAGCAGGAACTGCTTTCTGAGCCTCCCTCTCACCCAGCATCACGGCAATAGTCTCAGTAAGAGCTTCATTCACAAAATGACTAATCATTTCGGAGTTCACTGGCACACCAGCACTAACAAAGAGCTGAAATCCTCCACCACCTGCTGCCTCGACTAAAAAAGAACACATACAAAACCCAAATTTTACTTCTTGATATGGAATGTATTATACTGCAGAAATACAACAATATGCTTAGAAATTTGCATCTTCAAAGAACTTTACCTACATTAATGCTCTCAAGCACTCTTGTGAGGAAGTATTATTCCTATTTTACAGATGGGGAAACTGAGGCAGATGACTTGTCCAAGGCCACAGAGGGATTTAGTGCAAAGGCTGAGGTGAGACTGTGGAAGTCCCTATCTCTCTCTCTTGTGTATGTTTATAAGGCAGGCATTTATCTTATATGCCATTTTTCACAAGAGAGATAAAGACAGTCGCCCTTGTAGTCTAGCAAAAGTACAATGCGCAGCTGCACTTGGATTTGCATGGAAGGGGGACTACCAGAATTTGGGTCGCAAAGCTGGCCCATTTGTGGAATGTTCTTTATCAATTAACCAGGGTGCTTTTATTGGTCTGATGACTGCTTTCTTCACCTCCGCATGTGCACAAACACACATCTTTTCTGTGCACTAGTTTATCAGTTTTGTAAGTTTAACAACTCTTATGGTTGCCTGTTAAAACTCCCTAACCAAGCTGTCAAAATATCTTTTAGCTCAAATTTGAGCTGGATAGCCTTCGGTCCCATCTGCCTTCAGGCTGGAAAGCAACTGAGAACTACTACAATTTCTACTTACCAATGTCAGAGGTTACAGCCTCACTCTCTTCACTGTCTGATGCACTCACACTGGGCACACTTTTCTTCTGGACGGGGTACATTCCACTAATAATTCGTGCCATTACTTCTTGCTCCACCCTGACAAAACAAAACTTTTGTATTTCTGCCAGCAGACTCTGACACAGCCAAATTTACAGCAATATATGAGGAAAACTTAAGAAGAGAAAGGGAAACAGTTACAAAAAAATCTTGTGTTGATTTTGTATTTCTTCCTACTATGTTTACAGCTGCTATTTTATTACCTTCACCCTGACAGGAAACTCACCAGCTAATCAACCTGTTTTCTAAAGTTTCCCTCCTTTCAATGATTTCATCCAGAATATCAGTTGGCTGTTGAGAAGCAGGAGCAATTGGGGGAAATGGAGGGCCGTTATATTTTGGAGAAACAACTTCAGTTTGTCTATTAAAGTTCAGGATTGGTTCAGACAATTCTGGGATTCCATCCTCGTCCTCCTGACCCTAGTTACAATAAACATGAAGAGAACCTTCAGTATTTTTGCTTTAGAAAATAGTTGCAGTTGTGTTATAACATACTATACACATGCTTTCCTTTTACCATTATGCAGTTAATATATTATATTTCAAACCTACCAACCCACAAATCTGTGCAGTTATAGTGGTACAGAAGTTATTACATAAAACAGGATTTGGCCCTCCTGCCTGTGGTACATGAGGCAGGAAGATAAAGGATAGCTGCACTACCTAGGAAATGTACTTGTAACATTGTAATTAAGAAAAGGTGGGTGAAGTAGTCTCTTTTATTGGACCAACTTCAGTTGCTGAAGGAGACAAGCTTTTGAGATTCTTTAGGTCTGGGAAAAGTACTCAGTGTCGCAGGCTAAGGTTACACTACAAAGATTATAGCGCGTTTACCTATTGCACTATATGGGACGCGCTATAACCATAGCGCTATAGGATGTCTGTCGTGGCCACATTTGCTGCAGCTGCCGTGGCACAGGGAGTGGTGCATTATGGGCAGCTATCCCAGCATTCAGCTGGGTGCAACATGCTTTCCAAAGGAGGGGGGTGAGGGGGAATGGGGAACGCGTACGCAGGGAAAGAATTTCATGCTGTCACTGATTTCTCTCTATGGAGAAGTAGCAGGCTCTGAATTTCACTTAACACAGTTCCTTTGGTAAGCAGTTTCACTGCTTAATTGTTTGAGTTAAGAGCGGAGTTCTGTAAAGGAACTTCTGCATTCCTCCCTCCCTTTGCAAAACAACACAGACGTCAAATGCTTTAAATGGCTTGTTAATTGCCTTAAATGGCTCAGAGGCATGCCAGAGATCCCTTATAGGGCAATGACTGATTAGACTTGCCATTAAACACTACAGGGAATATGCAAAAGCTTTTATTCCTTTGGAAAAGGTGGTTTACAAATAGCGTGATAACATCAGACTTTTAGCGCAAAATGTGCCTTGCCAGTGTGTTCCGGGAAGCTTTATAGCGCTCCTGGAGGCTTTTTAACGCTTTAAATTGCCAGTCTAACCAAGCCCACAGCTAAACACAAGGTGGAACAGAAAAGGAGTAAACTGATGTTGCAAGAGGCTAATCAAGATGAAGCGAGCAGTTCACAGCTCTATAGTAATAGGATAAAAGGAGGATTAATGGGCTACAGATTGTTGTAATGAGCCATAAATCCAACGTCCTTCTTAAGTCCATCATTGTTAGTGTCTAAAAGAATTATCAATTTTAAGTTCTTGTTTTTGTCTTCTGAAGACGTTGTGTGAGGTCAGATATGAAGTGATCATTTTGTGAAAAGTCTTCACCCACAGGTGATGGGGTGTTTTTTCTTTTATCGTTTTTTCTGTACGAGTTCACTTGAGAGTACAGAGATCGTCTGGTTTCACCCATATGATTGTTATAAGGGTGTGTGACACTGGCAGACCAGGTGCCAGCTCATGCCAACGCCACTAGGCCTCACTGAGCTCACCTGTGCGTTAAACAGATGTTAAGTGGATAAGAATGTGTACAGTGTTTAGACTTGATGAAACACTTGTAGGATGCTGCATCTCATTTATAAATTCGCTAGCTCATGGTATAAAGTTACATTGGGTGATTTCATTGTAAACCTCTGTAACTGTGTAACGCATCAGAGAGGAGAGTAGCACTATTTAGTGTAAAGTGCTGGTCCCGAACACATAAAGGTCCACTGAAACCAGATGATTGTGAAACACCAAAGGACAAAGACTTTCTTGATTGTCCGCCCTCCCCATACACAAAAAGGAGACAGGAGCTGACACTTGTTCCATCAGTTTGAACTCTGTGGGAAGGAAATAAAAATCCCTGACCAGAAAGAATTGCATCACTCCTTTGCTTGGAATTTGGAGAGGATGACATTTCTAAGGCAAGCAAGGCATCACCAAACTACTTACCTTCAGTTAGGCCTAAAGAACATGTAGAGTTTGCACATTACAGAAACATTTATTACTTTTTTAAATCTAAGAATGTAGTGTGTGTGTGTGTGTGTGTGTGTGTGTGTGTACGCTTCAACCTTGTAAATAACTCATTTCTTTTTTCTAGTTAATAGACTTTTAGTTAGTTTAATATAGGACTGGCTACAAGCCTTGTTTTTGGTGAAAGATCTAAGGTACAACTAACCTGGGGTAAGTGATTGGTACTTTGGGACTGGGAATAACCTGAATATTGCTGTGATTTTTGGGGTAAGCGACTATCTATCACAAAGGCAGGCTTGCCTAAGTGGCAAGATAGAGCAGAGTTATCCAATAGGACTGTCTGTAACTCCCTGTTAAGGTTGTTGTAGTGCTTGAGTAGTTCACACTTGATACTTGGTTAGTGAAATCTAAGGATAGAACACACAACCAGTTTGGTTTTGTGCCCTGTTCCTTAACAGTCTGCTCTGAGGTTGGCACTCATGCTCGTGAGACACGCTAGACAGCCTGACGCAGGGCATTTAATGCACTGGATGAGGTACACCACATGTGTAGGCATGTGTAGGGCAGGTTACACCAACATGCTGTGATAGGCATGTGTAGGGCATGTTACACCGACAGAAGCGCCAGTGTGGACAGTGCTGTACCAGTGGGAGATGCTTTCCTGATGACATAGCTACTGCTGCTCTTTGGGGGTGGTTTAATTATGTCAGTGGGAGAGCTCTCTCCCAACAGCAGAGTGGCTATATTAGAGATCTTACAGCAGTGCAGCTGCATTGGTACAGCTGTGCCGCTGTAAGCTCTTTAGTGTAGACATTGCCTGAATAAGTTTCCCAGTCCTGAAGAACAACTCTTGAAAGCTTCTCTCTCTTACCAACAAAATTAGTCCAATGTAAAATATTATCTAGTTCATCTTATTTCTCTAGCAAGAATTACTCACATGAGTAAGACCTGAAGGACTGACCCATAAGGTTATGTCTACACTGCAATGAAAACCCCACAACTTGTGCAAGACAGCTGATTCGGGCTGCAGCTGCACCACTGTTTCACTGTAGTAGAGACTTCCAGGCTTGGGCTGCAGCTTGGCACTAGGAATCTGTGAGGTGAAGGGTCCCAGAGCTCAGGCTAAGAGGGAAAAGGGAGCAAACACTTCCACCCTGATATTAAAGTTTCTTTCACAGTCTTCTGGCTCTGCTAATTTTCAAGTATTTTAAAATTGGAAAAGGTAATAGAGCTCCATACTGGGTACTAGAGCAAAAAACATTTTTGCTGCCGATGGGAGGGGGGAGAAGGAGAATGTTTGGGGGTTTTAAAAAACACATTTTCTTAAATAATGCACAACAGACATATGAACATGATATCCGCACTTGGATTGCACCAAATCGAAATCTTCAAAAAATTCTATATGCACTATTCTATAACATTTAAAAATAACGTATTACATTTAAACTCAAATAATGGTGCCTTATCTTAAAATTACTCTGGATGACTTGTGAGTTGATAAACAATTTATTCTATTGGGATATATGCATTCATAGGCATAATTCATTCTCACAGTGAATGCACAAATTCCTCTGCCCGGTGTTTCATTATGCACATTCTTTCTACTGACTGCATTAAGTCTTATAAATTTTCTTTCATGTCTCCCATTTAATATCATCTTTTCTAAAAGTGTTTAAAATGCAGACACCTGGATTAAATAAACTAAGTATATGCAATAAACCTCACATATAAATTACTAGCTTCTGCCTAAAGGTTCAGCATTTTTTCTACATTTCCAAATCATAAACATAATATTTTTTTAAATATTTGCATTAGTATACCAATCTGAACAGAAAAGTATATATTATACTCATTTTGGGATAATACATAATCTTCACTGAAAATTAAATACAAAAATAATGTTCAGTATTTAATTATACAGACTAAATCTATTCATGTGTCATCTTCCAGGCTTGTCCTGAATGATCTGTAGTTAATTGTGCATTTCACCTCCTAAGGGACCTTTGAAAATATCTATCATGACAATCAAAAAAGTGACAAATTAGAAGTTATTTTAGATCTAGTTGGAATATTAATCATTCTATTTTTCAAAGTATTGAGCGGAGTATTGAGCTCTCTATTTAGATCTCAAAAGAATAGTCACATAATCTTATAGAAATAAAAAATGGCAGAAATGATCAGGTAAATATGAGAATTTTGTTTTATCATTTCAAAATATATTATTAGTCTCTTATCAAAGTTCTCCAATAACTTACTCATTAATTTATTTTTTTACACTATTGATTTTCAAAGGCTTTCATGGTGTAGGTCTAGGCTACATTAGACCTCCTCTTTGAAAAGCTCATCCTGATGGGTACAGCTAGTCAGAAAAACTAGATGGAACCATTTTCCATTGGAAAATGCAGTTCCATCTACAGTTCTACATCAAAATGTTTTTCAAAATCTTGTTGATTTTGTCAAAATTTCATTTAGAGGAAAAAGGAGGGGAATATTCCAACAGTGGTGAAATGTCCTGTTTCAACAT